>CANTUV010000013.1:16250000-17500000 GCA_947685225.1 Garcia nutans | reverse complement strand
AGATTTAATTGTCCATTTGGGTATATATGAAGTTATTTTAAGTGATTAACAATGATTTTAAGGTTGGATTAAAGAAATGGTTGAGTTTGGGTAAGAATGGTGAAGAGAGAGAATTTAGGGTTATGTAATTTTTGGGTTTTTAAAATCATGGTTTTTAATTGTGTAAATTGATTCCAAATGAGTTGTTTTGATACATAAACAAGTATTTTAAAGTCAATTATTGGATTTGGTTGTGTTTGGTTGGAGTTTGAGAATGGAAGTGGAGATTTAGGATTTTGGAAAAGTGATTTTCCAAAGTGGCTGAATTGTGTGATTTTATTTGTTTAAGCATGTTGTTCAGTATTAAAAGTGATGAATATAAGCTTGAAATGAGTAATGGATTATGTTGAAATGGAAAACCTTCAATGGGGGAAGGTTATGCCATTTTATGGTTTTGTATATAAGAGTGTATTTTTATAATGTAAATGGTTCAAATGTATTAAAATATGCTTCTAATGATATTAATAATCTTAAAACACCAATTTAAATGGCTTGATATGGTTTTTCAAAGTTAAAGTGAGGTGAAGCTTAATTTTGGGATTTGGTTTAGAGTGATGTTTAATTATGGTTTGATGTTGAGAATACCTTAGAATATGATATTAAATGATTATGTACGATCACATTTGGTATAGGCATTGAGGGAGGTTGATTTGCTTCATCCAAGTGGTGAAGGGCAAGTTGGAAGGATAGGATTGGAGGTTGTATTAAGCTTGCTTTGGGTTGCTAATAGAGGTATGTACAAACTTTGAGTATAATGTTTATATTTGCATGACATTTGGACTTAACACATTTTGGTTGAAAAATGTGTTAAGCTACTTGGTTCATTGATTGAGTATGAATAATGTGCTATGACATTTGTAATGTCATATATGTGTTAAATGCATTGTGAAAAGACATTGATAATGGCTAAATAGTGTAAAGTGTGAAATATGCATATTATGTGAAAATACCCAAAGTAATAGGGTAATGTGTTGTGAATGCAAAAATGAGATATGTGGAATAATGAAATGAATTGATATTGATAAAAATGAGAAAAGTGAGAAAAATGAGAAAGATGTGAAAAATGAGAAAAAAAAAGTGAAAATAAGGCAATGAGCCTAGTTTGATTATGAGAAATAAAATGAGAAATGAATTGTGAAAGTATTTGATAATGAGGTAAATGAATTAATTGTGTGCCTAGTATGTTATTCAATTTTTAGAGTTCTGGGTTTAGCGGCATGCCTATGAATTGCTGGGCAGGTGAAAAGGCCGGGTCGTAAACCGAGCCCAGCTGATAAATGATAAATATAATGTTTTTGGGGTGAAAAGACTGGGTTGTAAGCCTCAAAAAACTGTAGCAGTCTAGCCAGGTTAAGGACCAAGATACTGGGGCCTAAGGGTCTAGCCAGGTTGAGATTCAAGAGACTGGGGCTGTTACATTATCCATGGACATATATATTGCCTACAGGCTAGACACATGGTGTCATTATGGACCAAAGCAGTAACTCTGAAATTTGAATAGCATGTTAGATCCTTTTTAGGCCCATGCTTGTCTTTGCTTTAATGTGAATTATGAATTGTGATACAATTGAGCAATATAATGTTATAAGTTGTGAGTATGATATATTTGAAAAATATAAGAAAGTGAAATGATGTGACCTCTATATGCATTGTGCATTGGCATTACTTACATTTTTATTATTATCAAAGTTTGTACCACTAGGCTTTGGCTTAGCGTTGATTGTAATTCGTCGTGCAGGTGTCATGGACGTTTTGGTAGAGCTAGAGAGTTTTACTAGACCTGGTCGGGTCTAGGTTTGTATTTATTGAGCTTGAAGAGTTGTGTTGGGTACATCAAGATCAGAGCCAGTTGCCAGCATGTACATTTTTTATATTATGTATGTTATGATATGTTTTTGAAGCATATATTGTAAATTGTAAAGAATGATTTGAATAATTTTTTTTAAGATGGGATTTTATATATAATGTTGATATATATTTACCTATATATAAGTATTTTGAGAAAATATGGAGAAAATGAGAAGTATTGGTGAATTGATTTTATTTGGAGTGTTTGTTTTATGCAGGTTGTGTTTTGTTGAATTTTGGAAACGTTCAAATTACAAAGAAAACTCTGGCGAATTTTCCCAGAGATTTTCATAGAAAATATTTATTTTGAATTCCTATAACAAGCAAAGAATATTTATATACTATTTATTTTATATATTAGTATTTGAAATCTTAAAACAAAAATGTAAATTTTTTTATTAAATCGGTCTGTGATATTTTTATACCGTATATGCATATTTTATATACACTGAAAATATGTATTATACGTATATAGGGTATAAGGGTGTTACAGAGGGTGTGTCTATAAAGGCCGACAATGGTATGATATAGTATTGTGAGCAAGGATTTTTGCCCCCACTCCCGGTGGAATGGTTCTTGTGACTTCGATATTGTTTAGGCTCGGGGCCTTAGAGAACACGAACCTAAGTCCGGAGAAAACGGAGTCACCACCCGGATGGGCTAGGAAAAAGAAAGGGGTGGATGACTCAATTCCTAAGGAATCCCCAACCCCCTAATGGGTTCAAAAAGTTGGATACATGTGGGGAAGGTGAGAAAATGGCCCAACATCCCCACAACGCCCGGTTCATTGGAACCGGCCTCCTTTACTGGTCTTAATATTATAAAATTCTTAAATATAATGATATTATCCATATTACGCGCAACAATTAAAATAAAGCATTGTTATATTAAAATCAAAGCAATGTCCAAGCAAAGCAAATAAATCCGAGGATGGAAACATGCCCTTACATCATCTATATCTAAGCTAAATAGGACACCCACCAAAAGGTAGAAACATGTCCTTTACATTGGTCCAAAATATGAAAGAAATTTAAATTACATAGAACTTAATTAATGAGGTACCAACAAAGTGGAAACATACCTCTTACAACATTTGGAAATCCAAAATAAATCGATAAAAGTAAATAACCATTCATCATAAATAAATCATTCATCAAAGATATTAAACATTTATCAAAATACATAATAAACATTCATCCATGATAAATTAAATAAATCAAGCATTAAAAATAAATCAATCACCAAAGCATATAATAGACTACATAATCAAATCTAAAAAAAATAAAGCAAGTAAAGATACAAATTAGGGTTACTATTTCGATTTAAAATTCTTTAATTAATATTTTGGGTTTTTAGGATTTTAGCATTACATTTGTTAATTGTTTAGCCTACTGTAAAGGTTTTGGAAAACTGAAATGGATTAGGGTTTCATGAATCAAATTAGGGTTTATGGGTAACATTCTGAAATTAGGGTTTTGGAATATTGAAACATTTAGGTTTATAATTCTTGGTTATTGGATTATTATTTTGGATTTACTGTATTGGGTTTGAATGTTGAGGTTTATAAGTTTTAAGGTTTTAAGGAATAGGGTTTAGGAAAACTAGGGTTTACGGTTTTAGTTTTGAGAGAATTAGGGTTTAGGAAAACTTAGGGTTTATATTAACTTGTTTGGGGTTTACTGTTTTGGTTTTGGATATAAAGAAAATAATGAAGAGTTTTATAAAGTAATTGTGATTTTAGAAACTATAAAGTGGGTTTTGAGTTTGGATATTTAACAAAACATTTGGGAATTTTGGAAAAAGGTGAGAGGAAAATAATTTAGGGTTTTTAAAAGCTTTTGGAAATAAGAAAAACAATTTAAGGTTTTTGGAAACAAAAGAGTATTTTTTTTAGGGTTTTAAGGTATTTGGAAACAGAAGAAATCATTTAAAGTCTTTGGAAACAAAAGAAACGAATTAGGGTTGTTAAAGTATTTGGAAACAGAAGAAATCATTTATGGTTTTTGGAAACAAAGGAAACGAATTAGGATTGTTAAAGTATTTGGAAATAGAAGAAATCATTTATGGTTTTTGGAAACAAAAGAAACCAATTATGGTTTTTAACATATTTGCAAACATAAAAAATCATTTAAGGTTTTTGGAACGAAGATGAAGTCATTACATCTTCAAAGATCAAAGTTTTGTATGTATATTATTATGAATCAAAGAAACAAAGCTATGAGTAGCTTATGATTAAAGAACAAACCTGTGTAGTTGGTTCCACCAAAAATTGCTTCGTGGATGAACAAGGACAAAGGCAAGATTGCTGCCTTTGATGGCTTGATTACTTGCTTGCTTATTCTCCTCTAAAAAGTCCCATTGTTTTACTGCCAAGTCCAATCAATTTTTAAAGTTCCATCGTTCCCCCTTTTTGTCCCTTTAAAGTGTTATTTATAGAAAAATTTATATGATTAATCCTAGTTGTTTAAAAAAACTGAAATTCATTAGGAAAGAAAACTACGACGGGCTGCGAGTTTGCTAGCGCTAGCGTGGAAAATTGCCGGCGAAGCCAAGGATTGCATGCGAAATTGGCTGCCAGGCCATTTCGCCCGCAGGAGTTTCCTGCGGGCCAAATGGCCCAAGGCCATTTCGTCCAACACTTTCGGCGAAGAATTTTTTCGTCGCCGATTTTATTTTTATTTTTATTTTTTATTATTATTATTTATTACTATAATTATAAAAAACAAATACTAAAACAAATATTATTTAATTAAGATAACATAAAATTATTTTGGACTAAATAAATAAAATATATTGGACCGGACTGGGTCAAAAATTATGGGTCTATAGTTTGCCCCCTGCTTGAACGATCGGAGACTTTAGTAAAAGAGAGTGAAAATCAATAAGACTTAATTTTGATGAGATGGTTACTTGAATTTGTTTTGGGTATTTGGACCCGAGACTCAACTTGATTTGGATACTTGGACCCGAGATTAGATTGAATTTGATTTGGGTACTTGGACCCGAGATTGAATTTGATTTTGGTACTTGGACTTGAGATTGGGTACTTGGACCCGAGATTGATTTGATTTGGGTACTTGGACCCGAGATTTGGTACTTGGACCCCAGACTGGGTACTTGGACCCCAGACTAATTTGATTTGGGTGCTTGGACCCGAGTCTGATTTAATTGGGTACTTGGACCTGAGAATGGGCACTTGGACCCGAGACTGATTTGATTTGGGTACTTGGACCCGAGAATGGGTACTTGGACCCAAGACTGAATTGAATTTGGGTGCTTGGACCCGAGACTGATTTGATTTGGGTACTTGGACCCGAGAATGGGTACTTGGACCCGAGACTAAATTGAATTTGGGTGCTTGGACCCGAGATTGAGTTTGACTAACCTTTTATCAGTTGAGAAGTCTAACTGCTCCGGCTGTTCTATGCATTTTGGTTCTTCACTCTCAAAATGGATCTTCATCCTTTGAGATCGGGTCTTCACCCTTGAAAATGAATCTTCATCCTTTGAGATTGGGTCTTCACCCTTGAAAATGGATCTTCATCCTTTGAGATCGGGTCTTCACCCTCATAAATGGATCTTCATCCTTGGAGATCAGGTCTTTACAATTGTAAATGGATCTTCATCCTTGGAGATCAGGTCTTCACCCTTGAAAATGGATCTTCATCCTTTAGACTTCGAGTCTTTACCCTTGAAACATGGATCTTTATCCACTGGAGGTCGGGTCTTTACCTTGGCTTCAGCTCTTTTAGCTAGACTGATCATTTGTCTTTTGCATCTTCATTCTTTTGAGAATTCTAATTTTCTTCTTCTCTTTTTCTTTTTTTTTCATTCCTTTTTTTTCTTCCTTTGCACTTAAAAAAAAATTTAGCCCTTTTTAGCTAGCCTTCATATCCTCTCCTGCCCTCTGCGTGGAGAAATATTAGAAGTGAGTCTCAAAATGTTTATTTCATGCATAAACTCAAAAATTGAAAAGGAGAAACTTTGGCCCCTGTGTAGACTCAAACCAATAATTTTTTATGTGGGCTCTGATTGATGTTTTTGTTGTCTAGTTCTTTGCACAAGCACACATTTCTTCTCTTTGCAAAATTACTGGAACTTTCTCAAGCAATGGGCTTTCCATGCCCCCCCTGATTTGATATCTTCTTTTGATTGTTTACTTCACAGAGTGTTTGCTGTTCACTTTAAATAAAGAATAGACAATACAAGACAAGAAAGTGTGATGTGATATGCTCATGTATGCAGGATATGTATGAATGATACTTACAATCATTCCATCGACTCACAGACCAAGGTGATCAGCAGAAGTTTTCTCATTGGTTCCTTTCAGATGCTCATTCAGGTCTTGCATTGGAATGACACAATGCTCCACATTTATGGCTTTTATCTTTAAGATGTTGAAAATATGAATAATGGAGGCCCCAAACAGCAGAGATTCATCCATTTTAAATTACGATTCATTATGTCAATTGGTAGCTTCTTCATGACCTTACCAATAATCATTTCCTTTGCCCAATGTGTCCTTTGAGGTTCGATAGTTCAACATACTCTCCTTAACTTGAAGGCTTTGTATGACAAAAATATTTTTATTTTTTATTTTGATTCTTGATTTTGAAATCAAATGTTGGCTTTGCCAAATCAATGTCAATGTACCTCAGGACTTGATTTTTCATATTAACATATCTATAACATGACAACCCTAGTTACCGTACTTAACTCGGGAATCATTTCTATTTAAGTAAGAATTATTGCACTTCAGATAGGCACATACACATTGCTTAGCCAAAGGTCTTATTGAGTTTAAATATTGTCGATCTCATATGCATGCTTATTCAAACTATCTCCACTAATAGATTCTACCTACCAAGAGAGATCAACAAGTCTTTAATAGGCTTGAAATGGGGTCTATAAGGGACATGGGTTTAAAATGAAGGCCATTTGTAAGTTTGAGTTGATGTGACACAATGGACAAACCTTCACACTACAAATTTCTTGTTGGAACTTTAGACAGTTGGGAACAATCTTTCTAGACTCGAAATTCCTTCTATCTTCTTGGCATTAATCTGGATCTTGATTAGGACAGTCTTTGCCCTTGCAAAAAGTTTGTTATCCAAATTCGTTTCTTTTCTTCTTCTCCCTTTTCTTTCTTTTTATTTTTCTTACTCTTCCCTTTCTTTGAGCATTTTATCATTTTGTCCTTCTTTCTTGTAGGACTGTCAAGTACAGAATTTTAAAGAAATGGATGGTCTTCCTCCTTTTTTTCTCTAATTTTGATTGAATCTTTGGTTGGTTTGGACCAATTCAAGTCAAACCGTCCTTATAAACCAAATGGAAGCCTTTTCCTGCTTTAGGTAAAAGAGAACTCAGTTGGCTTTCTAAACCGACTTTTTAGGTTTTATCTTTCTTTTTTTTCTTTTCTCTTTTCCCTTTTTCTTTTGTCCTTTTTTCCTTTTTTCTTTTTTCTTTTGTCCTTTGTTCTCTTTTTTCTCTTTTTTCTTTTCTTTTCTTTTTTTTTTGTTTTGGTTCTAGCTCTAAAAGAGTTGTCTTGTTTGTACCAACTTGGGTCTCCAATAATGGATGACTGGAGTGACATAAATCTTTTTTAACAGAGAAAAATCATTTGTTACTCTGATGTTGTCTTGATATATTGGAGATATTAGGAGAACTTCAACTACCCTTATGGTCTTGAAAACATCAACTATCCTTACGGCTTTGGCTATGCATTCAATTCTTTGATCTTCTTGCCTCTTCATCTCAGTGATCATAAGACTTGTCAAAAGTATCATAACAGCTCAGGGTAGGTTATTGAGGTTATATGCCAATGAAAAGAAAGCTAAAATTTTATGAAGGGTCAAAGGGACAACTAGGGATTGACATTTAATTGGGTGGATACTAGTTGTTGGCTAACCAAACAATGCCTACATCATTTCTCTCTCAAATAAGCAGAGTTCAATTTCGCCTCAAAAGTTTGTCAAAGCATGTTCTAAGATTGACTAGGACCTAGACAAAGGTAATTATGCAGGAGCCCTCTCTAAGTAAGCATACACAACTCAATGCTATAGAGAAATTCCCTTATCTAGTAAAGTCATTCAAGTCATGATGCCTAGACATGTTAATTTATGAACATCAAGCTAGATTCCTCATTGGCTGAGCACCAAAATGAACAAAGACCCGCAAAAGTTTTGATAAAAGTAATTTATTCAAACAAATTTAAATTTGAAAAACACGATTGTTTCAATTAAATATTAAAGAAAGTAAAATAAATAGAGCAACACTCTAAGCTAAGGGAAGTTCATTGAGTTGGAGTCGAAGATACTTCATTTATTTAGACATCTCAAGGGTAAGGGGTTTTTCCATCATCAAAGGTCATTACTTCATCATCCATAGTTAGCCTAAGCTTACTTAGTAGCATATCATCTTTACCAGCTTCTCCATCCATATCATGACAAGAGGACAAGATAAAACTCTTCATGAAGGTTGTAAGCGATGGTGCCCTTTCAAATTTAGGCAGAGGATTATTCTTAGTGTTGGGCTTATCAGGCTCAGGCAGCTTTCCACTGTCAATCAAATCTTGGATTTTGTGCCTTAATCGAAGACATTTATCTGTCTCATGCCCTTGCATTTGATGAAATTGACAGAAAACCTTGGCATCAAAATTTGGTGGTAGAGGATTATGTAGAGGTCGAGGTGCCAATGGTTGTAGCAAATTCATTTTCATTAGATTTTCTAACATCTTTGACAAAGGCTCCCTTAAGTCTGAAAATTTATGCTTCTTTGTTGGCTCAGTTGTTGCATTTTTCTCAACACCTCCTCTTTCCCTTTGACTTTACCCACTAGGGTGATAGCCACTCTTATTGCTCCACTTAGATAGGTCTTGTAGAATAGGGATTGATCTCTCATTTTTCATTCGATCTCCATCAGTAAACATGTTCCTTGTTAATGTTGTCTTTTCCTTCTTTCTTATGTCAATGGGAGATGCCTCATTAGCATTGTTGATCTCTAGAATTTGAATCAACTGCGTCCTCATAATTTCAACCAATTGATCTCGTAGCTCAGCCATCCTAGCTTTGATAATTTCATCGACTATGTCCCTTAGCTGGTTTGCATCCATCCTTGAAATGTTGTAGGTGGTGGTGTTGTATGCTCTTAAATTGCCGTATTCTAGGTCTGTGAGACAGAGAGGATAAATGAGATGCAAATGTATGCATGCATGTATGCACAAACAATAAATAAACAAGGATAATTAGGATGTTCCTTCCAACCTTATAACATCCACATACGAATGGTGAGTCTCTTTTCCTAGGTATATGGTTAGCAAAATACCAATATGGGGTATCTTATTTTCGAATAATTCCCTCGGACATTTCAACCAATAGTTATATTTTCAAAAATGGAAATCAGTCCATGATAATTATCATTAATTAGGTTTTAATCCATTCAACCAACTAAAGTAGCTTTTAAGCTATATTGGATTAAAACTAAATTAAGAGGTTTATTATAAATTTGAAAAAGTAACTAATGATTCATGCCAAAAACAAGCCCATGATTAATTATTCTTAGTATAAACTAGGCTCACAATTGATTTTTGGTATTTCTTAATTGACCTAAATAATTTGCAAGCTCTTTGTAAGAGAAGATTGGATAAAAATAATTTTATTTCTAAGCCCATTGTAAAAAGATTTTAGAAAAAATGGATTTTGGGCTTAGTATTTGGGTCATAAGAAAAGAATTTTTGATTTGTTTTCAGAAAAGTTTTATATCCAAAGACCATCTTGAAATGTTTTGAAGATAGCTTTGGTCTTTTGGATTTTAAAGAAAAAATTATTTGAGCTTGCAAATGTACTTGGGTCATATTAGAAAAAGAACAAACCAAATAAGCCATGATTTAAGCCAAGATAAAATAACCATAGTCAAACAACATGCATTTGGGGTAAAACCTAAGGAAAGTAACTGGGCCAATTACATGAGCTTTAGTCTTTGGGTTAAAAGGCTTAGGTTCCCATAGCAAGTATATATGAAATGGTATGGGGCTATGAGTGGTTATGCCATGCTCAATCTCCATATCTTGATTGAAAGTATGGTATCCCTTACATAACACAACACGGGTAACACGGGCGTCCTAACTCACGCACACAATGCAATCTAGTATGATGCAATGGATAATATCATTATAAGAAAGAATAGAATAATATAAAGACCAACGAAATCAACTTCTCTTATCCCCAGTGGAGTTGCCACTGTAAGCGGGGATTTTGGCCCCAACTCCCGGTGGAATGGTTCTTGCGACTTCGGCACTATTTAGGCTCGGGACCTTAGAGAACACGGACCTAAGTCCAGAGAAAATGGAGTCGCCACCCGGATGGGCCGGGAAAAAGAAAGGGGTGGATGACTAGATTTCTAATGAATCCCCAACCCCCTAATGGGTTTGGAAAGTTGGGTACGTGTGGGGAAGGTGAGAAATGGCCCAGCAACCCCATAACGCCCGGTTCATTGGAACCGGCCTCCTTTACAGGTCTTAATATTATAAAATTATTAAATATAACGATATTATCCATATTACATGCAACAATTAAAATAAAGCATCGTTATATTAAAATCAAAGCAATGTCCAAGCAAAGTAAATAAATGGACACCCATCCGAGGATGGAAACATGCCCTTACATCATCCATATCTAAGCTAAATAGGACACCACCAAAAGGTAGAAACATATCCTTTACATTGGTCCAAAATATAAAACAATTTAAATTACATAGAACTTAATTAATGAGTTACCAACAAAGTGGAAACATACCTCTTACGACATTTGAAAATCCAAAATAAATCGATAAAAGTAAATAACCATTCATCATAAATAAATCATTAATCAAAGATATTAAACATTAATCAAAATATATAATAAACATTCATCCATGATAAATTAAATAAATCAAGCATTAAAAATAAATCAATCACCAACGCATAAAATAGACTACATAATCAAATCTAAAAAAAATAAAGCAAGTAAAGATACAAATTAGGGTTAATGTTTCTATTTAAAATTCTTTAATTAATATTTTGGGTTTTTAGGATTTTAGTATTACATTTGTTATTTGTTTAGCCTACTGTAAAGGTTTTGGAAAATTGAAATGGATTAGGGTTTCATGAATCAAATTAGGGTTTATGGGTAACATTATGAAATTAGGGTTTTGGAATATTGAAACATTTAGGTTTATAATTCTTGGTTACTGGATTATTATTTTGGATTTACTGTATTGGGTTTGAATATTGAAGTTTATAAGGTTTTCAGGTTTTAAGGATTAGGGTTTAGGAAAACTAAGGTTTACGGTTTTAGTTTTGAGAGAATTAGGGTTTAGGAAAACTTAGGGTTTATATTAACTTGTTTGGGGTTTACTGCTTTGGTTTTGGATATGAAGAAAATAATGAAGAGTTTTATAAAGTAATTGTGATTTTGGAAACTATAAGTGGGTTTTGAGTTTGGATATTTAACAAAAAATTTGGGAATTTTGGAAAAAGATGAGAGGAAAATAGTTTAGGGTTTTTAAAAGCTTTTGGAAATAAGAAAAATGATTTAAGGTTTATGGAAACAAAAGAGTATTTTTTTAGGGTTTTTAAGGTATTTGGAAACAGAAGAAATCATTTAAAGTTTTTGGAAACAAAAGAAACGAATTAGGGTTGTTAAAGTATTTGGAAACAGAAGAAATCATTTATGGTTTTTGGAAATAAAGGAAACGAATTAGGATTGTTAAAGTATTTGGAAATAGAAGAAATCATTTATGGTTTTTGGAAACAAAAGAAACCAATTAGGGTTTTTAAGATATTTGAAAACAGAAAAAATCATTTAAGGTTTTTGGAATGAATATGAAGTCATTACATCTTCAAAGATCCAAGTTTTGTATGTATATTATTATGAATCAAAGAAACAAAGCTATGAGTAGCTTATGATTAAAGAACAAACCTACGTTGTTGCTTCCACCAAAAATTGCTTCTTGGATGAACAAGGACAAAGGCAAGATTGCTGGCTTTGATGGCTTGATTACTTGCTTGCTTATTCTCCTCTAAAAAGTCCCATTATTTTACTGCCAAGTCCGATCAATTTTTAAAGTTCCATAGTTCCCCCTTTCTGTCCTTTTAAAGTGTTATTTATAGAAAAATTTATATGATTAATCCTAATTGTTTAAAAAAACTAAAATTCATTAGGAAAGGAAACCAAAACCAAATAGAATTTGGCTTCAGAAAAAATTGCTTTGGAAAAATGTAGCTAGCAAAAACTACGACGGGCTGCGAGCTTGCGAGCGCTGGCATGGAGAATTGCAGGCAAAGCCAAGGATTGAGAGCGAAATTGGCTGCCAGGCCATTTCGTCCAACACTTTCGGCGATGAATTTTTTCGTCGCCGATTTTTATTTATTTATTTATTATTATTTTTATTACTATAATTATAAAAAAAATAAATACTAAAATAATATTATTTAATTAAGATAACACAAAAATTATTTTGGACTAAATAAATAAAATATATTGGACCAAACTAGGTCAAAAATTAAGGGTCCACAAGTACCTTCTCGAGTAAAATGGATTATCCGAGATTGCGGTTTTGAAAGCTTTATCTTGCAATTACCATCCGAGGAGTGTTCGATAGACAAGAGTGTAGTTCAAGCATTGTCAAAGTAGTGGATGGGCATGACCCATACTTTTAACCTGCCTATAGGAGAAAAAATCATTGGCCCAGTCGATTATACAGCCATAACTGGTATCCGGTACTATGGCCTTCCGGTCCCTCTTAGTAATGATATTCTAACATTAGAAGAAGTCCAACATTTAATCGGTATGGAGCCATCATTTAAAGGGCCTTTCAAGATAAAAATTGCGCCTATTCGGAGTTATTGGATGAACTATGAAGGACGGTTCATAGGAAAACAACCAAACAATATGCACGAGGATTTTTACTATATTTGTTTGGGTTGACCATTTTAGGCAGCACCGAATCTGCCATCCATTTGTCGGTGTTGAGGGCCCTTACTGATATGAGTATGGTACCGCTTTACGGCTAGGGTGAAGCTGGCCTTGCTTGTCTTTACCATGGACTTGATAAAATTTGCAGAAATAAGAAGTCTTTTGTTGGCTTTATGGTGGTTTTCGAGGTACTCTTCTTCCACCAATGTAAATTCTATTCTTATTCTTGCATGAATTTAATTTTTATTATTTTTTAAGGCATGGGCATATAAGCATAATCTTGTGAGGGTGCTTGGCATTTCCTGAGAGAAAGTCGGGTATCCGAGATTAAATTTTTGGTTATCATATCGTGTAGAAGTTCCCGGCTCTCACCACGTGCACAACCAATGCTATTTCTTGAGTTGCCTAACCTAGGGCCAGGAAAAATAACATTAGTATACTTTAAAATTTATATAAAAGTTCACTTACCTTATGTTATTTTGTAGGTCAATTTGGCCTGGTGGAACACAGAAGAGCGAACAAACAGGACTTCTTTCACAAATGCCGCACTGCCTTTTCAACATACCTGCCGAGTCATTGCCGGCCCTATGTCTAGTGGCTGGTTTCTCAGGAAGAGAGTGGATGAGTAGTTTCTTGGTCCTGAGAAGTAGAGGATCCTGATGAGTTGCTCGGAGTATACTTTAAATATCACATCAATGCTGGAGAATGCATGGTGGCTGGCTCGGCACGGTTATGACGTTGAAACCTTTCTCTATCCACCGGGTGCATCTTATATCCAGTTTATTCGAGTAGGGCTCTTAAACTTTGATGTATCTCCTATTGGTGTACGGGTGATTCTTGAGGAAAATGAGGATAGATATGAAAAGGAGTATCACGAAGAAGGAAGAGAGTCTGTCTCGCATCTTCGAGGTTAGCACTTCTTAGGTAGGCTTTTATCATTTTCCATTGCAATTGCTTCTTTCTTAAGTTGTTTTGACTTTTTTAATGATTGTTGCAGGCTGCTGGCTCATTTGGTCATGAGGCTGGACCTTCTTTTACTGCTCCTCCATTTGCTCATTCTAATCAACCGGAGATGCCATCTCATCCACAGGGCGTTGATATGAATTACCTGGTAGGTTTTCTTGTTCCATGATAATTTATGCTATATTTATGTATGATTATGTATGCTCTTACTCTTTTCCTTTCTGGCTCACAGCGGATGCTTGAGGAACAAAACAAGAAACTTCAAGAAAAGTTGGCTGCTAGTCATCAATAGGTTGCCCAGTTTGAAAAATTACATCTCCAGTTAGAGCAAGATTTTTGAGACTTTCGATTTCAGGGGATGAGAGATCCTGGTGTTTCGTCATCTAGAGGCCCTCAAGCTGATGACCATGAGATCCTTTCATCTACTTTGGATGAGGACCGTTACAGATTTGAATTCCAAGGTAATAGAGATTCAGGTGCTCCTGCTTCGGGTAGACTAGGGATGAGTGATATGCCTCCTTCTTCAATAGGCGATGACTTTTTAAGGCTTTGTTTGATCATGATCCACCACTGCATTCTTAGTAATCTATGAGTTTTGTATCAATTGAGGAAATATTGTATGATAAGTATAAAGATGAAAATAATAATGATGATATATAATTTTTATTTTTACTGCAACTCTCTCTCTTTTTTTTTTGTCATCATTATTATTTCTACCCTACAATTATTGGCCTTTTTTCTTCACATTTAATATTTCCACAGTATCACTAATTTACAAAACCAAAGGCAACGCGGCAACTCAAAACCTTTTGTTGCCAATTCCCTATCCTTGTGCATCTCGGTCTCACACTTTTCCTTGTCAATTTTGGAATAGCACAATCATCCCATATAAATCTCTTTTCACGGCATGATTTCATACAGAATCCAGGAGATTTTCTACTTCAATGTAAAAATTCCTTTTAACAATTCCAATTTTCCTTCAGTCGTCAACAATGACCGAACTCAATTTAAAAAAAATAAAAGGTCTATTTAAAAATATGAATGCCATTCATTGGAAACAAATATCTTGGTCAAAAATTGATACTTTGAAGTGTTTTCAAAATGAAAAATTGAACCATTCTTTTTTTACATGCAATGGCTTCTTTTTGGAATGTGAATTCTAGGACATTTAAAATTAAAGGCTTTGAAATATATCCCTTGATTAAAGAATTCGAGGCCATCCTTGGATATCCAAGCAATCATCAAAAGACATTACCTATATTAATTTCCAAGACTCAACAAAAGATGCAAATGTTATTTCAACTTTCAAAGCCCGAAGTTCTACAGTTGAAGAGAGGTGACAAAATTCTGCTTGGTCCCTTAATTAACTTTTGCCTTTCTCATTTGGCTCCTACTAAGTCATGGGAACGTATGCTTTGTCCATGATTGCTTGGCCAATTCTTGCTTGTTTCTTCTGACGGTGATATTGATCCATGAGTATTGGATATCATGGACCAAATGGAAGGAGGTTTATCGCCGATATTCATCATCTTAGCCGAAACTTTAGATAGATTAGACCAACTTAAATCAGAATTATCAAAGAGACTGACCGGGAGTCCATTGTTGCTTCAGGTAATTACCTAAACTGCCCTTTCGAGTTTTCAATTTAGGTTTTTCTTCTCTTTTTTTCTATTGCTCTAATTTTTGCCTAGTCTGCCCATGCGGATTTTTGAAACTAGCGAGTTGTCCTAATTTTTGCCTAAGCTGCCCTTGCAGGTTTTTGACTTAGCGGACCCCTTCTTTTTTATATTTTATATTGCTCTAATTTTTGCCTAGTCCACCCATGTGGATTTTCAGAACTAGCGAGTTGTCCTAATTTTTGTTTAAGCTGCATTTGCGGTTTTCAACTTAGCAGACCCTTTTTTTTATTTTTAATTTTTAATTTTTCCTCATAGATTTGGCTTCAGGAGCATCTCTGCTTGCTTGATACTCCATCTATGGATTTTTCCAGATATCTGCCACGACATCATTCTGCTAGAAAACTACTCCATCTTCTTCTTCGTATGTTGATTGGGTTGACTGGATCCACTCACGCGGTGAAGTCAACATCCATTGGTTAGTACCATGGTGGAAGATTTCTCATATCACCATGCGGACATACTTGATGTATGTTCCTCTTGCTGCTCTTTGTCGAGGTACTTGCTATGATCCTCGTCGGCTTGACCGTCAGTATGGAGCTGAGGCACTAGTTTCTAAATTCACTCCCGATTTAGACATGCCTTGTCTGAATGAAGCCTACTTGGATCGACTAAAGCGAAGATGGCCTGCACATTACAATATAATCTGCCATAGATTTTACATTTGTTAATTTCTTTAGAAAGTGTATTGCTAGGATGAAAAAATAATAAAAGTAATAATAAGAGATGCTTCTTTTCCTTTTACAATTTGTCATCACCTTTTGCTATTGTGTTTATTTATTTCATCCATATCTGGTCAAATACTTATAACAGTGCGCATAGAATAATTTTAATATTAATTTTTTTTATTAAATTGGGGAACAACCAAACATAGAGCCAGCATACATAAGATCACTCATGTTGCCAACTAGCCCTTTCGAGTTTTCTAATTTATGATTTTCTCTCGCTTAGTCCTAATTGTTGCCTAGCCTGTCCTTTTAGGTTTTCAGAACTAGCGGACTGCTCTAACTTTTGCCTAGGCCACCCTTCTTGGGTTTTCAACCTAGCGAGTTTTTTCTTTTTCTCTTTTTTATACATAAAACATCTTCAACTTGTCAATGTTCACTGGCTCACTAAGCTCATTCCTGTCCATGTTTGATAACTTCATTGGGCCCTTATTCATGACTTGTTTCACAACATATGGCCCTTCCCAGCTAGGCCTAAATTTCCCTTTTGGATCAGATACGTTAGGCTTACATTGTTTCAAAACCAAATCCCCGACTTTGAGTTTTCTAATCTTAACCCTTCTATTGTAAGCTCGAGCTATCCTCCTTTGATACAGTTGATGATGATACAGTACTTTTAACCTTCTCTCCTCTAGTAGTCCATTTTAGGCAACTCAGCTTCCAAGACCACTCTTATTGACTTGATCTCAATTTCAATTGGTAACACTGCTTCCATCCCATAAACCAAAGAGAACGGTGTCATTCCAGTTGGTGTTCGCACACTTGTTCTATATCCCCAAAAAGCAAAAGGAAGCATCTCTGACCAATCCCTGTATGTCTTGGTCATCTTGGATAGGATCTGCTTAATTGTCTTGTTTGTTGCTTCTACTGCACCATTAGCCTTTGGTCTATAAGGAGAGGATCGGTGATGATGGATTTGGTACTTTAAGAATAAGTCCTTAACTGCTCCTTGAAACTGTACCCCATTGCCTGATATCACACTTTGCGGGATCCCATACCTGCAGATGAGGTTCTTTTAAATAAATCTAGCCATTTGACTTACCCCCAGTTTATTGAAGGATTCAGCTTCGACCCATTTTGAAAAATAATATACCGCTACTATAATGAAACAGTGACTGTTTGAGGTTGTCGGATGTATCTCTCCTATAATGTCGATACCCCAAGTGGCAAAGGGCCATGGTGAAGACATAGAATGCAATTCTTCAGGAGGCATGTGATTCAAATTACCATACATCTGACATTGTTGGCACTTATTTACAAACTCAATACAATCTCTCTCCATGGTCAACCAGTAGTAACCTTGTTGAATGATCTTCTTAACTAAGGCTAAACCACTCATGAGTGGACCGTAACTTCCCGTGTGTATTTCTGACATGATATGCTCCACTTCAGGCTTCCTCAAGCACCTCAAGTGCACCCCATTAGGCCATTTTTGATATAACTCTCCATGGAAGGTGATTTATTGCAAGGACCACCACCTTATGGCTCTTCTTTCTTTCTTTGTTGCCCCCAACGGGTATTCCCTTTCCTTTAAAAACCATCTTATAGTATCATACCACGCATCATGGTCTGTATCAGTTTCCATGATGGTCTCATATTCAAAGCAAGGAGTTGATGAACTGGTCAAAATCAGAGGCTTAAGGAACAAGTTGATAGGATTTTCCCATACCGAAGCCAATGTGGCTAGGGCATCAGCCATTTGGTTTTCTTCTCTTGGTTTGTGTATAAACCTGCACTCCTTAAAGTTCTTCTTCATCATGGTCAAGTAATGGTGGTATGGTTTTAATTTTTCTTCTTTTAACTCCCACTCTCCATTTACTTGGGATACTACTAGCAATGAATTGCCAAAAACTTCCACCTTATCCACCTTCATAATCATTAGGGCTTCCAAACCAAAGATACATGCTTCGTACTCCACCATATAATTGGTTGCCCTGAATTTCAACTTTTTGGCTAAGGGGATAAATTCCCCTTTGGGCGATTCTAGTATGACTCCCAAACCTGGTCCTTTCCTATTCATTGCTCCATCAAAATACATTTTCAATCCTTGTACTTCAATGGCCTCTAAATGTTCATTCGGAAATTCCAAGACTACCTCTTCGCTATCCAGTAATGGTTGTTGGGCCAGGAATTCTGCCACTGCTCTACCTTTGATTGTTTTCCTTGTTACATACTCAATCTCAAATTCTTCCAATATTATCAACCATCGCCCATACTTCCCAATCAAAGAGGGTGTCTCCCTTAAGTACTTCATTGGATCCAACCTGGAAATTGTTTGCACACTATAAGATTGAAAGTAATGCCGCAACTTCTTAGAAGGCTAAACCACAGCTATACAGGTCTTTTCAATGATACTATACTTAATTTCATAAGGTAGGAGCTTTCTACTCAAATAGTAAACTGCATGCTCAATCCCTGACTCATCTGCTTGGGCTAGCATGGCTCCTATTAACACTTCTTCTACTGCTAAGTATAGTAATAGGGGTTTACCAAGTTTAGGTGGTTTTAAAATAGGTGGATTTAGCAAATACTCTTTTATTAGCTCAAAGGCCTTTTGACACTCTTCATTCCACATGACTGACTGATTCTTTTTAAGCAATTTGAAGATAGATTCATAGATTGTGGTGAGCTTTGCTATAAACCTGCTAATGTACTATAATTTACCAATGAACCCCCGAACTTCTCTCTCCATCTTAGGGGCTGGCATATCCCTAATTGCTTTAGCTTTGTCAGGGTCAATCTCAATGCCATTTGGACCAATCACATGTCCCAACAATTTGCCTGAGGTAACCCCGAACACACACTTCTTCAGGTTTAATCTTAGCTTATATTTCAATGCTCTATCAAAGAATAATTCTATGTTTTGGAAGTTTTGTTCCCTTGCATCTGATTTTACCATCATATCATCAACATATACTTCGACTTCTTTGTGCATCATGTCATGAAATAATGCGGAGGCCATCCTTTTGTAGGTTGCTCCAGCATTCTTTAATCCGAACGGCATCACCCTATAACAAAATATACCCAATGTAGTAATGAAAGCAGTTTTGGCTTTATCCTCTTGGGCCATTAACACTTTGTTGTATCCGAAAAATCTATCTACAAATGAGTGTAGCACGCTAGACGCTGCACTATCAATGAGAACATTTATATGGGGTAAAGGAAAATCATCTTTTGAGGAAGCCTTGTTTAAATCTCTATAGTCCATAGAGACCCTAATTCTTCCATCTTTCTTTGGCACGGGTACTATGTTGGCTAGCCAATCTGGATGCTCTATCACTTTAAGGAACTTAACTTGTATTTGTTTAGTGACCTCTTCTTTAACCAATTTAGTCCACTCAGGTCTTATTCGCCTAAGCTTTTGCTTGACAGGTTTCATGTGAGTGTAAGTAGGAATAAGATGTTCGGCTATGTCTTGATCTATTCCAGGCATATCCTCATAAGAACAAACAAATACTTCCTCATATTTTTTGAATATTTTTTCAATCTCTCTCTCTCTCATCAGGAGTAAGGTCGGATGCTATGCTAATGTTTTTAGGATTTTTGGTTGTTCCCAAATTTAATGATTGTGTATCAACAGAGTTAATATTAAAGATGCTCATGTAACCACTATTTGAATGTATGCAACCATCAGAAGAAACATCACATAAGTAAGAAAAATCAAACTTTATTGCATTCATCTTGAAAAAGAAAACATCATCATCCTCATACAAAGCAGACAAATTAAAATCAAAATCAAAATCATTATTCTCAAAATCATAAGGCAGAATATCTTCAAACTTCTCTTCAACTAGGGCAGCAATCTTCTCTGGAATCTTCTCAGTTTTCAGGATAGCTTCCTTCTTTTCTTCTAGATTGGGTTCCTTGTCGGCTGGTAAGGTGAGCTCTTTCTTCATTTTCTCCACTAGGTCGGCAACATCAGCAAAAATTTCAAAACCTGGGATCAACTTTCCTATGAACATGATTAGCTTGGGCTGTCCTTGGAGTGGTCCCATGTCTGGATCTTTGACAAAGATTTTTTCAAGTGGCAAGAAGCTCATCTTCTCATTCTTCTTTGGCTGGACATCTTTTTTAGCCTCTTAATACCCTAACCCTTTCTTGGAAGTTTGAGTTTTGAAATCTGGAAGCTTTGTCAAATCGGCCTTGCCCTTTCCAAGACCAGCTCCGGGAAGGTAGCTCATGTTCTTCATCATGTTCAAGACCTTAGAGTCCACTACTTCATCATCAGAAATTGCAGCTACTTAGAAACCACTGAGAGGCCTCTCAATCATTAGAGCATTAACAACCTCATTATTTTCGGCCTTGATGACCACTGTCTCATCTCTGTTAGGGAACTTGATCTTTTGATGAAGGGTGGAAGGAACTCCACCAAGAGGATGATACCATGGTCATCCCAAGAGTAGGGCAAAGGTAACAGGTATGTCCAAAAAAAAAAAATTCAATAATAGATTCAATTGGACCAACCTTGATAGCAGCTTTGAAAGTTCCTTCCACATGTCTCTTGGTGTTGTCATAAGCCTGAATGGTTACCTCGGTTGGGTTTAGATCCCTTGTTGATATGGCTAGCTTTGGCAATATTTTAAGTGGACAAACATTTATGGCAGACCCATCATCAACCATTACACATGGAGTTCTTTTCCCTTTGATTTCTATTTTGATAAAGAGAGGGCGGATGTGATCTCTCCCTTCTTCCGATAAATCTGCATCTGAGAAAGATAATGCTCCCATATTAACTTTGCTCTTCTCTTGAATATCTTTACATTTTATTACTCCTTCAATTTTTATGAAGTTGATTAGCTCCTCCGGTGTTATGGAGGTGGAAATTGGCATGCTGGCCAAGGCCTTGGCCATAGTTTCTCGGTATTTTTTAGAAGTAGCCAATAAATCCCAAATGCTAACACTTGCTTGGGTTCTTTTCAATTGCTTGAGCACAGTATCATCTTCCTCTTTTTTGTTCCCCACTTCAGTTTCCTTTCCTTTATTAACTTCTACTTCCTTAGGCGGTGGCCTTGCATAAGGCTTATCGGATCTAGTGTTCATTACTTCATCTTTCTCGGGCTCGGACCAGGTCCATTCCTCCTTCTTGGGTACAAGATCATCATCACTATCGCTTGAATCCCAAAACCCATTCACAACACAAATTGCTACTTCTTTACCCACCATAGCTTGTTCAATTTCGCTAAATACCTCTTCTTCTTTGGTTGCTTCTCCACCCACATCTCGGAAAGAAGACATGAAAAAACTTTCATGCAAACCTCCTCCAATCATGAAGGTTGTTGGTGGTGGTACTCTATTGAACTTTGATAATGGATTGTCTTTGGTGTTCGGCTTGTTGGGCTCGGGCAGCTTTCCACTATCAATCAAATTTTGGATCTCATGCCTCAACCTCACACATCTATCCGTGTCGTGCCCGTGCATTTGATGAAATTGAAAAAATGCCTTATTATCGAAATTAGGTGGGAGAGGGTTAGACAAAGGATGAGGATTTAAGGGTTGTAATAATCACTTCCTTTGAAGCTTATTAAGAACCCAAGACAGCGGTTTCCCCAATTCTGAAAACCGCCTTCTTGTTCCTTGGCTAGTAGCATTAACACCAACCATCTTTTGCATGCCTTGGTTACCAGACTGATAGTCTTCTTTCTCATTCCTTCTTGTTGAAAAATGGTTCTTCTCTCCTTCCCATTCTTCGATTTGCAGACCAGCTTGGAGAAGATCTTTGAAATCACAGATGAGTGTATGAGACATCCTTTCACGAAGACTAGGCAACACCCCTCTCACAATCATCCTTATTTGATTAGATTCATCGGGCCTCTTCTTAAGCAAAGTAGACTTATTTCTCCATCTTTTCATATAGTCAACAAAATTTTCATTTGGCCTTTGACTAATGGACTCAACTTCCATTAAGGTAACTTCCATCTCGACATTGTATCCATATTGTTGGATGAAGGCCTTGTATAGCATATCCCAACTTTTTTGTGTGTTATCACCTAAGGTATTGAACCAATTTTGGATAACAGGGTCCAATGAGAGCATAAAGTACCTTAGAGTTTGAGCCTTAGTAGCTCGGGCAAACTGCATAGCAGGGATATATTGCTTCACATAGAGGTGAGGATTTTCAGTTCCATCAAACTTTGCAAAGGATGGAATCTTGAATTTGTATGAAACTTCTTCGTCTAGCTCAAATAATTTGTCAACTTCGAACATTTCTTCTGCTTTAAGCTTCTTCTCAAATTTTTTTCCAAATCCGTAATCATCTTTTCAACATCAGACGTTTCGATTTTCTCCATAACTGATCTTTCAATAATCTTCGATTCTTTCTTCTTATCTTGAGGATCTTGGAAGTATTGAGCCTAGTCATTACATCATCAAGGACTACCTTGTCATCATCAAAAGCCACTTCACCAACCTTAACCTTCCCTTTGTCCTTTGGCTTCTTGGTGCTAGCAAATGCTTTGGCATTGTTCCTTAAAATTGCAGCCAATTGGTTCTTCATGGTCTCAGCTAGGGCCACTTTTATTTCTTCTATCTTGGCATTGAGGGCGTCATCCACCATTCTTTGAATTTGTTCGGGCACCATTGCTTTTGGTGAGAAAGTTATTGAGTCATTGCTAGATTCTTCATCTCCGGCGTAGGTCGGATTGTCGTAAGCTTTTGAACTGTCGTAATCCAGGGCTATGAGCCAGAGAGGATCAATGATATGAGATGCAAATGTATGCATATATGCATGTATGCACAAACAATAAACAAAGACAAGTAGAACATCCCTTCCAACCTTATAACTTCCACACACGAATGGTGAGTCTCTTTTCCTAGGTAATATGGTTAACAAAATACCAACATGGAGTATCTTGTTTTTCAAATAATTCCCTCAGATGTTTCAACCAATAGTTATATTTTCGAAAATGGAAATCAGTTCATGATAATTCCCATTAATTAGGTTTTAATCCATTCAACCAACTAAAGTAGCTTTTATGTTATATTGGATTAAAAATAAATTAAGAGGCTTATTATAAATAGATTTCTCACTTGAAAAAGTAACTAATGATTCATGCCAAAAATAAACCCATGATTAATAACTCTTAGTATAAACTAGGCTCACAATTGATTTTTGGTATTTCATAATTGACCTAAATAATTTGTAAGCTCTTTATAAGAAAAGGTTGGATGAAAATAATTTTGTTTCTATGCCCATTGTAAAAAGATTTTAGAAAAAATGGATTTGGGCTTTGTATTTTGGTCATGAGAAAAGAATTTTTGATTTGTTTTTAGAAAAGTTTTATGTCCAAAAACCATCTTGAAAAGTTTTGAAAATAGCTTTGGTCTTTTGGATTTACAGAAAAATTTATTTTAAGCTTAGAAATGTACTTGGGTCATATTAGAAAAAGAGCAAACCAAATAAGCCATGATTTAAACCAAGATAAATTAACAATAATCAAACAACAAGCATTTGGGGTAACAACCTAAGGAAAGTAACTAGGCCAATTACATGAGCTTTAGTCTTTGGGTTAAAAGGATTAGGTTCCCATAGCAAGTATATTCCAAATGGTAAAAGGCTATGAGTGGTTATGCCATGCTCAATCTCCATATCTTGAGTGAAAGTATGGTATCCCATACATGACACAATATGGGTAACATGGGCGTCCTAACTCGCACACACGATATAATCTAATATGATGTAATGGATAATACCATGATAAGAAAGAATATAATAATATAAAGACTAACATAATCAACTTCTCTTGTCCCCAGTAGAGTCGCCACTGTAAGCAGGGATTTTCGCTCCCACTCCCGATGGAATGGTTCTTGCGACTTTGGCACTGTTTAGGCTCGGGGCCTTAGAGAACATGGGCCTAAGCCTGGAGAAAATGGAGTCGCCACCCGGACGAACCGGGAAAAAGAAAGGGGTGGATTACTCCATTCCTAAGGAATCCCCAACCCCCTAATGGGTTCAGAAAGTTGGGTACGTGTGGGGAAGGTGAGAAATGGCCCAGCACCTCCACAATGCCCGGTTCATTAGAATCGACCTCCTTTGCAAGTCTTAATATTATAAAATTCTTAAATATGACAATATTATCCATATTACATGCAACAACTAAAATAAAGCATCATTATATTAAAATCAAAGCAATGTCTAAACAAAACAAATAAATGGACACCCATCTGAGGATGGAAACATGTCCTTACATTATCCATGTCTAAAACTAAATAGGACGCCCACCGAAAGGTGGAAACTTGTCCTTTACATTGGTCCAAAATATAAACGCAATTTAAAATAAAATTAAATTGCATGATGTTTATGACATGAGGTACCCAAAATATGGAAACATACCTCTTACAATATGGAATGATTAATGCAACAGCAGGAGGTGCACTAATGAACAAAGTTCCTTCTGATTTCGATAATTTTTTTTTTACAATCTTGCACTTGAATGATTGAATTTATGACAGGCTAATAAAATTTTATGATTTAATGATGCTAATTATATTGATACACTTAAATTTATCTTCTGAAATAAAGATTTTGTGAAAAACTGTACTTTATAGATTTTGACCTGAATACATTCTTGATTTTAGTTGAAAGTGATCAATGGTATATGCTTACTTAGAGATGACTCCTACTCTTTTGTCATTTATTTTTTTATTATCTTATAACTAAGCCTAGAACATGTTTGAAAGAACTTTTGAGGCAAAATTGAACCTTGCTAAGTAGGGGGAAAGATGATTTAGGCATTGTTTGTGTAGCCAAATTCTTATATCCACCATATTTGAACATTGCCTCTAGTTGTCCCCTTTGAGCTAAATTGAATATTCTAGCTTGTTGTTCTTTCTCATCAAACAATAATATCTACCTTTTTGTGGTTAATTATCTTTTGGTATATCTTCCTATTATATATGCTCAATTGGAGAGAGAAAATAAAATGGGAAAGCTCCTTTAGATTTCTCATAAATAAAATTTCAATTTTTGGGGGAAGACATAAAATATATATATATATATTTAAAGATAGTAAAAATAAAATTTCCCTACTAGTGTGCTAAAGCAATTGAGAAAAAATCATATCTATTAACGAACTCTCCAAAACAATTAAGAAGAGTCGCAATCGAAACCTTAGAAGGTATTCAAAAAGTTAAGCGTCACTTTAGCCTCAACCCTTTTTAAACCACATCACAAGCTTAAAAAGACCTTTTGATTTTCCTTGAGTTAGTAAGGTTTATTAGTGGAGAAGGTTTGATTAAACATGCATATGAGAAAGGCAAATTTCTTTAAACTATATAAAATATTTAATGAATGCAAGGGATATGTGTTTATCTAAAGAGCAACAATTGGTTACAATTGAATAACTTCTTGAATGAAGGAAGGGAGAATGAAGTAAGTACAGTTATAAAAATTGATTTAGAAATGAATTTTGAAATTTTATTTGTATATCAAAATCTTGGGACTGTTTTAATGAGGCCTGTTGTGAATGAGATTATTCTTGTTGCTTGAGGACAAGCAATGATTTAAGTTTGGGGGAATTGATAGGACTATATTTTGCACATAATTTAATGATTATTCTAGTTATATTTTTATTATTATCAATTGAATTTGATCAATCTTTATTGTGAAAGCTAGAATATTCATCATTTCAAGAATAGAGTTGCAAGTATGAAGAAAAAGCTTATTTGGGCTAAAATTCATGGAAAATGGAAAGGAGTTCAAATCAAGCTCAAAAATGGAAAATAATGAATTTACATGGTCTTATAAATCATGATACTTGATTTTGAACTTGAAAATGGATTTAAAGATGAGAAATCAAGAGGTCTAGATTTGTTTTGAATCCCAGGGCCAAAGCTATAAAAAATCCATGGCCATGGGATTTGATTTGAAGCTATCCAAGTTTTTTAATGATAGAAATTGCAAAGGCAGAAGCATTTTGAAAGCCTCGACCATGGGGCTCAAAAGTCACGACTGTGGCATGGATTTCGGCTCTGTTTTGAAGAGATTTTGCATATTTCAAAGGCATATTGAAAGCCACGACCGTGGCACTCAAAACCCAAGACCGTAGGATTGAATTCTCTACTGTCCGGGCCAAGAAAGAGAAGAAAAATCAATTTGGCAGTTTCAACTGCAATGCCACGACCATGGCATTGAAAAGCCACGACCGTGGCCTTCCAAACCGACCATTTTACAGCTCTAAAGTGCTCAAACCGACCAAACCAACTCAGACCACGACCGTGGCACTCAAAAGCCATGACCGTGGGGCCGAAAATCATGACTTTGAGTAGACAATTGGGTTGGTGGTGAACCAAACAAGATGTGGCCTAACCTTTTTAGTTTTTCCCCACTAAAGAAGCTTCCAAACACTCTATTTAAACACACTTCGTCCAAGGAGAAAAAATGTAATAGATTATATTAGATTCATCCAAATAAATTTAGTTTAGAAGTGTGAAATTTTGCTTCAAGGAGAAGTTCAAGATCCAAGTCATGATCTTTTTTAAAGAAATAAAGTTTGATATTTCTTGTTCCTTTTTAATTATGTCTTCATTTACCATTTTTAATATTTGTAATGTTTTTATTTCAATAATGAAAAACTAATCCTTTTTAGGGTTGGTCCCTTTAATTGAATTTATCATGGAGTTATAAATGTCTATTTGGTTAATTTAGTTATCCTTTGATTATTTTGTTGTCTTTAATCTTAATGCTTTGATTATTTGGCCAATGATTAATTGATTTGAGATGTTATGTGATGGAGCGTGTAACACCCCCATACTCTATATAAGTACTGTACATATACCTGGTATACATACAATACGTATGTAAAGTATAAGAATGTCACTTTTCGTTTCACTTTAAAAACCTTTAGTCAAGTTCAAGCAATATAACATTAAATTAAAGATCATTTATGAAAAGCATTGTTCTTATAAAAATACAACATAATTAAATTCATATATGTATGCATCACCTTCTAGTTGGTCTCGAGACACTCATACCCTTCACGTGGCATCACATCTAGACTTCCGGATCAACCGCATAAATACCTGCGCGATTAAACATCCGCGCTAAGCCCGAGAGCTTAGTAGTACAATTAAATAATAAAATACACTTTAACAAAATTATCATACCTCATATGTTTAGCATTATGTTTTATTGTTCTCTTACCACGTTTTTCTTTCTCAATGCATTCTTCATAAGTTCTCACTAATCTCATATACATAAACATATACATTAGTTCAACCAATTACCATTCGAAAACCTATTCAACACCTTTACGAACACAATGCTCACAAATTCAACATTCATATACATTTTACACATCATATAACATTTTCACCAACTCCAACCCATCACTAATAATCACAATCATTATATCAATACACATATTATACATCATACTAATCATGAATCACATTTCCAATGGAGACAACCATAGATCTAATTACTTATTTAATTCAACATTTGTATATCACATTAACAACAAAGACAGACTCGGGCCCAACAAAACACTAATATGTTATTCAAAGTTCAGAGTTACTGCTTTGGTCTTATCAATATACTCAAGCCCGTAGGCGAAACACATATATCTCTATCCATGGATAGGGTAACAGACCCAGTCTCTTGGACCATCAACTCAACATCTTGAGGAGATCCTCAACCCGGCAAGACTGTTACCTGTAACAGACCCAGTCTCTTGGACCATCAACCCGACTAAATCGAGGAGATCCTCAACCCAGCAAGACTGTTACCATTCATATATTTCATATTCACAATTCTCATAATGTAACAGACCCAGTCTCTTGGATCTCAATTCAACTCAAAATGAAGAGATCCTCAACCCGACAAGACTGTTACCTTTAATTTTATAGGCATGCCTCCAAATCCAGAACTCTGAAACTTGAATCAACATATTAGACACGAAATCATTCCATTTATAACTTTATACATTTCTTTCACAATTCATTTCATTCCCATCAATTAGGCACTATGCCTCATTTATCACAATTGAATTATCATAGCCAATCACAATGGCTTCATGTCTCATTTAAATTACCATAGCCAATTCCCATGGCTTCATATATCATTTATATTTCAATTCATATCATAGCATTTCATCTTTCAAATACACAATCATTTATCTCAGATATTATACATGTCATATAACATCATTATCAATCACAATTACATCACATCTTATTTGGTCTCAATTCACATTAGAATACTTCATTATTTACATATTCATAATCAAACACATTTAACATTCATCAAGAATGATCATCATTGATATACATATATATAATTTATCCTATTCTTAGTTTTTTAATCCTCAACATACATTTGTTTCATATATATATGAAGTATAGATTCAACAAAACCCTTGGAGGATCCAACAATACAAGAATAATCAAGAATAAGAATCATTAACTAACCAATTGGAGGGACACGGCCGGCATCACTTGAGGGACACGGCCAAGCTTGTGGCCGTGTCTCTCAACCCTAATTGGCAGTAGTGAACACGGGCATGCGACACGGCCGTGTCTCTCAACACAAATTCAGGCAGTAGGTAACACGAGCAAGGGACACGGCCAAGCTTGTGGCCGTGTCTCTCAACCAAGAATCACAGTAGCTAACACGGCTAGGGGACACGGCCGTGTCTCTCCACAAAAATCGGACAGTAACAAACACGTGCAGAGGACACGGCTGAGACTGTGACCGTGTCTCTCCCAAAATCAATTCATCACATCCAATTTTCCTTGACTTGGCCGTGTCTCACATGAATTGCATCCTAAACATGTCCAAATCTTCTTTGGTTACACTAACTCACATTATACACCTATATAACATGATTCCAATGGACATAATCAACATTATTAACACAATTACTAATGAATATGTATTAAGCTTACACATCACATGAAGCATGGAATAAGGTAATTTGTACTTACCTTAAGAACCACTCGCAAATCTATTCCCCTTTATCTTCCAATAACTCTTCATCACTTAGCAATCCACTTCTTCACAACCTAATTCAAATCATCAAAATACCAATTTCCCACATATATCAACTTTAATCCTTCATTAACATCATCATCACACCAACCATATCAAATCCCAAACTCAAACAATGAAAATCAACTCAAAGAAATGAATACTTACTTGAATCCTTTGTCAAATCTTCATCTCTATCTTCAATCCTCTTGAAATCCTTAAGAAATTTGGTATATAAATCACATATCTCTCTCTCTCTCTCTCTCTCGTCCACGCAGCAAGAAGAAAATGAAGAAGAAGGAGCAGAAGAGGAAAGAAGTTTCTACTTCTCTCCTTCGTTCTTATCATATATATAATAATAATAATAATAATAATAATAATAATAACACTTTAAATCTCCACCACATAATCTTTCTTTGACTTTCTTCTTCTCTTTTCTTTTTGTCCTTATTACTATTACTATTATTAATTAATTATACAAATATATATATAATTCACTTTCCCTACACCATATTATATCCCATATATATGTGATGTTTATGTATATGTCTTATATATTATCTTTATATTTCCCATATATACATATACATCAAATCCAAATACAACAACATTAACTCCAACACTCTTAGGGTATATTCCGGGATATTACAATTCTCTCCCCCTTAAATAATTTCGTCCTCGAAATTATCCAGTACAATAACAACCTATTTATAACAAATCACTATCTTAATTTTTCTCAAATCACATAACTTATACTCTTCCCTTTTAAGTCAATCATAACTCATCATAATATCCTTCCAATGAATTTTCTTTTATACAATAATCAACTCATCTTATAGTCTATATATATTCCATTCATCTATTACATACAAGATATACATATCACTTCATCTCTTTATAAATAATCTCTTAACTTTAACCTTGGAAATTATTGAATTATATTATACTATTGCTTATCTTGTCATTACAATCACTTTTGAAAATAGCCATTTATCAAACCTTGACTAGTAACAATCTTTCCATTTTGTTTACACTTAAATCTTTCTTTATTATATTTCACTTAACATTAATAGTGATACACCCTCTTTAAACTTACTTAACAGATAATCAATTTTTTTTTCTTTTATCATCACTATTTACAACTGATATGACTTTATTTATTCATATCCCTTCACTTTATAAATTTTTCCATCATATACATTATAATGTAAATTTTTATACTCTTAGTGCAACTATACATATTAAATCTTAATAATGATTCATAATCTTAACGCAGCTTAGACCATTTAATTTATCTATCACAAAATATCCATACTTCAATCCTATTCAATTCCAACCAACAAGTAACTTATTCGAATTTATCACTAGATTTCACATTATATATATATCCTCATTCCAATTAATCAACTTATATCCAATTTCAGATCTCTTCAGATCCATATTTAATCAAATTATCATTTCTACCAATTCTTATGATAATCTCATATCATGCTGATTATGTTTAATTCATTCACTTAAACTTTAAACCTATTCACTTTATACCATACACATATTTAGCATAACTTTCAATCACCTTTTCGTAATTTCTCTCTTTTTAATAACTTTTCACATATCACACCATTGCTATCTTAACAGTGAGTGTTATCCATGCTTAACACATTTCCATAATTCTCTTCTTTTACCTTACGTTTCACCATTATAACCAGATTTCTAACATAAAATATTATTATCTTCTTGTATAAACACATATTCCATCATATAAGCATTACATAATTTCTCTTTTGGTCACTTCATTTCTAATCCATTTATAATCTCTTACAATATACAAATACATAAAACTTTTCCATAAGTGGATACTTTGAAACTCTGGATATCATATGATCATCCAATTTAGTGATCACCATAACAATTTCATTGCCCAATATTACACAAGTCTATTCTTACTCTCAATTCCATCATAAAATTCATCTAATTTGTTCAAGTCATAACCTAATCTTTATTAGGTTCACTAATACATACACTATCATTCTCCATATCACTAATTCACTAATTGTACCACATATACATTCATAGATCACATTCATAATGTGATGCATATTTCTTACATATCATAATTTCATTCATATTGAAAAACTCAATTCATATCTCCTATACATGTATACACTTAATTATATGTTCTTATTTATTATCTTGAACATCTCCTACGCACAACATTCAATCACATACAAATATTACACAAATTTCATTCATTACTCCATTTCCAATTTATCTCTTCTAAAAACTTCATACATTATATTTTCTTTTTCCCCTTACAGTCTCTTATTATACACATATGCATAGAACATCTCCTCACACAAATACTTTGAGCCCATAACATTTATGATAACCAAATTCAGTTATTGCCATAACAATTTCACTGTTCAATTTTACCCAAGTCCATTTCATTTAATTTTAGCACATAATCTTTGCGTAAATTAAGGTCTAATCTATTTTAAGTCCGCTACCACATACCATATCATTTTCAATATTACTAAACATACGATGATTATATAAGATATAATTCATATCACATACACATTCATAAGGTGACTCACTTCTCACATTTCTTACATATTATCATCACATTCATATCGAGAAATTCATCTTACATATCCCATTCATGTACACATATAATTTTATACGTATTTTTAATTTTTCTTTTACATATAATCGATACAACTTTAACATTTATTACTTTTCATTTAACAACATCATTCTCATTCTTTTGACATAGCTTATTTTATTTATTAACTCAACATATATATATATACTCTTTCATAATAATATTTCACAAAAATCTTAGTCACATTCCCAATGTGACATCTCTCTCACACTTGTCTTTAAATACATTTGATATATCTTCATATCCATTTTCATCCTTTCCAATCAAATGACTTAAAGTAACTCATTTTCACACACTTACTCACTTTCTTTTGACTTCAAAATAAATTCTTATACTATTAGTCACATTACTCAATTCATAATATTTCCATGTGCAATATTATCCATTTCACATAGCTCATGTATTGAATATACATTAAACCATCAATACCCAAATAATCTTTATCAAATTCCACTAGAACTTTAACCTTTCAACTTACTACTTCACTTAAACTTCAGTTTACCAAACTCATCTTTTATTAACATCAACTTTAAAACATTATATATTTATCACAAAGCAACATCAAATATATAATTCTCACAAGTCTTAAGCTCATTTCAAAAAATATAAATATTATATATTATCACTGTTACCATGAGCTGTCACAATATTTAAACATCTCACATTTCTAACTTTGAAATCACAATATTTACATAAAGAAAAACAATACAAACTATACCAATATCATCTCTTTTTCTTTTAAACACAACCTTAGTTTTGTATACCGCAAACTTTAAATAATCACACTGTGTCCATATTAATCAATTCATTCTATATTCCACCATACTCTCTTCCTTTAAATAACATCTCTTTTCATATTGACAATCCCACAATATTTCCTCTTTCTCATAAACCACACATAAGCTTTGTCATAAAGATATTCAAAGCGTAGAGGAAAGAGTAAATACTCAAGTCTTAATTTTATTTTCAACTCATTTTCAACTTTATTTTACAATCACCTTCCAATAATCAATACTTCAAAATTTACTTTCCGTAAGTAAACTCCCATTCTTGAATTTACCAATTACACTTGTACCAATTTTCCATATCATTTCCTTTTCCATTAATTACTTTCATATAAAATTTTATTCACACACTTTCATTCACCTCATGTAATTCAAATACATTGCAAATCACATGATGCCACGTTCGAGACCAACCTAGATGTGAATGCATATGCATGTATCACAAATTTCATTTCAAAACTTTTCTTTAACTTCTCTTTAAGCTTTTCAAAATTTTCTCTTTTTAATTCTACTTAGGCCGAGAATCTCGAACCTAGGCTCTGATACCAAAATAAATGTAACACCCCCATACTCTATATAAGTACTGTGTACATATACCTGGTATACATACAATACGTATGTAAAGTATAAGAATGTCACTTTTCGTTTCACTTTAAAAACCTTTAGTCAAGTTCAAGCAATATAACATTAAATTAAAGATCATTTATGAAAAGCATTGTTCTTATAAAAATACAACATAATTAAATTCATATATGTATGCATCACCTTCTAGTTGGTCTCGAGACACTCATACCCTTCACGTGGCATCACATCTAGACTTCCGGATCAACCGCATAAATACCTGCGCGATTAAACATCCGCGCTAAGCCCGAGAGCTTAGTAGTACAATTAAATAATAAAATACACTTTAACAAAATTATCATACCTCATATGTTTAGCATTATGTTTTATTGTTCTCTTACCACGTTTTCCTTTCTCAATGCATTCTTCATAAGTTCTCACTAATATCATATACATAAACATATACATTAGTTCAACCAATTACCATTCGAAAACCTATTCAACACCTTTACGAACACAATGCTCACAAATTCAACATTCATATACATTTTACACATCATATAACATTTTCACCAACTCCAACCCATCACTAATAATCACAATCATTATATCAATACACATATTATACATCATACTAATCATGAATCACATTTCCAATGGAGACAACCATAGATCTAATTACTTATTTAATTCAACATTTGCATATCACATTAACAACAAAGACAGACTCGGGCCCAACAAAACACTAATATGTTATTCAAAGTTCAGAGTTACTGCTTTGGTCTTATCAATATACTCAAGCCCGTAGGCGAAACACATATATCTCTATCCATGGATAGGGTAACAGACCCAGTCTCTTGGACCATCAACTCAACATCTTGAGGAGATCCTCAACCCGGCAAGACTGTTACCTGTAACAGACCCAGTCTCTTGGACCATCAACCCGACTAAATCGAGGAGATCCTCAACCCAGCAAGACTGTTACCATTCATATATTTCATATTCACAATTCTCATAATGTAACAGACCCAGTCTCTTGGATCTCAATTCAACTCAAAATGAAGAGATCCTCAACCCGACAAGACTGTTACCTTTAATTTTATAGGCATGCCTCCAAATCCAGAACTCTGAAACTTGAATCAACATATTAGACACGAAATCATTCCATTTATAACTTTATACATTTCTTTCACAATTCATTTCATTCCCATCAATTAGGCACTATGCCTCATTTATCACAATTGAATTATCATAGCCAATCACAATGGCTTCATGTCTCATTTAAATTACCATAGCCAATTCCCATGGCTTCATATATCATTTATATTTCAATTCATATCATAGCATTTCATCTTTCAAATACACAATCATTTATCTCAGATATTATACATGTCATATAACATCATTATCAATCACAATTACATCACATCTTATTTGGTCTCAATTCACATTAGAATACTTCATTATTTACATATTCATAATCAAACACATTTAATATTCATCAAGAATGATCATCATTGATATACATATTTATAATTTATCCTATTCTTAGATTTGGAATCCTCAACATACATTTGTTTCATATATATATGAAGTATAGATTCAACAAAACCCTTGGAGGATCCAACAATACAAGAATAATCAAGAATAAGAATCATTAACTAACCAATTGGAGGGACACGGCCGGCATCACTTGAGGGACACGGCCAAGCTTGTGGCCGTGTCTCTCAACCCTAATTGGCAGTAGTGAACACGGGCATGCGACACGGCCGTGTCTCTCAACACAAATTCAGGCAGTAGGTAACACGAGCAAGGGACACGGCCAAGCTTGTGGCCGTGTCTCTCAACCAAGAATCACAGTAGCTAACACGGCTAGGGGACACGGCCGTGTCTCTCCACAAAAATCGGACAGTAACAAACACGTGCAGAGGACACGGCTGAGACTGTGACCGTGTCTCTCCCAAAATCAATTCATCACATCCAATTTTCCTTGACTTGGCCGTGTCTCACATGAATTGCATCCTAAACATGTCCAAATCTTCTTTGGTTACACTAACTCACATTATACACCTATATAACATGATTCCAATGGACATAATCAACATTATTAACACAATTACTAATGAATATGTATTAAGCTTACACATCACATGAAGCATGGAATAAGGTAATTTGTACTTACCTTAAGAACCACTCGCAAATCTATTCCCCTTTATCTTCCAATAACTCTTCATCACTTAGCAATCCACTTCTTCACAACCTAATTCAAATCATCAAAATACCAATTTCCCACATATATCAACTTTAATCCTTCATTAACATCATCATCACACCAACCATATCAAATCCCAAACTCAAACAATGAAAATCAACTCAAAGAAATGAATACTTACTTGAATCCTTTGTCAAATCTTCATCTCTATCTTCAATCCTCTTGAAATCCTTAAGAAATTTGGTATATAAATCACATATCTCTCTCTCTCTCTCTCTCGTCCACGCAGCAAGAAGAAAATGAAGAAGAAGGAGCAGAAGAGGAAAGAAGTTTCTACTTCTCTCCTTCGTTCTTATCATATATATAATAATAATAATAATAATAATAATAACACTTTAAATCTCCACCACATAATCTTTCTTTGACTTTCTTCTTCTCTTTTCTTTTTGTCCTTATTACTATTACTATTATTAATTAATTATACAAATATATATATAATTCACTTTCCCTACACCATATTATATCCCATATATATGTGATGTTTATGTATATGTCTTATATATTATCTTTATATTTCCCATATATACATATACATCAAATCCAAATACAACAACATTAACTCCAACACTCTTAGGGTATATTCCGGGATATTACAGAGCGAGAGTGGAAGCATTACATTAGTCTAAGGAGATAACAATTTTAAGTAAGTTTCTCACTTAGAGATAAGGTTAAACCCTTAAGAGGTTGATTCAAGATTCTCATAAAACCTAATGAATTGATTTAATTACTTATGATCACGAGAGTAGACGTAAGGATTAAAGTCAATATTGGTTCTAGTACTTGAGAGAGACTTGAACTTAATTTAGGAGAATCTAACCATTAATCGAAAGGAAGACTGAATTAAATCGATGCCTTAGAAAATTCATGATAAATCAATAAAGGTGACCAAACCCTAAGTCTTAAATTATTATAAATTTACTTTTAATTCATTGTCATTTTAGCTAGTTAAATCATAAAAATTAAATTTGATTGTCCAAATATTAATCAGTTTAATTGTTTGGTACTTAGAATTAACCTCCTCATGGGGACGATACTCTACTCATCATATATTACTTGTTAATGATCTATGCACTTGCAGATAGCTAGGCTAAGGCCGCAACAACTGCCTAAATTAAATTGAAGGAAGAATTAAATAACTAAGACAATGTGATGATGGTTTAAAAGATGAAGATGATTGATGATTGAATAAACTGAAGTTAGAGCAATTTACCTACGTTTGAAGGCTCCCCCAAATTTGAAGAAATTGAACTAAGTTGTCGCCTGCTTCAGATTTGATTTTGGTTGAGCAAAGCAATTTGGAGATGAATGCTTGTTGCCTCTTTTGGTTGCTGTCTCTTCTATTTCTTCTTGCTTGCTAGGGTTTTCTTTTGGCCGAAAGAATTTAAGAATTCCAAGTTCGGTTCCAATTTTTTTTTTTTTTGAAAGATCTAAGTTTTTTGTTCTAAAGCCCAGATCAAGTAAAAAATTACTGATCCTTAATTATGTGTTTTAATGTAGTATTTATAGGAAAAATAAAAACCTACTTCTAATTGTCTAAGAAAATTAAAACCATTTAGGAAAAGAAATCAACACCAAATAGAATTCGATTTCAAAAAAACTGTGCTGGAAAAAATTACGCTGGTAAAAAAAAATTGCTGCGGGCCAGCCAATTCGCTGCAGGAAATTCCTGCGGCAAATTGACCCAAGCCAATTCACTTTCGGCGAAGAAAATTTTTCGTCGCCGATTTTTTCATCCCCGATTTTTATTTATTTATTTATTATTTTTTAACTTTACTAATATTACCTTTTTTATTTTTATTAAAAATTATAAATAATAAATACTAAAATAAATATTATTTAATTAAAATACCAAAAAAATTATTTTGGACTATAAAAAATATTGGACTAGACTTGGTAAAAAATTAAGGGTCTACAGTCTCTTTTCCTAGGTAATATGGTTAACAAAATACTGACATGGGGTATCTTGTTTTTGAATAATTCCCTCGAACGTTTCAACCAATAGTTATATTTTCAAAAATGGAAATTAGTTCATGATAATTCCTATTAATTAGGCTTTATTCTATTCAACCAACTATTGGTTAACAAAATAGGCCCATGATTAATTATTCTTAGTATAAACTAGGCCCACAATTGATTTTTGGTATTTCGTAATTGACCTAAATAATTTGCAAGCTCTTTGTAAAAAAAAGATTGGATGAAAATAATTTTGTTTCTAAGCCCATTGTAAAAAGATTTTAGAAAAAATGGATTTTGGGCTTTGTATCTGAGTCATGAGAAAAGAATTTTTTATTTATTTTTTAGAAAAGTTTTACATCCAAAGATCATCTTAAAAAGTTTTGAAAATTGCTTTGGTCTTTTTGATTTAAAAAAATTATTTTGAGCTTACAATATATTTAGGTCATATTAGAAAAAGAACAAACCAAATAAGCCATGATTTAAGCAAAGATAAATTAACCATAGTCAAACAACAAGCATTTGGGGTAAAAACCTAAGGAAAGTAACTAGGCCAATTACATGAGCTTTAGTCTTTGGGTTAAAAGGCTTAGGTTCCCATAGCAAGTATATACCAAATGGTACAAGGCTATGAGTAGTTATGCCATGCTCAATCTCCATACCTTGAGTGAAAGTATGGTATCCCATAAATGACACAATATGGGTAACATGGGCGTCCTAACTCACGCACACGATATAATCTAATATTATGCAATGGATAATACCATGATAAGAAAGAATAGAATAATATAAAGACTAACAGAATCAACTTCTCTTGTCCCCTATGGAGTCGCCACTGTGAGCGGAGATTTTCGCTCCCACTCCCGATGGAATGGTTCTTGTGACTTTAGCGCTGTTTAGGCTCGGGGTCTTAGAGAACATGGACCTAAGTCTGGAGAAAATGGGGTTGCCACCCGGACGGGCCTGGAAAAAGAAAGAGGTGGATGACTAGATTCCTAATGAATCCCCAACCCCCTAATGAGTTTGAAAAGTTGGGTATATGTGGGGAAGGTAAGAAACGGCCCAGCACCCCCACAACGCCCTGTTCATTGGAATCGACCTCCTTTGCAGGTCTTAATTTTATAAAATTCTTAAGTATAACAATATTATCCATGTTACATGTAACAATTAAAATAAAGCATCATTATATTAAAATCAAAGCAATGTTCAAACAAAGCAAATAAATTGACACCCATATGAGGATGAAAACATGTCCTTACATTGTCCATGTCTAAAACTAAATAGGATACCCATCAAAAGGTGGAAAAGTGTCCTTTACATTGGTCCAAAAACTTTAAAATAAATTACATGATGCTCATGACATGAGGTACCCAAAAATATGAAAACGTACTGTGAGCGGGGATTTTCGCCCCCACTCTCGGTGGAATAGTTCTTACGACTTCAGCACTGTTTAGGCTTGGGGCCTTAGAGAACATGAACCTAAGTATGGAGAAAATGGAATTGCCACCTGGACGGGCAGGGAAAAAAGAAAGGGGTGGATGATTCGATTCCTAAGGAATCCCCAACTCTCTAATGGGTTCAGAAAGTTGGGTACGTGTGGGGAAGGTGAGAAATGGCCCAGCACCCCACAATGCCCGGTTCATTGGAACCGGCCTCCTTTACAGGTCTTAATATTATAAAATTCTTAAATATAACAACATTATCCATATTACACACAAAAATTAAAAGAAAGAATCATTATATTAAAATCAATGCAATGTCCAAATAAAGCAAATAAATGGACACTCATCCAAGAATGGAAACATGTCCTTACATCACATGCCTAAATATGACACCCATCGAAAGGTAGAAACATGTCCTTTACATTGGTTCTAAAATAGAAAAGCAATTTAAATTACATGATATTTAACTAATGAGGTACCCACCAAGTGGAAACATACCTCTTACAACATTTGGAAATCTAAATAAATCGATAAAAGTAAATAATCATTCATCATAAATAAATAATTCATCAAAGATATTAAACATCAATAGAACGTAAACATCCATCCATGATAAATTAAATAAACCAAGCATTGAACTTAAATAAATTAAAGCATATAAAATAAATCAAAGCATAATCAAATATAAAATTAAATAAGGCAAATAAAGATTCAAATTAGGGCTACTATTTCTATTTAAGTTTCTTTATTTCATGTGTTTAGGGTTTTGTAATTTGTTGAATTAGGCTACTGTGAGTTTTTAAAAGAATTAAAATAGATTAAGGTTTTATGTTTTATAAGGTTGGTAAAATTCTTTGATTAACCAAGTTTCTGATGTAAAATCATGAAATTAGAGTTTGGGCTCCTCAAAACATTTAGATTATGACTATTAGTTACTGAATTATATTTTTAAGCTTACTGTGTAAAATTATAAAATTTATGTTTATATGATTTTTTAAAGTTTTAAAGGATTAGGGTTTAGAAAACTTTAGGGTTTAAGGTTTTAAGGGAATTAAATTTCACGGTTTTAGGTTTGGAATTGAATTAGGGTTTTAGAATTTTTTATTTAGGGTTTCGGGGAATGAATTTTATTTTAGGATTTGGAAAAAACAATTGATAACTTTATGAAGTTTTATGAAAATAAACAAAATGATTTAAATTTTATAAAAGCAAAAAAGAAGTTTTTAGGGCTTTTGGGAAGAAATAGAACTTAATTTAGGGTTTTGATAATTTGGAAAGCAAATTAGGGTTTTGGGATTTTAAAGAAACAAAACTAACAACTTTAAACTTTTTAGAAAACGAAGCAACGAATTAAGATTTTTAAACCTTAGAAAAAGTGAATTGAGGTTCTAAAGTTTTTGAATTAAAAGAAAGAATGGGATGATTTAGCTACTGTAAAAAAATAAAAGAAATTAAGAATTCAAATCTTCTTTCGTAGGTTACACCAAAAATTGCTTCTTGGATGAACAAAAACAAAGATAAGCTTTGTTGCCTTTGAATTGCTTGAATTGTTTTTCTGCTCTCTAAAAAAAATCAGATTGATTCACCTCTTTCCTACTTAGTTTCAGATCCAATTTTTTCTCCAAGTTTCTATCCGATTTCCTCCTCTTTCTGTTGTTTTTGATCTTATTTATAGAAGTTTTATATGACTAATTCTAGTTATTCATGACATCTATTATTCATGACATCTATTATTCATTAAGAAAAGGAAACCGAAACCTAATTGCAATAGGTTTCGGAAAATTTGCGTCGAAAAAATTTTGCTGGTGAAAAAAAACTGCTGCGGAAAAATTGCGCTGGCAAAAAAGCTGCCACAGCTGGCTGCTGCATCGCGGGCAAAATGAGCCTATGGGCCATTTCACCCGCAGGAAACTACTGCTGGCGAAATGCCTACGGGGCCGCACTGACTTTCGGCGATGATTTTTTCATCGCCGATTTTTTTGTTTATTATTATTAGTTATTATTATATATTTTTTTGAAAATTAGATATTAAAGCAAATATTTTTTAATTAAGATAACAAAAAAATTATTCTGGACTAATTAAAATATATTGGACCGGACTGGTTCAAAAATTAAGGGTCTACAGTTTGCCCCTGCTTGAATGATTTGAGACTTTAGTGAAAGATAGTGAAAAGCAATAAGACTTAATTTTTGAGATGGTTGAGGTTTTGGGTTCTAGACCCGGTTCGAGTTCTAGAATCAAGGATAATTTTAGGTTCTGGACCTAAACGCAATTTTAGGTTCTGGACCTAAGGAAAATTTTGGTTCTGGACCCGAGCTAAGTTCTGGACTTAGAAAAAATTCTAGGTTCTGGACCTAAGGAAAATTTGGGTTCTGGACCCGAGCTAAGTTCTGGACTTAGAAGAGATTCTAGGTTCTGGACTTAAGGGTAATTTGGATTCTGGACCCGATATTGAATTTAATTTGGGTGCTTAGACCCGAGACAGAGTTTGACTGACCTTTTATCAATTGTGAAGTCTGACTGCTCCTATTATTCTATGTATTGCGGTTTTTCTCCTCTAAGATCGGGTCTTCATCCTTGAAAATGGATCTTCATCCCTTGAGATCGGGTCTTCACCCTTGAAAATGGATCTTCATCCTTTGAGATCGGATCTTCACCCATGCAAATGGATCTTCATCCCTTGAGATAAGGTCTTCACTCTTGAAAACGGATCTTCATCCTTTGAAATCGGGTCTTCACCCTTGCAAATGGATCTTTATCCTTTGAGATTGGGTCTTCACCCTTGAAAATGGATTTTCATCCTTTAGACTTTGGGTCTTCACCTTTCGAAATTGGATCTTCATCCTTAAAATCAGGTCTTCACCTTTGAAAATGGATCTTCATCCTTTGGACATCGGGTCTTCACCCTTGAAAGTGGATCTTCATCCTTTAGACTTTGGGTCCTTGCCCTTTGAAATTGGATCTCCATCCTTAAAATCAGGTCTTCATCTTTGAAAATGGATCTTCATCCTTTGGACATCGGGTCTTCACTCTGGAATGTGGATCTTCATCCTTTAGACTTCGGGCCTTCACCCTTTGAAATTAGATCTTCATCCATGGAATCAGGTCTTCACCTTTGAAAATGGATCTTCATCCTTGGAAATCAGGTCTTCACCCTTGAAAATGGATCTTCATCTTTTAAATTGGATCTTCATCCATTAGAGATTAAGTCTTATATTGGCTTCAACTCTTCTAGCTAGACTGATCTTTTGTCATTTGCATCATCATTCTTTTGATAGTTCTAATGTTCCATTCTTTTTGTTCTTCCTTTATAAAATTTCAGCTATTTTTAATTGGACCTTATATCCTCTTCTTGCCCCCCCCCCCCTTCATGGCAAAATATTTGTAAGTGAGTTTGAAAATATTTTAGATATAGACTTAAAAAATTAAAAAGGAGAAACCTTGCCCCCTATGTAGGCTCAAACCAAAGATTTTTTCCCATGCAAGCTTTGATTGATGTTGTTGTTGTCTAGTTCTTCGCACAAGCACGTATTTCTTCTCTTTGCAAGATTACTGGAGCTTTCTCAAGCAATGGGCTTTCTATGCTCCCTAATTCAATATCTTCTTTTGATTCTTTAGTTTTCAAGGTATTTGCTATTCACTTTGAAAAGGAATAGACAATACAAGACAAGAAAGTGCGATGTGATATGCTCACGTATGCATGATATGCATGAATAATACTTACAATCATTCCATCGACTCACAGACCGAGGTGATTAGCAGAAGTATTCTCATTGGTTCCTTTTTGACGCTTGTTCAAGTCTTGCATTGGAATGATCGAAAGCTTTGCATTTGTGGCTTTTATCTTCAAGATGTTGAAAACATGAGTGGTAGAGACCCTAAGCAGCAGAGTCGAGGATTCATCTATTTCAAACTATGTCTTAGCATGTTAGTTGATAGCTTCTTCATGACCTTGCCAATAATCATTTCCTTTGCCTAATGTGTCCTTTGGAGGTTCGACAGTTCAACATACTCCCCTTAGCTTGAAGGCTACATATGACAAAAATATATTTTTTTTCTGAATTTTTGAATTTTAATTTTGAAATCAAATGTTGGCTTTGCCAAATTAATGTCAATGCACCTCAGGACTTAATTTTTCAAATTAACATATCTATAACATGACAACCCTAGTTACCGTACTAAACTCGGGAATCATTTCTATTTAAGCAAGAATTGTTATACTTCAGATAGGCACATACACATTACTTGGCCAAAGGTCTCATTGAGTTTAAATACTGTCTATCTCATATGCATGCTTATCCAAACTATCTCCGCTAATAGACTCTACCTACCAAGAGAGATCAACAGGTCTTTGATAGGCTTGAAATGGAGTCTATAAGGGACACATGTTTAAGTGAAGGCCATTTTGAGATTGGAGCTGGTATGACACAATGGACAAACCCTCACACTATAAATTTCTTGTTGGAACTTTAGACAGTTGGGAGCAATCTTTCTAGACACCAAATTCCTTCTGTCTTCTTGGAATTAATCTGGATCTTGATTAGGACAGTCTTTGTCCTTGCAAAAATTTTAAGACCCAAATTTGTTTTGTAACACCCCGATACTCCATATAAGTACTATACATATACCTGGTATACATACAGTAAATATATAAAGTATAAGGATAGCACTTTTCGTTACATTTTTAAAACCTTTAACAGAGTTCAAACCACAATACATAAATTTCAAGAACATTTACAAAATCATTATACTTTTAATGATCTTACAAATATATCATAATCTTATCTTTATCAAAACTTCATTTATACATGTAAATATACTCTTGTCAGAAATACATCATAGTTAAAAATTATACATGTATGCATCACCCTCTAGTTGGTCTCTACAAACTCTTATTCTTCTCGTGGCAACAAAAGACTTCATATCTTCCACCTAGTCACCTGCGCGATTACACATCCGCGCTAAGCCCGAGAGCTTAGTAGTACAAATATAAAATATAAACATACATTATAGAAATTCTAACATATAATGAAATAGCACTTTCATGTACCATTAAATTCTTATCATGTTTTTATTTTCCTTCTTAACTGCACCATTCATATATCTCGTCTAATTTTGTATGTTATCTACATATATACATATCATTATCACCAACCACAGATCCATCACTAATACGCACAATCAATATATCAATACACACATTTCGTATCATATTTCATAACATTTCATGTCATTATTTTATTCACAATTCACCAATCATGAATCACATTACCAACAAAGGCCACCATAGATCTCATTACTCATTTATTTCAACATTTGTATATCACATTGAAAACAAAGACAGACTCGGGCCCAAAAACACTAATATGCCATTCAACTTTCAGAGTTAATGTTTTGGTTTAATTCTCACATTTATCATTATCCCAGCTAGGCTTCAAGGATTTAGGTTCAACCAAGCTTCAAGGGGAACAAAGCATGCTAAGTATCAACCCAACTTGGCTTCAAGAACCAATCCAACCTAGCTTCAAGTGTTGTAACATCTCAATTAGGCTTCAAGGATTTAACCCAACCAAGCTTCAAGGGGAGTAAAACATGTTAAACTTCAACCCCACTTGGCTTCAAGGATCAATTCCAACCTAACTTCAAGAGATTGTTACTAATATTAGGCATGCCACCAACAACAAACTCTGAAAATGGAATAACACATTAGGCACACAATTCATTTATCAATTTCATTCTCAGTTGAATCATCATAGTCAATCACAATGGCTTCATATATCATTTGAATCATCATATTAATATACAACATCAATTACATTAACTAAACCAACATATCATTATTCAATCATCTAGGCATGCTTCAATCATATCATTCACCTCATTATAACTCAAAATATTAGTTACACAACTCTTTATGTCTCAATTTACATTAAGGTAATTCATCATAAAAGTATTTACAATAATAAATTGCATTGCACATACCTTTTTGAATGATCCTTATCTCTTCCACACTATACAAGTCATAATACTAGTCACATTATAATACTTCATCACTCAAGTATACAAATCAAACACATTAAACATCCATTAAGAATGATCATCATTGATATACACATATATAATTTACCTTATTCTTAGATTTAGAATCCTCAATATACATTTGTTTAGGTCATCTTTGTTTTAAGTATATTCAAAGTGTAATACAAAAAGACCTTGGAAGGATTCAACAATGTGAGAAAGGCAAGGAACAAATCACAGTAGCAAACACACTCAAGGGACACGGCCAAGCTTGTGGCCGTGTCTCTCAACCAAAAGCAACAGAAGCAAACAAGGGCAAGGGACACGACCGTGTCTTCTCCAAAAATCATCCAACACGGCCAAATTTCCATAGACTTGGCCGTGTCTCCCAAAAATATTTAGTTTTGGCCGTGTCTCTTCTTAGGTTTGGCCGTGTCTCTCATGAATAAACCCTAAACATAGCCAAAACTCTTCTAATTGAATCAAGAACACATTATACACAACTTAACCTCATTCAAATGGATATAATCAATGTTATTAACACATATTTTACATATTCATCACAATATTCACATTAACACTATATTAACCATACAATCAATCACTTACCACTTCAAAACCCTAAAACCAAACATCACCCTTAACTTACCATCTTCAAACCAAAACCAACACCAATTCAACCTTTTAACTTACAATCAATTTTAATACTTATAAACACATCTCAAACACACCTATTCATACAATCAACAATTCATAAATCACCTCAAACACCACTTCAAAATAACAAAGGAAAACAAGAGAGTACTTACCTTAAATGAAGAAATTTCACAAATCTCCAACTTAATCCTTTGATTCTTCCTTCAATTTGATTCTAGCATTTAGAACACCTCTCTTGCTCTCTCTTTTCTTCGATAGCCGGCACACAAATGAGAAGAAAAGAAAATAAACACAAGTCAACTTCTTTTCTTCTTTAATTCTCCACCAAGCAATTCTAGCCAAGCAATTACCTAAATGCCCTCAACCATTTAACTTAACCTTTGTCACTTATATGCCCATTGAAGTAATTTCACATATCACAAGTTAAAATATCTTCTTACCTTGACTCCCCAATTGACCAACTTATATGTTATATATATTACAATATACACAACATATACATTCTCTTAACACACTCATTTCATTTGCAAAAACATATATACATTAATTCAAATCAAAACAACAATTGTATCAAAACTTCTAGGCACACTTTGGGATATTACATGTTTCTTTTCTTCTTTTCCCTTTTCTTTCCTCTTTATTTTTCTTACTCTTCCTTTTTTTTCTCTTTCCTTACTCTTCCCTTTCTTTTATCATTTTGTCCTTCTTTCTTGTAGGACTATCAAGTATAGAACTTTCAAGAACTGGATGGTCTTCCTCCTTTTTTTTCTCCAATTTTGATTGAATATTTGGTTGGGTTGGACCAATTCAAGTAAAAATGTCTTTATGAACCAAATGGAAGCCTTTTGCTACTTTAGGTAAAAGAGAACTCAGTTGGCTTTCTGAACCGCCTTTCTAGGTTTTATTTTTCTTTTTCCTTTTTGTTTTCTTTTTCTTTTTTCTTCTTCTTCTTCTTTTTTTTCTTTTCCTTTCTTCTTTTTTTGTTTTTTGTTTTTGTTTTTTTTTAGTCCTAGCTCAAATAGAGTTGTCTTGTTTGTACCGACTTGGGCTTCCAATAATGGATGAGTGGAGTAACATAGATCTTCTTTAACAGGGATAAATCATTTGTTACTCTAATGTTGTCTTGATATATTAGAGATATTAAATGAACTTCAACTACCCTTGTGGTCTTGAAAACTTCAACTACCCTTATGGTCTTGAAAATATCAACTATCCTTGTGATCTTGACTAATCATTGCTTTCTTTGATCTTCTTGCATCCTCATGATCTTGACTAATCATTGCTTTCTTTGATCTTCTTGTCTCTTCATCTTAGTGATCATAAGACTTGTCAAAAGTATCACAATAGCTCAGGGTAGGTTGTTGGGGTTATAAGTCAATGAAAAGAAAGCTAAAAATTTTATGAAGGCTCAAAGGGACAACTAGGGATTAATATTTAATAGGGTGGATACCAGTTGTTGGCTAGCCAAACAATGCCTAGATCATTTCTCTCTTAAATAAGCAGAGTTCAATTTCGTCTCGAAAGTTTGTCAAAGCATGTTCTAAGACTGACTAAGACCGGCTAAGACCTAGACAAAGGTAATTATGTAGGAGCCCTCTCTAAGTAAGCATACACAACTCAATGCTATAGAGCAATTCTCTCACCTAGTAAAGTTATTCAAGTCACGATGCATAAATATATTAATTCATAAACATCAAGCTAAATTCCTCATCGGTTGAGCACCAAAATGAACAAAGACCAACAAAATTTTTGATAAAAGTAATTTATTCAAACAAATTTAAATTTGAAAAACACGATAGTTCCAATTAAATATTAAAGAAAGTAAAATTGAAAAGCAACATTCAAGCTAAGGCAAGTTTGTTGAGTTAAGCTTCCTTTCCTTTCATATCTTCAATACCCTCATCTTGAAAAGAGGATAAAACAAAATCTTCTTCCAATTCTTTTCCCACCATGAAGGTTGCCGATGAAGGTACTCTTCCAAACTTAGGCAAAGGATTGTTCTTGGTATTGGGCTTGTCCGGCTCTGATAGCTTACCACTATTGATTAGATCTTGGATCTCATGCTTCAATCGGGTACATCTATCAGTCTCATGTCCTTGAGTCTGATGAAATTAACAAAAAGCCTTAGTATCAAATTTTGGGGGTAATGGACTAGGCAGAGGTCAAGGGGCCAATGGCTGTAATAGTCCCTTCTTTTGTAGCTTGTTGAAGACCCAAGATAAAGGCTTCCCTAGATCTGAAAACTGCCTTCCATTTGCTTGACCAGTTGTATTGACATCAACTTCTTTTTGTGTCCTTTGATTTCCGGACTGGTAATTCCCTTTCTCATTCCTTCTTATTGAAAAAGCGATTTTTCTCCCTTTCCCATTCTTCAATTTGTAGACCAGCTTGGAGAAGATCTTTGAAATCATGGATGAGTGTATGAGACATCCTCTCACAAAGACTAGGCAGCACCCCTCTAACAATCATCCTTATTTGATCAGATTCATCGGGCCTTTTCTTGAACAAAGCGGCCTTGTTTCTCCATCTCTTCACATAGTCCACAAAATTCTCATTTGGCCTTTGCCTAATGGACTCAACTTCCATTAAGGTAACTTCCATTTCAACATTATACCCATATTGCTGCATGAAGGCTTTGTAAAGCAAATCCCAACTCTTTTGTGTTCCATCATCTAAGGTATTGAACCAATTTTGGAAAATAGGATCCAATGAGAGCATGAAGTACCTTAGAGTTTGAGCCTTAGTAGCTCGGGTAGATTGCATGGCAGTGATATACTGCTTCACATGGAGATAAGGATTTCCGGTTTCATCAAACTTCGCAAAAGATGGCATTTTGAACTTTTACGAGACTTCTTCATCTAACTCAAATAATTTGTCAACTTTGGACATTTCCTCGGTTTTTAGTTTCTTCTCAAATTTCTTTTCTAAATCACCAATCATCTTTTCAACATCAGAAGTTTCGGTCTTCTCCATAGTTGTTCTTTCAACAACCTTTGCTTCTTTTTTCTTCTCTTGAGGATGTTGGTAGTATTGAGCCCAATCATCATCATCATCAATGATCACCTTTTCATCTTCAAAACCCACTTCACCAACTTTGGTCTTTCCTTTGTCCTTTAGCTTCTTAGTGCTAGCAGATGCCTCGGCATGATTTTCTAAGATTGCAGTCAATTGGTTCTTCATGGTCTCAGCTAGGGCCTTTATTATTTCTTCCATCTTGGCATTGAGAGCTTCATCCACCATTCTTTGAATTTGTTCGGGCTCCATTGCTTTTGGTGAGCAAGTGATTGAATCGTTGCTAGATACTTCATCTCCGGCGTAGGTCAGATTGTTGTAAGCTTTTGAACTTTCATAATCCAGGGCTGTGAGCCAGAGAGGATCAATGATATGAGATGCTAATGTATGCATGTATGCATGTATACACAAACAATAGACAAACAAGGATGAATAGGACGTTCCTTCCAACCTTATAACATCCACACACGAATGGCGAGTCTCTTTTCCTAGGTATATGGTTAACAAAATACCAACATGGGCATCTTGTTTTCGAATAATTCCCTCGGACGTTTCAACCAATAGTTATATTTTCAAAAATGGAAATCAGTTCATAATAATTCCTATTAATTAGGTTTTAATCCATTTTTCCAACCAAAGTAGCTTTATGCTATATTGGATTAAAACTAAATTAAGAGGTTTATTATAGATAGATTTCTCACTTGAAAAAGTAACTAATGATTCATGCCAAAAAGAAGCCCATGATTAATTATTCTTAGTATAAACTAGGCTCATAATTGATTTTTGGTATTTCGTAATTGACCCAAATAATTTGCAAGCTCTTTGTAAGAAAAGGTTGGATGAAAATAATTTTATTTCTAAGCCCATTGTAAAAGGATTTTAGAAAAGAACATATTTTGGGCTTAGTATTTGGGCCATGAGCAAAAGAATTTTTGATTTATTTTTAGAAAAGTCTTATGTCCAAAGACCATCTTGAAAAATTTTGAAAATAGCTTTGGTCTTTTGTATTTTAAAGAAAAATTTATTTTGAGCTTACAATATACTTAGGTCATATTAGAAAAAGAACAAACCAAATAAGCCATGATTTAAGCTAAGATAAATTAACCATAGTCAAACAACATGCATTTGGGGCAAAACATAAGGAAAGTAACTAGGCCAATTACATGAGCATTAGTCTTTGGGTTAAAAGGCTTAGGTTCCCATAGCAAGTATATACCAAATGGTATGAGGCTATGAGTGGTTATGCCATGCTCGATCTCCATACCTTGAGTGAAAGTATGGTATCCTTTACATAATACAACACGGGTAACACGGGCGTCCTAACTCACGCACATGATGCAATGGATAATATCATTATAAGAAAGAATAGAATAATATAAAGACCAACAGAATCAACTTCTCTTGTCCCCAGTGGAGTCGCCACTGTGAGCGGGAATTTTCGCCCCCGCTCTCGGTAGAATGGTTCTTGTGACTTCGGCACTGTTTAGGCTCGGGGCCTTAGAGAACACAGACCTAAGTCCGGAGAAAATGGAGTCGCCACCTGGACGGGCCAGGAAAAAAGAAAGGGGTGGATGACTCGATTCCTAAGGAATCCCCAACCCCCTAATGGGTTCAAAAAGTTGGATACATGTGGGGAAGGTGAGAAATGGCCCAGCACCCCCACAACGCCTGGTTCATTGGAACCGGCCTCCTTTATAGGTCTTAATATTATAAAATTCTTAAACATAACAACATTATCCATATTACACACAAAAAATAAAAGAAAGCATCATTATATTAAAATCAAAGCAATGTCCAAATAAAGAAAATAAATGGACACCCATCCAAGGATGAAAACATGTCCTTACATCACATGCCTAAATAGGACACCCACCGAAAGGTAGAAACATGTCCTTTACATTGGTTCTAAAATAGAAAATCAATTTAAATTACATGATATTTAACTAATGAGGTACCCACCAAGTGGAAACATACCTCTTACAACATTTAGAAATCTAAATAAATCGATAAAAGTAAATAATCATTCATCATAAATAAATCATTCATCAAAGATATTAAACATCAATAGAACGTAAACATCCATCCATGATAAATTAAATAAACCAAGTATTGAACTTAAATAAATTAAAGCATATAAAATAAATCAAAGCATAATCAAATATAAAATTGAATAAGGCAAATAAAGATTCAAATTAGGGCTACTGTTTCTATTTAAGTTTCTTTATTCCATGTGTTTAGGGTTTTAGAATTTGTTGAATTAGGCTACTGTGAGTTTTTAAAGGAATTAAAATAGATTAAGGTTTTATGTTTTAAAAGGTTGGTAAAATTCTTTGATTAACCAAATTAGGGTTTGTGATGTAAAATCATGAAATTAGAGTTTGGGCTCTTCAAAAAATTTAGATTATGACTATTAGTTACTGAATTATATTTTTAAGCTTACTGTGTAAAATTATAAAATTTATGTTTATATGGTTTTTTAAAGTTTTAAAGGATTAGGGTTTAGAAAACTTTAGGCTTTAAGGTTTTAAGGGAATTAGATTTCACGGTTTTAGGTTTGGAATTGAATTAGGGTTTTAGAATTTTTGATTTAGGGTTTCGGGGAATGAATTTTATTTTAGGATTTGGAAAAACAATTGATAACTTTAAGAAATTTTATGAAAATAAACAAAATGATTTAAAGTTTATAAAAGCAAAAAAGAAGTTTTTAGGGCTTTTGGGAAGAAATAGCACTCAATTTAGGGTTTTGATAATTTGGAAAGCAAATTAGGGTTTTGGGATTTTGAAGAAACAAAACTAACAACTTTAAACTTTTTAGAAAACAAAGCAACGAATTAAGATTTTTAAACCTTAGAAAAGGTGAATTGAGGTTCTAAAGCTTTTGAATTAAAAGAAAGAATGTAATGATTTAGCTACTGTGAAAAAATAAAAGAAATTAAGAATTCAAACATTCTTTCGTAGGTTACACCAAAAATTGCTTCTTGGATGAACAAAAACAAAGATAAGCTTTGCTGCCTTTGAATTGCTTGAATTGTTTTTCTGCTCTCTAAAAAAAATCAGATTGATTCACCTCTTTCCTACTTAGTTTCGGATCCAATTTTTTCTCCAAGTTTCTGTCCGATTTCCTCCTCTTTCTATTGTTTTTGATCTTATTTATAGAAGTTTTATATGACTAATTCTAGTTATTCACGGCATCTATTATTCATTAAGAAAAGAAAACCGAAACCTAATTGCATTAGGTTTCGGAAAATTTGCGTCAGAAAAATTTTGCTGGCAAAAAAAAACTACTGCGGAAAAATTGCGCTGGTGAAAAAAAACTGCTGCGAAAAATTGTGCCGGCAAAAAAGTTGTCGCAGCTGGCTGAGGCAGCACAGGCGAAACGGGCCTGCGGGCCATTTCGCCCCCAGGAAATTCCTGCGGGCGAAATGCCCATGGGCCCGCGCTGACTTTCTACGAAGATTTTTTCATCGCCGATTTTTTTGTTTATTATTATTAGTTATTATTATATATATTTTTTGAAAATTAGATATTAAAGCAAATATTTTTTAATTAAGATAACAAAAAATTATTTTGGACTAATTAAAATATATTGGACCAGACTGGGTCAAAAATTAAGGGTCTACACATACCTCTTACGATATTTTAAAATTAAAATAAATCAATAAAAGTAAACAACCATTCATCATAAATAAATCATTCATCAAAGACATCAAACATCAATTAAAATATATAATAAACATTCATCCAATTTAAATAAAATAGCAAATATATTAACTTTAGGGTTCATCCATCAATTAGGGTTTCTAGGGTTTTATGTTTAATAACTAGGGTTTTACATATACTAGTTTAATTAGTTGAGAAATATTTTAAAGAAATAACATATCTACTAGATGTTTTAAAGATTTATGGTTTTGGATGTTCTTAAGAAAATAATGCTACTGTGATTTAAAAAATAGATTTGGTTAGAGTTTTAAGCAAACAGATTGTTGTTTTGGTTTTTAGAAAGGTATAATTAGGATTCTAGATTTGAAAAACATGTTTTAAGGCTATTAAGGTCTTAGGGTTTTATGGTTAAGATATTAGGGTTTTATGGTTTGAAATCTTGATTTTGTAGATTATGATTTTGAATTTTGAATTTGATACTTTTCCGTGATCAAAGTTGAGTGTGCTTTTAATATTGACTGTAATAACTAATTAAATATTTTTTAGGTTAAATAAACATTGAAAGCTAAATTAATTATTGAAAGATTAAAATAACTCAATGAATAAAATTATAGAAACTACTGTGAAGGTTTGAAAACAGAATTAATTAAGATTTAGGGTTTAAATAACTTAGGGTTTAATAAATTAGATTTGTGTTTTGAATGATTATATTATTTACTTTAATTAAGACTTTAAGTATTGTATGAATTAATTTATGCTACTGCGTAAACTAAATTAAAGGAAGAATTAAATAATTAAGGCAGTGTGATGATGGCTTAAAAGATGAAGGTGATTAATGATTTAATAAATTGAATTTAGAGCAATTTACCTACGTTTGAAGGATCCACCAAATTGAAGAAATTGAACCAAGCTGTTGCCTACTTTAGATTTGGTTTTGGTTGAGCAAAGCAATCTGAAGATGATTGCCTGTTGCCTCCTTTGGTTGCTGTATCTTGGATTTCGTCTTACTTGCTAGGGTTTTCTTTTGGCCGAAAGAATTCAAGAGTCCTATGTTCGGTTCAAAATTTCATTTTTCAAAAGATCCAAGTTCCGTCCCCTTTTTTGTATGTTTTAATGTGGTATTTATAGAAAAAAAAAATCAAAACCTCATTCTAATTATCTAAGGACATCAAAACCATTTAGGAAAAGAAATAAAAACCAAGTCGAAATCGGTTTCGAAAAAAACTGCGCTGGCAAAATTTGAGCTGGCAAAAACTGCTGCGGGATATGGGAGGGCCAGCACGAGGATTGCGAGAGTTTGTGCGCGAGCTGAGCGAGCCAGCCAATTCATTTTCAACGACGAAAATTTTTCATCTCCGATTTTTATTTATTTATTATTTTCTATTTTTTTACTATTATCCTTTTTTATTTTTATTAATAATAAATATTATAAGTAATGAATATTAAAATAAATATTATTTAATTAAAATACCACAAAATTTACTTTGGACTATTTTAAAAAAATATCGGACTGGACTGGGTCAAAAATTAAGGGTTTATAATAACAATGTTATCCATATTACAAGAACAATTAAAATAAAGCATCATTATATTAAAATCAAAGCAATGTTCAAACAAAATAAATAAATAAATGGACACCCTCCCATGTCTAAAACTAAATGGGACACCCACCGAAAGGTGGAAATGTGTCCTTTACATTGGTCAAAAAACTTTAAAATAATTTAAATTGCATAATTTTTAACTAATGAGGTACCCAAAAAGTGGAAACATACCTCTTACAATTTTAAAAATAAGGCAAATAAAAGAATATTCAATTATATAATTATAAATAAAAGCAAACCATTCATAAAATAAAATAAACCATTCATCATTAACATATAACAAATCACATAATCAAATAAATAAATAAAATTAGAATTCAATCCATTAAATAAAAAAATTTAAGAAATTAGAGTTCTGGGATTTAAAATTTTAGAGTTTTTGGTTTTATTTATGGCTTTAGGCTACTGGAAGTACTAGATGTTGTTTTTATGATTTCTAAATTTTAGTTTTGAGGAATTAAGGTTTTGGCATTTAGAATTAGTGTTTTTAAGAATTAGAGTTCAAGAAAAAGGATTTAGGATTTTTGCCAAAACATGATTATTATAAAACTCAAAGACTATTTTAAAATGGATTTTTGATAAATACTTATATGTAATATAACTACTGGACATTTAAAATATTATTTGAATAATCTAATACTATAGTGATTTAATGGTATAGGCTACTGTGATGATAATAAATAATAATTGATTAAGGTTTTAACTAAATAAGTTAGGGTTTAATTTAAATTAGAATTAGGGTTTCTAAGAAAACTATCATTATCATATTCAATTTTGAAAGAGGAGGCTACTGTGAAGATTTTGGAAAATTGATTTGATTAGGATTTTTTAGAAAATAGATTATTATAGCTTTTAGAAAAGTGTAATTAGGGTTTGTGATTTCAAAAATATGTATTACGGGCATTAAGACATTAGGGTTTTGGAAAAACTCTTTCTGGGATTTTTAAATAAAGTTTGGATAATAAGCATAACCATTGATCAAGTAACAAAAATATGCATGCTTGAACAATTTATCAAATTATATAATGAAGTTACTGTGAATATAAGCAAAGAAATAAAGATTCAAACCTCCGTTGTTGGTTCCACCAGAATCTTTGAATTCTGGTTGAATAATAATAAAGACAGTGTAGGCTACCTTTGATGGATTGGTGTTGCTTCCTCACTACCTCTAGCTTCTTCAAGGTTTTCTTTTGGCAGAAAGAATTCAAGAGTCCCAAGTCCGGTTAAAAATTTTAGCTCCTTAATTTCCTCTCCCCTTTTTCTATGTTTTAATGTGGTATTTATAGGAAAAATGAAAAACCTACTTCTAATTGTCTCAGGAAATAAAAACCATTTAGGAAAAGAAATAAAAACCAAATAGAATTAGGTTTTGGAAAAAACTACGCTGGCAAAAATTGCGCTGTTGTCTACGGGCAGGCCAGCTACGAGAATCTACGAGAATTGCATATGAGCTGCAGGCATGGGCTAGCCAATTCGCCATAGGAATTTCCTGCGAAAAATTTGCGCAAGCCAATTCATCTTCAGCGATGAAAATTTTTCTTCTCCGATTCTTCCGTCGCCGATTTTTATTTATTTATTTATTTATCTTTTTTTATTGTTACCTTTTTATTTGTATAAAAATAAATATTATAAGTAATGAATATTAAAATAAATATTATTTAATTAAAATACCATTAAATTATTTTGGACAGTTTTAAAAAATATTGGATTGAACTAGGTCAAAAATTAAGGGTTTACAATTTGCCCCCTGCTTGAGCGATCTGAGACTACGACAAAAGAGAGCGAAAAGCAATGTGATTTTTGACTGGGTTTAGAGCCATACTAGACTCCATACCTAAGGTTGGTTTGAGTTCTGGACTAAAAAATGATTTAGGTTTTGGACTCGAGCTAAGTTCTAGACTTAAGGGTAATTTGGGTTCTGGACCCGAGCTAAATTCTGGACTTAAGGGTAATTTGGGTTCTAGACCCAATTTAAGTTTTGGACTTAAGGGAGATTTGGGTTCTGGACCCGAGCTAAGTTCTAAACTTAAGGGTAATTTGTGTTATGGCCCGAGCTAAATTTTGGGTGCTCAACATGAAACTAGATTTGGATGCTCGATCCTAAATTGGATTTGGATACTCAATCCTAAACTTGATTTGGATACTCGACTCTAAATTGAACTTGGATACTCGATCCTAAATTGGACTTGGATACTCGATCCTAAACTTAATTTGGATAATCGATCCTAAACTAGATTTGGATGCTCGATCCTAAACTGGATTTGGATACTCGATCCTAAACTGGATTTGGATACTCGATCCTAACTAGATTTGGATTCTGGACCAAAATATTTGAAAGTGAGTTTGAAAATATTTTGTATATGCATAAACTCAAAAATTAAAATGGAGAAACTTTGCCCTCTGTGTAGGCTCAAACCAATAATTTTTCTCATGCAGGCTCTGATTGATGTTTGTATTTTGTCTGGTTCCTTTCATAAACATGCATCCCTTCTTTCTTTTGCAAAATGACTAGAGCTTCCTCAAGAAATGGGTCTTCCATGCCCCCTGATTTTATATCTTCTTTTGATTCTTTACTTCACTGGACATTTACTGTTCACTTTGACAAAGAATGGATAATACAACACAAAAAAAAAGTGCAATGCGATAAGCTCATGTATGCATGATATGCATGAATAACACTTACAATGGTTCTATCGACTCACAGACCAAGATGATCAACTGAAGTGTTATCATTGACTCCTTCCAAACGCCTGTTTAGATCTTTCATTGGAATGACAGAAGGCTCTACATTTATGGCCTTTATTTTTAAGATGTCGAGGATATGAGTGGTGAGACCCAAGCAGTGGAGTCAGGGACACATCCATTTCAAACTATGTTTTGGCATGTCAGTTGGTAGCTTCTTCATGACCTTGCCAATTGCCCAATGTGTCCTTTGAGGTTCGACTGTTCAAGAAACTTCTCTTAACTTGAAGGCTTTGTATGATAAAAACATTTTTTATTTTTGAATTTTGATTTTGAAATCAAATGTTGGCTTTGCCAAATCAATGTCAATGTACCTCAGGACTTGATTTTTTCAAATTAACATATCTATAACATGATAACCCTAGTTACTGTACTAAACTCGGGAATTATTTCTATTTAAGCAAGAATTGTTGCACTTCAGATAGACACATACACATTACTTGGCCAAAGGCCTCACTGAGTTTAAATATTGTCTATCTCATATGCATGTTTATTCAAACTATCTCCACTAATAGATTTTACCTACTAAGAGAGATCAACAGGTCTTTGATAGGCTTGAAATGGGGTCTATAAGGGACATGGTTAAATGAAAGCCATTTTGAGATTGGAGTCATAGTAACACTATGGGCAAATCTACACACTACAAATTTCTTGTTGGAACTTTAGACAGTTGGGAGCACGAAAAGATAGAGCTCTGAGTGTTCTCCCATCTTCTTGGCATTAATCTAGATCTTGATTGGGATAGTCTTTGCCTTTACAAAAAGTTTGGTACCCAAATTCATTTCTCTTCTTCTTTTCCTTTTTTTTTCTCTCTTTCTCTTTTTCTTTCTTTTTCTTTATTTTATCATTTTGTCCTTCTTCTCTATATGATTGTTAAGTATAGGACTTTCAAAAACTAGATGGCCATTCCCATTTTCTCTGATTTTGATTGAATCATTGGTTGGGTTAGACCAATTCAAGTCAAACAGTCCTTATAAACCAAATGGAAGCCTTTTGCTGCCTTAGGTAAAAGAGAACTCGGTGGGATTTCTGAATTGCCTTTTTGGGTTTCATCTTTTTTCTTCTTCTTTTTTTGTCTTTTTTTTTTCTTCTCTTCTTCTTTTCTTTTCTCTCTTTTTTTTTGTTCTAGCTTTAAAAGAGTTGTCTTGTTTGTATCAACTTGGGTTTCCAATAATGGATGAGTGGAGTGATATAAATCTTCTTTAACAGGGATAAATCATTTGTTACTCTAATGTCATCTTGATAGATTGGAGATATTAAGAGAATTTCAACTACCCTTATGGTCTTGATAACATCAACTATCCTTACAGTTTTGGTTATGCATTCCATTCTTTGATCTTCTTACCTCTTCACCTTAGTGAACATAAGACTTGTCAAAAGTATCACAACAGCTTAAAGTAGGTTGTTAGGGTTTGTAAGCTAATGAAAAGAAAGCTAAAATTTTATGAAGGCTCAAAGGGACAACTAGGGATTGATATTTAATTGGGTGGATACTAGTTGTTGGCTAACCAAACAATGCCTAGATCCTCTCTCTCTTAAATAAGCAGAGTTCAATTTTGCCTCGAAAGCTTGTCAAAGCATGTTCTAAGACTGACTAGGACCTAGACAAAGGTTATTATGCAGGAGCCCTCTCTAAGTAAGCATACACAACTCAATGCTATAGAGCAATTCCCTCACCTAGTAAAGTCATTCAAATCATGATGCCTAGATATGTTGATTTATAAACATCAAGCTAGATTCCTCATTGGTTGAGCACCAAAATGAACAAAGACCAATAAAAATTTTAATGAAAGTAATTTATTCAAACAACTTTAAATTTGAAAAACATGATTATTCCATAAAACACCAAATAAAGAAAATAAAATAAGAAAAACAAACAAGCCAAGGGAAGTTTGTTGAGTTAAGCTTCTTCTCCTTTCACATCTTCAATATTCCCATCTTGAAAGGAGGATAAGACAAGATCTTCTTCCAATCCTCCTCCTACCATGAAAGTTACTGGTTGTGGCACTCTGTTGAACCTAGGCAGAGGATTGCTTTTGGTATTGGGCTTATCAAGCTCAGGCAGTTTACCATTGTTTGATTAGATCTTGGATCTCATGCTTCTATCGGGTACATCTATTGTTCTCATGTCCTTGAGTTTGATGAAATTGACAAAAAGCCTTAGTATCAAATTTTGGGGGTAAAGGATTTGGCAAAGGTCGAGGAGTCAAGGGTTGTAACAATCCCTTCTTTTGTAGCTTATTAAGAACCCAAGATAGCGGCTTTCCCAATTTCAAAAACTGCCTCATTCCTCCTTGGCCGGTGGCATTAACATCAGCTTCCTTTTGTGTATTTAGATTGCTATGTATTTAGATTGCTAGGCTAATAATTCCATTTTATAGAAAAATGGTTCTTCTCTCTTTTCCTTTGACTTTTCCCACTGGGGTGATAGCCGCCCTTATTGCCCCACATAGATAGCACATGGTTCGGCTGGTCTCGTAGAATAGGGATTGATCCCTCATTTTTCATTTGATCTCGATTAGTAAACATGTTCTCCATGAATGCTGCCTTAACATTGTTGATGAGCTCCAGAATTTTAATTAACTGGGTCTTCATAATTTCAACCAATTGATCTTGTAGCTCGGCCATCCTAGCTTTGACAACTTTGTCAATTATATCCCTTAGCCGGTTTGCATCCATCCTCCCAATGAATCAAAAATCAATGTTGTAGGTGGTATCATTGTATGCTCTTAAATTGTCGTACTCTAAGTCTATGAGCCAGAAGGGACTAATGATATGTCATGAGATGTATGTATGCATAATAAACAAACAAGGATAAATAGGACGTTCCTTCCAATCTTATAACTTCCACACACGAATGGCAAGTCTCTTTTCCTAGGTATATGGTTAACAAAAATACCAACATGGAGTATCTTATTTTTAAATAATTCCCTTGAATGTTTCAACCAATAGTTGTATTTTTAAAAATGGAAATCATTTCATAATAATTCCCATTAATTAGGTTTTAATACATTGAATCTTAACTAAAATAGCTTTTATGCTATATTGGATTAAAACTAAATTAAGAGGTTTATTACAAATAGATTTCTCACTTGAAAAAGTAACTAATGATTCATGCCAAAAACAAGCCCATGATTAATTATTCTTAGTATAAACTAGGCTAACAATTGATTTTTGGTATTCCATAATTAACCTAAATAAATTGTAAACTCTTTGTAAGAAAAGGTTAGATGAAATGCAAAAACAGTTTTGTTTGAAAAACCCATTGTAAAAAGATTTTTGAAAAAAATGAATTTTGGGCTTTGTATTTGAATCATGAGAAAAGAATTTTTGATTTGTTTTTAGAAAAGTTTTATATCGAACGACCACCTTGAAAAGTTTTGAAAATAGTTTTGGTCTTTTGGATTTAGAGAAAAATTTATTTTGAGCTTCCAAATGTACTTGGGTCATATTAGAAAAAGAACAAACCAAATAAGCCCTGATTTAAACCAAGATAAGCTAACCATAGTCAAACAACAAGCATTTGCGGTAAAAATCTAAGGAAAGTAACTAGGCCAATTACATGAGCTTTAGTCTTTAGGTTGAAATGCTTAGGTTTCCATAGCAAGTATATACCAAATGGTACAAGGCTATGAGTCGTTATGCCATGCTCGATCTCCATACCTTGAGTGAAAGTATGGTATCCCTTACATAACATAGCACGGGTAACAAGAGCATCCTAACTCACCCACATGATGTAATCTAATATGATGCAATGGATAATATCATGATAAGAAAGAATAGAATAATATAAAGACCAATGGAATCAACTTCTCTTATCCCCAGTGGAGTCTCCAGTGTGGTCGGGGATTTTAGCCCCCACTCCCGGTGGAATGGTTCTTGTGACTTCGATAATGTTTAAGCTCGGGGTCTTAAAGAACACGGGCTTAACCCCGAAGAGAATGGAGTCGCCACCCGAATGGGCTGGGAGAAAGAAAGGGGTGAATGAATTGATTCCTAAGGAATCCCCAACCCCCTAATGGGTTCGGAAAGTTAGGCACGTGTGGGGAAGGTGAGAAATGACCCAACACTCCCACAATGCCCGGTTCATTGGAACTGGCCTCCTTTGCAGGTCTTAATATTATAAAATTTTTAAGTATAACAATATTATCCATATTACATGCAACAATTAAAATAAAGCATCATTATATTAAAATCAAATCAATGTCCAAACAAAACAAATAAATGGACATCCATCTGAGGATGGAAACATATCCTTACACCGCCCATGTCTAAAACTAAATGGGACACCTACCGAAAGGTGGAAACGTGTCCTTTAAATTGGTCCAAAAACTTTAAAATAATTTAAATCACATAATATTTAACTAATGAGGTACCCACAAAGTGGAAACATACCTCTTACAATTTTAGAACTAAGGCAAATAAAAGAATATTTGATTATATAATTATAAATAAAAGCAAACCATTCATAAAATAAAATAAACCATTCATCATTAATATATAACAAATCATATAATCAAACAAATAAATAAAATTAAAATTCAATCAATTAAATAAACAAAGTTAAGGTTTTAGATTTAGGATTTAAGAAATTAGGGTTCTAGGATTTAAAGTTTTAGAGTTTTGGTTTTATTTATGGCTTTAGGCTACTGGGGTACTAGATGTTGTTTTTATGATTTTTTAATTTTAGTTTCGAAGAATTAAGATTTTGGCATTTAGAATTAGTGTTTTTAAGAATTAGGGTTTAGGAAAAAGGGTTTAGAGTTTTTGTCAAAACATGATTATTATAAAACTTTAAGACTATTTTAACATGGATTTTTGATAAATGCTTATATGTAATATAACTACTGGACATTTAAAACATTATTTGAATAATCTAATACTATAGTGATTTAATGGAATAGGTTACTGTGATGATAATAAATAATAATTGATTAAGGTTTTAACTAAATAAGTTAGGGTTTAATTTAAATTATAATTAGGATTTCTAAGAAAACTATCACTATCATATTCAATTTTGAAAGAAGAGGCTATTGTGAAGATTTTGAAAAATTGATTTGATTAGGGTTTTTAAGAAAATAGATTATTATAACTTTTAGAAAAGTGTAATTAGGGTTTGTGATTTCAAAAATATGTGTTACGGGCATTAAGACATCAGGGTTTTGGAAAAACTCTTTCTGAGATTTTTAAATAAAGTTTGGATAATAAGCGTAACCATTGATCAAGTAACAAAAATATGCATGCTTGAACAATTTATCAAATTATATAATGAAGTTACTGTGAATATAAGTAAAGAAATAAAGATTCAAACCTCCGTTGTTGGTTCCACCACAATCTTTGAATTCTGGTTGAACAATAATAAAGACAGTGTAGGTTGCCTTTGATGGATTGGTGTTGCTTCCTCACTACCTCTTGTTTCTTCAAGGTTTTCTTTTGGCCGAAAGAATTCAAGAGTCCCAAGTCCGGCTAAAAATTTCAGCTCCAGAATTTCCTCCCCACTTTTTCTGAATTTTAATGTGGTATTTATAGGAAAAATAAAAAACCTACTTCTAATTGTCTCAGAAAATAAAAACCATTTAGGAAAAGAAATAAAAACCAAATAGAATTGGATTTCAGAAAAAAACTGCGCTGGCAAAAATTGTGCTATGGGCTATGGGCGGGCCAGCTACGAGAATCTACAAGAATTGCGTGTGAGCTGCGGGCGCGGGCCAGCCAATTCGCAGTAGGAATTTCTTGTTGTGAATTTCCCTATGGCAATTTTGCCGCAGGAAATTGGCTTGTGGCCAATTCACCGTAGGTTTTTATTATGGTGAATTGGTCCAAGCCAATTCATCTTCTTCCATCATCGATTTTTATTTATTTATTTTTATCTTTTTTTTACTGTTACCTTTTTATTTTTATTAAAAATAAATATTGTAAGTAATGAATATTAAAATAAATATTATTTAATTAAAATACCATAAAATTTATTTTGGACTGTTTTAAAAAAATATTAGACTGGATTGGGTCAAAAATTAAGGGTCTACAAAATGTTTCCATATTTTGGGCACCTCATGTTGTGAGCATTATGTAATCTATTCTATTTTAAAGTTTTTGGACCAATGTAAAGGAAATGTTTCCACCTTTCGGTGGGTGTCCTATTTAGTTTTAGACATGGACATGTGAGGACACGTTTCCATCTTCGGATGGGTGTCCATTTATTTATTTTGTTTGAACATTATTTTTATTTTAATATAACGATGCTTTATTTTAATTATTGTATATAGTATGGATAATATCATTGTATTTAAAAATTTTATAATATTAAGACATGTAAAGGAGGTCAGATCCAATGTATCGGGCGTTGTGGGGGTGTTGGGCCATTTCTCACCTTCCCCACACGTACCCAACTTTCCAAACCCATTAAGGGGTTGGGGATTCTTTAGAAATCGAGTCATCCGCCCCTTTCTTTTTTTTTTCGGCCTGTCCAGGTGGCGACTCCATTTTCTCCGAACTTAGGCCCATATTCTCTAAGGTCCTGAGCCTAAACAGTGCCAAAGTCACAAGAACCATTCCACTGGGAGTGGGGGCGAAAATCCCCGGTCACAGTGGCGATTCCACTAGGGATAAGAGAAGTTGATTCCGGTCTTTTTATTATTCTCTTCTTTCTTATCATGATATTATCCATTGTATCATTTAGTTTGCATCGTGTGCATGAGTTAGGATGCCTATGCTGCCCATGTTGTGTTATGTAAGGGATACCATACTTTCACTCAAGGTATGGAGATCGAGCATGGCATAACCACTCATAGCCTTGTACCTTTTGGGTATATACTTGCTATTGAACCTAAGTCTTTTCAACCCAAAGACCAAAGCTAATGTAATTGGCCTAGTTACTTTCCTTAGGTTTTTACCCTGAATGCTTGTTGTTTGACTATGGTTAATTTATCTTGATTTAAATCATGGCTTATTTGGTTTGTTCTCTTTCTAATATGACCTAAGTACATTGTAAGCTCAAAATAAATTTTTTTCTCTAAAGTCCAAAAGACCAAAACTATTTTCTAAACTTTTCAAAATGGTTTTTGGACATAAAACTTTTCTAAAAAACAAATCAAAAATTCTTTTCTCATGACCCAAACATAAAGCCCAAAATCTGTTTTTTCTAAAATCTTTTTACAATAGGCTTAAAAAGAAAATTATTTTCATACAACCTTTAAAAGAGCTTACAAATATTTAGGTCAATTATAAAATATCAAAAATCAATTGTGAGCCTAGTTTATACTAAGAGTTATTGATCATGGGCTTGTTTTTGGCATGAATCATTAGTTACTTTTTTAAAGTGAGAAATCTATTTATAATAAACCTCTAAATTTAGTTTTAATCCAATATAGCATAAAAGCTGCTTTAGTTGATTGGATGGATTAAAGCCTAATTAATGGGAATTATTATAAATTGATTTCCATTTTTAAAAATATAACTATTTGTTGAACCTTCCGAGTGAGTTATTCAAAAAAAGATACCCCATGTTGGTATTTTTTTAACCATATACCTAGAAAAAGAGACTCGCCCTTCGTGTGTGGAAGTTATAAGGAATGTCCTAATTATCTTTGTTTGTTGTTTGTGCATACATGCATACATACATACATACATACATACATACATACATTTGTATCTCATATCATTGATCCTTTCTGGCTCACAGCCCTGGATTACGATAGTTCAAAAGCTTACGACAATCCGACCTACACCGGAGACGAAGAATCTAGCAATGACTCAATTACTTTCTCACCAAAAGTAATGGAGCCCAAACAAATTCAAAGAATGGTGGATGACTCCCTCAATGCTAAAATGGAAGAACTAACGGAGGCTCTGGCCAAGACTATGAAGAATAAATTGGCTGCAATTTTAGGGAACAATGCCGAAGCATCTGCTAGCACTAAGAAACCAAAGGACAAAGGGAAGGCTAAGGTTGGTGAAGTAGTTTTTGATGATGATAAGGTGATCATTGATGATGATGACGATTGGGCTCAATACTTCCAAGATCCTTAAGACAAGAAAAAGGAGTCGAAGGTTATTGAGAAGACAATTATTGAAAAGACCGAGACGTCTAATGTTGAGAAGATGATTGTTGATTTAGAAGAAGTTTGAAAAGAAGCTGAAAACCAAAGAGATGTCTGAGATTGATAAACTATTTGAACAAGATTAGGAGGTCCCTTATAAGTTCAAGATGCCTTCCTTCGCTAGGTACAATGGTACAAGAAATCCTCACTTGCATGTTAAACAGTACATCACTGCCATGCAGCCTGCCAGAGCTACTAAGGCTCAAACTCTGAGATATTTCATGCTCTCATTGAACCCTGTTGTCCAAAATTGGTTCAACACTTTAGAGGAAAGTACTCAAAAAGATTAGGACATGTTGTACAAGGCTTTCATTCTGCAATATGGATACAATGTCGAGCTGGAAGTACCTTAATTAAAATTGAGTCCATTAGACAAAGGCCAAATGAGAATTTTATGGACTATGTGAAATGATGGAGAAATAAGGTTGCACTTCTCAAAAGGAGGCCTGATGAGTCGGACCAAATTATGATGATAGTCAGAGACATCCTACCCAACCTCCATGAAAGGTTATCTCACACCCTTATAAGGGACTTTAAAGTCCTTTTGCAAGCTGGCTTGCAAATCGAAGAGTGGGAAAGGGAGAAGAACTGCTTTTCGGCAAGAAGGAATGAGAAAGGGAATTATCATCCTAGCAATCAAAGCACGCAAAAAGAAGTTGATGTTAATGCGACTGGTCAAGGAAATAAAAGACAATTCTCAGAATTGGGAAAACCTCTATCTTGGGTTTTCAACAAGCTACAAAAGAAGGGGTTGTTACAACCATTGGCTCCTTGACCGCTACATAATCCTCTACCACCAAACTTCAATGCCAAGTCCTTCTGTCAATTTCATCAAATGCAAGGGCATAAGATGGATAAATGTGCTCATTTAAGATACGAGATCCAAGATTTGATTGACAGTGATAAGCTAGCCGAGCTGGATAAGCCCAATACCAAAAGTAATCCTCTACCTAAGTTCAATAGAGTGCCACTACCAGCAACTTTCATGGTAGGAGGAAGATTGGAGGAAGATCTTGTCTTATCCTCCTTTCAAGATGGGAATATTGAAGATGTGAAAGGAGAAGAAGCTTAACTCAAAAAACTTCCCTTGGCTTGTTTATTTTTTGTTTGTTTTTTGTTTTATTTTCTTTATTTGATGTTTTATGGAACAATTATATTTCTTAAAATTATGATTGTTTGAATAAATTACTTTCATTAAAATTTTTGTTGGTCTTTGTTCATTTTAGTGCTCAACCGATAAGCAATATAGCTTGATGTTCATAAATTAATGTGTCTAGGCATCATGATTTGAATGACTTTACTAGATGAGGGAATTGCTCTATAGCATTGAGTCGTGTATGCTTACTTAGAGAGGGCTCCTGCATAATTACCTTTGCCTAAGTCCTAGTGAGACTTAGAACATGTTTTGACAAACTTTAGAGTTAAAATTGAACTTTGCTTATTTAAGAGAGAAATGATCTAGGCATTGTTTAGTTAGCCAACAACTGGTATCCACCCTATTAAATATCAATCCCTAGTTATTCCTTTAAGCCTTCATGAAATTTTAGCTTTCTTTTCATTGACTTATAAGCCCAATGACCTACCTTGAGCTGTTGTTACACTTTTGACAAAGTCTTATGATGACTAAGATGAAGAGGCAAGAAGATCAAAGAAAGGAATGCATAGCTAAGACTGTAAGGATAGTTGATGTTATCAAGACCATAAGGGTAGTTGAAGCTCACCTAATATCTCCAATCTATCAAGATAACATCAGTGTAACAAATGATTTATCCCTGTTAAAGAAGATTTATGTCACTTCACTCATCCATTATTAGAAACCCAAGTTGGTATAAACAATACAACTCTTTTAAGGCTAGAATAAAAAAAAAAGAATAAGAAGAAGAATAAGAAGAAAAAGAAAATAAGAAAAGAAAGAAAGAAAAGAAAAGGAAAAGAAGAAAAAAGAAGAAAAGAAAAAAAAACAAAATAAAATAAAACCCAAAATGGTTCAGAAAGCCAGCCAAGTTCTCTTTTACCTAAGGTATCAAAAGGCTTCCATTTGGTTTATAAGGACAGTTTGACTTGAATTGATCCAACCTAACTAAAGATTTGATCAAAATCAGAGAAAAAGGAGAAAGACCATCCAGTTCTTGAAATTTCTGTACTTAACAATCCTACAGAGAAGAAGGACAAAATGAAGAAAAAGAAAAGGGATGAGTAAGAAAAAGAAAGAGAAAGAAAAGGGAAAAGAAGAAAGAAAAGGAATGTGGGTATCAACCTTTTTATAAGGGAAAAGACAATCCCAATTAAAATCTAGATTCATGTTCAAAGCTTTATTTTTTCATGCTCCCAACTATCTAAAGTTCCAAGAAAAGTTTATAGTGTGAAGGTTTGTCCATTGTGTCACATCAGCTCTAATCTTAAAATGGCTTTCATTTAACCATGTCTCTTATAGACCCCATTTCAAGCCTATCAAGGACATGTTGATCTCTCTTGGTAGGTAGAGTCTATTAGTGGAGATAGTTTGGATAAGCATGCATATGAGATAGACCATATTCAAACTCAATGAGACCTTTGACTAAGTAATGTGTATATGCCTATCTGAAGTGCAACAATTCTTGCTTAAATAGAAATGATTCCCAAGTTTAGTATGGTAACTAGGGTTGTCATATTATAGATATGTTAATTTAAAAAATCAAGTCCTGAGGTAAATTGACATTAATTTGGCAAAGCCAACATTTGATTTCAAAATCAAAATTCAAAAAAAAATATATACAAAGCCTTCAAGTTAAGAGAAGTTTGTTGAACCATCAAAACTCAAAGAATACATTGGCAAAGGAAATGATTATTGGCAAGGTCATGAAGAAGCTACCAACTGACATGCTAAAACATAGTTTGAAATGGATGTATCCCTGACTCTACAAGCTTGGGGTCTCCATCACTCATATTTTCAATATCTCGAAGATAAAAGCCATAAATGTAAAGCATCCTGTCAATCTAAAGCAAGAACTGAACAAGCATCTGGAAGGAGTCAATGAGAACACTTCAACTAATCACCTCAGTCTGTGAGTCAATGGAACTACTGTAAGTATTATCCATGCATATCATGCATATATGAGCATATCACACTCCATTTTTCTTTGTAAAAAATAAACAGTAATATTTTATGAAGCAACCATAAAGCGGATATGGAATCAGGGGGCATGGAAAGCCCATTGCTTGAGGAAGCTCTAGTCATTTTGAAAAAGAAGAAATGCATGCTTGTCCGAAGAACTAGACAATCTATAAACATCAACCAAAGCTAGTATAGAAAAATCATGGGTTTTAGCCTACACAGGGGGCAAAGTTTATCCATTTTAATTTTTTGAGTTTATGCGTATACAAAATATTTTCAAACTCACTTTCAAATATTTTGGTTCGGAACCTAAATTACTTTGAGTCTTGAACTCAACACCGGGTCCAGAACCCAAATCACTTTTTGAGTCCAAAACTCACCATCAGGTCCAGAATCCAAATCACTTTTTGAGTCTAGAACTCACTATCGGGTCCAGGACCCAAATCATTTTTAAGTTCAGAACTCACCATCGGGTCCAACTCACCATCGAGTCCAGAACCCAAATCACTTTTTCAGTCCAGAACTCACCACCGGTCCAGAACCTAAATCACTTTTGAGTCCAGAACTCACCACCGGGTCCAGAACCCAAATCATTTTTTAGTCCAGAACTCACCACCGGGCCGAGAACCCAAATCCAAAATCAATTTAGGATCGAGTATCTGAATCCAGTTTAGGATTGAGCATCCAAATCTAGTTTAGGATCGAGTATCCAAATCCAGTTTAGGATCGGATTTCCAAATCCAGTTTAGGATCGAGTATCCAAATCTAGTTTAGTATAAAGCATCCAAATCGAGTTTAGGATCGAGTATCCAAATCCAGTTTAGGATCGAGTATCCAAATCCAGTTTAGGATCGAGCATCCAAATCCAATTTACGATCGAGTATCCAAATCAAGTTAAGGATCGAGAATCCAAATCCAGTTTTAGGTTGAGCATATCTAGTTTAAGATCGAGTATCCAAATCTAGTTTTGGGTCGAGCATCCAATTCCTGTCTCGGCTCCAAATATCCAATCCAGTAATGGGTCCAAGTAACCAATCTCAGGTCCAAGTACCCAAATCAAATCCAAGTACCCATCCTCATCCAAAATCTATTCTAAGTCATGTTGCTTTTCACTCTCTTCTACTGAAAGTCTCAGATCATTCAAGTAGGGGGCAAACTGTAGACCCTTAATTTTTGACCCAGTCCAATCCAATAGTCCAAAATAATTTTTATGGTATATTTATGATATTCAATAGTTATTTTTAATAATAAAAATAAAAAATAAAAAAAATAAAAATAAAAAATCGGACGGATCGACGAGCGACGTGCAGTAGCATGGCAAGGAATTTCATTGCGGGCTTGGACCTGCGGCGAATTAGCAAGTAGCCAATTTGCTGCAAGTCTAGAAATCATTTCACCGCAGGTCCAGCAAGCAACCCTAGTTCTCCCAGCTAATCCTCGCAGCAATTTTTGCCAGTGCAGCCCACGCGCTGCCGATTTTTTTACCAAACCTTATTTTACACCGTTTTGTAATTTTTTTTCTAAACAGTGGGTATTTCCTTATTAAAATAGGATTAGGACTTTATTTTTTCCTAAAAATACTAGTATTACACACACGGATTGAGGAGGCAATTTTTTGAAGGAACTAGAGACTTTTAATTTATTCGAGAGAGTTTTGGGAGGAGATTTAGGGGACTTTGAGAGCAACAACAAAAGAAAAGAGGGATAGAAAACCCTAGCTATAGATAAAAAATTTTGAAGCTTAGACTCAAAAAGCTTAAACGTTTAAGCCTTAGAACAATCAAACAAAAATCTAGCAACTCAAAATAAATCAAACGATGTCCAATTCAAGGCAGTAAGGTTCGGCCAGAAAATAAGCACTGAAGCAGGTAGTAGCGTGGTTCAATCTCTTCAATTTGGTGGAGCCTTCAAATGTAGGTAAATTGCTCTAAATTTATTTTATTAAATCATTAATCATCTTCATCTTTCAAACCATCATCACACTGTCTTAGTTATTTAATTCTTCCTTTAATTTAGTTTACACAGTAGAATAAATTAATTCATACAATACCTAAGGTTTTAATTAAAGTAAATAATATAATCATTCAAAACACAAATCTAATTTCTTAAACCCTAAGTTATTCAAACCCTAAATCTTAATTAATTCTATTTTCAAACCTTCATAGTAGTGTTTATTATTTTATTAATTGAGTTATTTTAATCTTTCGATAATTAATTTGGCTTTCTATGTTTGTTTCACCTAAAAAATAGTTAAGTAGTTATTACAGTCAATATTAAAACCGCACTTAACTTTGATTATGGTGAAGCATCAAATCCTAAATTCAAAACCATAATCTGTAAAATCAAGGTTTCAAACCATAAAATCCTAATATCTTAATATCCAGCGTGCTAAGTTTTGAAATCCAAAACCCCTAATTTTATGATGTTAGCCTTGATTAACTAAAAGCCATACTACTTTCTTAAAATTATAAAACCCTAATCAATTCCATTTTTCCAAAAACCCTCACAGTAGCCTAAATAATGATAATAATAATTTCAAAATCCCAAAACCCTAAATGTTAATTAAAGAACTCTAAATTGAGACATAAACCTAAATTTGTATCTTTATTTGCTTTATTTAATTTTAGATTTGATTATGTAGTTTATTATATATTTTGATGGTTGATTTATTTAATTTTAATGCTTGATTTATTTAATTTATCATGGATGAGTATTTTTTATTAATATTGTAAGAGGTATGTTTCCATATTTTGGGTACCTCATGTTGTGAGCATTATGTAATCTATTCTATTTTAAAGTTTTTGGACCAATGTAAAGGACATGTTTCCACCTTTCGGTGGGTGTCCTATTTAGTTTTAGAAATGGACATGTAAGGACATATTTCCATCTTCGGATGGGTGTCCATTTATTTATTTTGTTTGAACATTGTTTTAATTTTAATATAACAATACTTTTATTTTAATTGTTGCATGTAGTATGGATAATATCATTATATTTAAGAATTTTATAATAGTAAGACCTGTAAAGGAGGTCGGTTCCAATGAACCAGGAGTTGTGGAGGTGCTGGGCCATTTCTCACCTTCCCCACACATACCCAACTTTTTGAACCCATTAAGGGGTTGGGGATTCCTTAGGAATCAAGTCATCCACCCCTTTCTTTTTTTCCTAACCCGTCCGGGTGGCGACTCCATTTTCTCTGGGCTTAGGCTCGTGTTCTCTAAGGCCCTAAACCTAAACAGTGCCGAAGTCGTAAGAACCATTCCACCTAGAGTGGGGGTAAAAATCCCCGCTCACAGGCCTAACACCCCCACAATGCCCGGTTCATTGAAATCGGCCTCCTTTTTAGGTCTTTATATTATAAATTTCTTAAATATAACAATAATATACATACTACATGTTATCATAAGAATAAATAAATACTTTATTAAAATCATAACAATGTCCAAACAAAACAAATAAATGGACACCCATCCAAGGATGGAAACATGTCCTTACATCATCTATATCTAAAACTAAATAGGACAGCCACTGAAAGGTGGAAACGTGTCCATTACATTGGTCCAAAATATGAAAATAAATTAAATTGCATAAAGATTAATTAATGAGGTACCCAATCATGGAAACATACCTCTTACAATTTTAACAAATAATAATAATAATAAATAAATCATCCATCCATGATAAACAAATCAAATATTGAAATTAAATAAATCAATCATCAAAACATATAATAAACTATATAATCAAATTTAGGTTTTTTAAATAAAGGGAGTTAAACACAAAGGCTTATAATTCACAAATAAATATTGACCCCTTCGATGAATCCATACGGTAGTCTCACTTTTAGGGTCAAGGGGGAGGGGGTCAAGGGGGCAGCGCCCCTTGCGTGGTCAAGGGCCGAGCCCTAGAAAATTTTGAAAACTAGCTTTTAGGGTTGTAGGTTTTGATGTTGAAAATTTTGAAAACTAGTTTTAGGGTTTGAGGCAAATATGATTAGGGTTTTGGAAAACAAGGCTAGGGTTTTTAGTTTAGAAATTAGGTTTAGGTCATGGTTTTGGGATTTAGGTTTTATAAGTTAGGGTTTAAGGTTTACAAAATAGGGTTTTGGTATTTTTATGAAAATAACAATAGGGTTTGAGTAAATTAGATTAGTGTTTTGATGATTATGTTATTGATTTAAATTAAAACTTATTCTTACTGTATGAAAGAAATCAAGAAGAAGTTGAGTAATAAAAATGTTGTGATGATAGTTTTTAAAAGTGGAGGTGATTATTGATTTAATAAATTGAATTTAGAAGAACTTACCTACATGTGAAGGCTCCACCAAATTGAAGAAATTAAAACAAGCTATTGCCTTCTTTAATATAAGATTTCTGGCAGAGCAAAATAAAGGCAATGCATTCACTGCCTTTGTATAATTTTGTTTCCTTTGTTGCTTTCATCTTCCTTGCTTTCTTTTTTTTTTCTTCCCTGTTTTTCTATGGTTTATGCCTCAAGTCTCAGGAAAAATTAAAAGTCCAAAGCTTCTTTCAATAATTGCCACCCCTAGTCCATGTGTTTAATACTATTATTTATAGAAAAACAAAAAGACCTAATCCTATTTTAATAAGAAAATACCAACTATTTAGGAAAAATTACAAAATCGGGTAAAACAAAGTTTGGTAAAAAATCGATAGTGCCTGGGCAGCTGGGCCTGCGAGGATTGCTGCGGGCTGGCACGCTGATTGCGTTTGGCGAAGCAGCGGGCAATTGCGGGCTGGGTGAACTGGGCAAGCCAGTTCGCTGCAGCCAGTGCCTACGGTGAATTGGGCAAGCCCAGTTGGCTGCTGCGACGAATTGGACAGTGCCCAATTCACAGCAGATACTTGTTTCTCGAAGCCCTTTCTTGCGCGGCAGCGCGGCACCACTGCCTTTGTCGCTTGCCGATTCGTCTAATTTTTTATTTTTATTAAAAATAACTATTAAATATTATAAGTAATTAAATATTATTAAAATACTTAAAATATCATATAAATTATTTTAAACTGTTTAAAAAAAATATCGGATTGGACTTAGCCAAAAATTAAGGGTCTATAGACACCACTACCCTAGTATTAGTAACATAAGCTAAAAATGCCTTACACACCTTCAGAATCATCCTCCAAGCTGATATAGCTGAAATGAACATGGATGCAAGGTGTCTCTTGTAACATCCTAAAATTTTTGAAAATTTCTAATTTTGGAAAATTTGATAAAATAAATTATAATTTAAAAGAATAAATTAAATTAATGGTTTTAAACGAAAAATGAAGGGATTTTAAATGAAAAAGAGTAATATATGTGTGATATATATGCAAAATATACATAACATATAAAAGTCAACACTCTTTCAAAGAAAATGTTATTTTGGTAATTAAATCTTATAAATTCAAAATTAATAAAATAATTCAAAAATAAATTATTTTTGAATGGAAGAGGAAAATTAGAACTTTTAATTTATTAAAAAAATAATTAAATATTAAATATTAAATTATTTTAATATATATATATGTGTGTGTGGTTTAAAAAAAATGAAAGGAAAAGAAATATTAAAAGTCTTCTTCTTCTTCTTCTTCTTCTCTTTCCTTTGGCTAAAAATTCCTTGGGAGCTAGACCAAGGATTTTACTTCCTCCATACTCCATAAATTGAAGGAATTAACAAGTTTCAAGTGGATTTGAATTCCATGGAAGATGGTATTATGTGAAAATTTGGATTTTGATGTAGTATGTTATAATTGTTGAAATTGGTATGCATGATGTTATTTTGGGTAGTTAACAATGATTCTAAGGTTAGATTGAAGAGATGATGGAGTTTGGTTAAAGAATGGTGAAGAGAGAGAATTTAGGGTTATGGATTTATGGGGTTTTGAAAACATGAACTTTAATTGTACAAATTGGTTCTAAATGAGTTGTTTTGATTCATAAACAAGTATTTTAAAGTCAAATATTGGATTTGGTGGTGTTGGGTTGGAGTTTGAGAATGGAAGTGGAGATATAGGGTTTTGGAAAAGTGATTTTCCAAAGTGGTTGAATTGTGTGATTTTATTTGTTTAAGCATGATGTTTAGTGTTAAAAGTGATGAATATAAGCTTGGAATGAGTAATGGATTGTGTTGGAACGGAAACCTTCAATCGGGGAAGATTATGCCATTTTTGAGATTTTGTGTATAAGAGTGTATTTTTATAATGTAAATGATTTAGATGTATTAAAATATGTTTTTAATAATATAAATAAACTTAAAACACTAATTTAATTATAGTAGAATGGAATTCCACTGTTGAACTAAGGAAAAGCTAAATTTTTGGAAATTTGTAGGAGTGATGTGTAATTATGATTTAATGTTGAAAATTCCATTAAATGTGATACTAAATGATTATTTGCTATCACATTTGGTTTAGGCTTTGAGGGAGGTTGATTTGCTTCATCCAAGTGGTGAAGGGCAAGTTGGAAAGATTGGATTGGAGGTTGTTTTAAGCTTGTTTTGGGTTGTTAGTGGAGGTATGTACAAACTTTGAATATAATGTATATATTTGCATAACATTTGGACTAAACACATTTTGGTTGAAAAATGTGTTAAGCTACTTGGTTCATTGATTATGTATGAATAATGTGCTATGACATTTGTAATGTCATAAATGTGTTAAATGCATTGTGAAAAGCCATTGATAATAGCTAAATTGTGTAAAATGTGAAATATGCATATTATGTGAAAATACCCAAAGTAATTGGGTAATGTGCTGTGAATACAAAAATGAGATATGTGGAATAATGAAATGAATTGATATTGATAATAAATGAGAAAAGTGAGAAAAGTGAGAAAAATGAGAAAAATGAGAAAAAAAAATGTGAAAATTAGGCAATGAGCCTAGATTGAATATGTGACAAAGAGAAAGAGATTAATAATGAGAAAAAAATGAATAAATTGTGTGACTAGTATGTTATTCTATTTTTAGAGTTCTAGGTTTGGCGGCATGCCTATGAATTGCTGGGCAGGTGAAAAGACCGGGTCGTAAGCCGAGCCCAGCTGATAAATGATAAATATGATGTTTTTGGGGTGAAAAAACTAGGTCGTAAGCCTCAAAAACTGTAACAGTCTAGCTGGGTTGAGGACCAAGAAACTGGGGCCCAAGAGTCTAGTCGGGTTGAGGTCCAAGAGACTGGGGCTGTTACATTATCCATGGATATTGTATACACTTAATTTTTTACCCAATCCGGTCCAATATATTTTATTTAGTCTAAAATGATTTTTGTCGTCTAATTGGTCCAAAATAATTTTTATTAAATAATTTTTGCTTTAGTATCTAATTTTTTTTAATAAAAACTAGAAATAAACAAATAAAAATAAAAATAAAAATCAGTATCGGAAAAATCAGCGACGAAAAAATCATCGCGCGGGCCCGTGGGCATTTTGCCCGCAGGAATTTCCTGCAGGTGAAATCATTGTGCTATTTCGCACTCAGAAATTTTCTGCCTGCGAAATAGTTTACGGGCCCGCTCTGAGCACGCTGCCGTAGATTTCTGCGGCAGAATTTTTTTCGGCAGCGCAAATTTTTCGACGCAAATTTTTTGAAACCTAATCCAATTAGGTTTTGGTTTTTTTTTATTTATTAATATTACTTACCTTAACTAATTAGGAATAAACAACCTCAAACCACTATAAATAAGGACCAAAGACAATTAAAAAAGGGGAGGTCACAAATCCAAGAGGAGTTTGGAAATTTTGAAACCAAATCAAGGAAGGAAAAGAAGAAATTAAATTCAACTTTTTTCTGGAACAACAGTAGCACGATTTAGAGGATTCAAAGGCAAAAAAAGCTTGTCTTTAGAGCTAGTTCATCCAAGAAGAATTGTTTTTGGAGAAATCATCAAAAGAAGGTATGTGTTAATTAATTTTCTTTAATTGTTTTTTTTACACAGTAGCAAATCTATGAAATCAAAATTAAAAACCTTTGAACTTTAATTTAGTTTTTCTAAAGCAAAAAAAAAACCTTATTTCATTGGTTTATCTTCCAAAAGGCTTAAAATTGTTATTTTTTCTTCTTAAAAAACCTTAAAACTCTAATTGAACATATTTTCCGACAAAACTAAGATGTAAATTCTGCTTCTTTTAAAATTTTAAAGTAGGTTCTATTTCATTCAAAAAGTCGTCTGAAACATCTTTTCTACTTATAAAAACTTTAATTTATTTGTTTAAATTCATATAACTTCATGAAATTATCAAATTGATTTCTAAAACCCCTAAAAATTATTCACCACCCGTGACCCTACTTCTAAATCTTAAAATCCAAAATTCAACTTTTAAACCCAAAATAATGAACACTAACCCTTTTAAAACCTTAAACCCTAATTTTTATGAACCCTAATCCTTTTAAAACAATAAAAAAATATAAAAACATAAAAACCTAAATTTTACACAGTAGCTTAGGAACCCAATAACCAAAAATCACAAATTAAAGTATTTTAAAGTGTTTAAAACCCTAGTTTCATGATATCATCATTCAAACCTTAATTTTGTTAATCAAAGAGTCTTACCAACCCTTTAAAATATAAAACCCTAATTTATTTTAATTTCATAAAAAGTCACAGTAGCCATAATTGGACTTTTATTTGCTTTAATCAATTCCATACTTGATTATGCTTTGATTTATTTCTTATGATTTAATTTATTTAATTTAAATACTTGATTTATTTAATTTATCATGGATGGATGTTTATTTTCTATTTTGATTAATAGCTTTGATGAATGATTTATTTATGATGAATGATTATTTACTTTTATCAATTAATTTAGATTTCCAAAAGTTGTAAGAGGTATGTTTCCACTTGGTGGGTACCTAATTGGTTAAACATCATGTAATTTAATTTGCTTTTCTATTTTAGAACCTATTTAAAGGGCATGTTTTCTACCTTTTGGTGGGTGTCCTATTTAGGCATGTGATGTAAGGACATGTTTCCATCCTTGGATGGGTGTCCATTTATTTGCTTTGTTTGGACATTGCTTTGATTTTAATATATTGATGCTTTCTTTTAATTATTGTGTGTAGTATGGATAATGTTATTATACTTAAGAATTTTATAATATTAAGACCTGTAAAGGAGGCCGGTTCCAATGAACCGGGCGTTGTGGGGGTGCTGGGCCATTTCTCACCTTCCCCACACGTACCTAACTTTTCGAACCCATTAGGGGGTTGGGGATTCCTTAGGAATTGAGTCATCCACCCCTTTCTTTTTTCTGGCCCGTCCAGGTGGCTACTCCATTTTCTCCGGACTTAGGTCTGTGTTCTCTAAGGCCCCGAGACTAAACAGTGACGAAGTCTCAAGAACCATTCCACCGGGAGTGGGGGTGAAAATCCCCGCTCATAGATATATTGCTTAAGGGGCTAGACACATGGTGTCATTATGGACCAAAGTAGTAACTCTGAAATTTGAATAGCATATTAGATCTTTTTGGGTCCATGCTTGTCTCTATTTTAATGTGAATTATGAATTATGATACAATTGAGCAATATAATGTTATGAGTTGTGCTTATGAAATATTTGAAAAATATAAGAAAGTGGATTGATGTGACATCTATATGAATTGTGCATTTGGTATTGCATTGAATTATATTGTTATTATCAAAGTTTGTACCATTAGGCTTTGACTTAGTGCAATTATTTCCATAGCACAGGTGATAGGGTAGACCTAGCTGAGCCAGAGAGTTCTTCTAGACTAGGTCGGGTCTAGACTTGTAGTTGAGCTTGTTGAGTTGCTATAGAGATCAAAAACACTATTAGCAGTATGTATATATTTTTATGTTATTGTACATTTTGAGTATTATGCATAATATATTATGTTTTGGATTTTACGTATTGTATATTATAAAGGATGTTTGGGTCAATGTATTTGAAATGGGAGAGTAAGTGTGTTTTAAATTATATATATATATATATATCTATATATATAAATGTTTGAGAAACTTGGTGAAATTGAGAAGTATGGTTGAGATGGTGGTTGGAAATTATTTAGGAGTGTTTTCTTTTTGCAGGTTGAGTAATTGCTAAATTTTGGGATATTCAAATTACAGACAAAACTCTGGCGAATGTTTTCCAGAGATTTATATATATATTATTTATTTTGGGTTCTTATAACAAGTAAAGAATATTTATATTCTTTTTAATTTTTATATATTTAGAATTTGAAATTTTAAATTGGAAATGTGAAAAAAAATATTTAGTAAACCGGTCTGTGACATTTTTGTACCATATATACATATTTTACATTTGCTGGAAATATGTATTGTATGTATATAGGGTATAAGGGTGTTACATTTATTTTGGAATCAGAGCCTAGGTTTGAGGTTCTCGACCTAGGTGGGATGATAGAGAGAGAAAATGGAAAATTTGAAAAATAGTTTTTAATTGTAATAAAGAGAAAATGGGAAATTTGAAAAATAGTTTTTAATTGTAATACATGCATTGGCACTGGCAGTTTTTCATCTCTGATATACTATTTTCTGCATTATTTGTAGATATAGGTAGTTATGGCATCTCGGCCGCATCAAGCTGCTGAGGGTAGTGCAGAGAGTATGGCTCCAGATGAGGGTAGAGATGGAGCTAGAGTTGTATCTGCTGGTGAGGCGTCTATTTTTGTACCTATGAGACCAGCAGCTGATGAGATTCCGCCTAGCTGGGTATGGCATATGGTAGAGTTGTTGAGGTAGGCTCCAGTTCCGTAGCTGCCACAACCACAGCCATAGCCGCAATTGCCAGTGAGGCAGTATGATAAATTGAGAAAGTATGGAGCTGAGGACTTTGTTGGTACTACAGACCCTGTTGTAGTAAAGTAGTGGCTAGACTGGGTTTAGAGGGTATTCATTTAGTTACAAGCTAGTCCATAAGAGAAGTTTGATTATGCTAGATCTCTTCTGCAAAGAGATACATATGATTGGTAGAAGACGGTTTCACATGCTCTGGATGATCCACCAGTCCTGACCTATGATGATTTCCTGCAAGAAATTGAACAGAAGTATACTCCGAGAGAGTATAAAGATGCAAAGAAGATGGAGTTCCTGAGTCTGAGACAGGATACCAGGACAGTGACCGAGTATGAGATCAAGTTTATCCGATTGAGTCACTATGTTAGTGGGATCATTTCTGACGAGTTTGACAAGGGTGAGAGGATTGAGGAGGGACTTAGATGCTCTATCATGTGCATCATCGCAGGCTCTCGGTATCAGAATTTTTCCCAGTTAGTTGCAACTGCCATGAGTGTTGAGAGGGCACAGAGTCTTGCAGCAGTTGCTAGGATTGAAGAGACTAGAGTTAGGAGACCCCAGAGTGAGACAGGGTCTTCATCAGTGAAGAGAGGCTGAAGGGGACATTTTCAGAGGTTTAGTAGGAGTCAAGGGCAGTTTGGCAGGTCAATACAACAGCAGAGATATAGACAGAGACCTGCAGTTTCAGTGGCTAGTGCTCTAACTCCAGTGGCTCAAAGACCCACTCCACCTACTTGCATTCATTGTGGTAGGGTACACGGAGGTGTCTTCTGGTGGAGAGGTGCTTTGGGAGTGTGTTTTAGATGTGGGTCATTAGACAATTTTATCAGAGATTGTCCCGAGCCACCAGAGGTTAGGCAGGTAGATACTGCAGATTCTTGACCCAGTGTCAGAGGGGATCATGGTGGCAGAGGTTTTAGTAGAGATAGTCAGCCTGGGTTTAGTAAGAGAGGAGGTTTTACATTCGAAGGTAGTAGGCCAGATGAGGCTAGGCCATCTCAGCGAGTTTATGTGATGTAGAGGCAGTCGGATGCTTCAGCCGTCATTACGGGTACATTTTCTTTATTTGGTATTTCAGTCCTTGCTCTATTAGATCCTGGATCCATGCATTCATACATAAGTGCATCTATCTTCCCTGTGACTAAATTGCATTCTAAGTCCCTAGGATTTGATGTTTTGGTCACAAATCCTTTAGGGCATAGTGTTGTGGTGAGTAAGGTGCACTGAAATAGTCCAGTTGTTGTTCAGAATGAGGAGTTTTTCGGTGACCTGATTGAGATGCCTTTCAGGAAATATGATATGATTTTGGGCATGGATTGGTTATCCAAGCATGGGGCTGTGGTACACTGTCAGAAGAAATGTATTACTTTGAGAACACGGGATGGTAGGGATGTTATAGTATCTAGTGAGCAGAGGTATCTTTCATCCATGTTTGTTTCGGCTATTTCAGCTGGGAGGATGATTCGGAAGGGATGTGAGGCTTATCTTGCTCATGTTGTAGATACTAGAGTAGTGGGATCCCTGCTTGAAAGTATACCCACAGTTGCTGAGTTTCTAGATGTTTTCCCTGATGAGTTACTAGGGGTACCTCCTGAGAGAGAAGAGGAGTTTGGTATCGATTTGTTGCCTGGTTCTACTCTTATCCTTATTACCCCTTATCAGATGGCACCTGTCGAGTTGAGAGAGTTGAAGGTGTAGTTGCAGGAGTTATTGGATAAAGGGTTTATCCACCCTAGTGTGTCCCTGTGGGGAGCACCTGTGTTGTTTGTGAAGAAGAAGGATGACACCATGAGATTGTGTATTGATTATAGGCAGTTGAATAAGGTGACTATCAAGAACAAGTATCCTTTACCTCGATAGATGATCTCTTTGATCATTTGAAGGGAGCAGTAGTATTCTCTAAGATTGATCTGAGATCAGGGTACCATTAGTTGAGAGTCAGAGATGTGGATGTACCTAAGATAGCTTTTCGCCCGAGGTATGGGCATTATAAGTTTCTGGTGATGCCTTTTGGATTGACGAATGCTCTAGCAGCTTTTATGGATTTGATTAATAGGGTATTCGGACCATTTTTGGATCAGTTTGTGGTAGTCTTCATTGATGACATCTTGGTGTATTCGCATAATGAGGAGGATCATGATAGGCATTTGCGGATCATATTGCATACTCTGAGAGAGAAGCAGTTGTACGCTAAGCTATCTAAGTGTGAGTTCTGGCTCGATTAGGTAGCTTTTCTTGGTCATGTGGTTTCAGCAGAGGGTATTAGAGTTGATCCGAGTAAAGTTAAGGCTATCTTGAATTGGAGTCCACCGAAGACTGTGTCAGAGGTTAGAAGTTTTCTGGGATTGGCAGGCTATTATCGTCGATTTGTGAAGGGTTTTTCTATAATAGCTGCACCACTCGCCAGATTACTTCAGAAAGGAGTTAAATTTGTGTGGACAGATCGGTGTCAGGCGAGTTTTGAGCAGCTGAGGTAGATGTTGACTCAGGCTCCTATCCTTACCCTGCCTATGGAAGGTAAACCACATGTGATATACAGTGATACTTCACACAGTGGTTTAGGTTGTGTTTTGATGCAAGAGGGTAGAGTCATTGCTTATGCCTCTCAACAGTTGAAACCGCATGAGCTGAATTATCCGACGCATGATTTGGAATTAACAGCAATAGTTTTTGCCTTGAAGATTTGGCGGCATTACTTGTATGGGGAAAAGTGTTTCATTTATATGGATCACAAGAGTTTGAAATACCTGGATGTTCAGAGAGAGCTGAATCTTCGGCAGAAATGGTGGTTAGAGTTGATTGAAGACTACAACTATTTGATTGATTATGTCCTGGTAAGGTAAATGTTGTTGTTGATGCCTTGAGTCGAAAGTCTTTGGCAGGTTTGACTGCTTACTCATTCTCATTGCTTGTTGAGTTGAGAGCATTGCATGCTAGATTTGAATCTTCTGATGATGGTGCTCTGATGGCTCAGTTATAGTTAAGGTCAGTCTTGTAGGATCATATTAGGGAGGCTCAGTTGGCAGATGAGAGAATTCTGAAAATTGTGTTGGTTTGTCAGAAGGGTGAGAGTCGAGACTTTTATGTGAGGGATGATGGAAGTTTATGGTATAGAGATAGATTGTGTATTCCTGATGATGCAGAATTGAAAAGAATGATATTAGAGGAAGCACATCAGTAATTTTTTGCTATGCACACTGGAGTACCAAGATGTTTCAGGACTTGAAGTGACATTATTGGTGGTCAAGTATGAAGAGGGACATAGCAAAGTTTGTATCCAGATGTCTCACTTGCTAGAGAGTGAAGGTTGAGCACCAAGTTCCTTCAGGGTTGCTCCAACTTTTATCAGTGCCAGAGTGGAAATGGGAGAGAGTGACAATGGATTTTGTGACTTGACTACCTTTGACTCAGAAGAAGCATGATGCAATCTGGGTGATAGTTGATCGAATGATGAAGACAACTCATTTTCTTCCAGTTCGGATGGATTTTTCTCTTGAGAGGTTGGCTGAGCTGTATATCAATGAGATAGTCAGGTTGCATGGAGTCCCAGTTTCTTTGGTGTCGGATCGAGATCCCTGGTTTACTTTGAGGTTTTGGAAGAGTTTGCATGATGCTTTGGGTTCTCGATTGCATTTTAGTACTACTTTCCATCCTCAGATAGATGGACAGTCAGAGAGAGTGATACAGATTCTGGAGGATATGTTAAGGAGCTGTATCATTGATTTTACTGGGAATTGGGACAAATTTTTGCCATTAATTGAATTTGCTTATAACAACAGTCATCAGTCGAGTATTGGGATGACTCCTTATGAGGCTTTATATGGCAGGATATGTAGGACACCTTTGTGTAGGGATGAAGTTAAAGAAGGTAAACTGGTTGGTCCCGATTTGATTAAGGAAGCAAAGGAGAAAGTGAAGGTGATTCGGGGTCATTTGAAAGTAGCTTCAGACCGACAGAAATCCTATTTAGATTTAAGGAGAAGAGACATAGAGTTCAGTGTGGGAGATAAAGTATTTCTGAAGGTTTCTCCATGAAAGAAGATTTTGATATTTGGCCGCAAAGGGAAATTGAGTCCTCGTTTCATAGGACCATATGAGGTGTTGGAGAGAGTTCGTCCAGTGGTTTATAGACTAGCTTCGCCGCCTGAGTTGGATCGAATACATAATATTTTCCATGTCTCGATGCTTCAAAGATACAGGTCTGACCCATCTCATATCTTGTCAGTGGAGTCCATTGAGGTGAGTCCAGATCTGACTTACGAAGAAGAACCATTGGCGATTTTAGCACGAGAGGTTAAAGAATTGAGGAATAAGAGGGTGCCACTTGTGAAAGTCCTTTGGAGGAACATGTCACTGAGGAGGCGACCTGGGAAAGTGAGCAGGCGATGTAGAGTCAGTTTCCCCATTTGTTCCAGAATTGAGGACAGGTAATTTCGAGGACAAATTTTGTTTTAGGGGGAGAGAATTGTAACATCCAAAAATTTTTGAAAATTTTTAATTTTTGAAAATTTGATAAAATAAATTATAATTTAAAAGGATAAATTAAATTAATGGTTTTAAATGAAAAATGAAGGAATTTTAAATGAAAAAGAGTAATATATATGTGATATATATGCAAAATATACATAACATATAAAAGTCAACACTTTTTAAAAGAAAATGGTATTTTGGTAATTAAATCTTATAAATTCAAAATTAATAAAGTAATTCAAAAACAAATTATTTTTGAATGGAAGAGAGAAATTAGGACTTTTAATTTATTAAAAAAATAATTAAATAATTAAATATAAAATTATTTTAATATATATATGTGGTTTAAAAAAATGAAAGGAAAAGAAATATTAAAAGTCTTCTTCTTCTTCTTCTTCTCTTTCCTTTGGCCGAAAATTCCATGGGAGCTAGACCAAGGATTCTTCTTCTCCCATACTCCATAAATTGAAGGAATTAACAAGTTTCAAGTGGATTTTTGGTGATCTCCACCAAAATTAGTAAGTGTTTAGATCATTTTTGTACTAGTTTTTAGCATAATTTTATGTGTGTTTTAGTTAATATTTTGATTAATTTTTTTTAAGTGTGTTTAAAGTGTTTGTTTTGTGTTTAGGTGCAAAAACACCCTTGGAAGATCAAAACGGTGCAAGAAAAGCATGAACCAAGTAAGACATGGCCAAGCCAAAACTAGCTTGGCCGTGTCCCTCAAAGAATGAAGTTGGCAGAGCTTGACACGGCCAAGCCACTGGCCGTGTCTCATCCAAGGAGAAAAACAAAAGAAACCAAGAAAAGAAGAGCAAAAATGAAGAAGCTGGAAGAGACACACTCAGTGACACGCCCAAGCTTGTGGCCGTGTTACATGACATGGCCAATCCAAGAACAAGCTTGGCCGTGTCCCATCTTGAGCCAAAGAAGAGAAGGAAAAGAAGCACATAGAAGAAGACACACTCAGTGACACGGCCAAGCCACTGGCTGTGTCACATGACACAGCCAGCAAGCTTGGCCATGTCCCATTTCATGCCAAAGTCCCTTGGAGCAAGCAAAGAAGGAAAGAAAAGAGGCAGAAGCAAACACACTCACATGACATGGCTAAGCTTATGGCCGTGTCACCTGAGACACGGCCAAGCTACTCTTGGCTTGGCTGTGTCACCCCTTATGACCAAAGAAAAAGAAAGAAAGAAAGAAAGAGGCAGTGAGGGACACGGCCAGTAAGCTTGGACGTGTCCTAAGGAAAATTGAAAGACACGGCCAAGCCACTCTTGGCTTGGCCGTGTCACACTGAATATATTTGATTTCTTTTACATAAAGTGGGGGAAAAAGTGGGGAACAAGGCTTTGTGCTTGCCAAAAGAAATATTAAACAAAGAAATAGTGGGGAACAAAGTGAAATGGTGTGAGTTGGAAGGCATGGGTGTGTATTTTTGAATGAATTAAAAGGAGAGGAAGAGGAAATTGGAGAAGGTTGTTCTTTGTTCTTGAACAATTTCTGCTACATGTTTGGGAGAGGGAGAGAGTGACACTCTCCCTTGCCCCTTCACCTTTATCTCCATTTCCATTCTCTCCACCTTCTCCATCTTCCATTGATAAGATCTTTGAGGTTCTTTAGGATAAATTGGGTTAACAAGCTCTTGAAGGATGAAGAAGCTTCATTGAAGAGATTGGTGACTTGAGAAAGCTCCATTCCATCTTCCAAAGGCAAATCAATTGAAGGGTTGGTGACTTAAGAAAGCTCCATCCAAAGGTTTAGTGACTTGAGAAAGCTCCATTCCATATTACAAAGGGGAATCAACCATTGAAGAGGGCTTGAGTTCTTCATCAAATACATCAAGTGCAGCTAGGAGGAAGATTAGTAGTCCTACTCTTGGCATCTTCACAAGGGGTTTTTCTATTCTCTCTTTTAATTCATTTCTATTGTTGTTGTTGTATTAAGAGATTGATATTGCAATGAACAATTTGTATTTGATTTATATTGAGTTGAATGGTTGTTTTAAATTGATGATGTTGAGCTAAATACCCATGCCTAGGGTTTGTAGTATATTTAATTGAATGCTTTGATTTGATATTTACATTGATCTACCTTGTTATTGGTTGATTGCATTGGATTGTATGCTAGGTTGATAGATTAGCTCCCTATTGATCTCTAGATATTGAATGAAGGACCGAGAGGTGAAATTTGATATCGGAATTATGCAATCGACTACCCTATGAATGAATTAGAAATATAAGTTCTAGGGTTTCATTAATTTGATAATGTAAAATAATTGGTTATTGCTAATTCATGAATGTGGGAATTAATGGATTGGTAATTGACTAATCAACCTTAAGGAACAAATTAATTCACAAGGTTACATTAATGGATAATTGAAAATTGAGCTTTGATTGAATGGACCTATGACCCTAGGCACCTTCCCAAGAATCGATTTGATCTTGTACACCCATCACCTTCACACTTCAACCCTGCGCACGTTAATTTTAGGTTTAAATTATTCTCGCATCATCACTACAAAACAAACTCTCGTGCATTTAAATAATTGTCAATCAGGCTATTACGAACCACACCTTCTTGGGGAAACGACCTTGGGGCTATCACCTTTGCTACAGCTACCTCGTATACTTGTGAGTGACGCTTGTAGTAGTACTTAATTTGAGCGCAACAAGTTTTTGGCGCCGCTGCCGGGGAAGGTTGTCGTAGTAGTAATAGTTTGATATTTTTTTTATTTAATTGTTTGTTTGTTTTGTTTGAATTTTTTGTTGTTAGTTTTCTTTAAGTTTCTAAGTGCCTTGTGTAAAGATGCAGTTTTCAAGGCACGAAGGAGTTTATGATAGGAACGATGATTCTGAAATGGCATGGCAATTAGCAGAATTGACGAATCAACTTAAGGTGCTAAATGCAAGAGGAAGAGCACCTATGCCACGCCAAGAGATATGTGCAGCATGTGGCAATGTAGGCCATAGTGCAAACACGTGTTCAATGGATTTTGGACGATACCAAGAATGGCCAGAGGAAGAATATGACTACCAAGGTTTCCAGCAAATGGGTAGAAATGACACATATTCCAATCCTTATAATCCCAGCTGGGGAAGCCAACCAAATTTTTCTTGGGAAAATCAGCAGCACATTCCACATCCAAATTTTTTTCAACCTTACCAAAGAGACTCTTACTCTCAAGAGCAATATTCAAATTGAAATTACCTTAAGACACCCACATTTGAAGATAGTTTGAATGCCTTCATTCAAATTAGCTCACAAAACCATGATCAATTCGAGAAATCCACAGTGGAAGATGATTTGAATGCTTACCTTCAAATTAGCACACAAAATCAGGAAAAGAGCAATGAGAGGTTTGATTCTTTGGAGGAATTATTGAAGAGGGTGGAAATGCAAGTTGATCAACTGTCACATCAACTCCAAGCACACCAAGAAGAGGAATTTCCTAGCCAATTAGAGCAAACCGAGGTAATCACAAATTTAAGGAGTGAACAGGTGATATATAACAGTTTTTGTGATTCCTTTGATACAGGAACTAATCAAGAAGAAGATGGCGAGGAAATACAGCCCAACATAGAAGAGTTAATTCAATCAAAGGAGGAGGAGAATTTGGACTCATCAACTTCAGCACATTTGAATGAACCTCCGAATCCTTTGCCACCAATTCCATTCCCAAGTAGGCTGAAAGATGAGGAGCAAGGTAAGCAACTTCCTGACATCTATAATATGCACTCCCAAGGAGATAGTGAAAATAAGATTGGGATGACTATGACCTTAGGAGAAGAACCTGAATTGCCCAATTTAGAAATTGAGGAGTGTAAGCTAATTTTAGATGCCGAGGTTGTTGAGAGAGGACTTGACATTGTTAAAGTGGATGAAGAAGTGATTCAACCAAACCTGGTTGAACTTAAAGAGTTCCCAAAAATCACCTCCTCTACTCTTGGTGGTAAGGAAGAGCAAAAATCTGATATGCCCATGTTGCACAAAGATAAAGATTATTACCACGTTCCCATAGCATGGGAGGATCACCCCGAGGCGACCTTCACATGTCCCTTCGAGACATGTTCTCTTCAAGGTATACTATTTAGGGGTTGCCATACATCGGGTACATTTCAAAGTTACATGTTGTTCATCCTCTCAGTCATGGGCTCCAATTGCATTAAGGGTGGAAGGAGCCCTACATATCGCATATGGGAACGATGGAAATCAGGTTTCATCTAAACCCTCCCTGTAGTATGCGTGCTCACATTGAGGACAATGTGAATCTTTAAGTGTGGGGGCATTTTGTGTTTTGTGTTTTTATTTTTAAGTGCATTTTGTGTTTTATGTTTTTACTTTTAATTGCATTATGTGTTTTTGTGTTTTTACTTTTAACTTGTTTTTGTTTAAGTTTTAGTTAATGTTTTTGAATGTTTTTCGTTGAATAAATGAGTTTTAGAAAGTTCAATTGTTATAAAAATTGTTGATAGATGACCTTTGAATTTTTGAGGCATGAATTGGAGAATTGAGTAGAATTGGTGCTTATTGTCAATTTTGTCAGTTTTTTCCCTTGCATTGCCATTAACCTAGTGAGGAATTGAGCCATCAACTTATAATTATTGTTATGGGTGAACATCTTTGATTGATGAATTGCTAGAACTTGCTATGAAATGCATTTTAAGATTGAATAAAAATTTTCAAGTAGGCATCAAGATGATTAAGGCATTAGGTGAACCCACTTTGGCTTGAAAAGACCAACCTTATCTTTAACCTTAGTTAGCCAATTTTGAGCCTATTTTATTTTTCCTTTTCTTTCGTTTTCACAACACCATTAGCTTAAACCTTGTTGTTTAACTCTTATCCTTTCATTAGGTCAAGAGCATTTTAAGAGCATTTATGACAGAGTGTTGTGTTGAATTAAGTGTGGGGTTAAGTCTAGTAGGTTTAAGATTGCAAAGCAAAATAATAAAAATAAAAGAAAAGGAGAAAAATAAAAAAAATAAAAATATAATAATAAAAATAATTGTTATTCTTGTTGAAAGGGTTGGAATGTATCATTACAAGATTTAATAAGTGAGTTCCCTTGAAAAGCTCTTTAACGTCAAGGGGTAGATGAGAGGAAGGTGTTTCGGGATTGATGGGTTATGTATATGATCAGGTACTTCATTCTTAAAGTGCTTTTGAACTTAATGATTAAGCTCACATTTCCTAAATGCCATGCCTTTGCCTTAGCCCCATTACAACCCAATAAAGACCTTTTGATTGATGCTTGATTGTTATTTTATGGTGGAGATTTGATTGATATGCAAGCCTATGGTAATAATCTTTCATTGATTGTTATGAGTGTAAATACCACCATGATCAAACACTTGTAAGAGTTGGTGAGGGAGCGACAACATAGGTTATGCATGGAAAACCACTTAATTGCATGAGTGTTGATTTTGTTTGATTCAATATTGATTGTGGATTTAGGGATAGGGAAGTCTTGATGCATCTTTATAACTCTTGAACTTAACAAAATTTATCTTGTTAGTGTGTTTTGATTTTAGCCTTGCTTGGGGACAAGCAAGGAATTAAGTGTGGGGTATTTGTTTAGATCATTTTTGTACTAGTTTTTAGTATGATTTTATGTGTGTTTTAGCTAATTTTTTGATTAATTTTTGTTTTAAGTGTGTTTAAAGTGTTTGTTTTAGGTTTAGGTGCAAAAACACCCTTGGAAGATCAAAACAGTGCAAGAAAATCATGAACCAAGCAAGACATGGCCAAGCCAAAACTAGCTTGGCCGTGTCCCTCAAAGAATGAAGTTGGCATAGCTTGACACGACCAAGAGACACGGCCAAGCCACTGGCCGTGTCTCATCCAAGGAGAAAAACCAAAGAAACCAAGAAAAGAAGAGCAAAAATGAAGAAGCTGGAAGAGACACACTCAGTGACACGCCTAAGCTTGTGGCCGTGTCATATGACACGACCAAGCCAAGAACAAGCTTGGCCGTGTCCCATCCTGAGCCAAAGAAGAGAAGGAAAAGAAGCACACAGAAGAAGACACACTCAGAGACACGGCCAAGCCATGTGACAAGGCCAGCAAGCTTGGCCGTGTCCCATTTCATGCCAAAGTCCCTTGGAGCAAGCAAAGAAGGAAAGAAAAGAGGCAGAAGAAAACACACTCACATGACACGGCCAAGCTTATGGCCTTGTCACCTGAGACACGGCCAAACTACTCTTGGCTTGGCCGTGTCACCCCTTATGACCAAAGAAAAAGAAAGAAAGAAAGAAAGTGGCAGTAAGGGACACGGCCAGCAAGCTTGGCCGTGTCCCAAGGAAAATTGAGAGACACGGCCAAGCCACTCTTGGCTTGGCCGTGTCACATTGAATATATTTGATTTCTTTTACACAAAGTGGGGGACAAAGTGGGGAACAAGGCTTTGTGCTTGCCAAAAGAAATATTAAACAAAGAAATAGTGGGGAACAAAGTGAAATGGTGTGAGTTGGAAGGCATGGGTGTGTATTTTTTAATGAATTAAAAGGAGAGGAAGAGGAAATTGGAGAAGGTTGTTCTTTGTTCTTGAACAATTTTTGCTACACGTTTGGGAGAGGGAGAGAGTGACACTCTTCCTTGTCCCTTCACCTTCATCTCCATTTCCATTCTCTCCACCTTCTCCATCTTCCATTGATAAGATCTTTGAGGTTCTTTGGGATAAATTGGGTTAACAAGCTCATGAAGGTTGAAGAAGCTTCATTGAAGAGATTGGTGACTTGAGAAAGTTCCATTCCATCTTCCAAAGGCAAATCAATTGAAGGGTTGGTTACTTGAGAAAGCTCCATCCAAAGGTTTGGTGACTTGAGAAAGCTCCATTCCATATTGCAAAGGGGAATCAACCATTGAAGAGGGCTTGAGTTCTTCATCAAATACATCAAGTGGAGCTATGAGGAAGATTAGTAATCCTACTCTTGGCATCTTCACAAGTGGTTTTTCTATTCTCTCTTTTAATTCATTTCTATTGTTGTTGTTGTTGTTGTATTAAGAGATTGATATTGCAATGAACAATTTGTATTTGATTTATATTGAGTTGAATGGTTGTTTTAAATCGATGATGTTGAGCTAAATACCCATGCCTAGGGTTTGTAGTATATTTAATTGAATGCTTTGATTTGATATTTACATTGATGTACCTTGTTGTTGGTTGATTGCATTGGATTGTATGCTAGGTTGATAGATTAGCTCCCTATTGATCTCTAGATATTGAATGAAGGACCGAGAGGTGAAATTTGATATCGGAATTATGCAATCAACTACCCTATGAATGAATTAGAAATATAAGTTCTAGGGTTTCATTAATTTGATAATGTGAAATAATTGGTTATTACTAATTCATGAATGTGAGAACGATTGGATTGGTAATTGACTAATCAACCTTAAGGAACAAATTAATTCACAAGGTTACATTAATGGATAATTGAGAATTGAGCTTTGATTGAATGGACCTATGACCCTAGGCACCTTCCTAAGAATCGATTTGATCTTGTACACCCATCACCTTCACACTTCAACCCTACGCACGTTAATTTTAGGTTTAAATTATTCTCGCACCATCATGACAAAACAAACTCTCGTGCATTTAAATAATTGTCAATCAATCTATTACGAACCACACCTTCTTGGGGAAACGACCTTGGGGCGATCACCTTTGCTACAGCTACCTCGTATACTTGCGAGTAACGCTTGTAGTAGTACTTAATTCGAGCGCAATAGTAAGTTTCCATCTCTTTTCTTTGAATTCCATGGAAGATGGTATTATGTGAAAATTTGAATTTTGATGTAGTATGTTATAATTTTTGGAATTGGTGTGTATGATGTTATTTTGGGTAGTTAACAATGATTCTAAGGTTAGATTGATGAGATGGAGTTTGGTTAAAGAATGGTGAAGAGAGAGAATTTAGGGTTATGGATTTTTGGGGTTTTGAAAACATGAACTTTAATTGTGCAAATTGGTTCTAAATGAGTTGTTTTTATTCATAAACAAGTATTTTAAAGTCAAATATTGGATTTGGTGGTGTTGGGTTTGAGTTTGAGAATGGAAGTGGAGATTTAGGGTTTTGGAAAAGTGATTTTCCAAAGTGGTTGAATTGTGTGATTTTATTTGTTTAAGCTGGTTGTTTAGTGTTAAAAGTGATTAATGAGTAATGGATTGTGTTGGAATGGAAAACCTTCAATGGGGGAAGGTTATGACATTTTTGAGATTTTGTGTATAAGAGTGTATTTTTATAATGTAAATTATTTAAATATATTAAAATATGTTTTTAATAATATAAATAAACTTAAAACACTAATTTAATTGTAGTAGAATGAAATTCCAATGTTGAACTAAGAAAAGCCTAAATTTTTGGAAATTGGTAGGAGTGATGTGTAATTATGATTTAATGTTGGAAATGCCATTAAATGTGATACTAAATGATTATTTTCTATCACATTTGGTTTTGGCTTTGAGGGAGGTTGATTTGCCTCATCCAAGTGGTGAAGGGCAAGTTGGAAAGATTGGATTGGAGGTTGTTTTAAACTTGCTTTGGGTTGTTAGTGGAGGTATGTACAAACTTTGAATATAATGTTTATATTTGTATAACATTTGGACTTAACACTTTTTGGTTGGAAAATGTGTTAAGCTACTTGGTTCATTGATTGTGTATGAATAATGTGCTATGGCATTTGTAATGTCATATATGTGTTAAATGCATTGTGAAATGCCAATGATAATGGCTAAATTGTGTAAAATGTGAAATATGCATATTATGTGAAAATACCCAAAGTAATTGGGTAATGTGTTGTGAATCAAAAATGAGATTTGTGGAATAATGAAATGAATTGATATTGATAATAAATGAGAAAAGTGAGAAAAATGAGAAAAATGAGAAAAATAAGAAAAAAAAATTGTGAAAATAAGGAAATGTGCCTAGATTGAATATGTAACAAAGAGAAAGAGATTAATAATGAGAAAAAATTGAATAAATTGTGTGACTAGTATATTATTCAATTTTCAGAGTTCTGGGTTTGGCGGCATGCCTATAAATTGTTGGGCAGGTGAAAAGACCGGGTCATAAGCCGAGCCCAGCTGATAAATGATAAATATGATGTTTTTGGGGTGAAAAGACTGGGTCATAAACCTCAAAAACTATAACAGTCTAGTTGGGTTGAGGACCAAGAAACTGAGGCCCAAGGGTGTAGTTGGATTGAGGTCCAAGAGACTGGGTCTGTTACATTATCCATAGATATATTTCCTACGGGGCTAGACACATGGTGTCATTATGGACCAAAGCAGTAACTCTAAAATTTAAATAGCATATTAGATCTTTTTGGGCCCATGCTTGTCTTTGTTTTAATGTGAATTATGAATTATGATACAATTGAGCAATATAATATTATGAGTTGTGCGTATGAAATATTTGAAAAATATAAGAAAGTGGATTGATGTGACATCTATATGCATTGTGCATTTGGTATTGCATTGAGTTATTTTGTTATTATCAAAGTTTGCACCACTAGGCTTCGGCTTAGCGCTATTATTTCCATCACTCAGGTGACAGGGTAGACCCAGTTGAGCCAGAGAGTTCTTCTAGACTAGGTCGGGTCTAGACTTCTAGTTGAGCTTGTTGAGTTGCTATCAAGATCAGAAACACTACTAGCAGCATGTATATATTTTTATGTTATTGTACATTTTGAGTATTATGCATAATATATTATGTTTTGAATTTTACATATTATATATTATAAAGAATGTTTGGGTCAATGTATTTGAAATGGGAGAGTAAGTGTGTTTTAAATTATATATATATATATCTATATATATAAATGTTTTAGAAACTTGGTGAAATTGAGAAGTATGGTTGAGATGGTGGTTGGAAATTATTTAGGAGTGTTTTCTTTTTGCAGGTTGAGTAATTGCTAAATTTTGGGATATCCAAATTACAGACAAAACTCTGGTGAATTTTTCTCAGAGATTTATATATATATTATTTATTTTAGTTCTTATAACAAGTAAAGAATATTTATATTCTATTTAATTTTTATATATTTAGAATTTGAAATTTTAAATTGGAAATGTGAAAAAAAAAATTTAGTAAACCGGTCTGTGACATTTTTGTACCATATATGCATATTTTACATATGCTGGAAATATATATTGTATGTATATAGGGCATAAGGGTGTTACATCTTTGCTCGTCAAATACCACTACGTCTTTACCATCACATGTTTTTAGAGTAACACATTTTCGCTGACAGTTTACCATAGCCCCATGTCTAGATAACCAGTCCATACATAAAATCACATCATACTCCCTAAAGGAAATCTCAATTAGATCACAGAGAAATTCCTCATCATGTACAACAACTGGACTATCTCAGAGTACCCAACTATCCATCACATTGTGCCCTAAAGTATTTGTCACTAGCACATCAAATCATCAAATCCTAATGACTCAGAATGCATATCACTCACATGCAGGATGGAAGCATTGATGTATGAATACATTGATCTAGGATCAATCAATGCATTCACATAAATACCAATTAAAGAGAATGTACCAGCTACAACATCAAAAGCACTCAGCTGTCACTGCATCACATATACTCTCTGTAATGACCTTGCCTGCTCTGGCCTACTAGTTCCTGCTGTGGATCCCCCTCTCTGACTGAATCCAAGTCTGGCACCCCTACCACCTCTGCCACCTCGACCCCCTTTGTTACTGGGTTAAGAAACTATTGTCTCAGTCTGTCTATCCACCAGTGGCTCTAGACAATATCTGATAAATGGTCATGGGACCCACATCTGAAACAACTTGCTGATGGTGGATTGATACCCGAACAAACACCCCTGTGAGTATGACCACACTGAGCACATGAGGAGATCTTTGTGTAACTGAGGCCAGAGTACTAGCCACTGAAGTAGTAGGTCCCTGTCTCTGCCTATGCTGTTGAAAACCCCTGCCATGCTACCCTTGGCCTCTGCCAGACCACTAGGGAAAACGCCTTCAACCTCTCTTAGATGATGAAGACTCTACCTCTGATTGTGGTCTCCGAACTCTACTCTCTTCTCTGGCTATAGTTGCAATCCCCTGAGCCTTCTCCACATTTCTAGTAGCAGATACTAATCGTGAAAAGTCCTCATATTGTACAGTCACCATTTGACATATAATGGATGCCCTCAATCCCTTTTCAAACCTCCGGCATCTATCAATCTCATATGTCACAATCCCTCCTGCATACATGCTCAGCCGGATAAAATCCTTCTCATACTTTGTCACTGTCTTTGATTCTTGTTTCAAACTCAAAAACTCCTTCTTTTCGCATCTTTATACTCTCGAGGGGTATATTTCTTCTCAAATTCCAGCAGGAAAGTCATTATATGTTAGTACCGAAGGATCAGCTATTCCATGGGGAATTGTCTTCCACCAATCATAAGCATCCCTCTACAGAAGAGATTTGGCATAATCAAACTTCTCTTCTACAGTAGTCTCTAACTAGATAAAAACCCTATATACTCTATCCAACCACTACTCTGCCACATCTAGATCAACAGTGCTATAGAAGTCTGTAGCTCCAAATTTCCTCAGCTTGACATATTTTTTGTTGCAGTAGCTGCGGTTGCTGTGCCAGAGCCTATCATAATAACTCCGCCATTTGCACCACCCAGGCTGGTGAAACCTCCTTAACTGCTGGTCTAACTAGCATTGGTGCCTTCCTATCAATCTTTGTACTAGCCCCAATAGCACCCTCTCCAGAGGCAACACTCTCTGTACTCCCCTCTCCAGACTCATGCGTCTGAGATGCCACATCCACCTATGTCTGAAAATGCAAAAAGAATAGCCACATCAGGGACCAGATAAAATGTCAATGCAAATGCATGTATGACATATTAAAATTGCAATTAAAATATTATTTTCCCTCTTTAAAACCCACCTAGGTCGAGAATCTCAAACCTATGCTCGATACTAAATAAATGTAACACCCTTATACCCCATATACGTATAATACACATAGCTATTATATGCAAAATACACATATAGAAATACAAGAATGTCACGATACAGTCTTTTTAAAAGTTTCTATAATTCCAAAATAATTATTTTAAACACATAAAATGTATTTTAACAAATAAATAAAAGTATTTGTCAATGATTTAAATATTAAAAAGATATAATTTAAAAGAAAATCTATGAAAAAAATTTACCAGAGTTTTTTCTGCATTTCAAATATTCCCAAATTTCAAATTTCACAACCTGCATTTAAAATAAACTCCTAATTATTTATTCAATAATACATTTCTCCAAAATAGCCCAATGACTCAAACCACCAACATATCACCAAAGCACGTCTCTCAATATATTTATAAATATAAGTCCCATTTGTTTTAAAAGAACTTCCAACACTTAGTACCAAAGGAAATCTTTATAATTTACATCATATACATGGTTGTATATATAATGTACATACTTAAACAAATTTAAAAAGTTTAAAATTTATACATAAAATGCAGATGGAATTGGTCCATATAGCTCAAAACTCATCACAACAACCAACTGTAGCCTATACCTGGGGTGGTCTAGCAGCACTCTCCGGATCCTCTAGATCTGCTCTATCACCTGCGCGATAAAATCTATTCACGCTAAGCATTTTGCCTAGTAGTACATACTTTGGTATAAACAAAATAAAATTTCACACATAATGTCAATAATGCACTATAATTCAAATGACACCCAACGCATATTAAAATTTAGTTAACATAATAATCATCCACACACAATGGGCCCTGAAATCCTTATATATTGGTCTACTTTCAAAAATATTTTTTTAGGCTATCTCAATCATCTATGACACTAGCGTGTCTCACCCAAAGATATAATGAGTCTATAACACCAGTGTGTCTCACTCGAAGGCGTAATGAGTATATGACACCAGTATGCCTCACCCGAAGGCATAAAAAAATCCAACAACAATATTCCAGAACTAGACTTTATATAAGGTAACATGCAAATACATTTTTCTCAAAATTCACATTTCTCTTAATTTTCCACATTTCTCATTATCTTTTATATTTTTTACTCATAAACCACATCATCATCACATTCTAAGCCAACGTAGCTCAATTTCATGTTTCCATACACATTTTGCATTTTTAACACTTTGCACAAACACTACATTTAGTGATTTTTCAATGGCTTACTTGCCATAATAAATACAAATCAAGCATTGTTACTGTGAGCGGGGATTTTTGTCCTCACTCCCATGTAAAATGGTTCTTGCAACTTTGACACTATTAGACTAAGGGCCTTAGAGAACACGGGCCTAAACTCAAAGAAAAGGAAGTCGCCACCCAGATAGGCTGGGAAAAAGAAAGGGGTGGATGACTCGATTCCTAAGGAATCCCCAATCCCCTATTGGGTTTGGAAAGTTAGGTACGCATGGGGAAGGTGAGAATGACCCACCACCCCCACAGCGTCCGGTTCATTGGAACCGGCCTCTTTTTCAGGTCTTAATATTATAAAATTCTTAATTGTAATGATATTATCCATACTACATGCAATCATAAGAATAAATATATACTTTATTAAAATCACAACGAGTTCAAACAAATAAATGAATAGACACCCATCCATGGATGGAAACATGCCTTTATAATTATTCAATGTCCAAAAAAATAAAAAAAAATATGATAGCACCAATTGGTGGAAATGTATCCTTTACATTGAGCCAAAACTTAAAATAAATTAAATTACATGATACTCAACAAATGAGGTACCCATAATATGGAAACATAGCTCTTATAATTCTTGAAACCAAAATAAACCAATAAAAAAACAATCAATCATCCATTATAAATAAATCATTCATCATAGACCAAATAAAACCATCCATTAAGGCATATCATAAACACACATGCATTAGTAATCAATCCTACAGTTAAGTATCATATTTAAACAATATATTAACAAGCTAGGGTTTTTAATTTGTGAATTAGGGTTTAAGAAAATATGATTAATGTTTTAAAGTTTTAGAAAAATACAATTAGGGTTTTATTTTTAGAGAAATAGAGTTTTAGGGTTATGGTGTGGAAATTAAGATTCTTGAATTTATAAGAATAACGACAGAATATGCATATTGATACCACTATCCGGATATATACATTGATGTAAACTATAATCAAATCTAGGGTTTTTATAAAATTAGGGTTCGGATCAAAAGAGGTTGAATTAAATCATGTCATTAAATTTTATATTAAATCACGACCAAACTTTATTTGCTATTGGACTAAACAACTTCAATATTGTTACTGGAATTAAACCAACAACTTCATGCTATTGGATTAAAGCAATTGAAAAATACTATAAACTTAAATGAAGTAAACATAGAATAACACATCTTCGATTGTTGGCTCCATCAAATTTAAAGGGTTTGGACCAAGCTTCATTTGGTATTTGCTACTGCCTGAATCACTCTATCCTTTGGTTGAGCTTTGGCAATTTGGCAATTGCCTTGACACTACCTTGATTATGATTACTGACTCTTTTTATTTTATTTGATCTTTTTCTTATTGCCTTCTTTCTTTTAATTATCAGTTCTCCTATCTCTTGTTGATCCCTGTAACACCCCTATACCTCGTATACGTACACAGCATGCTTATACGATCGTAATATACGTATACTGAATATAGAAATGCCACGGTTAACAAAACACACAAGTCATCCCTCGGATGAATTATGAATAAATTTAAAACTTTTAAGGGAAATTATAAAACACAATAAATAAAAATGTTTATTCAAAACGAAGCGGAAAATATAACAAATATTTTCAAGTACATATACATTAAGATCAAAATTTACAAAACATGAAATATATACATGATTGGCAGCTTGACTCTCTGATCTTTAAGCTCTATACCAACTCTTCAAAACCTCAACTCAACTAGGTCTAGCAGAATTCTCCGGCTCAAACCTATCACCTGCGCGATGAAACACAATCGCGCTAAGCCCACGACTTAGTGGTACAAACCATAACAATGATATGCTTCGATGCCTTGTCAATGTCATGCATTCAAACAATAGAGATCATACTCATAAATGTTACATTTCATTATTTCAACAATTGTATCATCATCCATCACACACATTCAACATAGACACACATGGGCCCAACAAATATTTAATATGATATTCAAAGTTCAGAGTTACTGCTTTGGTCCATAATCACAATGATCAAGCCCGTAGGCTATATATATATATATATATATACATCTCTATCCATGGATAGGGTAACAGACCCAGTCTCTTGGACCCTCAACCCAATAAACTTGAGGAGATCCTCAACCCGGCAAGACTGTTACCTGTAACAGACCCAGTCTCTTGGACCATTAACCCAACTGAAATCGAGGAGATCCTCAACCCGGAAAGACTGTTACTTCTCATATATTTCATATTCATAATTCATATAGTGTAACAGACCCAGTCTCTTGGACCTCAATTCAACTCAAATTGAAGAGATCCTCAACCCGGCAAGACTGTTACCTGTAACAGACCTAGTCTCTTGGACCTCAATTCAACTCAAATTGAAGAGATCCTCAACCCGGCAAGACTGTTACCTTTTTACATTTTATTAGCATGCCGCCAAATCCAGAACTCTGAAATTGAATAACATATTAAACATACAATCAATTCATTCACTTCTTTACCATTCTCTTTCTCAATTCATATCTAATAAACACATAGGCAAACATGCCTTAATAATTTCATTTTGCATAACCATAGCCCACAACAATGGCTTCATTATATCTCAACTCACATTTCATATATCATCAACAATATACATATAACACATTACATTTCACAAGGTTAACATTATTCATATATATATATATATATCAACAATGCAATAAGATTTCTTAGTACATTCATATCCAAATATGTAAGTTCTAAAATCACATAAATGTATGCAAAAATGCAAGGTTTGTACTTACATCAAAAGCAACCCACACAACTCTAAACACTTCCTCCTCCAAGAATCTTTCACCACTTGAATTAGGGCAATTCACCTTCTTCACAACCTATTCCAAAAGAATGAAGAAATCCACATAAGATCATAAGGCTAAAACCAACTAGGGCAACCTCTAAACATGACATGCTCAACAGCACGAGCGTGTCCCTTACCGTGCCCTAACTCCACAACATAGAAGCTTTTACACGCTCAGAACCACGGGCGTGTCACTGGGCATGTAATACATTCTGCCTCTCTGAAACATTGACACGTCCAACAACATGAGCGTGCTCATGGCCGTGTCAATTCCCCAATAACACAGTGGCTATGACACGTTCAATAACACGGGCGTGTTACTGGCCATGTCAATCCTACTGCCACACAGAACCATTGACACTCCTAAAGACCTGGACGTGCTCGTGGGCGTGTCAGGCCAAAAACCCAGATTCCAGCCAAAACAACAGAACACCCAACAAAACACTTCTTCCACCAACATCCACTTCAAACAAACTTAACTACACACATCCAAAAACCATCTCAAACTTGCAAAAACACCAAAACAAGACAAAATATACATTAACCACAAATCATCAATATCATCACAAACCCTAAACACCACTACAACACTATCTTCACCAACAACTTACTCTTTCCTTTAATCCAACCTCAAAATCCAAAATCAATTAAACCAAATACTCTTAAACACAACACAATCAAACCAAACACCTATCCATCACAACTTCAACTACAAACCCAAAGAAATCAAAGAATCAAGTGGAAGGACTTACCAAGGATGAAGAAACTCTTAAATCTCTAACTTGATCTCTTGAAAACTTCCTTCAATCTTGAACTTGGAAGATCAAATCTCTCTCTTGCTCTTTTGTTTCTTTGATGGCCAGACAACAAAAGGAAAGGAAAAGAGAAGGAAAAGAAATGAAAGAAAGCCACGAAGGAAGAAGAAAAGAAAGAAAACCAAAGAAAACAAAGTCAACTCTTTTTCCTTAAAACCCTCTCACCCAAGCATTTAATATAAAATAATCAAAATATCATCTTCCACTTCCACTAACTCTAATCCCACTTAATATTAGTTAATTCTTTAAACACAATTAATAATAATTAATCTCTTCCTTTGACTTTCTCATTGACTTGTGTATATGTTGTATATATTTTCATATACACAACATATACACTCTCTTCACTTCTTTTCTCTTTTCTTTACAAATTAACATATACACATAAACCAAATAAAACAACAATTATATCAAAACTTCTAGGGCACACTTTGGGATATTACAATCCCTCTCTGTATTTCTTTCTCTTTGTTTGATCACTTTGGTTACTCCTTTCTTAGTTTCCAGTTTCACTAATCCAAGTTGTTGTCCTCCTGTTTAACCTATTAATCACACATTTATAGAAACAAACTAGGTTAAAACCATTTAAACCGAACTTCATCTGGATGAATCTCATAAAATCGTATCCATGTCGAATTAGATTAATTCAATATGGACCAGAATTAAGAGTTCAGATTCAATAGAGAATGGCCAATATTGAATTGGTAGCCAACCAATTCGATATGGACCCAAATCCATATCTAATTGGTGCACCAATTTGATATGGAATGGTCCATATCAAATTGGTTGGCCACCAATTTGATATGGACTCCCTTTCATATCAATTTGGTGCTACCAAATCAATGTGGAATGGTCCATATCTAATTGGTAGCTAACTAATTTCATATGGACACGTCCCATATCAACTTGGATCAACACCCCACCTAAATTCAAATCAAACCATTTTTAGGGCATTCAAAATTGAACCAGCTTATTTTATGCCTAATAGAATTGAACCAATCTAATTAAAGGCTTTAAAATAGGTTTAAGACATTATGAATGAACCAAACATGACTAGGCCTTCCTTAATTAGGATCAGACTAGCTTAGGGCCAAAATCAAGGGTCTACAGTTTGCCCTCTGGTTGAACAATGTGAGACTTCAGTAAACGAGAGTGAAAAACAACATGATTTTGAGCTGATTTTTTATGAGGATGGTTTCTCGACCCGGATCGGTTTGAGTTCTGGACTCAGATTGAGTTTTGAACTCAAAAAAGTTGATTTGGGTTCTAGATTCAGATTGGTTTGGATTCTGGAACCGAGCTGGATTTGATTTGGGTAATTGGACCCAAGACTAAATTGGATTTGGGTACTTAGACCCAAAATTGGGTACTTGGACCCAAGGCTTAATTTGATTTGGGTACTTGGACCCGAGACTAGGTACTTGGATCCGAGACTGAATTTGATTTGGGTACTTAGACCCGAGACTGAATTAAATTTGGGTACTTGGACCCGAGACTGGGTACTTTGACCCTAGACTAGATTCGATTTGGGTACTTGGACCCGAGATTGGATTTGATTTGGGTACTTTGACCTGAGACTAGGTGCTTTGACTGGAGACTAGATTTGATTTGGGTACTTGGACACGAGACTGGATTTTGGGTTCTGGGTTCTTATCCCAAAACTGGGTTTGGATTATTGACTCAAAACATAATTTGGATTCTCGACCTGAACTGGATTTAGGTTCTCGACCCTAAACTAGATTTTGGATTCTCGACCCTAAACTTGATTTGTTGACCTTCTGTCAATTTGAGAATTTTGGCTTTTGTCTAGCCAATAAACTTTAGCTCTTCTAGCTGATTGATCTTATATCATGGCTCCATTATTTGATGGAATTACTTTAGCTCTTCTAACTGGACTGACCTTCTATCATCTGGGAATTTTGGCTTTCTTCTAGCCACTTGTTCCATTCTTTAATGAATTATGTTGACCTTTTATCATTTGAAAATTTTGGCTTTCTTCTAGCCGATTGTTCCATTCTTCGATGGATTGTGGGTCTTCACCCTAAAAAATGGATCTTCATCCTTGGCATCGGGTCTTCACCCTTCAAAATGGATCTTCATCCTTGGTCATCGGGTCTTCACCCTTCAAAATGGTTCTTCATCATTGGACCCTAGATCTTCATCCTTGGTCATCGGGTCTTCACCCTTCAAAATGGATCTTCATCCTTTGGAGATCGGCTATTCACCCATCAAAATAGATCTTCATCCTTGGACCTTGGATCTTCACCCTTAGTCATCGAGGCTTCATCCTTCAAAATGGATCTTCATCCTTGCTCATCGGGTTTTCACCCTTCAAAATGGATCTTTATCCTTTGGAGATCGTGTCTTCACCCTTCAAAATAGGTTTCATCCTTTGGACATTGGGTCTTCACCATTTAAAATGGATCTTCATACTTTGGATGTCAAATCTTCATCCTTGGTCACTGGGTCTTCACCCTTCAAAATGGATCTTCATCCTTGGACCTTGGATCTTCATCCTTGGACCTTGGATCTTCATCCTTGGTCATCGAGTCTTCACACTTTAAAATGGATCTTCATCCTTTGGTCGTTGGATCTTCATCCTTTTTCATTGGGTCTTCACCCTTCAAAATGGATCTTCATCCTTGGTCATCGGGTCTTCACCCTTCAAAACAGATCTTCATCCTTGGTCATCGGGTCTTCACCCATCAAAACGGATCTTCATCCTTTAGAGATTGGGTCTTCACCCTTCAAAATGGATCTTCATCCTTTGGAATTTGAGTCTTCACCCTTTAAAATGGATCTTCATCCTTTGGACATCGGATCTTAATCCTTGGTTATTGGGTCTTCACCCTTTAAAATGGATCTTCATCCTTGGCATCGGGTCTTCACCCTTCAAAATATATCTTCATAAATTGGAAATTAGGTCTTTACCATGGCTTAAACTTTTCTAGCTGGACTATTCTTTTTATCTTTTGCATCTTCATTTTTTGAGAGTTCTAATATTCTTCTTGTTCTATTCTTTTTGCTCTTCCTCCTGTAAAAAATTCAGCTATTTTTTAGCTAGCCCTTATATCTTCTCCTTGCCTCCTGCATGACAAATATTGAAAGTGAGTTTGAAAATGTTTTGTACACGCATAAACTCAAAAAATTGAAAGGAGAAACTTTTGTCCCCTATGTAGGCTCAAACCAATGATTTTTCCCATGCAAGATCATATTGATGTTTGTGTAGTCTAGTTATTCGCACAAGCATGCATCTCTATTTTTAAAGTGATTAGATCTTCCTTAAGCAATGGGCCTTCCATGCAACCTGATTCCATATCTGCTTCTCATTTGCTTTATAGAGTATTTGTTGTTTACCTTGGCAAAGGATAGGAACACAAGACAAAAATGCAATGTGATATGCTTATGTATGCATGATATGCATGGATGATACTTACAGTGGTTCAATCAACTCACAGATTGAGGTGCTCAGTTGAAGTGTTCTAATTGGCTCCTTCTAGATGCTCGTTCAAGTCTTGCATTGGAATGGTAGAAGACTTCACATTTATGGCTTTTATCTTCAAGATGTTGAAAACATGAGTAGTGGAGGCTCTAAGCATGATAGCCAAAGACATAAGAGATATCTATTTGGTTGATAACTGCTTCATGACATGACCTTACAAGTGATTCTTTCATTAGCCCTCTTTTGCCTATAGTTTCCTTCAAGGTTTGATAATACAACATACTTTCCTTAACATTAAGGCTTTGCATGACAAAAACACAAAAAGAAATTTAAATCTTAAAATCATATGTTGGCTTTGTCAAACAATGCTTATATCATCTCTCCATAAAATAAGCAGAGTTCAATTTCACCTCAAAAGTCTATTAAAGTAGGCTCTAAGATGGACTAGGACCTAGACAAAGGTAATCATGTAGGAGCCCTCTCTAAGTAAGCATTCACAGCTCAATGCTATAGAACAATTCCCTCACCTAGTAAATTCATTCAAATCATGATGCATAGATACACTAATATATGAACATCAGGCTACACTCATCATTGGTTGAGCACCGAAATGAACAAAGACCATAAAAAATTTAACAAAAATAATTTATTCAAACAACTTTAAATTTGAAAAAGATAATTGTTCAAGAAAATACCAAAGAAAGAAAATAAAACAAAAACCAAACAAGCCAAGGGAAATTTGTTGAGTTGAGCTGCTCCTCTTTACTTTACATCTTCAATACTCTCATCTTGAAAAGAGGATAAGACAAAATATTCCTCCAATCCTCTTTCTACCATGAAGGTTGTTGATGGTGGCATTTTGTTGAACCTAGGCAAAGGACTATCCTTGGTGCTAGGCTTATTAGGTTCGGGCAGCTTACCACTGTCGATCAGATCTTGGATCTCATGCTTCAATCGGGTGCATCTATCTATCTAATGTTCTTGAGTATGATAAAATTGATAAAAAGCTTTGGTATCAAAGTTTGAAAATAAAGAATTCAGCAAGGGTCGAGGAGTCAAAGGTTGTAACAACCCTTTCTTTTGTAGCTTATTAAAAACCCAAGTGAGAGGTTTCCCTAACTTTGAAAACTGTCTTCTACTTCCTGGACTAGTTGTATTAACATCAACTTCCTTATGTGTACTTTGCCAGACTGATAATTCTGTTTTGCAAAAAAAAATAGTTCTTCTCTCTTTTCCACTCTTCTATTTGCAATCCAGCTTGGAGAAGATCTTTGAAATCCCTTATATGGGTGTGAGACAGCCTTTCGTGGATATTGGACAGGATGCCTTTAAATATCATCTTGATCTGGTATGACTTATCAGGACTCCTTTTGCGAAATGCGGCCTTATTTCTCCATCTCTTTACATAATCAACAAAACTATCACTTTGTTTTTGCCTGATAGTCTACAACTCCATCAAGGTAACTTCTAGCTCGACATTGTACTCGTACTATTGAATGAAGGCTTTGTATATCATGTCCCAATCTTTTTGTGTATTTTCTTCCAAGGTATTGAACCAATTCTTCACAATAGGATCCAATGAGAGCATGAAATACCTTAGATTTTGAGCTTTAGTAGCTCTGAAAGATTGCATAGCTGTGATATACTGCTTAACATGCAAGTGAGGATTTCTTGTACCATTGTACCTAGTGAAGGAAGGCATCTTAAACTTATAAGGGTGTAGACCTTTATTTTTTGACCAAGTTCGGCCCGATATTTTAAAATAGTCCAAAAATAATTTTTATAATATTTATTATTTATTTCATTAATAATATAATATTTTATTATTTTAAATATTTATTTTTAATAATAAAAATAAAATAAAAATAGAACAAATCGGCGAGTGACACGCGACAAGCAATTCGCTGTAGGCCGAAGTCGCTCTGCCCCAGTTTGCTGTACGCCAGCATAGCAGCCCGCCCAATTTGCCATACGCCAGCAGCCTACAGCTCATATGCCCAGCCTTGCAGCAATTGGCTCAGCAGCCCACGCCCACGGCCAGTTTTTTTTTTACAAATCCTTGTTTAGATTGGTTTTTAATATTTTCCTTAACAGTGGAATTTTTCTTAACCAACTAAGATTAGGTTTTTGCTTTTTCTTATAAATAAGGCATTAAAACATAGAAACAGGGGGCACAATTATTCAAGAATTATTCAAGGACTTTTGGGACTTTTCTTTCGGCTGGAATTTTTGGAAAATTATTGAGGGACTCTTCTTTTAGACTTTGGAAACGACAACAATAAAAAAAGCAGAGAGCAACAAGGAACAAAATTCAAACAACAAATAAACTCCACTTTCGACTGGAATTTTGAACGAAAATAAAGACAGAGAGCAAGAAAGAAATCAAAGGCTTGAGACCACCAACTAAAAGGCAGTGTTATACGCTTGTCTTTAATTCATTTCAACTATGATTTACAAGCTTAAATATTGGTGGAACCTACAACGGAGGTTTGCAATCTTTTATTTAAATTATTTTTAAGGTTACAGTAATTCGATTATTATTTTTTGTTGTTTTATTTTTGTTTTTGTTTTAATATTTTTGTTTCATTATTTTATTTAAATTATTTAAATTATTCTTTAAAACCACAAATATCATAGTAACAAAAATATATTTTTAAAACCCTAAAATCTTTTAGTGGGCGTCCTATTTAGTTTTAGACATGGACGATGTAAGGACATATTTTTATCCTCGGATGGGTGTTCATTTATTTTTTTATTTGAATATTGCTATGATTTTTAATAAAGTATTTGTTTATTCTTATGATTGCATGTAATATGGATAATATCATTATATTTAAGAATTTTATAATATTAAGACCTAAAAAGGAGGTCGGTTCTAATGAACCGGACGTTGTGGGTGTGTTGGGCCATTTCTCACCTTTTCCACGCGTACCCAACTTTTCAAACCCAATAGGGGCTGGGGATTCCTTAGGAATCGAGTCATCCACCCCTTTCTTTTTTCTCAGCCCGTCCGGGTGGCGATTCCATTTTCTCCGGGTTTAGGCCTGTGTTCTCTAAGGACCTGAGCCTAACAGTGTCGAGGTCATAAGAACCATTTCACCAGGAGTGGGGTCGAAAATCTCCACTCACAGTGGTGACTCCACTGGGGATAAGAGAAGTTGATTCCATTGGTCTTTATATTTTTTTATTCTTTCTTATTATGATATTGTCCATTGCATCATTTAAATTACATCGTGTGCGTAAGTTAGGACACCCGTGTTATCCGTGTTGTGTTATGCAAGGGATACCATACTTTCAACCAAGGTATGGAGATCTAGAGTGAAATAACCACTCATAGCCTTGTACATCTTGGTATATAGTTGTTATGGGAACCTAATCTTTTCAACCTAAAGACTAAAGCTCTTGTAATTGGCCTAGTTATTTTCCTTAGATTTTTACCCAAAATGCTTATTTTTTTACTATGGTTAATTTATCTTAGTTTGAATCCATACTTATTTGGTTTTTTTTTTTTTGCCTAATATGACCTACCTACATTGTAAGCTCAAAATTATTTTTCCTTTAAAGTCCAAAAAACCAAAGATATTTTTAAAACTTGTCAAGATGGTCTTTGGACATAAAAACTTTTAAAAATGGATAAAAAAAAAGTTCTTTTTCACCACATTGCTCAAGCTCAAAGCCCAAAATTCATTTTATCCAAATCTTTTTATGGGCTTTGAAACAAAACTATTTTTCCCTTCATTATGACCTTTTGAATGAGCTTACAAATATTTAGGTCAATTATGAAAATGCCAAAAATCAACTGTGAGCCTAGTTTATGCTAAGAACTATTAATCATAGGCTTATTTTTTTTGCATAAATCATTAGTAACTTTTTCAAGTGAGAAATCTATTTATAATAAACCTCTTAATTTAGTTTTAATCCAATATAGCATAAAAGTTGCTTTAGTTGATTGGATGGATTAAAGCCTAATTAACAGCAATTATCATGAATTGATTTCCGGTGGCAACTCAATTAGCTTCTCACTAAAAGTAATAGATCTCGAACAAATTCAAAGGATGGTGGACGATGCCCTCAATGCTGAGATGGAAGAACAGAAGGAGGTTCTGGCTGAGACTGTGAAGAGCCAACTGGCTATACTTTTGGGAAACACTGCTGAGGCATCTGCAAGCACAAAGAAGCCCAAGGACAAGGGGAAGGCTAAGGTTAGAGAAGTAGCCTTTGAAGATGACAAAGTAGTCATTGATGATGATGACAACTGGGCTCAATACTTTCAAGATCCTCAAGACAAGAAGGAGCCGAAGGTTGTTGAAAGATCAACCATGGAAAAGACGAAACATCCGATGTTGAAAAGCTAATAGCTAATTTAGAAAAGAAATTTGAAAAGAAGCTGAAAGCTAATGAGATGTCAGAAATAAACAAGCTATTTGAACAAGATGAGGAGGTCCCTTATAAGCTAAGATACCTTCCTTCGCTAGGTACAATGGTACAGGAAATCCTCACCAGCATGTTAAGCAGTACATCACTACTATACAGTCTGCCAGAGCTACTAAGGCACAAACTATAAGGTATTTTATGCTCTCATTCGATCCTATTATGCAAAACTGGTTCAACATCTTAGAGGAAAGTACCCAAAAAGATTGGGATTTATTGTACAAAGCTTTCATTAAGCAGTATGGGCACAATGTCGAGCTAGAAGTTACCTTGATGGAGGTGGAGACCATTAGGAAAAAACCAAATGAGAACTTTGTTTATTATGTAAAAAGGTGGAGAAACAAAGCTGCATTGCTTAAGAGGAGGCCTGATGAGTCGGACCAAATCAGGATGATTGTGAGAGGCATCCTGCCTAACCTTCGTGAGAGGCTGTCTCACACCCTTATAAGGGATTTCAAGGACCTCTTACAAGCTGGTTTGCAAATCAAAGAGTGGGAAAGGGAGAAGAACCAATTTTCAACAAGAAGAAATGAGAAAGAAAACTACCAGTCGGGTAATCAAAGCACCCAGAAGGAAGTCGATGTTAATGTAATTGGTCAAGGAAGTAGACGAAAATTTTCAGAGTTGGGAAAACCTCTATCTTGGGTTTTTAATATTCTACAAAAGAAGGGACTATTACATCCATTGGCCCCTCGACCTTTGCCGAATCCTTTACCCCCAAAATTTGATACTGAAGCCTTTTGTCAGTTTCATCAGACTTTGGATTAGGATTAATGATTTTAAAAGTCATTTGAAGTCTCTCACTAAGGATCATTGATCCTTTCTAGCTGTTTAGCTAATGGGTGAAAATTACAAGGCCAAAAATTATTCGAGACAGTATTGCTAATAGGGGATTCCCAATACAAACAAAGATAGTTATTTTCCTTAGGTTTTTACCCAAAATGCTTATTGTTTGACTATAGTTAATTTATCTTAGTTTGAATCCATGCTTATTTGGTTCTTTTTTTCTAATATGACCTACCTACATTGTAAGCTCAAAATAATTTTTCATTTAAAGTCCAAAAAACCAAAGCTATTTTCAAAACTTTTCAAGATGGTCTTTGGACATAAAAACTTTTAAAAATGGATCAAAAAAAGTTCTTTTTCACCATATTTCCCAAGCTCAAAGCCCAAAATTCATTTTTTCCAAAATCTTTTTATGGGCTTTGAAACAAAACTATTTTTCACTTCATTACGACCTTTTGAATGAGCTTACAAATATTTAGGTCAATTATGAAATACCAAAAATCATTTGTGAGCCTAGCTTATGCTAGAAACTATTAATCATGGGCTTATTTTTGGCATGAATCATTAGTTACTTTTTCAAAATAGGAAATCTATTTATGATAAACCTTTTAATTTAGTTTTAATCCACCACATAACATAAAAGCTAGTTTAGTTGATTGGATGGATTAAAGCCTAATTAACGAGAATTATCATGAACTAATTTTCATGTTCGAAAATATAACTACCGGCTAAATCGTCTGAGGGAATTCTTTCGAGAGCAAAATATCCCATGTTGGTATTTTGCTAACCATATACCTAGGAAAAGATACTCGCCATTCGTGTGTGGAAGTTATAAGGTTGGAAGGGACATTCTAATTATCTTTGTTTGTTTGTTATTTATGCATACATGCATTGCATAACATATCATTGATCCTTTCTGGCTCATAGACCTAGAGTATGATAGTTCAAGAGCATACAATGACACCACCTACAACATTGATTTTGATCCAAGGGCTTCATTGGGAGGATGGATACAAACCAGATGAAGTTGGCAAAGCTAGGATGGCCGAGCTACGGGATCAATTGGCTGAAATTATGAAAACCCATTGATTGAAATTCTGGAGATCATTAATAATGCTGATGAGGCATCCCCTATTGACGTAAAGAAGAAGGGAAAGGCAACATTAATGAGGAACAAGTTCATTGATAGAGATCAAATGAAAAATGAGGTCAATCCTTATTCTATAAGTCCAGTCGAACCATGTGCTGTCTAAGTGGAGCAATAAGGGCGGCTACCACCTCAGTGGGAAAAGTCAAAGGGAGAGAAGACGTGTTGAGAAAAATGTGACAACTAAACCAGCAAAGAAGCATACATTTTTAGACTTGAGGGAGCCTTTGTCAAAGGTGTTAGAAAATCTAATAAAGATGGATTTACTACAACAATTAGCTCCTCGACCCTTGCCCAATCCTTTACCTCCAAACTTTGATACCAAAGCTTTTTGTCAATTTCATCAGACTCAAGGGCATGATATAGATAAATATGTTCAATTAAGGCATGAGATTCAAGATTTGATTGATAGTGGAAAGCTGCTTGAGCCTGATAAGCCCAACACTAAGAATAATACTCTGACTAAATTTGGAAGGGCGCCACTGCTTGCAACCTTCATAAAGAGTTTTATCTTGCCATCTTGTCATGATATGGATAGAGAAGTTGCTAAAGAGGATGTGCTAGTAAGCAAGCTTGGACTAACTGTGGATGATGAAGCAATGATCCTTGATCCTTGATATGTCTAAATAAATGAAGTGTCTTCGACTCCAACTCAATGAACCTCCCTTAGCTTGAAGTGTTGCTCTTTTTATTTCGCTTTCTTTAGTTCTTATTTGGAACAATTATGTTTTTAAAATTAAGATTGTTTGAATAATTTTTTTTTCATGAAATATTTGTTGGCCTTTGTTCATTTTGGTGCTCAACCAATGACAAATCTAGCTTGATTTCTTGAATTAGTATATCTATGCTTAATGATTTGAATGACTTTACTAGATGAGGGAATTGTTCTATAGAATTAAGTTGTGTATGCTTACTTAGAGAGGGCTCCTGCATAATGACCTTTGTCTATGTCCTAGTCAATCTTAGAACATGCTTTGACGAACTTTCGAGGCGAAAATGAACTCTGCTTATTTAAGGGAGAGATGATCTAGGCATTGTTTGGTAAGCTAACAACTAGTATCAACCTTATTGACATCAATCCTTTATTGTCCTTTTGAGCCTTCATAAGATTTTAGCTTGCTTTTCATTGGCCTGTAAACCCTGATGACCCACCATGAGTTGTAGTTACACTTTTGGTAATTTTTATGATCACTAAGGTGAAGAGGCAAGAAGATCAAAGAAAGGAATGCATAGTCAAGACCAAAGGATAGTTGAAGTTCACCTAATATTAGACCTGATATCTCCGATTCATTAAGATGACATTAGGACGACAAATGATTTATCTTTGTCTCACTCTACTCCAGTCATCCATAAACAGAAGTATAGAATGGTGCAAAAGAGATAATTGTTTTGGAGCTAGGACCCAACACCATGAAAAAAAAGGAAGAAAGAAAATAAAAAGGAAAAAAAAGAGAAAATAGAAGAAAATAGAAAAAAAGAAAGAAGAAGAAGAAGAAGAAGAAGAAGAAGAGAAGGAAAAATGAAAGGAAAAGAAAATAAAAAATAAAAGGCAGTTTAGAAAGCCAATCGAGTTTTCCTTTACCTAAAGCAATGGAAGACAAAGACAATTTGACTTAAATTGATCCAACCCAACCAGAAACTCAACTAAAATTAGAGAGATAGGAGAAAGGCCATTTAGTTCTTGAAAGTCCTGTGCTTGACATCCCTACAGGGAAGAAGAATAAAATGATAAAATGCTCAAAGAAAAGAAAAAGAAAGAGAAAAAAGAAAGAGAAAGAAAAGGGAAAAAATAAAAGGAAAGGAATATGGGTACCAAAATTTTTACAAAGGAAAAGATTATCCTAATCAAGATCTAGACACATGTTCAAAGCTCTATCTTTTCATGCTTCCGACTGTTTAATCAATAAATTTGTAGTGTGAGGGTTTTCCCATAGTGTCACAACAGCTCCAATCTCAAAATAGACTCTATTTAACCCGTGTCCCTTATAGACCCCATTTCAAGTCTATTAAAGACCTGTTGATCTCTCTTGGCAGGTAGAGTCTATTAGTGGAGATAGTTTGAATAAGCATGCATATGAGTGTAAGCGGAGATTTTTTCCCCCACTCCCAGTGGAATTGTTCTTGCGACTTCAGCACTGTTAGGCTCAAGGCCTTAGAGAACACAGGCCTAAACCCGGAGAAAATGGAGTCGCCACCCGAACGGGCTAAGAAAAAGAATGGGGTGGATGACTCGATTTCTTAGGAATCCCCAACCACCTATTGGGTTCGAAAAGTTGGGTATGCGTGGATAAGGTGAGAAATGGCCCAGCACCCCCACAATGCTCGGTTCATTAGAACTGGCCTCCTTATCAGGTCTTAATATTATAAAATTCTTAAATATAATAATATTATCCATATTACATGCAATCGTAAGAATAAATAAATACTTTATTAAAATCACAACAATGTCCAAACAAAATAAATAAATAGCCATCCAAGGATGAAAACATGTCCTTATATCATCCATGTCAAAAACTAAATAGGACACCCACCGAAAGCTGGAAACGTGTCCTTTACATTAATTTGAAAAAATGAAAATAATTGAAATTACATAAAGATTAATTAATAAGGTACCCAATCATGGAAACATACCTCTTACAATTTTAATACCAAGATAAACAAATAACAATAATAATAATAATAAAGAAACCATCCATCCATGATAACCAGTTAGCGGGCAAGGTCAAGGGGCAGCGCCTCGAAAAATTTTGAAAATTGGTCTTTAGAGTTGTAGATTTTGGTATTGAAAATTAAGATTTTAGGGTTTAAGATTTAGAAAATAGGGTTTTGAGAGTTTTTAGTTTAAAACTTTAGATTCTAGGGTTTTAATTTAAAAAACTAATATTATCATTATTTTTAAAAGATTTAAGCTACTGTGATAATTAAGTATAAAGGAATTAGCTAGAGTTTTAATGAATTAGTTGCTACTGGATGAAGATGATTTTTGACAAACAAGATTAAATAAACATACTGTAGACCCTTAATTTTTTACCCAGTCCGGTCTAATATATTTTAATTAGTCCAAAATAATTTTTGTGTTGTCCAATATATTTTAATTAGTCCAAAATAATTTTTGTGTTATCTTAATTGAATAATATTAGTTTTAGTATTTAGTTTTTATAATAAATAATAATAATAATAATAAAATAAAAAAATAAAAAAAATCGGCGACGAAAAAATTTGTCGCCGAAAAGTTAGGACGAAATGGCCTTAGGCCATTTCGCCCGCAAGAAAGTCCTGCGGGCAAAATAGCCCGTAGCCAATTTCGCTCGCCTAGCTCACAGGCTCCCACGGCAATCCTCGTAGCAGCCCACAGCAACTTTTTCGCTAGCAAAATTTTTCCGCAGCAGTTTTTTTTCGCCAAAGAAATTTTTACGACGCAATTTTTTTCGAAACCAAATTCTATTTGGTTTCGGTTTCATTTTCTTAGTTAATGTTAGTTTCCATAAACAAGTTGAATTAATCGTCAAAATTTTCTATAAATAAGACCAAAAAACAACGCAAAAAGAAAAGAAGAGAAGAATCGGACTTTAGACTGGAATTTTGAATTGGAACTTTACAAATTGATCGAACTTTTTAGTAGAGGAAGGAAGCAAGCAATCAATTCCATCCAAGGCAGCCATCTTGCCTTTGTTCTTATTCATCCAAGAAGTAATTTTTGGTGGAACCAACAAACGACGGTATGAATATCTAATCTCTTTTTTCTTCACAACAGCTTGAATCATCCAATTGTCTCTTTTGATTCAAAAAACCCTAGAACCCTAATTTACCTTTTCTAAAGCTTAAAAACCTTAATTCGTTTCTTTGTTTTCCAAAAATCTTAAAATTGTTGTTTCTGTTTCTTCAAAATCTTAAAACCCTAAGCTGCTTTCCAATTTTCCAAAACCCTAAATTGAATCCTTTTCTTTCCAAAAACCCTAAAAAATATCTTTTCTGTTTCTATAAACCTTAAATCATTTTGTTTATTTCCAAAAAACACCATAAAACTCTAAACTAGTTTTCTCCTAATTCTTTTCCAAAATTTCAAATATTTTGTTAAATATCCAAACTCAAAAATCACTTTACAGTTTCTAAAAATCACATAAAGTTTTAGAAAACTATAAATTGTTTTTCCAAATTCTAAAATCAAATACATTCTCCGAAACACTAAAAACCCTAATTCCACTTCAAAACCAAGATAGTAACCCCAAACTAGCTAACCTTAAACCCTAGTTTTCTTAAACCCTAATTCCCTTAAAACCTTAAACCCTAGTTTTCCTAAACCCTAACCCTTTAATCCATAAAACCTTAAAACCTTATAAACCAAAACATTCAAACCCAACATAGTAAATCCAAAATAATAATCCAGTAACCGTAAATCATAAACCTAATGTTTTAATATCCAAACCCTAATTTCATGATTTTATCCCTCAAACCCTAATTTTGTTAATCAAAGAACCTTATCAATCCCTTAAATCATAAAACCTTAATCCATTTTAATTCCCTTAAAACTTTCAGTAGCTTAAACCAATAAATTCCAAAACCCTAAACATTAAATAAAGAATCTTAGATAAAAACAGTAGCCTTAATTTGTATCTTTACTTGCTTTATTTACTTTTAGATTTGATTGTATAGTTCATTATATGCTTTGATTTATTTTATATGCTTTGATTTATTTAAGTTCAATGCTTGGTTTATTTAAATTATCATGGATGAATGTTTATATTTTGATTAATGTTTAATATCTTTGGTGAATGATTTATTTATGATGAATGGTTATTTACCTTTTTCGATTTATTTTTATTTCCAAATGTTGTAAGAGGTATGTTGCCACTTGGTGGGTATCTCATTAGTTAAATATCATGTAATTTAAATTGCTTTTATAATTTTAGACCAATGTAAAGGACATGTTTCTACCTTTCGGTGGGTGTCCTATTTAGGCATGGATGATGTAAGGACATGTTTCCATCTTCGGATGGGTGTCCATTTATTTGCTTTGTTTGGACATTGCTTTGATTTTAATATAACGATGCTTTATTTCAATTATTGTGTGTAGTATGGATGATATTGTTATATATAAGAATTTTATAATATTAAGACCTATAAAGGTGGCCGGTTCCAATGAATCGGGCGTTGTAGGGGTGCTGGGCCATTTCTCACCTTCCCCACACATACCCAACTTTTCGAACCCATTAGGGGGTTGGGGATTCCTTAGGAATCGAGTCATCCACCCCTTTATTTTTTCCGGCCCGTCTGGGTAGCGACTCCATTTTCTCCTGACTTCGGTCCGTGTTCTCTAGGCCCCGAGCCTAAACAGTGCCGAAGTCACAAGAACCATTCCACCGCGAGTGGGGGTGAAAATCCTCGCTCACACATACCTACGTTTGAAGGCTCCATCAAAATTTGTTTATGAGATTCTGGATGAGCTTGATCAAGACAACACAACCTTGTTGCCTTGTTCTTTTTGTTTTTAATTGCTTAAGGTTGCTTTCTTTATTTCAAAATTCAAACGTCCGAGAGTAATTGCCAAGAGTCCTTTCTGAATCAATTGCCAAAAGTCCTTGAATAATTCTTGAATAATTGTGTCATCCCCTGTTTATGTATTTAAAACTGTTATTTATAGAAAATTAAAACAAAACCTAATATGTTAAGGAAATTAAAAATTATTTGGGAAATTAATTAAGGTTTACAAGTAAAATAAAGTTTTGGCAAAAATCGGCTAACACGCTGGCACAGGCTGCTGGCATGTGAGCAATGGGCTGCTGGGCAAGCAAGGATATTGGCACATGAGCAATGAGGCTGGGCGAGGCACAGGCCAATTTCGCCGCAGGCTACTTTTGTCTTAAGCCTTTCGGCCTACGACGAACTGTCTTGCCACGTGCCGCTTACCTATTAGTCCGTCTGATTTTTTATTTTTTATATATATATTTTTAAAAATAAATATTATATATTTAATTATATTATTAAAAATAAATAATAAATAATAAGTAATAAATAAAATAAATATTAAAATAAACAATAAATACCATAAAAATTATTTCAGACTTGTTTTAAAATATTAGACTGGACTTGGTAAAAAATTAAAGGTCTACAATGAGATAGACAAAATTTAAACTCGATGAGACCTTTGGCTAAGTAATGTGTATGTGCCTATCTGAAGTGCAACAATTCTTGCTCAAATGGAAATAATTCCCGACTTTAGTATGGTAACTAGGGTTGTCATGTAATAGATATGTTAATTTGAAAAATTGAGTCCTGAGATAAAATTAACATTGATTTGGCAAAGCCAACATTTGATTTTAAAATTAAAATTCAAAAAAAAAAGAAAAAAAGAAAAAAAAATTTAAAATTTTGCAAAGCCTTTAGGTTAAGGGAAGTATGTCGAACCATCGAACTAAGAAGGAAACGTTGGGCAAAGAAAATGATTATTGGCAGGGTTGTGAAGAAGCTACCAATTGACATGCTGAATCATAGTTTGAAATAGATGTATCTCTGACTCTGCTGCTTGGGGTCTCCACCACTCGTGTCCTCAACATCTTAAAGATAAAAGCCATAAATGTGAAGCCTTCTGTCATTCCAATGCAAGACCTAAATGGGCATCTTGAAGGAGTCAGTGAGAATACTTCAGCTGATCACCTAGGTCTATGAGTCGATGGAACCACTATAAGTATTATCCATGCATATCATGCATACATAAGCATATCATATTATTTGTCACAGTGAACAACATATACTCTATTAAGAAAACATGAAGCGGATATGGAATCAGGGGGCATGGAAGGCCCATTGCTTGAGGAAGCTCCAGTCATTTTGCAAAGAAAAAAAGAAATGCATGCTTGTGCAAAAAACTAGACAACACAAGCATCAATATGAGCCTGCATGGGAAAGATCGTTGGTTTGAGCCTACAAAGGGGGCAAAGTTTCTCCTTTCAATTTTTTGAGTTTATGCGTGCACAAAATATTTTAAGACTCACTCTAAATATTTTATTACGTAGGGGGCAAGGAGAAGATATAAGGGCCAGCTAAAAAATAGCTGAATTTTTTGCAAAAGGAAGAACAAAAATAATGGAATAACCAGTTAAGCCAGAATTCTCAACTAATAAAAGGTAAATCAAATTCAATCTCGGGTTTAAGTACCCAATCTCGGGTCTAAGTACCCAATCTTGGGTCTAAGTGCCCAAATCAAATTTAATCTTACGTCCAAGTACCCAAATCAAATTATTTTTGAGTCTAGAACTCATCCCGAGTCCAGAATCCAAATCATTTTCGAGTCCATAACTCACCTTGGGTCTAAAATCCAAATCATTTTCGAGTCCAAAACTCACCTCGAGTCCAAAACCCAAATTATTTTTAAGTCCAAAACTCACCCCGGGTCCAAAACCCAAATCATTTTTGAGTTTAGAACTCACCTCAGGTCTAGAACCCAAATTATTTTTTAGTCTAGAACTCACCTCGGGTCCAGAACCCAAATCATTTTTTACTCTAGAACTCACCTCGGGTCTAGAACCCAAATCATTTTTTAGTCCAAAACTAATCTCGGGTCTAGAACCCAAATTTTTTTTTAGTCCAAAACTCACCATCTGGACTAGAACCCAAATCATTTTTTAGTCCAGAACTCACCTTGGGTCCAGAACCCAAATTATTCTCAAGTCAAAAACTCATCTCGGGTCCAGAACAAAAATCATTTTTAAGTCCAAAGATCATCTTGGGTTCAGAACCCAAATCATTTTAGAGTCTAGAACTCACCCCGGGTTCAGAACCCAATTCAACTTTTAGTCCAGAACTTAACTCGAGTCCAGAACCTAAATTATTTTTGAGTCTAAAACTCATTCCGGGTCCAAAATCTAAATTATTTTTGAGTCAAAACTCATTCCGGGTCCAAAACCCAAATCATTTTAGAGTCCAAAGCTCATCCCGAATCCAGAACTCAAATTATTTTAGAGTCCAGAACTCACCTCGGGTCCAGAACCCAAATCATTTTCGAGTCTAAAACTCACCTTAGGTCTAGAATCCAAATCATTTTTTAATCCAAAACTCACCCTGTGTCCAGAACCCAAATCATTTTTGAGTCCAGAACTCATCCCGTGTTTAGAACCCAAATTATTTTTGAGTTTAAAACTCACCCTGAGTGCAAAACTCAAATCATTTTCGAGTCCAGAACCCATCCCAAGTCCAGAACCCAAATTATTTTAAAGTCCAAAACTCACCTCGGGTCCAAAACCCAAATCATTTTTTAGTCCAGAACTCAATCTGATTTCGGGTACGGGGTCAGTCCATTGCTTTGCACTTTCTTTTACTATAGTCTCAGATCGTTCAAGCAAGGAATAAATTGTAGACCCTTATTTTTGACCAAGTCTAGTCCAATATTTTAAAATAAGTCTAAAATAATTTTTTTAGTATTTATTATTTATTTTAATTTTTATTATTTATTTTAATAGTACAATATTTATTTTAATAATATAATATTTATTATTTATTATTTAAAATATAATGTTTATTTTTTTAAAAAATAAAAATAATAAAAATAAAAATCGGACCAATCGGCAGCTGCGTGGCATGCCGATTCGGCCTTCGGAGAAAACCTCACTCACCAGCTCGCCCACGTTGCTCGCAACTCACATGCCAATCCTTGCAGCAATGGCCTGCAGCAGCCCAGCGCCTCAGTAATCCTGGCAGCCTGCGCCCTGCCAATTTAGCCAAAACCTTATTTTACTTGGTTTTAAAAATTTTATTTCCTATATGATTTTAATTTTCCTTAACCAAATCATATTAGGTTTTTTATTTTCCTATAAATAATATATTAAATCACATAAGTGGGGACTTTTAAAAAATTTGATTGAGAGACTTTTTCGGCAGAGGGATTCTTGGACTTTGGCAATTTTTCCTTTCTTACTTTGGTTTTTTTAAAAAGACTTTTGGGACGGCAGAGAACTCTTAACAACTTTTGGCTAAGACTTTGGACTTTACTTTTGAAACTTGGAGAGGCAATAGCTATTAGGAATTTCGATTAAGAACAGAGACAGAAAGCAAGAAAGAGATCAAAAGAAAATAACAACCAACTAGAAGGCAGTGCTATACGCAATTGTCTTCAACTTGTTTCAACCAAAATTTACAAGCTTAAATGTTGGTGGAACCTATGATGGAGGTTTGCAAGCTTCCATTTAAATTGTTTTTAAGATTACAGTAATTCAAATATTCCTTTCCATTGTTTTATTTTCAATTTTTTTTATTATTTTTGTTTCATTATTTTATTTAAATTGTTTTAACTATTCTTTAAACCATTAAATATCATAGTAACAAAAATATATTTTTAAAACCCTAAAATCTTAATTTTCAATATCAAAATCTACAACCCTAAAGACCAATTTTCAAAATTTTTCAGGGCCCTGCCCCTTGACCTCGCCCGCTAACCGGCTAGCGGGACTGACATATGTTTAGATCATTTTTGTACTTGTTTTTAGTATAATTTTTATATGTTTTTAGTTAATGTTTTGATTGATTTTTGTTTTAAGTTTGTTTAAAGTGTTTTTTTTAGGTTTAGGTGCAAAAACACCCTTGGAAGATCAAAACAGTCCAAGAAGAGCATGAACCAAGCATGACATGGCCAAGCCAAATGAAGCTTGGCCGTGTCACCTCAAAGTAAAGAAATGGCAGAGCTTGACACGGCCAAGAGACACAGCCAAGTCACTGGCCGTGTCTCATTCAAGGAGCAAAACAAAGACCAAAGCAAAGAAAGAGCAAAAAAAAAAAAAAGAAGCAGAAGCAAACACACTCATGTGACACGGCCAAGCTTGTGGCCGTGTCACTCCTTGAAGAACAAAGAAAAGAAAGAAAGAAAGAAAGAAAGAAGGCAGTGAAGGACACGGCCAGCAAGCTTGGCTGTGTCCCAAAGAAAAATGAGAGAAACGGCCAAGCCAAATCAAGCTTGGCCGTGTCACCCTTAACTTCTATAAATTATTTTGCTCGAAAAGAAAAGAAGAGAGGAGGAGACAGCTAGGGTTTTAGAAAGAGAGAAAAGAAAAGAGAAGGAGGGGGCAAACACGATTTGGGAGAGAGTGACACTCTCCTTGTCCCTTCATCTTCATCTTCCATCTTCATCTTCTCCATCTTCCATTGACAATATCATTGAGGTTCTTTGGGATAAATTGGGTTAAACAAGCTCTTGAAGGTTGAAGAAGCTTTATTGAAAGGTTTGGTGACTTGAGAAAGCTCCATTCCATCTTCCAAAGGCAAAATCAATTGAAGAGTTGGTGACTTGAGAAAGCTCCATCCAAAGGTTTGGTGACTTGAGAAAGCTCCATTCCATATTGCAAAGGGGAATCAACCATTGAAGAGGGCTTGAGTTCTTCATCATACATCAAGTGGAGCTAGGAGGCAGACTAGTAATCCTACTCTTGGCATCTTCACAAGGGGTTTTTCTATTCTCTCTTTTAATTCATTCCAATATTGTTTTTGTTGTATTAAGAGAATTGATATTGCAATGAACAATTTGTATTTGATTTATATTGAGTTGAATGAATTTTTTAAATTGATGATGTTGAGCTAAAAACCCATGCTTAGGGTTTGTAGTATATTTGATTGAATGCTTTGATTTGATATTTCCATTGATGTACCTTGTGTTGGTTGATTGCATTGGATTGTATGCTAGGTTGATAGATTAGCTACCTATTGATCTTTGAATATTGAATGAAGGACCGAGAGGTGAAATTTGATATCAGAATTATGCAATCGACTACCCTATGAATGAATTAGAAATATAAGTTCTAGGGTTTCATTAATTTGCAAATGTAAAATAATTGGTTATTGCTATTTCATGAATGTGAGAACTAATGAATTGGTAATTGACTAATTAACCTTAAGGAACAAATTAATTTACAAGGTTATGTTAATGGATAATTGAGAATTGAGCTTTGATTGAATGGACCTATAACGCTAGGCATATTCCCAAGAATCGATTTGATCTTGTACAACCTTCACACACATCAACCCTACGCACGTTAATCTTAGGTTTAAATTGTTCTTTTACAATTCCAAACAACAAACTCTCTCTTTTAAATTACTTGCTAATCAAGCTATTACGAACTACACCTTCTTGGGGAAACGACCTTGGGGCGATCACCTTTGCTACAGTTACCTCATATACTTGCGAGTGACGCTTGTAGTAGAACTTAATTCGAGCGCAACAACATATGGGCTCATCGAAGGGGTCAATTTTTATTTGTGTATTATAAGTCTTTGCGTTTAACTTTCTTTATTTAAAAACCCTAATTTGGTTATTAAAATTCTAAAACCCTAAATTTATACATTTATTGCTTTCTTTAATTTTTGATTTGATTATGTGATTGGTTATATATTTTATGAATGATTTACTTAAATTTTAATGGTTGATTTATTTAATTTATCATGGATGAATATTTTCTTGATTATTATTTGTTTATTAAAATTGTAAGAGGTATGTTTCCATGATTGGATATCTCATTAATTAATCTTTATGTAATTTAAATTATTTTCATATTTTGGAATTAATGTATAGGACACGTTTCCACCTTTTGGTGGGTCTCCTATTTAGTTTTGAGTATTGAACAATGTAAGGACATGTTTTCATCCTCGGATGGGTGTCCATTTTTTTGTTTTATTTGAACATTATTTTGATTTTTAATAAAGTATTTGTTTATTCTTATGATTGCATGTATTATGATAATATTATTATATTTAAGAATTTTATAATATTAAGACCTAAAAATGAGGCCGGTTCCAATGAACCTGGCGCTGTAGGGGTGCTGGGTCATTTGTCACCTTCTCTATGTGTACCCAACTTTCCAAACCCATTAGGGGGTTGAGGATTCCTTAGGAATAGAGTCATCTGCCCCTTCTTCTTCCCGGCCCATCCGAGTAGCGACTCCATTTTCTTCGGGCTAAGGTCCATGTTCTCTAAGGCTCCGAGCTTAACAGTGTGAAAATCGCAAGAACCATTTCACATGGGAGTGGGGGCAAAAATCTCCGCTCACAAAAGTATAATATAAGGTTGAACCCAAAAAAGTCTATGTTTGGAGTTACTTCAGGCAAAATCTTGAGACAAGTGATTGGCTCAAATGGCATTGAGATTGACCCTGACAAGTTTAAGGTAATCAGGGATATGCTAGTTCCTAAGATGGAGAAGGAAGTTTGGGGGTTCATCAAAAGGTTACAGTAGGTTAGAAGGTTCATAGCAAAGCTTACCACAATCTGTGAACATATTTTAATTGCTTAAAAAGAACTAGCCAATCAAGTGGAATGATGAATGTCAAAAGGTCTTTGAGCATATAAAAGAGTATTTGCTAAATCCACCTATTTTGAAATCACCTAGTCTCGATAAACCTTTGTTATTATACTAAGCAGTAGAGGAAGATTTGATAGGCACAATGCTAGCCCAAGTAGATGAATCAGGGATCGAGTACGCAATCTACTATTTGAGTAGAAAGCTCCTACCTTATAAGATTAAGTGTAGTATCATTGAAAAGACATGTATAGATGTGGTTTGAACATCTAAAAAGTTATCATTGAAAAGACATGTATAGATGTGGTTTGATCGTCTAAAAAGTTATGGCATTACTTTCAGTCTTATAGTGTGCAAGCAATTTCCAGGATGGATCAAGTCAAATATTTAAGAGAGACACCCTCGTTGATTGGAAAGTATAGCCGATGGTTGATAATTTTAGAAGAATTTGAGATTGAGTATATAACCCGAAAAACTATCAAAAGTAGAGCAGTAGTAGAATTCTTAGCTCAACAACCATTGTCGAATAGTGAGGAAGTAGTTTTGGAATTCCCAGATGAACATTTAGAGGCCATAGAAGTACAAGGATAGAAGATGCCTTTTGACAGAGCAGTAAATAGAAAGGAAGTAGGTTTGGAAGTGATATTGGAATCACCTGAAGGAGAGCTCATCCCTAGAGCTAAAAATTTAAAGTTCAAGGCAACCAACAACATGGTGGAATATGAAGCATGCATCTTTGGTTTGGAAACCTTGATGATTATGAAGGTTGATAAAGTGCAAGTTTTTGGTGATTCATTATTAGTGGTATCCCAAGTAAATGGAGAGTGGGAGTTAAAAGAAGAAAAACTGAAGCTGTACCATGATCTCCTGATGATAAGTGTATAATTGATGATAGTTTTGTCCCTATTTCTTAATATATTTATTGTCAAATTGAGTTTAATTTGATTGTTCAAGTGTTTATTAGGGTTGATTCCAAGAACTTTTGACACGTTGGGACCTTAAGGTTATTTAGGACAGAATTACGGATGAAAGACAAGGGAAGAAGCTATTTTGGATAGATTCTTCAAGTGACATGGATGTGTCCGTGGCCGTGTCATTCAACTACTTTATAGAAGCTTCAACATGACCAGAGACATGGGCGTGTCACTGAACGTACCATTACTCCTGACTTACAGAAGCTGTGACACGGCCAATGACATGGTTGTGTCCATGACCGTGTCCCTAACTCAACATTGCAGTAGCAATAACACGTCCAAGGACATGGGCGTGTCACTGCCCATGTCATTAAAGTTCAAAACAGCATCGTTGGCATGTCCATATACATGGACGTGTCAGGCAAAAATATATGGGCTATAAAATCTGAGCTAAAGAGTGAATTAGGGATATATAGATTATTTTTCAAAGCCGACCTCCCAAGAAAAAGAGAGTTTTTGGCAGCAAGAGTGAAGGTGAAGATCCGATTTCTGCGAGATTTAATCCAAGATATGAGGATTGAAGTGAAGAAACACAAATCATTCATCATGGATTGTTTGAATTCTTTTACTTATTTCCTCTATTTTGGTTTTCTGGTTATGAACATGGGCTAAACATTTTATCTATCTAGATATTGATGAACCTTAGCTTTATTGTATGGATTGAATAGTTCTTATTAAATTAAATCATTTGATTGAGTTGTTTTATCCTTTTGATTCTTAATTTCTTATTTCCAATTGATAATAGCATGCTTATTGATTAGTTGCAATTTTCATATTATTGACTTGAGAAAGCTTGATATGAACAGAATGCTCATTATGATTGAGGGTTTATTGGAGTGCTAGAGATAGACTTACAAGACCCTTTGGTTTAAAGTTCCTTGTTCTTATTGCAAGATCTGTTTAATTATGCTTGAGAAGAGATTCCTAGCATTCTACTTAGTGATTAGGGATTAATTCACTTGAGAGAGGTTTTAATCTAATTTTGGGGAATGCCAATTCAACTCTATTATTTAATTTAATTAAATTGATATTCATAAATACTTTTCATGGCTAGGGAGATTCAATATCTGGATAGTATTTTCATCACTAACTTTTGTTGCACAATATTCAATTTTTCTTCACTTTAGTTTATTGAATAAGTTGTCTTTTAATTTAATCATCACACAAAATATTGATTCACTAAATAACAGTTAAAATTTGCACTAATATTTGACCTTATCCCCAGTGGAATAATATCTTACTCACTGTTTCATTACTTGAGCGACCCGTGCACTTGCGGTAACACTGCGATAGCATAGATCCGTCACCGAGTTTTTGGCGTCCGTTGCTGGGGAAAATGGTTTTCAATATCAGTAATATAATGATGGTAGGAAATGAGCCAAGGACAATGCAGGAATTTGCTAGGCCTACTCTTAATGGGGCCAATTCAAGCATACAAAGACTGGTAGTTGCTGCAAATAAATTTTAGATAAAGACAAATGTAATTCAAATGGTGCAACAGACTTGTCAGTTTGATGGGTTCCCAGATGAAGATCCTAATGCACATATTGAGACTTTTCTAGAAATATGTGACACATTCAAGATGCAAAATGTCTCCGAAGATGCAATTAGACTGAGGTTGTTCCCATTCACGCTTAGAGATCGATCGAAGAAATGGCTGAAATCTTTCCCCCTAACACTTTCACCACATGGGGTCAATTGGCAGAAAAATTCCTAGAGAAATATTTCCCACCGTCCAAGACTGCCAAGTTGAGGAATGATATTTCATCTTTTCTCCAGCTAGATGGTGGAACTCTTTATGATGCTTGGGAAAGATTCAAAGATTTATTGAGAAGGTGTCCTCACCATAGGCTTCCTCTGTGGCTATAAATTCAAACTTTCTACAATGGATTGAATTATGCAAGTAAGCAGTCCATCAATGCAGCTGGTGGAGGTAACATAAATAATAAAACACCTGAACAAGCAAGGGATTTGATTAAAGATATGGCCCTTACCAATTATTAGTGGAAAACTCCAAGGGAACAAGGAAAATTAAGGGTTACTGGTTCACATCAATTGGATCCCGTAGTTGCTTTGACAGCACAGTTGGAATCAATGAATAAAAAGATTAATTCTTTAGCTTCATCTTCAGGGAGATCAATGCAGGTGATGTCTTATGAATGGTGTGGGGTTGGACATCAAAGTCAAGATTGCCAAAGTGGCAATATATTTGCTAGACAAGAGCAGGCCACAAGCTTGGTTGTGTCCCATGCCTAGCCAAAGAACAAAAGAAGAAAAGAAATAAGCAGAAGGTGACACACCTAAGTGACATGGCCACAAGCTTGGCCATGTCACCCCATGAGACCAAAGAGAAAAGAAAGAAAGGAAAGAAGGCAGTGATGGACACGGCCAACTAGCTTGGCCATGTCCCAAAGGGAAATGAGAGACATGGCCAAGCCACTCATGGCTTTGCCGTGTCACCCAAAAAAAAAACCCTGATTCTTTTGCACGGGTTGAGGAACAAGTGGGAGACAAACCAATTGCTTTTGTCAAAAGAAAGAAAAAAGAAAGGAAAAAACCTGCCTAATTGATGGAAAAAAAGATTAAACAAAGAAAATAGTGGGGAACAAGGCATGGGGTGTGAGTTGGAAGGCATGGGTTTGAGCTTGGAATGAAATAAAAAGAGAAGAAGATGAAGATGAGAAGGCTTCAGCAGAGGGCTGGAGGTTTTGTGCAGAAAACAGAGAACATAGGCAGAGAAGAGAGGTTTGAGAGGAGGAGGCTGTGCATACACATTTTGAGCAAGGAGGGAGTGACACTTTCCTTGACTCTTCATCTGCATCCTCCATTTCCACCCTCTCCAGCATCTGCATCTTCCATTGGCAGCTCCTGGAGATTCAAGAAGCCACATTGAAAGGGGTTTTTCTATTTTCTCCTTTTAATTCATTTAATGTTATTATTGTTGTTGTTGTATTAAGTCTATTGAACATGAACTAAATCATTCTCTATCTGTGTATGATTGGATACTTTTAATTGATTGAGTTGTTTTATTCTTATGATGCTTAATGATTATTGCCAATTGATGATAGCATGCTTATTGATTGGTTGCCATTTTCATATTATTAACATGAGAAAGCTTGATATGAATTGATTACTCATAAGGGTTGAGGATTGATTGGGGGTGCTGGGGATAGACCTACAAGATCCTTTGGTTTATAGTTCCTTGTTCTTAATGCATGACCTATTTAATTGTGTTTTGAGAAGAGATTTCAGCACTCTACTTAGTGATTAGGGATTAATTCGCTCGAGAGAGGTTTTAGTCTAAGTTAGAGGAATGCCAACTCAACTCTATCATGTAATGTAATTGAGGCTAGGGGGATTCAATATCTGGATAATATTATTATCATCAATCCTTTTTACATAACACACAATTTATCTCTATGTTCATTTATTTAAGTTAATTGTCTTTAATTATAAAACATCACAAAAATATAATTTGCTAAACAACAGTTAAGGTTTGCACTAGTGCTTGGCCTTGTCCCCAGTGGAACGATAACTCACTCACTACTTTATTACTTGGATGACCTGTGCACTTGCAGTATTGCTATAGCGCAGCTCGACCCACTCCAAGTTTTTGGCGCCGCTGCCAGGGACAATGGTTTCAATACTAGTAATATAATTAAGACTGTTGATTTAGTTTTATTTTTTTTATCAAGAATGTTTGTTTGTTTTCTTTGAATTGTTTGTTTGTTGTTTTTGAATTGTTTGTTTGTTTTCTATAAATTTGTTTGTTTGTTGTGTTTGAATTTGTTTGTTTGTTTGTTTTTCTTTAAATTGCTGAGTGCCTTTTTTAAAGATGCTGTTTTTAAGGCACGGGGGAGTTTATGATTGGGATGATAATTCTGAAACGGCATGGCAACTTGCAGAGTTAATGAATCAAATTAAGATGCTAGATGCAACTCTGGATTGTGGACAATACCAAGAGAGGAAAGAGGAAAACTATGCCTATGAAAGTTTCCAACAATGGGGTGGGAATGACCTACATTCCAATTCTTATAGTCCAAGCTAGGGAAGCCCACCAAATTCTACAGCATATGGCAATGCAGGACATAGTGCCAATCCATGTCCATTTGGTTGCGAACGATACCAAGAATGGCAAGAAGAAGAATATAACTACCAAGGTTTCCAGCAAATGGGCGGTAATGACCCATATTCCAATTCTTATAATCCCAGTTGGGAGAGCCACCCAAACTTTTATTGGGAAAATCAGCAGTACATTCCACTTCAACAAAATTTTCAGCCTTGCCAAAGAAGTTCTTACTTTCAAGAACAATTTTCAGACCAAGACCACCTTAAGGAACCCACATTGGAGGATAAGTTAAATACCTATATTCAAAAACTCACAATGAATCAAGATCACCTTGAGGAACCCACTTTGGAGGATAAGTTAAGGTCTGAATCTTTGCAAGAAACACAGAGGATATTGGATGCTCTAGTTGAGCAGATGGCACATCAACCCTAAGCACACTAAAAGGAGGAGTCTCCTAGCCAATTGGAGCAAACCCAGGTAATCACAAATTTGAGGAATGAACAGGTAATATATAATAATTTTTGTGATTTCTTTGATGTAGGAACCAATCAAGAAGAAAATGGCGAGGAGATCCAATCCGACATAGAGGAGTTGAATCAAACAAAGGAAGAGGAGAATTTAGAAGCATCAACTTGGACAGAATTGCATAAACCTCCAAATCCTTTTATGCCACCGATTTCATTCCTATGTAGGCTGGAGGAAGAGAACCAAGGTATGCATATTCCTGAATTCTATGGCATGTCCTATAGCAAAGATAGTATAGATAAGCTTGAGGTAGCCATGACTATAAAAGTAGAGCCTAATATTTCCAATTTAGAAATTGAGGAGAGAAAATTAATATTAAATGAAGAGTTTGTTGAGAGAAAACTTCCAAGTTCTAAAGAGGATGAGAAAGAGATTCAACCAAACTTGGTTGAACTTTAAAAGACCCCAAAAATTTTGGAATTTGATTTAGTTGGGGAGAACAATATGCAACCAATGATCATCCCTCCCACTTTTGGGAGCGAGAAAGAAAAAAAAATTAATATAACCATGTTGTATACTGAAGAATATTTTTACCAAGTTCCTATAGCATTGGAAAGTCACTCCAAGATAGCCTTCATGAGTTCTCATTGGCCATTTGCTCACCCAAAGATACTACCTAAGCTTTGCAATGCATTAGACACATTTCAAAGTTGCATGCTGCCCATCCTCTCAATCCTGAGCTCCAATTGCATTATGGGTGGAAGGAGCCCTACACATCGTATATGGGAGCGATGGAAATCAGGTTTTATCTAAACTCTCTTTTAGTTTATGCATGCTCACATTGAGGACAATGTGAAATTTTAAGTGTGGGGTGCATATTGTGTTTTGTGTCTTTAATTTTAATTTATTTTTGTGTTAGTTTAGTTAATGTATTTCTTTAAATAAATGAATTTTGGAAAGTTCAATTGTTATAAATATTGTTGATTGATGACCTTTGAATTTTTGAAGCACGAATTTGATAATTGAGTAGTTGCATTACCTTTAAACTAGTGAGGAATTGAGTCATCAACTGATTATTCTTGTTGTGGGTGAACATCTTTGATTGATGACTTGCTAGAACTTACTTTGATATGCATTTTAAGATTACATAAAAAATTTCAATTTGGCATCAAGATGATTAAGGCAATTAGGTGAACCCACTTTGGCTTAAAAAGACCAAACCTATTTTTAACCGTAGTTAGCCAATTTTGAGCCTATTCCGTTTATCCTTTTCTTTCTTTTTTGCAACACTACTAACTTTGACTCATGCTATTTTGCCTCTTACCCTTTCATTAGGTCAAGAGTATTTTAAGAACATTTATGACCAAGTGTTGTGTTGAATTAAGTGTGGGGTTAAATTTAGTAGGTTTAAGATTGCAAAATATAAATATATATATAATCAAATAAAAAAGAAGAAAAATAATAAAAATAATTGTTGTTCTTGAAAAAAAGGGTTGGAATATGTTACAAGATGTAATAAGTGAGTTCCCTTGAAAAGTCCTTTGATGTCAAGGGGTAGATAAGAGGAAGATGGTTAGGGATCGTTGGGTTATACATATGATCGGTTACTTTATTCTTGAAGTGCTCTTAAACTTAATGATTAAGCTCACATTTCCTAAATGCCATGCCTCTACCTTAGCCCCATTACAACCCAATAAAAGGCCTTTTGATTGTTATTAAGTAGTGGAGATTTGATAGATAAGCAAGCCTATGGCAATAATCTTTCATTGATTGTTATGAGTGTAAACACCACCTTGATCAAACACTTTTAAGAGTTGGCGAGGGAGTGACAACATAGGTTATGCATGGAAAGCCACTTAATTGCATTGGTATCAATTTTGTTTGATTTGATATTGATTGCAGATTCAAGGATAGGGAAGTATTAATGCATTTTTATAACTCTTGAACTTGACAAAATTTTTGTGTTTAGTTTGTTTTGATTTTAGCCTTGCTTGGGGACAACCAAGGAATTAAGTGTGGGGTATTTGATGAGATCATTTTATATCTATTTTTAGTATGGATTTCTATGTGTTTTTAGTTAATGTTTCATTTGATTTTGGTTTAAAGTTTGTTTTAAGTGTTTGTTTTAGGTTAAAGTGGAAAAACTCCCTTGGATGATCAAAACAATGAAGAAAAAGCAAGAAGCAAGCAAGACATGGCCAAGCCAAAGCAAGCTTAGCCGTGTCCCTCAAAATTTCTCCAAGACAGTAGATGACACAGCCAGGTGACACGCCCAAGTCACTGGCCGTGTGTCACCAAAAGAACAAAAACCAAAGAACCAAGCAAAGAAGGAAAAATGAAGAATAGAAGCTGACACTGGCAGGTGACATTCCCAAGCCTGCCAGTAAGCCTGCTAGTGGCCGTGTCACATGACACGGCCATAAGCTTGGCCGTGTCCCATGCCTAGCCAAAGAACAAAAGAAGAAAAGAAACAAGCAGAAGGTGACACACCCAAGTGACACGGCTAAGCCAGTGGCCGTGTCACATGACACGGCCATAAGCTTGGCCGTGTCACCCCATGAGACCAAAGAGAAAAGAAAGAAAGGAAAGAAGGCAGTGATGGACACAGCCAACTAGCTTGGCCGTGTCCTAAAGGGAAATGAGAGACACGGCCAAGCCATGAGTGGCTTGGCCGTGTCACCCAAATAAAAACCCTAATTCTTTTTCACGGGTTGAGGAACAAGTGGGAGACAAACCAATTGCTTTTGTCAAAAGGAAGAAAAAAGAAAGGAAAAAAACCTGCCTAATTGATGGAAAGAAAGATTAAACAAAGAAAATAGTGGGGAACAAGGTATAGGGTGTGAGTTGGAAGTGAGTTGGAAGGCATGGGTTTGAGCTTGGAATGAAATAAAAAGAGAAGAAGATGAAGATGAGAAGGCTTCAGCAGAGGGCTGGAGGTTTTGTGCAGAAAACAGAGAACAGAGGCAGAGAAGAGAGGTTTGAGAGGAGGAGGTTGTGCATACACGTTTTGAGCAAGGAGGGAGTGACACATTCCTTGACTCTTCATCGTCATCCTCCATTTCCATCCTCTCCAGCATCTGCATCTTCCATTGGCAGCTCCTGAAGATTCAAGAAGCTACATTGAAAGGGGTTTTTCTATTTTCTCCTTTTAATTCATTTTAATGTTATTGTTGTTGTTGTTGTATTAAGTGTATTAAACATGAACTAAATCATTCTCTATCTAGATGTTAATGAACCCTAGCTTATGTGTATGAATTGAAAACTTTTAATTGATTGAGTTGTTTTATTCTTATGATGCTTAATGATTATTGCCAATTGATGATAGCATGCTTATTGATTGGTTACCATTTTCATATTATTGACTTGAGAAAGCTTGATATGAATTTATTACTCATAAGGGTTGAGAATTGATTGGGGTGCTAGAGATACACCTACAAGATCCTTTGGTTTATAGTTCCTTGTTCTTAATGCATGATCTATTTAATTGTGTTTTGAGAAGAGATTCCGGCACTCTACTTAGTGATTAGGGATTAATTCGCTCGAGAGAGGTTTTAGTCTAAGTTAGAGGAATGCCAACTCAACTCTATCATGTAATGTAATTGAGGCTAGGGGGATTCAATATCTGGATAGTATCATTATCATCAATCCTTTTTACACAACACACAATTTATCTTTATGTTCATTTATTTAAGTTAATTGTCTTTAATTATAAAACATCACAAAAATATTAATTTGTTAAACAACAGTTAAGGTTTGCACTAGTGCTTGGCCTTGTCCCCAGTGGAACGATAACTCACTCACTACTTTATTACTTGGGCGACCCGTGCACTTGAGGTATTGCTATAGCACAGCTCGACGCGCACCATGTCACACCAGCTCCAATCTCAAAATGGGCTTCACTTAAACCTGTGTCCCTTATAGACCCCATTTCAAGCCTATCAACGACCTGTTGATCTCTCTTGGTAGGTAGAGACTATTAGTGGAGATAGTTTGATAAGCATGCATATGAGATAGATAATATTTAAACTCAAATGAGACCTTTGACCAAGTAATGTTTATGTGCCTATCTGAAGTGCCACAGTTCTTGCTTAAATAGAAATGATTCCCGATTCAGTACGGTAACTAGGGTTGTCAAGTTATAGATATGTTGATTTGGAAAATCAAGTTCTGAGGTACATTAACATTGATTTGGAAAAGCTAACATTTGATTTCAAAATCAAATTTGAAAAATTCAAAAAAAATTTTGTCATACAAAACCTTCAAGTTAAGAGAAGTTTGTTGCACCATCAAAACTAGAAGGACATATTGGGCAAAGGAAATGATTATTGGCAAGGTCATGAAGAAGCTATCAACTGATATGATGAGACATAGTTTGAAATAGATGAATCCCTGACTCTGCTACTTGGGGTCTCCATTATTCATATTTTCAACATCTTGAAGATAAAGGCCATAAATGCAAAGCTTTCTATCATTCCAATGCAAGACTTGAACGAGCGTCGAAAAGGAGTCAATGAGAATACTTCTGCTGATCACCTCGGTCTATGAGTCAATGAAACCGTTGTGAGTATTTCATGCATATCATGCATATATGAGCATATCACATCACACTTTCTTGTCTTGTATTGTCTATTCTTTATCAAAGTGAACAGCAAACACTCTGTGAAGTAAAGAATCAAAAGAAGATGTCAAATCGGGGGGGCATGGAAAGCCCATTGCTTGAGAAAGCTCCAGTAATTTTGCAAAGAGAAGAAATGCATGCTTATGCAAAGACTAGACAAGAAAAACATCAATCAAAGCTTGCATGAAAAAAAAAATCCTTAGGGGGCAAGGAGAGGATATGAAAGCCATCTAAAAATAGCTGAATTCTTGCAAAAAGGAAGAACAAAAAGAATGGAACATTAGAACTATCAAAAGAATGAAAATGCAAATGACAAAAGATCAATCCAGCTAGAAGAGTTGAAGCCAATATAGGACAAATTTCTAAGGATGAAGATCCACTTTCAAGGGTGAAGACCCGATTTCCAAGGATGAAGATCCATTTTCAAAGGTGAAGACCTGATCTCAAAGGATGAAGATCCATTTTCAAGGGTGAAGACCTGATCTCAAAGGATTAAGATCCATTTTCAATGGTGAAGACCCGATCTCAAAGGATGAAGATCCATTTTCAATGATGAAGACCCGATCTCAAAGGATGAAGATCCATTTTCAAGGGTGAAGACCCGATCTCAAAGGATGAAGATCCATTTATCAAGGGTGAAGACCCGATCTCAAAGGATGAAGATCCATTTTCAAGGGTGAAAACCTGATCTCAAAGGATGAAGATCCATTTTCAAGGGTGAAGACCTTATTCTAAAGGATGAAGATCCAATTTCAAAGGGCGAAGACCCAAATTCTAAAGGATGAAGATCCACTTTCAAGGGTGAAGACCTGATTTCCAAGGATGAAGATCCATTTTCAAGGGTGAGGATCCGATCTCCATGGATGAAGGTCCATTTACAAGGGTGAAGACCAGATCTCAAAGGATGAAGATCCATTTTCAAGGGTGAGGACCCGATCTCAAAGGATGAAGATCCATTTTCAATGATGAAGACCCGATCTCAAAAGGATGAAGATCCATTTTGAAGTTGAAGAACCACAATGCATAGAATGGCCGGAGCAGTCAGACTTCTCAACTGATAAAAGGTTATTCAAACTCAATCTCGGGTCAAGTACCCAAATTCAATCTATTCTCGGGTCCAAGTACCTAAAACAAATTTAAGTAACCATCTCAAAAATTAAGTCTTATTGCTTTTCACTCTCTTTCACTAAAGTCTCAGATCATTCAAGCAGGGGGCAAATTGTAGACCCTTAATTTTTTACCCAGTCCAGTCCAATATATTTTAATTAGTCCAAAACAATTTTTGTTATCTTAATTAAATAATATTTACTTTAGTATCTAATTTTTATTAATAAAAAATAAAAAATAAAAATAATAAACAAAAAATAAAAATCAGCGATGAAAAAATCATCGCCGAAAATCAGTGTGGGAAGAATGGTCGTGGGCCATTTCGCCCGCAGGAGTTTCCTGTGGGAGAAATGGCCCATAGGCCAATTCTCGCCTGCAGCCTACAGCCAGCTATAACAATTTTTTTGCCAGTGCATTTTTTCCGCAGTAGTTTTTTTCGCCAGCGAAATTTTTCCGACACAAATTTTTCCAAAACCTAATACAATTAGGTTTCGGTTTCCTTTTCTTAATTAATGTTAGATTCCGTGAATAACTAAAATTAATCATAAAATTCTTCTATAAATAAGGACAATGACAACACAGAAAAGATCGAATTTTGGGAGGAGAAATTAAAATCGAAATTAAGGAGGAAAACTTTGAATCAATCGAACTTTTTGAGAGAGCAAACAAACAATTCAATCCATCAAAGGCAGCAAAGCTTGTCTTTGTTTTTGTTCATCCAAGAAGTGATTTTTGGTGGAACCAACAAAAGAAGGTATGAATTTCTTTATTTGTTTCATTAATTCACAGTAGCTTCATCATTCAAAAATCTTAAAAATTGTTTCTGTTTCTTCAAAATCAAAAAACCCTAGAACCTTGATTTACCTTTTATAAAGTTTAAAAACCTTAATTCATTTATTTGTTTTCCAAAAATCTTAAAATTGTTATTTTTGTTTCTTCAAAATCTCAAAACCCTAATTTGCCTTCCAATTCTTCAAAACCATAAATTAAATCTATTTCTTTCCAAAAACCCTAAAAAAATATCTTTTTTGTTTCTATAAACCTTAAATCGTTTTGTTTATTTTCATAAAGTTTCATAAAATTATCAATTGTTTTTACAAATTCTAAAATCTAATATATTCTCTGAAACCTTAATTCTAAAATTCTAAAACCCTAATTCAACTCCAAAACCCAAAACAGTAAACCCTAACTCCCTTAAAACCTTAAACCCTAATTTTTCTAAACCCCAATCCTTTAAACCTTAAAACCTCATAAACCTAAAATTCAACACAGTAAGTAGCTAATAGTCATAAACTTAATGTTTTGAAGTGCCCAAACCCCAATTTCATGATTTCTCTTCTCAAACACTAATTTGGTTAATCAAAGAACTTTATCAACCTCTTAAATTCTAAAACTTTTCTTCATTTTAATTCTTTTAAAATTTATAGTAGCTTAAATCCATGAATTTCCAAAACCCTAAACACATTAAATAAAGAATCTTAAATAGAAACAGTAGCCCTAAATTTGAATCTTTATTTGCTTTATTCAATTTTATATTTGATTATGCTTTGATTTATTTTATATGCTTTAATTTATTCAAGTCCAAATGCTTGGTTTATTTAATTTATCATGGATGGATGTTTACTTCCTATTGATGTTTAATACCTTTGATGAATGATTTATTTATGATGAATGGTTATTTACTTTTATCGATTTATTTAGATTTCCAAATGTTGTAAGAGGTATGTTTCCACTTGGTAGGTACCTCATTAGTTAAATATCATGTAATTTAAATTGCTTTTCTATATTAGAATCAATGTAAAGGACATGTTTCTACCTTTTGGTGGGTGTCCTATTTAGGCATGGATAATGTAAGGGCATGTTTCCATCTTCGGATGGGTGTCCATTATTTTATTTTGCTTGGACATTGCTTTGATTTTAATATAATGATGCTTTCTTTTAATTGTTGTGTGTAATATGGAAAATGTTGTATATTTAAGAATTTTATAATATTAAGACCTGTAAAGGAGGCCAGTTCCAATGAACCGGGCGTTGTGGGGGTGCTGGGCCATTTCTCACCTCCCCCTCACGTACCCAACTTTCCGAACCCATTAGGGGGTTGAGGATTCCTTAGGAATCGAGTCATCTACCCCTTTCTTTTTCCCGGCTCATCCGGGTGGCGACTCCATTTTCTTCGGACTTAGGTCTGTGTTCTCTAAGTCCCCGAGCCTAAACAGTGTCGAAGTCACAAGAACCATTCCACTGGGAGTGGGAGCAAAAATTTTCGCTCACAATACTGACCTCGAGTGCCATATCCAGCAAGGTTAAACAAGGACAAGATGGATGCTCATTTTGGTAAGTTCCTTGAACTCTTTAAACAACTGCACATTAATATTCTATTTGCTGAAGCTTTATCGCAGATGCCCAAATATGCTAAATTTTTTAAAGATATCCTTTCTAACAAAAGGAAACTTGAGGAATTATCTTTAGTGCAATTGTTGGAAAAGAGTTCAGTAATTTTGCAGAAGAGATTACTTAAGAAATTAAAAGATCCCGGTAGTTTTACTATTCCATGTTTGATAGGTAATCTTAAAGTTCAAAGTGCATTGGCTAACTTAGGGGCTAGCATAAGTGTTATGCCCTACAAGATGTTTAAAGAGTTAGGAGTCGGAGAACCTAAACCAACACTCATGACCATTCAACTTGCTGATAAGTTAGTAATTCACCCTCGTGGTATTATAGAGGATGTGTTGGTCAAAGTCGGGGATTTAATTTTTCCAATGATTTTGTTGTCATTGTTGTAGATGAGGATGTGGATGTTTCACTTATCCTTGGTAGGTCATTTTTGAATACAGCTCGTGCCCTTATCGATGTCCATGATGGCACATTGACCTTAAGAGTGGGAGATAAGAAAGTTATTTTTAATATACATTATGATATGAAGCATCCACTTACACTCAATGAGGTAGATTCATGCAATGATATCATTGGGCATGAAACATTAAATTGTGTTACTAACATTGTTTCTAAGGATCCCATTGAGTTGTGTTTATTGAAGGATAATGTTGAGGATCAGGAAGCACTGGAACAGCTTGCTTATCTTAAAGCAAGCAAGTCATTTAAGAGTCGAGCATATGAAACCAATGAAATGCCAAAATAACAAAGGTCGTGACCATCTATGATTGATCCACCATACTTTGAACTCAAGACCCTTTTGTATCACCTTGAGTATGGATGATTGTACTTTTCACCAATTCATACTTTTGTTTTTGTTTTTGTTTTTTTTCTTTTTTTCTTTTTCCTTTTCTTTTCTTTTCTTTTTATTTTATTTTTGTTTTTATTTCTTTCTATTTTAATATATAAATGAATCTTCCCCATTTTGCATGTCATTTTTTTTGTCCTATAGCTCTTTCAACATCACAACACTTTTGGAACCCTATTCATATATGTCGATTTAGGACATGTCAGGAAAGTTTTCTCTCTTTTGTTCTTTTTATTATTTTACACACATTGGGGACAATGTGCGTCTTAAGTGTGGGGGAGGGGCATCTTTTATAAATTGAGCTTTTATTTTCATTTTTGCCATTAGTTGCATTTGTCTCAAGTAGTTTCTTTGATTTTGTTTTTGGATTCAAGTAAACTAGATTGCTATTATAATATGAAGTGAAATGGTTCCTCTTTTCATTAAAATAATGATTGATTCAATGAACGACAATCTCTTGTTGAGGTTGACTCGGTTTTCTTAATTGATTGCTAAAGACTAAATGTGATAGATTGAATTAGGTAGTTGATTGATGAGAGCTGCACATCTGAAGTTTAAAACCTTAGTTATATTTTTTTATCATAGTCCAATTCTTTAGATACTTGAGTCGAACTTAGTATGATATCTTTATTATCTTAAGTTCTTGACCACTTTGTTATAAATAAAGTAAAATAAAATAATTAATTAATTAAACCAATTTTTCAAGAGCTTTGAAAATTTATCCATGTTCCGCTGATTTTAACTCTTGAATTAAAACAAATGAGTTGAAATCATAAATAGTGCTAGTAGCCATTTGAATGATGATTCTAACCGAGTAACCAGGGGTCGGCATAACAAATGTTTACTTTCATGTCAAAAAGTTAGTATCAGTTCAATCAAGTCGGACTTCTTTTGAAAAAAAAATTAATGTTTCACGCAATGCATTTTATGAAGGGGTCAAAGAACTTAAGAGAAAACTTACTTCCTTACTTCGTTCATGACTTTTGAGTTCTTGAAATTTTATGCTCAATCTTTTAACTTTGAACTTTTAAATTTTAGATCGATTAGATTTTTTTTTTTGAAACTTCTTAATTCAGCTACCATGTTTGAGATTTAGTTTTTGGTTGAGAATGTTGGGTTTTCTAATTCAAGTATTGTAAAAACTTTTTTTTTCTTTGGATATGGAGGGGTCTTTCATTTCTACCTATTATAGTGATTTGGTTTGCTTGAGGACAAGCCAAAACTCAAGTATGGGGGAATTTGATAAGTATATAATTGATGATAGTTTTGTCCCTATTTCTTAATATATTTATTGTCAAATTGAGTTTAATTTGTTTGTTCAATTATTTATTAGGGTTAATTCCAGGAACTTTTGACACGTTGGGACCTTGTAGACCCTTAATTTTTGACCCAGTCCAGTCCAATATATTTTATTTAGCCCAAAATAATTTTTGTGTTGTCTAATATATTTTAATTAGTCCAAAATAATTTTTGTTATCTTAATTAAATAATTTTTGCTTCATTATCTAATTTTTATTAATAAAAAAATAAAAATAATAAAATAATAAAAAAAATAATTCAAAAAAAAAGTCGGGCTGTGCGAAATGGCCACGCAGGAAAATCCTGCGAGCAAAATGGCCAGGCCATTTCGCCCGCAGGAAAATCCTGCGGGCGAAATGGCCTTCGCCCGCCCACAGCTGCGGCAATTTTTCCTACGGCAGATTTTTTTGCCAGCGCAATTTTTCCTACGGCAGATTTTTTTGCCAGCGCAATTTTTCCGACGCAAATTTTCTGAAACCCAATACAATTAGGTTTCGGTTTCCTTTTCTTATTAAATATTGAAAGCCATGAATAACTAGGAAAAAAAACCATTAAAAACCTCTATAAATAACAATACAAAAAAGAAAAAAGGGATTGTGAAATTAAGGAGGGAGTTGGAAAATTTTGAAACCGAATCTGTGAATGAAAGTAGTGGAACCAAGCTGATCTTTTGAGGAGCCGAAAATCAATTCAGCAATTGATCAAAGGTACCAACTGCCTTTGACCTTGTTCATCCAAGAAGCAATTTTGGTGTAACTTACAAAATAAGGTTTGAATTCTTAATTCCTTTTTTTTTTGTTTTCACAGTAACATTAATCATCCTTTGGTTTCTTTTAGATTAAAATCTTTATAACCTCAATTCATCTTTTGTAAGGTTTGAAAATCTTAAATTGTGGCTTTATTTTCTAAAAGTTTAAAGTTGTTAGATTTATTTCTTCAAAACTCCAAAACCAAAATTTGTTTTCCAAATTTTCAAAACTCAAAATTGTGTTTTGTTACTTTCCCAAAAGCTTTAAAAATATCTTTTTTTGCTTTACAAACTTTAAATCATTGGTTTATTTTCATAAAATTCCATAAAATCTTCAATTGCTCTTTCCAAATCCTAAAAATCATGCATCACAGAAACCCTAAATTCTAAAACACTAAACCCAAATTCAACTTCTAAACCTAAAATAGTAAACTCTAACTCCTTTAAAACCTTAAACCCTAACTTTTTCTAAACCTTAATGTTTTAAAACATTAAAAACCATAAAAAACATAAATATTTTAAATTTACACAGTAAGCTTGAAATCACCATTTAAAACCATGAATCAAAAGTATTTTAAAGTGTCTAAAACCCTAGTTTCATGATTTCACCATTCAAACCTTAATTTGTTTAATCAAAGAGTCTTACCAACCTTTTAAAACATAAAACCTCAATCTACTTTAATTCCATAAAAAAGTCACAGTAGCCTAATTTTATGAATTCCAAAAACTTAATACATGAGATAAAGAACCCTAAATGGAAACAATAGCTATAATTTGGATTTTTATTTACCTTATTCAATTTCATATTTGATCATGCTTTTTTTATTTCTTATGCTTTAATATATTTAAATTCAATGCTTGGTTTATTTTATTTATCATGGATGGATGTTTACTTTTTATTGATATTTTGTACCTTTGATGAATGATTTATTTATTATGAATGGTTATTTACTTTTATCAATTTATTTAGATTTTCAAATATTGTAAGAGGTATGTTTCCACTTGGTGGGTACCTCATTAGTTAAATATATTGTAATTTAATTTGCTTTTCTATTTTAGAACCAATGTAAAGTGCATGTTTCTACCTTTCGGTGGGTGTCCTATTTAGGCATGTGATGTAAGGACATGTTTCCATCTTTGGATGGGTGTCTATTTTTTTGCTTTGTTTGGACATTGTTTTGATTTTTAATATATCGATGCTTTATTTTAATTATTGTGTGTAATATGGATAATATTGTTATACTTAAGAATTTTATAATATTAAGACCTGTAAAGGAGGCCGGTTCCAATGAATCGGGCATTGTGGGGGTGCTGGGCCATTTCTCACCTTCCCCACACGTACCCAACTTTCCCAACCCATTAGGGGGTTGGGGATTCCTTAGGAATTGAGTCATGCACCCCTTTCTTTTTCCCAGCCCGTCCGGGTGGCGACTCCATTTTCTCCAAACTTAGGTCCGTGTTCTCTAAGGCTCCGAGCCTAAACAGTGCCGAAGTCGCAAGAACTATTCCACCGGGAGTGGGGGCAAAAATCCTCGGTCACAGACCTTAAGGTTATTTAGGCCGGAATCACAGATGAAAGGCAAGGGAAGAAGCTATTTTGGGCAGATTCTTCAAGTGACACACCCAGTGACATGGGCATGTCCGTGGCCGTGTCATTCAACTGCTTTACAGAAGCTTTGACACGCCTAGAGACATGGGCATGTCACTGAACATGCCATTACTCCTGACTTACAGAAGCTATGACACGCCCAATGACATGGGCATGTCCTTGATCGTGTCCCTAACTCAACATTGCAGTAGTAACAACACACCCAAGGACATGGGTGTGTCACTGTCCATGTCATTAAAGTTTGAAACAGCACCGTTGACAAGCCCACAGACACAGGCGTGTCCATAAGCATGTCAGGCAAAAATATCTAGGCTATAAAATCTGAGTTAAAGAGCGAATTAGGGATATAGAGGTTATTTTTTAGAGCCGACCTCCTAAGAAAAAGAGTGAAGATGAAGACCCGATTCCTGCGAGATTTAATCCATGATCTGAGGATTGAAGTGAAGAAACACAAATCATTCATCATGGATTGTTTGAATTCTTTTACTTATTTCCTCTATTTTTGGTTTTCTAGTTATGAACATGGGCTAAACATTTTATCTATCTAGATATTGATGAACCTTAGCTCTATTGTATGGATTGAATAGTTCTTATTAAATTAAATCATTTGATTGAGTTGTTTTATCCTTTTAATTCTTAATTTCTTATTTCCAATTGATAATAGTATGCTTATTGATTGGTTGCAATTTTCATATTATTGACTGGAGAAAGCTTGATATGAACAGAATGCTCATTAGGATTGATGGTTGATTGGAGTGCTAGAGATAGACTTACAAGACCCTTTGGTTTAATGTTCCTTGTTCTTATTGCAAGATCTATTTAATTATGCTTGAGAAGAGATTCCTAGCATTCTACTTAGTGATTAGGGATTAATTCACTTGAGAGAGGTTTTAATCTAATTTTGGGGAATGCCAATTCAACTCTATTATTTAATTTAATTAAATTGATATTCATAAATACTTTTCATGGCTAGGGAGATTCAATATCTGGATAGTATTTTCATCACCAACTTTTATTGCACAATATTCAATTTTTCTTCACTTTAGTTTATTGAGTAATTTGTCTTTTATTTTAATCATCACACAAACTATTGATTCACTAAATAATAGTTAAAATTTGCACTAATATTTGACCATGTCCCAGTGGAACAATATCTTACTCACTGTTTTATTACTTGAGCGACCCGTGCTCTTACGGTAACACTGTGATAGCATAGATCCATCACCACCTGACTATTATGAAGAAGAATTTCAAGGAGTGTAGATTTATACACCTACAAAGAGAGGAAAACCAAATGGCCAATGCCCTAGGCACCCTAGCTTTTGTATGGGAGGATTATGTTAAGCTATTCCTTAAACCCCTTATTTTGACTAGTTCATCAACCCCTTGCTAATAGTATGAAATGGTCATGGAAACTGACACGAACCATGATGCATGGTATGACACTATAAGACAGTTCTTGAAACTTAGGGAATACCCGTTGGGGGCAACAAGGGAAGAGAGAAGAGTTATAAGGCGTTGGTTCTTGTAATACATCACCTTTCATGGAGAGTTGTATCAAAAATGGCCCAACGGGGTGCACTTGAGATACTTGAGGAAGTCTCAAGTTGAGTAGATCATGTTGGAAATACATGTGGAAAGTTATGGATTTCACATGAACAGATTGGCCCTAGTTAAGAGGATAATTTGACAAGATTACTACCGGTTGACCATGGAGAGAGATTGTATTGATTTTGTGAATAGGATACCACCTGAAGAATTACATTCTATGTCTTTACCTTGGCCTTTTGTAACTTGGGGGATTGACATTATTGGAGAGATACATCTGATGGCTTCAAACGGTCACCGATTCATTGTCATGGAAGTGGATTATTTTTCAAAATAGGTTAAAGTCAAATCTTTAAAAAACCTGGGGCCAAAGCCCATGGCTCAATTTATTGAGAAAAATATCATCTGTAGGTATGGGGTCCCATATAGTGTAGTATCGGACAATGGGGTGCACTTTCAAAGAGCAGTCAAGAACTTATCCTCGAAGTACTAGATCTATCATCACTGATCCTCCCCTTATAGACAAAAGACTAATGGTGTAGTGGAAGCAATGAACAAGGCAATTAAGCAGATTTTGTCCAAGATGACTAAGACATATAGGGATTAATAAAAAATGCTTCCTTTTGCTTTATGGGGGTACAAGATAAGTGTGCAAACATCGACTAAAATGATGTTATTTTCTTTAGTTTATGGAATGGAAGCAGTGTTGCCAATTGAGATTGAGATCAAGTCACTAAGGGTGGTCCTAAAAGCCAAGTTGCCTGAGACAGAATGGGTAGTAAGTAGATACATGCAACTAGCCTCGTTAGAGGAAAGAAAGTTAAAGGCATTGTATCATCATCAGTTGTATCAAAAAAAGATAGCGTGGGCCTACAACAGGAGGGTTAAGATCAGGAATCTTAAAGTTAGTGACTTAGTGTTAAAACAATGCAAGCCCAATAATGAGGTTTAGACATAATTGGGAAGGGTCGTATGTAGTGAAGTTTAGACCTAGTTGGGAAGGGTCGTATGTAGTGAAGTTTAGACCTAGTTGGGAAGGGTCGTATGTAGTGAAGCAGGTCATAAATGAGGGTGCAGTCAAGCTATCGGATATGGATAGAAATGAGTTTAGCGAGATAGTGAATATTGACAGGCTGAAGAAGTTTTATGTTTAAAAAAAAGGGTGGGGCTTGTTAGGTTAAAAACCCAAAATGGCAGCCTAGGTAAAAGTTAGAGCAGTCCGCTAGTTTCGAAAACCTGAAAGGGCAAACTAGACAACAATTAGGGCTAAAATGAGATAAAATTGTAATATCCAAAAATTTTGGAATTATTAATTATTGAAAATTAATTAAAGGATTTAAAAGTGTATATATATGTAATTAAGTGAAGAGAAAAGAGAAAGGAAGGATGTGTATATGTTGTATGTATGAAGATATACATGTCATATACAAGTCAACATTTTAGCTTGGTCAAATGATATTTTAATTATTTAAATAAATATTAATTAATGGATAGTGGAAGATGATATTTGTTATTAATTAAATAATAATAAAAATGCTTGGTGGAGAATTAAAGAGGAAATTGTGTGGTTTTAAAGAGATTTGTGAGATAAGTGGAGTTGTTCACTACTATTTTCATCTTCTTCTTCCTCCTTGGTAGCTGACCATCATCACCATCAAAGAAAAGACAGAAGTTGCTTCTTGCTAACTCAAGTAATTGAAGGATTTCAAGTGTTCAAGTTGGAGTTTTGAGGATTTTCTTCATATTTGGTAAGTTTCCAACTTGTTTCCTTGATTTCCTTTGAAAGTTTGCATGTGTAAATTGGATGTTTGGTGTAGTATGTGTTTATGGTTGATATTGGTATGTATAAAGTTGTTTTGAGTAGATAACTATGAAGTTTGGGGTTGGATTGAAGAAAAGGGTTAAGTTTGGTGAAGAAAATAAGAGTTTTTGGTTGTGTAACTTTTGGGTTGAGAAGTCATGGTTGTAATTGTGTATTTTTGCTTGTAATTGATTTGTTTTGATGTTTATACAAGTATTATGTGGTATAATGATGGATTTGGTTGAGTTTGTATAGAGTTGAAAAGGTTAATGAAAGATAATAGTTGGATGTGGCAATTATGTGTGAATATCAGGTTTTTGGCCTGACATGCCCGGTGGCACGACCATGTCTTTGGGGGTGTCGATGGTTCTGTTTTCAGTGTTGGTGACACGAGTAGTGACACACTCATGTCACTGAGCGTGTCATAGCTACTGTGATGTTGTAGAATTGACACGTGCAGTGACATGCCCATGTCACTGAGCGTGTCATAGCTACTGTGTTGTTGTAGTATTTACACATGTAGTAACATGCCCATGTTACTGAGTGTGTCAAAGCTTCTGTGTTGTGGATTTAGGGCACAGTTATGGACATGCCCGTGTTGTTGAGCGTGTCATGTGTAGAGTTTGCCCTAGATGGTTCTTTTCCATATTTTTCTTTATGTATCACTTAGTGATTATTTATAATCACATTTGGTTTAGGCTTTGAAGAGACTTGAGTTACCCCAATCCAAGTGTAGAGGGATATCTTGGAAGAGGAGGTTGGAAGTGATGTTTGTTGCTTCTAGAGGTAAGTGCAAATTTTGAATAATTGTTTACATTTAAATGACATTGGGACTTAACATATTTGGTTGGAAAATGTGTTAAGTTCCCTATTACATGATTGGTACATGAATAATATGCTATGATTTGTATAATATCACAAATACATTATGTATAATGTGGGCTTGGTGCAAAATATGATAATGATCCAAAATGTATGGATAAAGCAAATTGTTTTGTGTACATTAAAGATGGTATGTAAAGTCATTGGCAATGACTATATTGATATAAGTGATATATTTGAGGCATTGTGCCTAATGTGAACATGAGAAAATGAGTAAGGATTCGATAATGAAATGAAATATATGGAAACATAATACAATGAGAAATAAAAATAAATTGTGTGCCTAGTATGTTATTCAATTTTCAGAGTTCTGGGTTTGGTGGCATGCCTATGAATTGCCTATGGGCTAGACGTTGGGCATCACTGTGAAAATATTTTTGAGGTGAAATGACCGGGTAGTAAGCCTCAAAAACAAATCCTTAAAGCTAGGCTGGGTGAAATGACTGGGTTGTAAACTCAGACCTAGTTGGATTAATCCATGGATATATCACTACAAAAAAACACGCTATCTGCAACAGACAGAATCCGTCGTAAATCCGTCACAAATCTCTGCGACGGATACGATCCGTTAATAAAAAAAGGCGTCGCAGTTTTCAATTTTGCTACAGGCCATCGCAGATTGCGACGGATTTGCTACCACTAGGCGGTTGCAAATTTACCACTCAAATTTTCGCGGGCAAACAGTAACCGTCGCAAATCCGTCGCAGAAACCGTCGTTAATTGGTAGCAAATTTATCTTCCTGCCATTTTCAAGGTCATAGTATTCCGTCGCAGATTTCATCGCAGATTGTTGTTGCAGATTTTCCACGCAGATTTTGTCGCAAAAGTCGTCGCAAATTCCGTCGCAAAGGCCGTCGCAGATGTTCTTGAGTATATATATGCTGTGGTGTTTTCCATCGCAAATTCTGTCGCAGACTGTCCATCGCAAATTTCGTCGCAGATGCCATCGCAGGCTATTCATCGCAGATGCCTTCGCAGACCGTCCGTAAGAGCAACAATCTCATCTTGAGTGTCGAGCCCAGAGTTCTCAGCCAATGTTTTGGGGACCACGAGAAGGGCATCAGCAAAAGCTTTAACGCCAAGCTGAGCCCGCTGCTCCAAGTTTAAAAACACCATAAATTTTTAATTTACAAGTGGTAATAATAATTATTTTCCAAGTAATGAAAGCATGTAGGATCTTATACCCCTTGAACTGTTTTCTTTATTTCATTGATTAGGTATTTCCTGGCTGCAAATTCAAATGCTCCTGCCCCCTGAATCACTAGACAAGATATCAAATCTCAAACAAGAGCTTAGATGAACAAATGAGAATAAGATCCCAATCTATCATGAAGTCTACAAATTAGAAAAATAATAAACACATGCTGTTAAAACTTTAATAGTTCAATTAATAGTTGCAATGGTATAGATTTTCAGTTCTTTTATAGGATTTTATTTTATTACAATTCCATATGTCCAATCAAAGTTCCATCTGATATGAACTACAATCAGTAGGCATTTGAGATAATGAATTACTTCAGCAGCCAATTGAATCTCATGACCATGTGGTGTGGCAGACTATTTATATTCCTCCAGTCCCTTGAAGAAGTTTTCAGTTCAAATAAGAGGTGTGGAAGGAAATATCTAGTATTTAGAGACAAAAATGACTGCACTAGTCTCTGAGGCCCCATTATTTCACTCTAAACTCACTACGTATGGATGGCCCAGACAACAAGCCTCATTGTTCAAAACATTATTGCAGATCTTCAGCGAAGATAAAATCTTAACCTCAAAAGTCTCGTTAGTATGCATGTTTCCATCCAAAATGCATGTACAACTAGCATAGGCAAAATAATTTATTCATCCTACGTACATCATTGTTAATTTTGATTTTCAGAACTCAAAAGTTTAAAGCAATCTTCATATCAATAATTGTAAGACCTCAAGTAGGACTAGAAGAGAGCCTCTGGTAGAAAAATAATTTTATTCAAGCATGATTACAAACACAAGCCTCAGAGATTTCTACCAGCAGCACTTACAAGTACAACAGCTTCATCTTCAATGGTATTCTTGACAGCTCTTAGGCCATCACGTACAACATCCTTTATTTGTGCAATTGTGTGGTCATTTGGTCCTGCAACATTTAAAGACTGACAAGTGATCCCCCTGAATTAACAACAAGCACAACCTAACAAGTCCTGTGCCACAATTGGCAAAACAATCCAACAACAGCAATTGAAGGTGAACAAATTAATGGAAAATTGTTATAAGAGTTTACCTTTTATCAAGATTGTACAAGAATGGAGATTTTTCACATTTTCAACAAATGTATATTTCTCTTCACCAAGAATGTGCTCATAAACCAATCCAGCCCAACCAAGGCAGTCAGGGGTTAAATCATCCATAAAATTCACAGCCTGCCCTCCACAGGTTAAAACCAGGCGTTCCATATTTCTTCTCTTGGCTCTTCGAAGGGCAATTATCTATAAAATGTCAAAGTTAACACAACTGCAATTGCAGGCAAAGCAAAGCCAAAATTATAATAATAATAATAATAATTATTATTATTATTATCAGACCCAGAAGAATTGTAGCAACAATGGTTTAATGCCTATTACCAGCTCACTAACTAAAACAAATTATTGCTAATTAGACTGAATTCACAAGCATTATGTAATCATGCACTACATCACTAGGAATTACATTATATTTTCCATGACTTACCCCTGCACGAGCAAGAAGATCCAACGATGGGGGATCAATACCCTTTTGATTAATGACAACAAAGTTGTTGTCATTACCAGAAAAAACCTGCATATTAGCAGAAGTATAAGCATTCCTTCCAAAATCAATATATGCTTGATACACTAAAATCATATATCTCATGACTTAAGTATAAAATATGTTAAGTTTCTCAACCTTGTTTTTAAGTTCAATGATCCTTTTCACTCTCTCATCCACCTGGCGCCTTTCAGCTGCAACCATGGCCTCCCTTTGTTCTGCATTTGAGTAGAAAAATCCTGCATTGATTTCACTTGAGAGGACAAAGGGTGCATAAACATTAGTTTTGTGGCGTCAAGGAATTCTATCCAATTAACTGAACATCAGGAACTGCTGAATCTTAGCCACCTTTTGAATTCAAAGCTTAACCCAAAATTCAAATGTGGATATAATACCTTTTCTCATACTCCAAAGAGACGTTGCAAGTCAAGATATAACAATTCTCTGCACGACGCTTCATGTCAGGATGTCTAGAACCATGTTCCAGGACAAGACCTTCAACCTGGAAAGGAACAAAGGGCACAAGATAACCAGAGGTCACCCAAAGTATTGACAGCAGACATTACCATTGTAATGAGTGCCAAAGGAAATATATTGCAGGTTCAACAAATCACAAAGACAAAAACACTGGTTATACATATTTCTGCCAATTATATCATATTCAAGGATAACTACCAGTTCAGACACATGGAAGCATTGGCAATCCTAAATGGAGGGCAATGGGGGCACTTGCCCCCTCTTTCCCCCAAAACTTATAACTACATTATATGTATATTTGGGGTTTACCCCCACTTAAAAACTTTAGCTTTCTCCCACTAGAATACTCTCGCGATCAAAAAATCATATAGTTGAAATTGTAATTTCAAGAGTCCATTAGTTTTAAATTATTATAATAGCTCACTATAATAATAATAGCCCATAATGCATCAAATCATTCACAGAATTTGACAATTGAGACTTAGTTTAAACACTAAGTAACTAATCTAAAATTTCTATAATAGGCTTAACATAATAACTAAAAAATTAAGCCTATTATCATAAAATAATTTAAAAGAACTTTTACTCATACACTCTTCAGGCACAAAAAATGATAAATGATAGAGTTCTCTCCCTTTTCTTTCACATATTCTAAGTTTTTTCCCCTCTCATCATCTTTTTGCACAAAAGTTTGCCCCCTCTAAAATATTTCCTGGAATTAACCCCTGCATGGAAGACTTTAAAATCTTCATGGCAGTTGCAAGATTTTATGGGATTTACATTCCCTTACACTTACTTACAAATCTCTATCTAATACTTTTAAATGGTTCAATGTATGTGGTAAATTTCACTTCACCAATGATAGAACACACAGCAATGATGCTTGTTGCCACGTATAACAGACATCTAAAGAGACATTCATAAGAGGAACGCTGAACAAGTAAACAAATAATTTCATGTTTTTTCCCTAAGCAGTTGCGAGACCTGGCAAATTTTTTATTGTGCAACACCTGGCTTATGCTCTACTTACTTCAGCATAAGGGAGATGATGAAGAAAAAGAGCAAGAGATTTTAAAAAGGAAGGGAATTAACTTTTCTCGTTATTAGAGAGAGATAGTTAAATGCACTATGGTGTGGACAAATTGGACAAGAATATTTTGATGAGCATCAAATTTGTAGATTTCATATATTTTATATCCTGTAGATAAGCATTTCTTCAAAAATAGGGTACCTTTTAACAGCCTATTTTGTCTCTTTATTGATTAAAATTAAAAGTAAAATAAACTAAGATCCACTTAAGCATCCAAATTGCAAATATTTCTATGAAAAGTATCATATATAGCAAGGAAATTTCCTCAGATATTCATAAAAAGAGAAAATAAAAAGCATCCTTCGGACCTAAAACTCAACATAAGAAGATTATATTCAAAAGGGAAAAGGAAAATTCCCTCTTCAGAGCCTGAATGACTTCCAAATGGTGTCTAAAAATAAGGATATGAAAAAATAACAAACAATCAAAGGTCTAATATCTCTTAATTTGAAACACAAAATTTGTCCTAGATACATGCTTTATATAGAGTACAATCTGAGGAGCCAACCCCTCTCTCCACACATTATTAGAAAAGATGGCAGTTATAAATTACTTAAAGCTAGGAAAAATTTAAATATTCACACAAAAATTTGTGCATCAGGAATTATTTTCATTGAGTAAAAGAAAGAGGAATACAAAATAGATCGAAACTTGCGAAAGATTAACTTACCAGCCTTGTGTCAACATCAAATTTATGACGCATGTGCATAATCTCCACCATGAATAGATCTATGGCTTCCTCAGGTTTTCTTATACAGAGCACCTGCCATAGATACAGAACAAACTAAAATAAACTATAGTCAACTAGGAAAAAAAAAGCGCTTTCAAAATCTTATTTTAGCTTTTCCTTGCATCCTTTAATGACCAACACTGATTGGCAAACTTACCGCATCAACAACTATGTCAGTTAATTGATCTGCCAAAGCTTCATAAAGCTGTACAAGGAAGCAGAATGTCAAATTCAGATATAAAAAATTGAGTAATTAAGCATTTCGTATGTGCAAAAACATCAAACCATAAACTTACCTTTGTTCATAGCGTTGTTCTTGCAACCATTTTTAAAATCTCTTTGTCAGGTTCATCACCCATAACCACAGGAGTCTTAAATTTTTCAAGAAATTAGAGAGTTGCTCTTTTGGCAATCTCAAAACCATCAACCAATACACGTGGATGCATACCTAAAATAAAAAAAATCTCAAGCATAAAGGTTACTGCTAACACGAGTAAAACCATGACAATAACACTATAATCTTCTTTCTTGCCAATCATGCATTCTGTTTCAAAATATGAACAGGAAAAATTGGAAAGTGCACAAGGAAACAAATTTTAAAATAAATTCTCTACAAGGAAAAAAAGAAGAGAGCAACAGAATGAGAAAACACACCTCCTTGATAGGTCAAGCACACAAGATGAATACCAATCACTACTTTAATCACCAAAAAATAGTTCATCCACACATAATTCTTAGAAAGTTCCAACTTAATTAGACTTCATAAAATTTAAAATATTTTCTACAATTATATCTGCGCTCATGGTCCAAAATAGTTGCAATAGTAAAACAAATAAGTGGATACGAGTATTGAAAAATTAAAAATAACTGCAAAATCAACAATAGATAAATGGCACAAGAAACTTGGGGTAAAAGAGAAAGAGCAAGAGAGAGAGAGAGAGAGAGAGAGAGCAAGCAATAGAACAAGAAAATAAGAAGACCGAAAGCCACTAAGAATTTAAGCTAACCTTCGTCGATGTAGCGTTCAGACTGTTTCATAAGCTCTCCAATAAAGATCACTCTCTCCATAACATTGTCTCTTGGGGTGTTCTAAGCAAAACATAAGCTCGTCAAATAAAAGGGTTTTTCCTTTCTCACAAACCTATTATTTTATTTTATATGTTTTGAATTCGGATTGCCTTCAATGACCTAAAAATTGATGGACAGAACATTCACATACTACTGCGAACTTCAAAGGTGACATTACATCGATTCCATGGTCAAATAAGTAAATCCAGATGCCACTACACTTGATTTCACTACAAAACAAAAATCAAATGTAGATGAAAAGATCGAGAAAAGATAAAAAAAAAAACCATTTCTTTTAACATAGTGTTTTCGTCCTTAGTAAGCTTGATATCTCTAGCTCCACCAACAAGCCTAAATGTATTTTTTTTAACAAAAAAAAGAATTTAATTAAATACATTAAAGGCAAGGTGAGAGAGAAATTACATCTTGATAGTGCCTTTAGGACCGAGATTGGATTTGAGGACATCTTGCATGCCCTTTGCAGCATTGATGTTCATATGAAAAGCCGCCGATTTGTTCAAAACCTCCGCGTTAGGGTTCAAAACTCGAAGAGACATCTTCTTCTTTCTTATTCTTCTCCTTCTCCTTTGCTTTGCTTTGTATTAAGAGATATATAGAGAGATTTGTTGTTCTAGGTTTTATGAAGCAATGAACTGTGCGAAGAAGAAGAAGCAGATGGAAGTTCGGGCTTTAGGGCTTTCTGGAACTATACCAGTAAAATCCCTTCAGAGGCCGCATTTGTTTTTCCTTAAACGCACCGTTTCAAGCATGCTACTATTCTAGTTTTCATTTTTTCTTTTTTTTCTTTTGAATAATACTTGCGATTTTGATATTTTCTGTTTCACAACAAAAGCCAGTTTTATTCAGTCTCACTAAATAAAATACTAATTTATTAAATTTTTAGCTCAAAATTCAACTTGCAGTTAATATAATATTATTAATTTTTTAACTCCATTTGTACAATTGCCTCGTTACATCCCATTTGACCCTTAGCAACTTAGAAAAAGTAATAATTGTATCTTATAGTAAATTATAAAATAAATAATTTTTTAAATAATTTTTATTTTTTAATTTAAATTATTGTATTAAATTCTTTACTATAAGAAAATATTATAATAATTTAAAGAATCATATTTTATGATTAAAAAATGATAATAGCAAAATAAGTTAAATCCGATTAATGGGTAGAATTTTAAAAATAATTCAAAAAAATTTTTGAGGGATTTCTATAAAATATAAAAAAAAGTATGAATTTTACAATAGTAATGAAGTTAAATAAATACAAAATTATATGAAAATAATTAAATTTGAAAGGATGGTCAACAATGAGACAAAATAACAAATCAATAGGGGAAACAGGAAGAAGAAGGTGAATTCTATTATTTATATACAGTAAATTCTCCTTCTTCTTTAAATTATAGGAATTGATTTCCTCAAATATATTTCTTCGATTATTTTTTTATTAAACAAAAATTAAATATATATATTTTTATTAAAAATATAAATTTACATATTTTCTATGATATTACTAAAATAGTAAATGAGAGGGTAGGGAAGAAGACGATAGAAGAAAGGCGTGACTGCTTAATGAAATTGGAGGAAATTAGAGAGAAAGAGAGATGGAAGAGGCTCATTCATGGAAAAAAAAATTAAGAACTCCACTTTGGGTTTTGGAGGTTCTCGGCCAAAATTAGGGATAATAGAATTTGGAGGAATAATTTACAAAGAGATAGCAGAAGAGTGGTTTACGTGCTTGGCACGTGCAATATCTTTAAACTTAATTTGCGACTTATCTGCGACTGTGTTGCATATTTGTGACGCAAAGTAAGTCCGTCGGAAATATCCATTGCAAAATGAATTTTTTCTTACTGTTTTTGCAACCAATCTGTGACGGATTTAATTTCTGCGAAAATTCCCCCCGCTACCTTCTCCCGCCAAGCAGCCGCGCCAAATTTTGTGATGAAAATTTGCGTCGACCAAACAACCGTCGCAGATTTACTACGGATTTGCAACCGATTTGTGATGGCTTCCTCAAAATTCCTTCACTGTGTTTATCCGTCGCAAAACCGTTGCAGATCCGTTGCAAATTTGAAACGAAAAATTTTTGTCGCAAATTTTTGTCGCAAATGCCGAATATTTTTGTAGTGTATTGCCTACGGGGCTAGACAAAAGTTATCATTATAGACCAAAGTAGTAACTCTGGAATTTGAATAGCATATTAGTTTCCTTTTGGGCCCATGCTTGTCTTTGCTTTAATGTGAATTATGAATTATGGAACAATTGAACAATTTATTAAGATATAATGATATAATGCTATGAGATATAATATCCTTATGAATTATAGAATAATTGAGCAATATAATGAGATATAATGTTATGAGATATGATATCCTTATGTATTGTGCATTGGCATTGCATTTGAACTATATTGTTATCAAAGTTTGTACCACTAAGCTTTTGGCTTAGCGCGATTGTGGTTAATCGCGCAGGTGACATAGTAGATCCGGTTGAGCCAGAGAGTTCAGCTAGACCGAGTCGGGTCTAGGCTTGAGATTGTGAATGCAGTATTGATTGTGGACATCAAGATCAGAGACAAACTGCCAGCATGTATACATTTCATATTTTTGTACATATTGATTTCGATGTATATAAATATGAATATTCCGCAAACTATCGAAAATGTTTTGGATAAATCTTTGGTAATGAAGTTATATATATGTTTTGGCTAGTAATATCTTAACTATTGTTTATATGATATCGGTTGAATATTTTAAGATTATACAGATTTTATATATGATGATTTGATTGCTTAAAATGGTTGTGACATTCTTGTATTCGCTATATGTATATTACATATGTTGGATATATATAGTGTACGTATATTGAGTATAAGGGTGTTACAAAAATTGTCAATTAGAAAACTTACAAGGGTCGGTTGGCAACAAGAGTGATCTTGTGTATGCTGGCTTTATGTTTTTGGTTATTCCCCAATTTAATAAAATATAGTTAATAATTAAAATTATTCTATATACACTATTTCGAGTATCTGACCAACATGGTAAAATAAATTACACAATAGTGAAAAGTGATAACAAATTATAAAAGAAAAGAAAATATCTTTTATTATTATTATTCATCCTAACATCATTTTATAAAGAATTGACAAATGCAAAATCTATGGCTGAAGATAATTATAACATGAAGGCCATCTTTGCTTTAGTCGATCCAAGTAGTCTTCAGTCAAACAGGGCATGTCCAAATCAGGAGTGAACTCAAAAGCTCGAGGCTTGGCTCCATACTGGTGATTAAGTCGATGAGGATCATAACAAGTGCCTCGATGAAGACCAACAAGAGGAACATACATCAGATAAGTCCAAATGGTGACATGGGTAATTTTCCACAAAAGTACCAACCAACAGATGTTAACCACAGCTCATGGAGGATCCAATCAACCCATTCGGCATATGAGGCAACAGGATGAAGCAATTTTCTTACAGAATGATGTCAGGGCAAATATCTGGTAAAATACATAGATGGAGTGTCAAGCAAGCAGAAGCCCTCATGTAGCCACATCTATAAAGACAAATAATAATTCATCTTTTATAAAAAGAGCCCGTTAGGTTGAAAACCTACAAGGGCGGCCTAAGCAAAAATTAGGGCAGCTGACTAGCTTTGAAAATCCTCAAGGGCGGCCAAGGCAAAAATTAGGACAGCTCACTAGACCCAAAAACCCACAAGGGCGGGCTAGGTAAAAATTAGAGCAATAAAAATAAAAAGCCTAAATTGAAAATTTGAATACGTATTATAAGTAATTATCTGAAGCAGCAAGGGACTTTCAGTCAACTTCCTCAGTGAACTTGTTTTGAATTGATCCAATCCAGCTAAGGTTTCAGCGAAGATCATAGGTACAAGAAAAAATCCTCCCTCCATCTGGTCCAAAATATCCAGTGCTCGCGAATCAATGTCACCATCAGAAGAAGCAAACAGGAATTAATAAAGCAAGAATAGACAAAACATGTGTCCCTACTCTTTTGTGGGAGACAAATGGGAAGTGCAAAAATCGATCAACGAAACAAACAAGATCTTCTCACCTCTGGTCAATTGTAGAAATTTAGATTTTTGGAGTTGAAACAGCATCTGCATCTTTTGATGAGTCTTTGAAGCCAGTATAGGTAATGTAATTGGATGATTGCTTGGATATCTGTGAGCAGAGATTTTCACCCCCACTCCCATGTGAAATGGTTCTTGAGACTTCACCATTGTTAGGATCAAGACCTTAGAGAATATAGACCTAAACTCAAAGAAAATAGAGTCGCCACCCGAACGGGCCGAGAAAATAGAAAGGGGTGGATGACTCTATTCTTAAGGAATCTCCAACCCCCTATTAGGTTCAAAAAATTGGGTACGTATGGGGAAGGTAAGAATGATGCAGCACCCCCATAATGCCCGGTTCATTGGAACCAGCCTCCTTTTCAGGTCTAAACATTATTAAATTCTTAACTTATTAAAATATCATCCATACTACATGCAATTATTGAAATAAAAAATCATTATATTATAAATCAAACAAACAAATAAAGTGGATACACATCCAAAGATAGAAACATGCCCTTACAAATGTCTAAATCTCCATAAAGAAAACAAATAAAATAGGACACCCACCAAAAGATGAAAACATGTCCCTTACAATTGTCCCAAAGTTTTTAAATAAATTAAATAATATAAAATAAATAAATTAAATAGATAAGGCACCCATGAGTTGAAACATGTCTTTTACATCCTTTAAATCCAAATAATAAAATTAACACCATTCAACCATTCATAGCAAAACAACTAATCCAAATAGGCAGTTTAATCACCACATAAATAATAATAAATTAAAGTTTAATAAAAGGAAATTAAGGTTAATCACAAAGAATTACAATCCATAAATAAATATTGACCCAATCGATGAGGGGTCGCATATGGTGGTCCTACTAATAGGTTAGTTAGCGGGGGTCAGGCAGCGCCCCTAAAAGGTTGACAGTTTACATGATATGGTTTTATTGGGTCAATTAGGGTTTCTAACCAAACTAGGGTTTTATATTTATACAAATTAGGGACGTTGAATTTATAAAAATAAGAGCAGAATACATATATGGATGCTACTATCTATATATATTGATGCAAACTATAATCAGATCTAAGGTTTGATGTTAATTTAAGTTTCGGATAAAATTAAAGACTAAGGTTACAATTTGTTGAATGAAATTCATAAAGTCAATCACAGTGAACCAATATGAAGATAGTTAATTGAAGTTGAAACAAAATAATAGTATCATACCTGCATTTGTAAACTCCACCAATATCAATTTGTTGAATCAACTTTAATCTTAGTGGGATAAAGTAATCTAGAGACAATGGATACTGCCTCCTTTTGTTGTTGTATGGTTACTATTTTTTTGTTTCCTCAATTACTTTTTGTTTTATTACTACTAATAGGGTTTGTTGCTGCCATCTCTCCCTTGATCCTTCTGAATTTTTCATTCTGCTCACAGTTCTCTTTGTTTCTCTTTTTTTATTGTTGTGTTCATCCCTTTTTATTTTTTTAACCCCTGTATTTATAGGCAAAGACGGTTTAATTAAAAACCTAATCTGCTAATCCAAAGGTTATTCGAAGTCCAACTTTATTAGGAAGTCACTAAACCAAATTACACCAGGATTAAAAGACCATTGGCAGATTGGCATCATCTATTTTGCCATGGTAGCCCTCCATGGCGAAATAGGATTGCCTAATTTGCCATTGATGGGTGTCATGGCAAGCTTGCCAATTCACCATGGAACTGTGTCCATGGCGAATTGGCATGCCAATTCATCATGATTTAAAGTTTGGGTCCAGTTTAGCTTGGTTTTGTATTTTAAAATTGAATTAAACCTGTTTTGGCCTTTAAATATTAGATCGGACTAGGTTTAGGACTTTAAAACTTAAAATGACTTACTTTAGGACTTTTAAAATTGAACCGACCTAATCCAAAGCTATAAACTAGGTTTAAGTTTTTAAAATCGAACCAAATTTAGCTTGGCTTTTTTAATTGGGATCGGATCAGCTAGGGCCAAAATTAAGGGCCTACAGTATTTGAGAATGGCTTCAAATTCTTCGATCATAAGACATACTTCAAAGTTGTTTATATTGAAAGTTCTAGTTTTCAAATCCCAAAAGGAGGCAATTGCATGTAAGAAGGCATGGTCCAACTTGACATTTTGAAAATAATTGTAAACATTAAGTTGCGAACATGATATTTGTTCCCAATGTGTAGCATGGATGGTCCTGAATAAATTTTTTATCTTCTTTAAATTAGCTTTGATCACCATTAACGTTTTGAGAGAGTTGAAATTTTTCTTTAATTGTTGACGAAAAGGGGACAATTTATTGATTTATATAGCAGAAGTGTAGACTCTTAATTTTGGCCCAGTATAAATTCAGTTTGAAAAATCGAACCATGTTTGGTTCTAATTACAAAATCCAGGTTAAACCAAGTTTAATTTTGGATTAGGTTTGATTCATTTTAAAATTGAGCTAATATAATAGGAATGGGCTTGGTCCTTGCCAATTCTACATGGGTGATTCCATGTCAAATTATTGGCCACCAATTCAACATGGACCAAGCCCAGGCTTGGTCAGCTTGCATTGATCTCATAATCACACTAAAACTAAAAACCTGGCCTAGTATTCGAGTAGCATGAAGACTATTGCTTAAATTAACCCTAATTGAACATTATAAACACAAAGTAAGAATTAAGAGCACATGGGGAATGAATGATAAGAATTAACACAGAGGCAGCACAGAAAAGCAGCAACAATTAACATGAAGTAACAAAAATAGCCAAGGGCAAAAATCAACGCACAACATTCATCCAACCAAAAAGCCGAAAACTGGTGAAGGCAAGAAAAGGTAGAAAACTTGGATCAATGGACTCAATTTTGGTAGAACCAGCAAAAGAAGGTTTGATCTTCTCACTTAACTCATTTAAATTTACAATAGCTTCACTCATTAATATTTCATCTGTTGAATTGCCTTTGTCTAGTAATTTGCTCTCTTTTGTTAATTCATCCAAAACATCCAGTGGCCACTAGATAGTTTGGACAATTTGAAGATTAGGAAATTGTTTTATCCAATAACAATTTAAATTTATAATAGCAATTTATAAAATACTTCGTACAGTAGCTCATCTAAATCAACATTCAGTAGGCCTGATCTTATAAACATAATCATAGAAACTGAACCTTAAGCATTAAACCCTAATTTTGATGATGATTTTACATAAACCCTAATAATATGATTTAATTTAACTTATTTTGATTGAAAAACCCTAATTTCATATTTTGTAACTAAAGCCCTAATATCACATGGTTAAACCCTAATTTACATATAAAACCCTAGTTTTTAGGAAAAACCCTAATTTGTATAAATACAAAATCCTAGTTTAGATAGAAACCCTAATTCCCTAAAAAAATCATATCATGTAAATCATTTATCTTTTAAGGGAACTAGCCCCTTGACCCCGCCTACTAATCGGCTAATGGGACCGCTATATGCAACCTCTCGTCAATGGGATCAATATTTATTTGTGGATTGTAAGCCATTGTGATTAACCTTAATTTTCTTTTATTAAAATCTAATTTATTATTATTATTGTTATGATTAATCTACATATTTGGATTATTTGTTTTGCTATGAATGGTTGAATGGTGTTACTTTTATTATTTGGATTTTATGGATGCAAAAGGCATGTTTCCACTCGTGGGTACCTTATTTGTTTAAATTATTTATTCTTTGTAATTTATTTTAGTTAAAGACTTTGGGACAATTGTAAGGGACATGTTTCCATCTTTTGGTGGGTGTCATATTTTATTTATTTTCTTTATGGACATTTGGACATTTGGAAGGGCATATTTCCATTAATTGATGGCTGTCCATTTATTTATTTTTTATTTATAAAATAATGATTACTTATCTCAATAATTGCATTTAGTATGGATAATATTATAATACTTAAGAATTTAATAATATTTAGACTTGAAAATGAGGTCGATTCCAATAAATCGGGCATTATGGAGTTGCTGGGCCATTTTCATCTTCCTCATGCGTACCCAACTTTTCTAACCCAATAAGGCGTTGGGAATTCCTTAGGAATTGAGTCATTCATCCCTTTCTTTTCTTTCCTAACCCATCCGGGTGGTGACTCCATTTTTTCGGGTTTAGGCCCGTGTTCTTTAGGGCCCAGAGCCTAACAGTGCCAAAATTGCAAGAACCATTCTATCAAAAGTGGGGGCAAAAATCATCGATCATAGTGGCGACTTCGCTAGGGATAAGAGAAGTTGATTCTATTGGTCTTTATATTATTTTGTTCTTTCTTATTATGATATTGTCCATTTCATCATTTAGATTGTATTGTATGCATGGGTTAAGACTTCCGTGTAACTCGTGATATGTTATGTAAGGGATACCATACTTTCACTCAAGGTATGGAGATCAAGTATGGCATAACCACTCATAGCCTTGTACCTTTTGGTGTATACTTGCTGTGAGAACCTAAACTTTTTACCCCCAAAGACTAAAACTCACATAATTGGCCTAGTTACTTAGGTTTTTACCCAAATGCTTGTTATTTGACAATGGTTGATATATCTGGGTTTGAACTATGGCTTATTTGGTTTGTTCTTTTTCTAAAATGACCTAATTATATTATAAGCTCAAAATAGGCTTATTCCTTTAAAGCCAAAATACCAAAAATATTTTTAAACACTTTTTAAGATGGTCTTTGGACATGAAAACCTTTTAAAATGGCTCAAAAATCTTTTTCTACCTCATGGCTCAAATACAAAGCTCAAAATTCATTTTTAAACAAACCTTTTTTCTAATGGGCTTTGAACAAAATTATTTTCACTTCATCTGAATTACAACTTTTTATTAAATAAGCTTACAATTATTTAGGTCAATTTTGGAATACTAAAAATCGATTATGGGCCTAATTTAAACTAAGAATTGTGAATCATTGGCTTGTTTGTGGCACAATCATTAATTTTTTTTCCAAATAGGAAATCTATTTATGATAAACCCATTTAATTTAATTTAATTTTAATCCACAATATAACATAAAAGCTATTTTTAGTTTATCCAATGAATTAAGGCTTAATTAATAAGAATTATCATGGACTGACTTCTAAATTTGAGAATACAACTCTTGATTAAACCTTCTGAGTGAATTTTTTGAAAATAAAATGTCCCATGTTGATATTTTGTTAACCATATACCTAGAAAAAGAGACTTGTCATTCGTGTGTGGAAGTTGTAAAGTTGGAAGGAACGTCCTAATTATTTTGATTTATCTGTTACTTGTGCATACATGCATTGCATCACATAAGCATTGATCCTTTCTAACTCATAGACCTAGAGTACAGAAGTTCATGAGCATACGACAACACTGCCCTACAACAGTAATTTTGATTCAAGTGCTTCATTGGCAGGATAGATGCAAACTAGTTGAGGGATACAGTCGATGAAGTTGTCAAAGTTAGGATGGCCAAGCTACGGGATCAATTGGCTGAGATTATGAAGGCTCACTTGATTGAGGCTCTAGAGATCATTAACAATGAAGCATCTGCCACTAACATAAAGAAGAAGAGAAAGGCAACTTTAAGGAACATATCCACTGATCAGATAGGAAATGAGGGGCCAATTCCTATTCTACAAGATCAATTAACCATATGTCAACTAAGAATTTTAAAGACTTGTATGAGGAATGGGGGAAAGAAAAGAATGTATACAATGGAAAAGGGAGCAATAAGGGTGGCTACCATCCTGGTGGGCAAAGTCAAAGGGGACAAAAGGATGTTGGGATAAATGCAACGATTGAGCTAGCCAAGAAGCATAAATTTTTAGATTTAAGGGATCCTTTGTCAAAGGTGTTTGAAGTCTAATGAAGATGGATTTGCTACAGCCATTGGCACCTCGACCATTACTATATCCTCTACTGCCTATGCTCAACACTCAGCGTTATTGCCACTTCCATCAGACCCTAGGTCATGACATAGATCAATGTGTACATTTGAGGCATGAAATATAAAATCTCATCGATGATGGAAAGATCCTCGCCCTTGACATGTCCAAGTATATGAAGTATTTTTTGGCTCCAACTCAACAAACTTCTCTTAGTTGTTTATTTTTTTGTTTCATTTTCTTTCCTTGAGGTTTTCTAGAATAATTATTTTTTTAAATTAAGATTGTTAGAATAAATTACTTTCAATTTTTAATAGTCTTTGTTCATTTTGGTGCCCAATCGATGACGAATGTAGCTTGATATTTATAAGTTAGTGTATATATGCATTATAACTCGAACGACTTTTGTTGCATTGAGTTGAGTATGCTTACTTAGAGAGGGCTCCTACATAATTATGAGTGTCTAGATCCTAGTCGATCTTAGAACATGCTTTGACAAACTTTCAAGGTAAAATTGAACTCTGCTTGTTTAAGGGAGAGATGATCTAAGCATTGTTTAGTTAGTGAACAACTATTATCTGCCCTATTAATAATCAATCCCTAGTTTGTCCCTTTGATCCTTCATCAAATTTTTAGCTTGCTCCTATTGGCTTATAAACCCCAACAATGTAGCCTGACCTATTGTGATACTTATGGAAAATCTGATAAAGGGGAAAGAAGATCAAAGAAAAGGATGGATAGCCAAAAATATAGAGATAGTTGATGGTCATCTAAACTAAACCTTATATCACATAATGACATCAGGGAAACAAAGGATTCATCTTCACTGAAGTAGACTCATCTTACTGTGAGCGGAGATTTTTGCCCCCACTCCCGGTGGAATGGTTCTTGTGACTTCGATACTATTTAGGCTTGGGGCCTTAGAGAACACGGGCCTAAGCTCGGAGAAAATGGAGTCGCCATCCGGACTCGGGAAAAAGAAAGGGGTGGATGACTCAATTCCTAAGGAATCCCCAACCCCTTAATGGGTTCAGAAAGTTGGGTACGTGTGGGAAAGGTGAGAAACGGCCCAACACCCCCACAACACCCGGTTCATTGGAACCGGCCTCCTTTGTAGGTCTTAATATTATAAAATTTTTAAATATAACAATATCATCCATACTATATGCAATAATTAAAATAAAGCATCATAATATTAAAATCAAAGCAATGTCCAAACAAAGCAAATAAATGGACATCCATCCGAGGATAGAAACATGTCCTTACATCGACCATGTCTAAAACTAAATAGGACACCCACCGAAAGATGGAAACATTTTCTTTACATTGGTCCAAAATATAAAAGCAATTTAAATTACATAAAATTTAACTAATGAGGTACCCACAAAGTGGAAACATGCCTCTTACAATTTTAATACCAAAACAAACAAATAATAATCATAATAATAAAGAAAATATCCATCCATGATAAATTAAATAAATCAAGCATTGAAATTAAATAAATCAACCATCAAAACATATAATAAACTATATAATCAAATCTAAAATTAAATAAAGCAAATAAAGATACAAATTTAGGTTTATGTCTCAATTTAGAGTTCTTTAATTAACATTTAGGGTTTTGGGATTTTAGAATTATTATTATTGTTATTTAGGCTACTGTGAGGGTTTTTGGAAAAATGAAATTGATTAGGGTTTTATAATTTTAAGAAAGTAGTAAGGTTTTTAGTTAATCAAATTAGGGTTTAGGGCTAACATCATGAAATTAGGGTTTTGGATCCTTAAGATATTAGGGTTTATGGCTCATGATTTTAAATTATGGTTTTATGGTTTCTAAGAAAACTAACACTATCACATTTATTTTTTAAAGAAGAAGTTACTGTGAAGATTTTGGAAAGTTGATTTAATTAGGTTTTTATGGTTTGAAACCTTGATTCTGTAGATTATGATTTTGAATTTAGGATTTGATGCTTTACCGTGGTCAAAGTTAAGTGTGCTTTTAATGTTGACTGTAATAACTATTTAAGTATTTTTTTAGGTGAAACAAACATAGAAATCCAAATTAATTATCGAAAGATTAAAATAACTCAATGAATAAGATTATAAAAACTACTGTGAAGGTTTGAAAACAAAATTAATTAAGATTTAGGGTTTGAATAACTTAGGGTTTAAAAAATTAGATTTGTGTTTTGAATGATTATATTATTTACTTTAATTAAGACCTTAGGTATTGTATGAATTAATTTATGCTACTGCGTAAAATAAATTAAAGAAAGAATTAAATAACTAAGGTAGTGTAATGATGGCTTGAAAGATGAAGATGATTAATGATTTAATAAACTGAATTTAAAGCAATTTACCTGCGTTTGAAGGCTCCACCAAATTGAAGAAATTAAACCAAGCTGTTGCTTGCTTCAAATTTGGTTTTGGTTGAGCAAAGCAATCTGGAGATGATTGCTTGTTGCCTCCTTTGGTTGCTGTGTCTTGGATTTCTTCTTGCTTGCTAAGGTTTTCTTTTGGCCGAAAGAATTCAAGAGTCCCAAGTCCGGTTAAAAATCTCAATTCCAGAATTTTCTCTCCTTTTTTTAAAAGATCCCAGTCCGTTTCTATATGTTTTAATGTTGTATTTATAGGAAAAAATCAAAACCTAATTCTAATTGTCTAAGAAAATAAAAACCATTTAGGAATAGAAATAATAACCAAATAGAATTCGATTTCGAAACAAACTACAGTAGAAAAATTTATGCTGGCGAAAGTTGTTGCGGGCTACGGGTGGCCCAGCTGTGAGAATTACGTGCGAGCGGGTTCTAGCCAGCTAATTCACCATAGGAATTTCTTGCGACGAATTGGCTTGTGGCCAATTCACCGCAGAAATTTCCTACGACAGGTTTTTCCTACGGCGAATTGGCCCAAGCCAATTCATTTTCGGCGACTAAAATTTTTCATCGCCGATTTTTATTTATTTATTTTTTATCTTTTTCTTTACTGTTACTTTTTTATTTTTATGAAAAATAAATATTATAAGTAATGAATATTAAAATAAATATTATTTAATTAAAATAACACAAAAATTATTTTGGACTATTTTAAAAATATCTGACTGGACTAGGTCAAAAATTAAGGGTCTACACTTACCCCCATTCATAGATAAAAGCATAAAATGGTACAAATAAGACAACTTTTAGAGCTAGGGCAAAAAAACAAAAAAAAAACAAGAAAGGAAAAAAATAGGAAAACAAATATAGAAAAGAAAAAAGAAAAGAAAAAGGAAAAAGAAAATAAAAAATAGGAAAAATATATAGAAAAGAAAAATGAAAAATAAGAAGAAAATGAAAAAGAAAATAAAACCCAAAAAGGCGGTTTCGAAAGCCAATCGAGTTCTTTTTTTACCTAAAGCATGCAAGAGACTACCACTTAGTTTATAAGGATGGATTAACTTGAATTGGACCGGCCCAGCCAAAGACTCATATACATAATGGAAAGATCATCTTTTATTTTATCCAATATAGCTCTAAGTCCACAATCTTGAAAGTCTTAGACTTGATATACCAAAAAGGAAAAGGACGAAAAGAAGGAGGAAGAAAAAGGGTGGTCTAAAGATAAAGATAGTACTAATTAGATCTAGATTATTGCCATGAAAATGGAAAGACATACAAGCTTTATACTTTCATGAAGTCAGAAGGAAATGATGCCCAGAAGGTGAAAATGGAACCTCTAACAATAGACAGTTCCAGCCAAAATTTTATAATGTGAAGATTTGTCAGTAGTGTCACATCAGCTCTAGTCTAAAAATAGCATTCATTTAACCCATATCCCTTATAAACCCCATTTCAAGCCTAATAAAGACATGTTGATCTCTCTTGGTAGGTAGAGTCTATTAGTGGAGATTGTTTGAATAAGCATGCATATGAGATAGATAATATTTAAACTCAACAAGACCTTTAACCAAGTAATGTATATGTGCTATCTGAGTGCAATAGTTCTTGCTCAAATGGAATGATTCTCAAGTTTAGTATGGTAACTAAGGTTGTCATGTTATAAGTATGTTAATTTTGAAAATTAAGTCCTGAGATACAATGACACTGATTTGACAAAGCCAAAATATGATTTTAAGATTTAAAAAAATTATTTTCCTATTGCATAAACCTTCAAGTTAAGGGAAGTATGTTGCACCGTCGAACCTTGAAAGACAAATTGGGCAAAATAAATGATTATTTGCAATGTTATGAAGAAATAACCAACTAGAGTGCAGAATCATAGTTTGAAATGGATGTATCTCTACTGGTTGGGCCCCACCACTCATGTTTTCAACATCTTGAAGATAAAAGTCATAAATGTGAAGTCTTCTGCCATCCCAGTGCAAGACCTGAATGAGCATCTGGGAGGAATCCATGATAGCACTTCAGCTGATCACCTCAGTCAGTGAGTCAAGAGAACCACTGTAAGTATCATCAATGCATATTGTGCATACACACATACATGAGCATATCACATCACATTTTGTTGTCTTGTATTACCTATTCTTTATTAAAATGAACAGCAAACAACCTATGAAGTAAACAATTAAAAACAGATATGGAATTAGGGGGCTTGGAAGGCCCATTGCTTGAGAAAGATCCAGCCACTTTACAAAAATGAAGATACATGCTTATGAAAGGAACTAGACAACAAAAATATCAATCGGAGCCTGTATGGGAACAAAATTACTTGTTTGAGCCTACACAGAGGCAAAGCTTCTCTTTTCAATTTTTGAGTTTATGCATGTACAAAACATTTTTAGACTTTCAATATTTTGCCACATAGGGGGCAAAGAGAGGATATAAGGACTAGCTAAAAATAGTTGTATTTTTTGCAAAAAGAAGAACAAAAGAACAGAACAAGAATAAAGTAAGAACCTCAAAAGAATTAAGAATGCTAAAGACAAAAGATCAGTTCAACTAGAAGAGCTTAAGTTGATCCATTGAAGAATGGAACAAGTGGCTAGGAGAAAGCCCAAACTCTCAAATTACAGAAGGTTAGTCCAATGAGAAGAACTGAAGTTGATCCATTGAAGAATGGAACATGTGGCTAGAAGAAAGCCTGCACTCTCAAATGATAAAAGGTTAGTCCAGCTAGAAGAACTGAAGTCGAGCCATTAAAGAATGGAGCGAGTGGCTAGAAGAAAGCCATGACAGAAGATCAAAATGCTAGAAGAGATGAAATTATTTAGCTAGAAGAAAGCCAGAATCCTCAACTGATAGAACATTAGTCCAGCAAAGTGGGAAGTGCTGAAATTGTTTGGCTAGAAGAAACCAAAACTCCCAACTGATAGAAGGTCAATCAGCTAGAAGAGTTGAAATTGATTAGCTAGAAGAAAGCCAAAACCCTCAACTGATAGAAGCTTAGTCGAACCAATTCTCAAGTCCATAACCTAAAATTCAGTCTCGGGTCGAGAACCTAAAATCTAGACTCGGGTTCAGAAACCAAAAATCTAGTCTTGGATTGAGATCCCAAAATCTAGTCTTGGGTCAAGAACCCAAAATCCAGTATCTGGTCTAAAACCCAAAATTTGGTATCAGGTCGAGAACCCAAATCCAGTATCAAGTCGAAATCCTAAAATCTAGTCTCATATCCACAACCCAAAACCAATCTCAAGTCCAGAACCCAATCCAAACTCAGGTCCAAAACCATAACCAACCTCAAGTCCAGAACCCAATCCATGTCTCGGGTTCAGAACCCAAATCTAGCCAAAACACTAGTCCAACACTCAAAACATCTATGATCTATCAAGGTAAATTTCTTTTCACTCTTTGAATAAATTTAAGATCATTCAAGCAGGGGGCAAAACTGTAGACCCTCCAGTCTAAATTCAATTTGAAAATTCAGACCAAGTTTGGTTCTAATTACAAAATCCAGATTAAACTAAGTTTAATTTTGGATTAGGTTTGATTCATTTTAAAATTGAACCAATATAATAGGAATAGGTTCAGTCCTTGCCAATTTGAAATGGGTGATTCCATGTCGAATTGGTGTGTAACACCCTTATATCCTATATATGTACAATACATATTTTCAGCATATGTAAAATATGAGTATACGGTATAAAAATGTCACGGACAAATTTAATAAAAATTTTCACATTTCTATTTTAAGATTTCAAATACTAATATATAAAATATATAGTATATAAATATTCTTTGCATGTTATAGGAATCCAAAATAAATATTTTATATGAAAATCTATGGGAAAAATTCGCCAGAGTTTTGTTTGTAATTTGGACGTTTTCAAAATTCAGCAAAACACAACCTGCATAAGGCAAACACTCCCAATAAAAATCAATTCACCATTTTACCAATACTACTCAATTTCTCCATATTTTCTCAAAATACTTATATATAGATACATAAATTAACAACACATATGAAATCTCATCTGAACAAATTATTCAAAATATTCTTTACAATTTACATTATATACTTCCAAAGACATATCATAACATATATAATATCAAAATACATTGTAATATCAAATATCTACATGCTGGCAACTGGCTCTGATCTTGATGTACCCAAAAATAACTCTTTAAGCTTAATAAATACAAATCTAGACCCGACCAAGTCTAGTAGAACTCTTCGGCTCTACCAAATCATCCATGACACCTGCACGACGAATTACAATCGCGCTAAGCAGAAGCCTAGTGGTACAAACTTTGATAATAACAATAAAACTCAATGCAATGCCAATGCACAATGCATATAGATGTCACATTATTCTACTTTCTTATATTTTTCAAATATTTCATAATCACAACTCATAGCATTATATTGCTCAATTGTATCACAATTCATAATTCACATTAAAGCAAAGATAAGCATGGGCCCAAAAAGGATCTAATATGCTATTCAAATTACATATTACTGCTTTGGTCCATAATGACATCATGTGTCTAGCCCCGTAGGCAATATATATCCATGGATAATGTAACAGCCCCAGTCTCTTGGGCCTCAACCCGGCTAGACTCTTAGGCCCCAGTATCTTGGTCCTCAACCCGGCTAGACTGCTATAGTTTTTGAGGCTTATGACCCAGTCTTTTCACTATTCCAGCGTTTAGCCCGTAGGCAATCATAGGCATGCCGCCAAATCCAGAACTCTGAAAATTGAATAACATACTAGGCACACAATTTTATTCATATTTCTCATTATCAAATTCTTTCAAAATTCCTTTATTAAAACTTTTCTCATTTTCTCATGATCAAACTAGGCACATTGCCTTATTATATCATCTTTTTCTCACTTTTTTTTCTCATTTTTTCATTTTTCTCATTATTAATCTCTTTCTCATTGTCACATATTCAATCTATGCACATTGCCTTGTTTTCACATTTTTTTCTCATTTTTCTCATTTTTCATATCTTTCTCATTTTTCTCACTTTTCTCACTTTTCTCATTTTTATCAATATCAATTCATTTCATTATTCCACATATCACATTTTTGCATTCACAACACATTACCCAATTACTTTGGATATTTTCACATAATATACATATTTCACATTTTACACAATTTAGCCATTATCAATGGCTTTTCACAATGCATTTAACACATATATGACATTACAAATGTCATAGCATATTATTCATACACAATCAATGAAACAAGTAGCTTAACACATTTTCCAACCAAAATGTGTTAAGTCCAAATGTTATGCAAATATAAACATTATATTCAAAGTTTGTACATACCTCCACTAGCAACCCAAAGCAAGCATAACACAACCTCCAATCCTATCCTTCCAACTTGCTCTTTACCACTTGGATGAAGCAAATCAACCTCCCTCAATGCATATACCAAATGTGATCATACATAATCATTTAATATCGCATTTTAAGGTATTCTCAACATCAAACCATAATTAAACATCACTCTAAACCAAATCCCAAAATTAAGCTTCACCTCACTTTAACTTTGAAAAATCATATCAAGCCATTTAAATTAGTGTTTTAAGTTTATTAATATCATTAGAAACATGTTTTAGCATGTTTAAACCAATTACATTAATTAACCACATGCTTATGCTCAAAACCTTAAAATGGCATAACCTTCACCATTAAAGGATCTCCATTCTAACTCAATCCAATTATCATTTCAATCTTATTTCCACCACTTATATCATTAAATAACATGATTTAAGTACTAAAATCAAACAATTAATCATTCTTTAAAAATTCACTTTTCCAAAACCCTAAATCAATACTACCATCTTCAAACTCTATCCAAACTTAACTAAATCCATCATTTGATTTTAAAATCCTTGTTTATGCATCAAAACAACACATTTGGAACCAATTTGCACAATTAAAACTCATGATTTCAAAAACTCAAATGTTCCATAACCCTATATTCTCTCTCTTCACCAAACTCAACTTAAATTCAACCATTTCTTAAATCTAACCTTAAAATCATTGTTAATCACTTAAAATAACTTCATGCATATCCAAATAAATAATTAAATATTAGAACTTCAAAAACCCAAAACATACATATTCAAACTTTTATGGAAATCCAAAGAAAAAGTGAGTAAACTTACTAATTAAAGAGGAAAACCTTAAAAATTCACTTGAAACTTTGTAAATATTTCAATTAAATGAGTTTGGAAGAAGCAAATCCCTCTCTTGAAGCCATGAAAGTCGGCCTTGAAGAAAAGAAGAAGAAGAAGAGGGAAAAAAAATGATTTTCTCTTTCCTCCCACTCACATTTTCAACCTTATATATATTATTATTTTAATATATTTTTAATTAATTAATTAATTAAAACTCCAAAATATTATCTTCCATCCAAAATTATTTATTTTTGAATTATTTTATTAATTTTAAAATTTTAAGATTTAATTACCAAAATACCCTTTTACTTTGACTTTTCTTTTATAAAGGTTGACTTTTATATGTTGTATATATTTTACATATATATCACATATATATTCCACTTTTTCATTTAAATTCCTTCATTTTTCACTTAAAACCATTAATTTAATTTATCCATTTAAATTATAATTTATTTTATTAAATTTCTAAAAATTAGAACTTTTTAAAAATTTTGGGATATTACATATGCACAAGTAACGTGTATCTTATATACACATCAAATGTACCTTATATGTGCATTAAATATTAAGTATGTAATGTATTTATCCAACACATACAATTAATATACCATATGTATATGTTATATATACTCTAGATATATATATATATATATTGAGTATATATAAAATTTTATATCTCCAAAATTACGGATGTTACATAGTGGCCACCAATTCTATATGGACCAAGCCCAGGCTTGGCCAGCTTGCATTGATCTCATAATCACACTAAAACTGAAACCCTGGACAAGTATCTGAGTAGCGTAAGGACTATTACATAAATTAACCCTAATTGAACATTATTAATACAAAGCAATAATTAATAGCACATGGGGGATGAATAATAAGAATTATCACAGAGGTAGCATAGAAAAGCAGCAACAATTAACACAAAGTGACAAAAATAATCGAGAGAAAAATTAACACACTCAATTGCTTCATCCAACTAAAAAGCTGAAAACTAGTGCAGGCAATAAAAGGTAGAAAGCTTGGATCAATACACTCAATTTTGATGGAACCAACAAATAGAGGTTTGGTCTTATCACTTAACTCATTTAAATTTACAATAGCTTCACTCATTATTATTTCATTTGTTGAATTGTCTTTGTCCAGTAATTTGGTCTCTTATGTTTAATTCATCCAAAACATCCAGTGGCTGCCAGATAGATTGGACAATTTGAAGTTTAGGAAATTGTTTTATCCAGTAGCAATTTAAATTTACAGTAGAAATTTATGAAATACTTCGTGCAGTAGCTCATCTAAATCAACATTCAATAGCCCTAAGTTTATAAACATAATCACAGAAACTAAACCTTAAGCATTAAACCCTAATTTTGATTATTATTTTACATAAACCCTAATAATATGATTTAATTTAACTTATTTTGATTCAAAAACCCTAGTTGCATATTTTGTAACTAATGCCTTAATATCACATGGTTAAACCCTAATTTAATATAAAACCCTAGTTTAGGAAAATTCCTAATTTGTATAAATATAAAATCCTATTTTAGATAGAAACCCTAATTCTCCAATAAAATCATATCAAATAAATCGTTTATCTTTCGGGGGCGCTGCCACCTTAACACCCGCTGTATGTAACCCCTCGTCAATGAAAAGGAGGCTGGTTTTAATGAACATGGCATTATGGGAGTGTTAGGCCATTTCTCACATTCCCCACACGTATTCAACTTTTCAAACCCAATAAGGGGTTGGAGATTCTTTAGGAATCGAGTCAACCACTCCTTTCTTTTCTTTCTCGGTCTGTCTAGGTGGCGACTCCATTTCTCCGAGTTTAGGCCCATGTTCTCTAAGGCCAGAGTCTAATAGTGTTGAAGTCATAAGAACCATAGTGGGATTAATACCCTTCATATCGCTCAACCCCCAACCAATGGCTCTCTTGAATTTTTTCAACATTTCCATAAGTTTACTTTCATCATCACTTTTGAAAGTCGTAGATATTATTACTGTTTTTGTGTTGTTATCCCCAAGAAAAACATAATTCAAATGTATTGGGAGTTCTTTAAGTTCAACCATTTTTTTTAATCTCCTCTTCCTCAAATTCAAGTCCCTTCTCATTACTTTCATCATCCAATATGGACTTGCATTCTTTAATTTCCGCATAAAAAATCTCAATCTCTTCACCCAAAGTTAAGGCCATCTCTAACTTGTCTTCAATGTTTTCCTGCAAGAAAAATTTTTTAACAGCAAGATTAGTAAAGTCATTAAAATAGCAGTCTTCATACACAGTAGTAGTGGGAATGGGAGAAGTGTTAAAAATTGAAAATTTCCACAATTTGTCCCAACACAATTGTAACATCCCTAATATTTTTGAAATTAAATAAAATAAATTTAAATTAAATTTAAATAAGTTAAATAAATGATTTAAATGGAAAATAAAAGGATTTTAAGTGAAAAAGTAGAATGTGTATGTGAAATATACCTAACATATACTTAACATATACATTAGTCAACTCTTTTAAAAGAAAAGTCAAAAGTCAAAGGGCAAAATGGTAATTATACTTTATAAAATTAAAATTATTTAAATAAAATAAAAATAAATTATTTTTGGATGGAAGAGGTAATTTGTGGTTTTTAAATAAATAATTAATTAATTATTAAAAATAAAATAATATATATGGTTATATTTTACGTGGAAAGAAAGAAAGATAATTAAGTGGTCTTCTTCTTCTTCTTCTTCTTCAAAATAAAAAATTCTATAAAAGTTAGGAGTGATTTTTTCTCCATTTAAACAACCAATTTTGCAAGAAATTTCAAGAATCAAGAGTAGTTTTGGTGATTTTCTAACAATCAAGTAAGCTTTCTTACTAAATTTTCAATTTCTATGGAAGATATGGATATGTGAAATTTTGGATTTTATAGTAGCATGATTTACTTGCTTAATTGGATATGAATGAAGTTGTTTTGATTTGTTATTAATGATTTTATGGTTAGATTGAAGAAATGGTTGAATTTAAGTTAAGTTTGGTGAAGATAGAGAATTTAGGGTTATGGAACTTTTGGATTTTTGAGAACATGAGCTTTAATTGTGCAAATTGGTTCCAAATGTGTTTTTTTGATGCATAAACAATGAATTTAAAGTCAAATGATGGATTTAGTTAAGTTTGGGTAGAGTTTGAGAATGGAAGTGTTGGTTTAGGGTTTTGGAAAAGGTATTTTTCAAAGTATGGTGAATTGTTTGATTTTATTATTTTAATCATGTTCTTTAAGGATATAAGTGATGGAACTAAGATTAGATTGATAATTGGAATGAGTTTGAATGGAGAACCTTCAATGGGAGAAGGTTATGCCATTTTAGGGTTTGGAAGATAAGTATGTGTTTATGTAATGTAATTGATTTAAACATATTAAAATATGTTTTTAATAATATTAATAAACTTAAAACACTAATTTAAATGGATTAAAATGGAAGTTGAAGGTTAAAGTAAGGAAAGGCTTAATTTTGGGATTTTCTTTAGAGTGATGTTTAATTATGGTTTGATGTTGAGAATGCCTTAGAATGTGATATTAAATGATTATTTATGATCACATTTGGTATAGGCATTGAGAGGAAGGAGTTTGCCCAACCCTAGTGTTGAAGGAAAACTTGGAAGAGAAGGTTGGAGGGAGTTTTGAAGCTTGTTGTGGAGTGCTTTCTAATGTAAGTACAAACTTTTGATAGATTAGATAAATTGGCATTAAATTGGGCTTAACACATTTTGGATGGAAAATGTGTTAAGCTACTTGATACATTGAACATTCATGAATAATGTGCTATGACTTGTAAATTGTTGTTTATGCATCATGTGCATTATAAAAAGCCATTATTAATGGCTAAATAGGATAAAATGTGATTTATTTGCATTATGTGAGAATTACCCAAAATATTTCGGTAATGTGATTTTAGTGGGAAATGAGGTACATTGTGATGAAATGATAAAATATGATGAATTTAAATGAAATGACATTGATATGAATGAGAAAAATGAGAAAATGAGGCAATGTGCCTAGTTGAAAATGGAAAAATAAGAAAGAAATTGATGATGAAAAATATGAAATAATTGTGTGCCTAATATGTTATTCAATTTTCAGAGTTCTGTGTTTGGCGGCATGCCTATGAGGTTATCATCATTATTTGCCTTCGGGGCTAGACGCTTGGCGTCACTATGATATGATTTGCCTTCGAGGCTAGCTTTTGAGCATTACTTGATTTGCCTTTGGGGCTAGACACTTAGTGTTATTATGGACCAAAAATATTAACTCTAAGATTTGAATAATGTATTAGTTATTTGGGCCCATGCTTGTGTATTTGTTTGGGTGAATTATTAAATGATGAAAGAATATGCTTAAAAATGTGCTTGGATGCCACATTGTGACATGGCATAAGTGTGAGCGGGGATTTTCGCCCCCACTCCTAGTGGAATGGTTCTTGCGACTTCGGCACTATTTAGGCTCAGGGCCTTAGAGAACACGGGCCTAAGCCCGGAGAAAATGGAGTCGCCACCCGGACGGGCCTAGAAAAAGAAAGGGGTGGATGACTCGATTTCTAAGGAATCCCCAACTCCCTAATGGCTTCATTGGAACCAGCCTCCTTTGCAGGTCTTAATATTATAAAATTCTTAAATATGACAATATTATCCATACTACATGCAATAATTAAAATAAAGCATCATTATATTAAAATCAAAGCAATGTCCAAACAAAATAAATAAATGGACACCCATCCGAGGATGGAAACATGTCCTTACATTAACCATGTCTAAAACTAAATAGGACACCCACCGAAAGGTGGAAACATGTCCTTTACATTAATCCCAAAAATATGAAATAAATTAAATTACATAAAAATTAATTAATGAGGTACCCAATAATAGAAACATGCCTCTTACAATTTTAATACCAAAATAAACAAATAATAATCATAATAATAAAGAAAATATCCATCCATGATAAATTAAATAAATCAAGCATTGAAATTAAAAAAATCAATCATCAAAACATATAATAAACTACATAATCAAATCTAAAATTAGATAAAGCAATAAATATATAAATTTTGGGTTTGCATCTTAAAATAGGGTTTTAGAATTTTAATTACTAAATTAGGGCTTTGGAAAAAGGAAAGTTAAATACATGGACTCATAATACACAAATGAATATTAACCCCTTCGAAGAGCCCAAACGGCGTCCCGCTAGCCGGTTAGCAGGCGGGGGTCAAAGGGGTAGCGCCCCAGAAAATTTTAGAAATTGGCTTTTAGGGTTATAGGTTTTGGTATTAAAAATTAAGATTTTAGGGTTTAGGATTTAGAAAATAGGTTTTTGGAATTTTGAGGAACTAATATTATTTTTTTTAAAAGAATAATGCTACTAGATGTTTTAAAGATTTAGGGTTTTGAATGTTTTTATGAAAATAATACTACTGTGCTTTATAAAAATAGGTTTGGTAATAGATTGTTGTTTTGGTTTTTACAAAGGTGTAATTAGGGTTTTAGATTTGAAAAACATGTTTTAAGGCTATTAAGGGTTTAGGGTTTTAAGGTTTTTTAGGTTTACTGGATGGGGGTTTGAAAAATGAGGTTTTGGCATTTTGGGAATAAATTAGGGTTTTCTCGGATTAGGGTTTTGGGTATTTAAGGGATTTCGGGTTTTGGAAACTAAAGTTTATAATTTTAAAAGATTGGATTTAGGGTTTTAAGATTTTTTAGGTTTGGCCACTGGAATTAGGGTTTGAGGTTTTTTAGGCAGAATAGTTTGGGGAAAGAGTTACGGGGTGACAAGCTTTAAAATAAATTAAGGTTTTGATTTATCTTTTCAGAAGAAACATTGATTATGGAGATAAATTGAGATTTTGAAAAATAATTAGGTTTATGAGATTTTAACGGAATAATTTAGGGTTTAAAAGTTTTGGAAATAAAATAATAGTTTAATAATTTAGGTTACTGAAAGACTCAATATCAAAACAAATAATAGAAATATTTAAAAGAAAATATGGCAATAACATTGTATGCTTAAACAATTCATGAATCTAAATGTAAGAATTTTCTAAATATAATCAAATCAAAGATTTATAATCAAACTTCCATTCGTTGGTTCCTCTACAATTGACTTCTGGATGAACAATGAATAAAGACAGTGTTGCTATCTTTAATGGATTGATGACTGATCAGTGCTACTCATTGTTGATTTCTTTTTGCCGTCTTCTGCTTTGCTATTTAATCTTTCTTCATATTAATTGATGACCTCCTTAATGTTAATTGCACCCTTATTAAAGTCTAAAATGTTATTATTTATAGGCCAAAACCTCACTCAAAAACCCTAACCCGAATATTAATCCCTCCTTAACACAAATTCTAGCTTAATTAGGAAATAAAAAACAATTGAAGACCATGTCGATTTGGTTTGCCGAGATCGACATGGACCAAGACCATGTTGACCTGGGCATCCAAGTCAACATGAGCCAATGCTCATGTCGATCTGGAGCCAGATCGACATGAGCTAGGCTTATGCCGACCTGGGGCTTCCACGTCGACATGAGACAAGGCTCATGCCACGGCCCTTTGAAATAAATTTGCATTTTTTAATTGTTTTGAACTGGACCATCTAAAAAACTTGGTTTAGGCTTTCGTAGTTGAGTTTGTGCCTTTGAAAATTGGACCGACTTATTAGAAGTTGTAAATCGGATTGAATTTATTTTGACATTCTTTAATTAGGACTATACCAACTTAGGACCAAAATTAAGAGTCTACAATTAGAGCATTTTGTATTGCCATTATTTTAAAGTTTGTATTACTAGGCTTTTAGCTTAGTACAATTATATTTCATTGCGCGGTGACAGGGGAGATCCGGTTGAGTCAAAAAGTTCTTCTAGACCAGGTCGAGTCTAGATTAGAGACTGCTCATTGAGCTTATTTTGGATACATAAGTTGCAACACCATTTTAGTTGGTTTAAGTTCCCCTAGCTCTAGTTTCAAATAAATGGAATATGGCATCAAGTTTATACTAACTCCTAGATCACACATGCCAATGGTTTCATTCCCATTCCCTATAGAGATACTAACTATAAAGCTCACATGATCCTTTAACTTAGGAGGTAACTTATGTTATAAAATAGCAGTTGTTACTTTCGAAACTATCAACCTTTTCATTCAACTCATGCCTTTTCTTTTTGGTGTTCAATTCCTTGAAGAATTTGGCATAAGCTGACACATTCTTAATCACCTCAAGTAAGGGAAGATTAATACATACCTTGGAGAGCATGTTGTAGATTTCAAAAAATTGTTTATCATGCTTCTCACCTTTCAATCTACTTGAGAAAGGAATTGGTGGCCTGTACGGATCAATTTTGGTGAAGTTGATATCTCCACATTCTCGTCCTCCTTTGATAGACTTGATTGGTCTTGGTTGGTTTGCATCTCCACACCATTTTCTTCTTGATTAGTACTTGCATTCAAAGAATCTCCAATTTTGTTATCTATTGCCTTTCCACTTCTTAAAATTATGATTGCTTTGACTTGCTCTAGTTGGCTTGGAAATTTCCCTTTTTGGTGTGCTTGAAGTTGGTTTGCCAATTGCCCAACTTGGGTTTTCACCTTCTTTAGTGATGCCTCCAACTAATTAATTGAACTAATTAAAGGAATGATAAAACCTTGTTTGAAGAAGACTAGATTTGATCTTCTCTTGTTCTTCCTCCAACCTTGCTTGAGTTTGATGAAGAATCCCTAAACCTCCTCCCAAAGCTTTGCAAAAACAATCTTGTGTAGAGAATGGCTATTGTTCATGGTGATTAATGGTGAATGAGGATAGTCTCTTCCAAAATAAGAACAACAAGCCCTTGTGAATCCCTCCTTTATTTTTATATTCCAATCATTTTAGACAAAGAGAATTTCCTTTCCAACTCCATATTTTTCCACCTTTCTTTGTCCTTTCTTTTCCCATTCTTAAATCTTTCTTCCCATAAAATAGCTCACCTTTAAAAAACAATATTCATGTTGTCTCCCACGTTGTCTCCTACTGATCATGCTAATAATTCAAAGGTTCAAATGTGACACAGCCAAGTCAGGTTAGACTTGGCTGTGTCTCTTAATTTTTCATTGGGCACAGCCAAGTGATGAACCTATGTCATTTACTACCTACCAATGCATGCCTCTTATGGGGAGTGACACGACTGTGTCACCTAGTCGTGTCACCTTTTGCCTTTCTTGGTGATCTTATTCTTCAAGTGGGACACGGTCAAGTGAGTGGTCATGTCATGTGACACGACGAGTGACTTGACCATGTCATCTGTATGTGACTGCTTCTGCCAATTTTATTTCTTTGGGTTAGTGACACGGCCAGTGATGTCTATCCTGGCCATGTCATGTGACATGGTCAAGTCACCTCAGGTGTCACATTCTGCCAAAATTTCCTTCTTTTCTCATGAGTGACACGACCAAGTCATTAAAAACATGGTTGTGTTCAATTTTCCAACTTCTTGATGAGTGACATGGCCAATTCAGCTATAACTTGGCTGTGTTCAATGCTTTTCCTCCAAATTGGCTCTGTTTAAGCTCCATTTGCACGTGTTTCTACTTCAACCTAAATCATAACACTTCAAGTAAGCTTAAACATAAATTAATGGAAAAATGAATCAAAAGGTAATAAAGTTACCCCAAAAACCCACATATAAATGATCATAACACATGTTATGGCATGTCACTCTTTTTAAATAATCATTGTCATGTGCTTGTTTTGATTTGCCAAGATATTACAATTACTTAGTGGTTTCATCAAGATATTAGAGTTTCTCAATGGTTGTTATTTCATCAAGTTATTAAAGTCGCATGATGGTTTTCATCGGGATATTAGAATCTCCCGATGATTGTTTTGATTTATCAAGATATTAGAGTCACTTCCTGATGATTGCTTTGATTTACCAAGATATTAGAATCGCTTGGTGGTTTTCAATGAGATATTAGAATTGCCCAATGATTTTTTTAAAATTTACCAAGATATTAGAGTCGCTTGGTGATTTTCACTAGGATATTAGAGTCGCTCGATTATTTTTTTGATTTACTAAGATATTAGAGTCGCTTGGTGTTTTCATCAGGATATTAGAGTTGCTTAATGATTATTTTATTTTACCAAGATATTAGAATTGTTTGGCAATTTTATCGGGATATTAGAGTCGCTCAATGACTGCTTTAATTTACCAAGATATTAAAGTCACTTGGTAATTTTATCGAGATATGAAATTGGCTTGATAAACCAATTAGGATATTAGAGTTGCCCAATAACCCATTGAGATATTAGAGTTATTTAATGGTCGGATGTCGATACTCAATGGTTCCTAACTATAGAGTATCCATCCTTTGGATTTTTGTTTGCTCGTCTTAGTATTTTGCTTTGCAGATACTTGATGCAAAATTCAAAAACTGTATTGCTACTTTTCACTCTCTTCTACTGAAGTCTCAAATTGTTCAAGCAGGGACAAAACTGTAGACCTTCAATTTTGGCCCTGAATGAGTTTAGTACCAATTAAAAGGGCTAAATCAAATCCAATCCAATTTTAAAAGCTTGAATTAAGTCCAATCCAATTTTAAAATATTGAATTAAGTTCGGTACAACTTTAAAAGCCCAAACCACGACAGGTCCAATTTTAAAAATACAAACCAAGCCAGTTTGACTTTAAAAACCAAAATTATGATGAATTAGCCATGGCTAATTCACCATGAGCTAATTAGTCATGGCAAATTAGCCATGGCCAACTGTCCATAAGGCTTTCTCATAATGAATTGGCCAAGGCCAATTCCCCATAAGCGCTTAATTCTTGCCTAATTGTATTTTAATTGTCCTAATTCTACTTAAACTTGGATGAATTCAGATAAATACAGTGTTTCCTAATACTATCCTGAGTCTTAACCCTAATGCAGCCCTAATTCAACATTATAAAAGGGGTTAAGAATGATCAGCAATGGAAAGCAAAAAAACCCTAAAATCAGGTAGTAGTGTAGACCATTAATTTTGACCCTAAGCAAGTCTGATCCAATTAATAGTGGCCAAGTTAAATTTGGTCCAACTTTAAAAGCTTAAACCTAATTTGAAGCCCTAAATTAGGTCATTCCAATTTAAAAAGGGTCCAAAGTAAGCCGGTTCAATAATTAAAACCCTAAATGGGTCCGATCCAAAGGCAGAATCCATTCAGTTTGGTTTAATTCAATATGGGTTGTGCCTAACCCATATCAAATTGGACACTCTAATTATGAGCCTAACTCATATCAAATTGAACAATGTCCAATTCGATATGAGAACAAAGCTCATATCGAATTGACCTAGGTTCAATTCGATATGAGCTTCGATTCGTATCGAATTGAAAAGGTTTAATTTGATGTAAGTCTTTGTTTTGGTCCCTAATCCGAGCCAAATTCAATTTAAGTTTGGTTTAAATTCTAATTATGCTCTGATAAGTAGAAAGATTTTTGAAAATTAATGTTGATTAAGCCGACTTTAACCTAATAGTTGCATATAAATACAGGTCTTATAATACAAGAAAGGGGGAGCCACACTCAGCTAGAGGGAAGCAATTAGAAAATGGCAACCAGAATTATCAAACACAAGAACAAGAATTAACGAAAAGCAATCGATATACAGAAACAAAAATACATAAAGAGGCAGTAGCAATTGTATTGAGATTGCTTTACTCGACCAAAATCAAAGTTGGTCTAGGCATTAAACAAAATAAAGAGCTTGGTTCGACACATTCAATTTGGTGAAGCCAACAATGCAGGTTTGGTTTTTCAAAACTCAATTTGATTAAATTATCATCGGTCATTTTTATTTCTTCAATTATATTAAATAATTGTTACTTGAAGTTAGTTATTTAATTGTTAAAGATTCATATAATTGGTTTAATCTTGAATTCAACCAAGTTCAAACCTAAACAACATGATTTAATACAAGCTGTTTGGATTCAAAAACCCTAAAATTGCATGTCCAATCTTAGTACTTCAGATAAAACCCTAATTTCATATGTTTTAACCTTAGATTCAAATGTTAAACCCCCAATTTTCATGTCTTGATCTTGATTTGCACATTAAACCCTAGTTTGCATGTTTTAATTATGGTTTACATATTTTAGCCTTAATTAGATACTAAGCCATATATTTTTTTATGAATTGTAACTCCAATTTTAAGATTGTTCGATGATTAATCATGTGATTTAAATTAATCATTTATCATGGATGATTGATTATGTTTTATTATTATTTGGATTTTAAGCATGTAAAAGGCATTTTTCCACCATGTGGGTGCCTTAGTTATTTTTAATTATGTAATTTACTTTATGAACTTTGGAACTATGTAAAAAATATATTTTCACCTTTTGATGGGTGTCCTATTTCATTTATTCTTATGGATTTTGGATAGTTGTAAGGCATGTTTCCATCCTCGGATGGGTGCCCATTTTGACTTGTTTGTTTAAATTAATAATTTGATGGAATGTTCATTTTTTATTGCATGTAATATGAATGATGTCATAATAACGTAAGAATTTAATAATATTTAGACCTCAAAAGGAGGCCGGTTCTAATGAACCAGGCATTATGGAGGTGCTAGGTCATTCTCACATTCCCCATGCGTTTTTAACTTTTTGAACCCAATTGGGGGGGGGGGGGGGGGTTGGAGATTTCTTAGAAATTGAGTTATCACCCCCTTTCTATTTATTTCCCAGCCCATTCAGGTGGCATCTCCATTTCTCTGGGCTTAGGCTCATGTTCTCTAAGACCCTAAGCCTAACAGTGCTGTAGTGACAAGAATCATTCCATCAAAAGTAGGGGTAAAAATCCCCCTCACAGTGGCGACTCCACTAGATTGTAAGAGAAGTTGATTCTGTTGGTCTTTATATTATTATTATTATTATTATTATTATTATTATTATGGTATTATTCATTATATCATTTAAATTGCATTGTGTGTGTAAGTTAGGATGCCTTGTGGAACCTGTGTTATGTGTATGTGAGTGATACCATACTTTCATTCAAGGTATGGAGATAGAACATTGCATAACCACTCATAGCATTGTACCTTTTGGCATATACTTACTACGGAAACCTAAGCTTTTTAACACAAAGACTAAAGCTCATATAATTGGCATAATAACTTTCCTTAGGTTTGCCCTAATTGCTTATTGTTTGACTATGATTGATATGTCTTAGCATGAATTAAGGCTTATTTGGTTTGTCTTTTCCTAATATGACCTAATTATGATGTGAGCTCAAAATTAAATTATTCTAAAAGCCTAAAAGACCAAATTATTTTTAAAACTCTTTTTAAGATGGACTTTAGGCAAGGAAGCCTTTTTAGATAGACCAAAAATCCTTTTCCACATCATGGCCCAAATGCAAAGCCCAAAACTTTTTCAATAAACCTTTTTTCAAGATGGTTTCAAAATTTAATGAACCAAATTCAAATATTTTTTAAAATGGGCTAATTAGGTCAATTATGGAATATTAAAATCAATTGTGGGTTTAATTTATAATGATTTTTATTAATCATGGGCTTACTTGTGGCATAAATCATTAGTTGCTTTTCCAACCAATAAATCTTTTTATGATAAACTATTTAATTTAGTTTTAATCCATAATATAGCATAAAAGCTAGTTCCCAGTTGATCCCATATATTAAGGCTCAATTAGTGGGAGTTATCATGGGCTAAGTTCATATTTAAAAATACAACTATTGGTTAATTCATCTAAGTGGATATTTCAAAAACAAAAAAAATCCCATGTTGATGTTATGTTAACAATATGCCTAGAAAAAGACTCACCGCTTGTGTGTGGAAGATATAAGGTTAGAAGGAACGTCCTAGCTTTGTTTGTTTGTTTTTTACTCCACATGCACACATGCATACATGCATTGCATTACATTCGCATTAATCCTTTTGGCTCACAGATTTGGAGTATGTCAGTTCAAGGGCTTACGACAACCCCACCTACAACCTAGAATCCAATTAGAATTTAGTCAGATTCACATCAAAAGCAATGGAACCTGAGTAAATTTAGAAGATAGTAAATAATGCCCTCAACTCTAGGATGGAATAATTGAAGGGGCCCTAGCTGAGACTGTAAGAAGTCAACTACTTTCACTATTGGAGGATAACAATGTTGAAGCATCTTCTAGTAACAAGAAGCCAAAAGATAAGGGAAATGCCAAGGTAGTCGAAGTGGCCTCTGATGAAGACAAGGAAGCAATGGATGATAATGATTGGGAATAGTTCTTTTAAGACCAATAGGATAAGAAGAAAGAAAAGAAGACTGTGGAGAAAATGGAAACTGATGATGTAGAAAAATTAATTATTGACTTGAAGAAGAATTTTGAGAAGAAGCTTAAAGCTGAGGAGGTGTCAGAGGTAGACAAGCTATTTGAGCAAGATGAGGAAGTTTCTTACAAGTTCAAGATGCCTTCATTTGCTAAGTTTGATGGAACTAGGAATCTCGATCTACATGTCAAGCAGTACATCACTGCTATGCAGTCTGCTAGAGCAACTAAGGCTCAAACTCTAAGGTATTTCATGCTTTCATTAGATTCTGTTGTGCAAAACTAGTTCAACATCTTAGAGGAAAGTACTCAAAAGAATTGGGATTTGCTGTACAAAGCCTTCATACAGTTGTATAGGTATAATGTTGAATTACAAGTGACTCTGATGAAGGTCGAATCAATTAGGCAAAAGCAAAATGAGAATTTTGTTGAATATGTGAAGAGATGGAGAAATAAGGCATCTCCTCTCAAAAAGAGGCCTCGTGAATCTAACCAGATCAAAATGATAGTAAGAAGTGTCCAGCCTAGCTTTCATAAGAGACTATCTCACAAGCTTATTAGAGATTTCAAAGCTCTTCTCCAAGCTAGCATGCACATAGAAGAGTGGGAACCGGAGAAGAATAGCTTTCTAAAAGAAGGAATTACCAATCTGGTAGTCAGAGTACACAAAAAGAAATGGATGTTAATGCAACTACTAGCCAAGGAAATAGAGGCAATTTTCATATTTGGTGAGACCTTTATTCTGAGTTTTTAATAAGCTGCAGAAGCAAGGGCTATTATAGTCGATGGTTATTTGACCATCACCAAATCCTTTGCCACCAAACTTTGACCCCAAGACTTTCTGTCAATTTCATCAGACACAAAGGCATGAAAAGATAATTACATGTGCTTAAGACATGAGATCCAAAATTTGATTGACAGTGGAAGGATGCCTGAGCCCAACAAACCTGGCATGAAGGATAATCCTTTGCCTAAGTTCGACAGCGTACCTCCACCGGCAACCTTCATAGAAGGGGATGGATTGAAGAAAGATTTTTTTTATCCTCTTTTCAAGATGAGATTGTAGAAGATGTGAAGAGAGAAGTCACTCAACTCAACAAACTTCCCTTTGCTTGATTGACACTCATCTTATTTTCTATCTTATTTCTTTAAAATAATTATGTTTTTCAAATTAAGATTGTCTAAATAAATTACTTTTGATGAATTTATGATTTTGTTAGTTTTTTTTTTCATTTTGATGCTCAACCAATGATGAATCTAGCTTGAAATTCATAAATTAATGTGTCTTCACATCATGATTCGAATGGCTTTACAATGTGAGGGAATTATTCTATAGCATCGGGCTATGTATGCTTACTTAGAGAGGGCTCCTGCATAATTACTTGTGTCTAGGTCCTAGTCAATCTTAGAATATGCTTTGAAGAACTTTCGAGGCAAAATTGAGTTCTGCTTATTTAAGAGAGAGATGATCTAAGAATTTTTTTGGTAAGCCAACAACTAGCATCAACCCTATTGATATTAATCCCTAGTTTGTCCCTTTGATCCTTCATAAGATTTTAGCTAGCTTTTTATTAGCTTTTAAAGCCTGATAACCTATGTGACAAGTCTGATGATCACTGAGGTACTAAAAAGCAAGAAGATTGAAGAAAGGGATGTTCAGTCAAGACCATAAGGATAGTTAAAGTTTACATGAACTAGACCTAATATCTCATATTTATTAGAACAACAAAAAAATCCATCTTTATTGAAGCAGACTCACGCTACTCTTAGTTAGAAGCATAAGATAGTATAAATATGACAACACTCTTAGAGCTAGGACAAATAAAAAATAAAAAAGAAAAGAAAAAAGAAGAAAAGAAAAAAGAGAGAAAGAAAAGAAAGTTAAAAAGAAAAAGAAAGAAAAGAAAAAGAAGAAAGGAAAAAACAAAGAAAAAAGAGAAAATAACAAAAGTTTGAATTGAAAATCCAAAAGGGCGGTTCAGAAAGCCATCAAAATTCTTTTACCTGAAGTAGTAGAAGACTTCCACTCAACGTATGAAATGAGTTTGGCATAAATTGTTCCAACCCAAGCAGAAACTCAGCTAAAATTAGAGAAATAAGAGAAAGACAATCTTTCACGATGTCCGATACAGCTTCGAGTCAGCCATCTTGAAAGTCTTAGACTTGATATTCCAAAAGGGGAAAGGGGTGAAATGATAAAATGCCAGGTCAAAAAAAAAAAGGAAAATGGGTCCTAATTAGATATATATTTCTGTTAAGAAGGTGGAAGAACATTCAAGTTCTATCTTTTCATGAAGCCTAAAGGATGGAAATGATGTCTAGAGTTTAATATTTTCAACTGTCGACGATTCTAATAGAAAGTTTGTAGTGTGAAGGTTTATCCATAGTGTCACATCAGCTTAATCTACAAATATCATTCATTTAAACCATGTCTCTTATCGACCCCATTTCAAGCCTATTAAAGACATGTTAGTCTCTCTTGCTAGGTAAAGTCTATTAGTGGAGATTGTCTGAATAAGCATGCATATGAGATAGATAATATTTAAACTCAATGATACTTTTGGCCAAGGAATGTGTATGTACATATCGGAAGTGCGACAGTTGTTGCTCAAATAGAAATGATTCCCAAATTTAGTATGGTAATTAGGGTTATGATTTTATAGATGTGTTAATTTAAAAGACAAGTCCTGGGGTATATTAATATTGATTTGACAAAGCCAACATTTGATTTCAAAAAGAAGAAGAAGTTTTCTTATCACATGAGCCTTCAAGTTTAGAGAAGTATGTTACGCTACCAAACCTTAAAGAACACATTGGGCAGGATGTCTTATGTATCTCTAACTATCCTGCTTAGGCCCATACTACTCATATTTGCTATGTTTTGAAGATAAAGTTATGGATGCAACATCTCATGATGATCTAATGCAAGACCTATATGAATATCCTGAAAGTACCAATGGGAGTGCTTTGACCTACCACCTCAGTCAGGGAGTCAATATAACCACTGTAAGTATCATTCATGCACATCATGTGTACATGCATACATTAGTATATGACACTGCATTTTTGTTGTCTTGTGTTGCCAATCTTTGTCAAAGTGAATAGGTGATACTTTATAAAGTAAATAATCAAAAGTAGACATGGAAATGGGGGGCATGAAAGGCTCATTGCTTGAGAAAGATCCAATCATAAAGATACATGCTTACAAAAAGAACAAGGTAAAAGTATTTGTTAAAGCCTATGGGCACAAAATCATTGGTTTAAGCCTACACGGGAGGCAAAGCTTTTCCTATCAATTTTAATTTTATGCATGTACAAAACATTTCAGAATCTCTTTCAATGTTCTGCCATGCAGGGGGCAAGAGAGGATATGAGGGCTAAAGAGATAAAAATAGCTGAATTTTTTGCAAAATAGAATACATTAAAGAATGGAACAAGTGGCTAGAAGAAAACCAAAACTCTTAAATGAATGAAGATACAAATGACAAAAGATCAATCAAGCTAGAAGAGCTGAAGTTGATGGCTAGAAGAAAGCTAAAACTCTCAAATGATAAAAGGTCAATCAAGCTAGAAGAGCTTTAGTCGACGTAATTCATAAGTCCAAAACCCAAATCAATTCATGGGTCCAGAACCCAAATCAATTTTTGAGTCCAAAACCTAAACTAAATTTTTAGATCTAGAAACCAAACCAAATTTTTGGGTCTGAAATCCAAATTAATTTACAGGTCTAAAACCCAAACTAAATTTTTGAGTCCATAACCTAAACTAAATGTTTAGGTCTAGAAACCAAAGTTTTGGTTCCAGAACCCAAATCAATTCACGGGTCTAGAACCTAAACTAAATTTTTAGGCCTAGAATCCAAATCAATCCATGGGTCTAGAACCTAAATCAATTTTTGGGTCCAGAACCCAAACCAAATCTTTAGGTCTAGAATCCAAACTAAATTTTTGGGTCCATAACACAAATCAATTCACTAGTCCATAATCCAAATCTAGATTTTCAAGCCCATAACCTAAATTAATTCACGGGTCCATAACTCAAACCAAATTTTTAGGTCCAGAACCTAAACCAATTCATGGGTCTAGAATCCAAATCACTCTCGAATTCAGAATACAAATCATTCACGGGTACCTAAATAATTTTGGGCACATGCCAATTCGATATGAGTTGTTACTTATGCTAAAATGGGCAAGGGCCAATTTGATGGGCTTGATTGATATGCCAAGATTGTTTAGGTATCATTTATCCAAAGTAAAAAGGGTTGAAAGGATGCCCTAATGTGAGATATAAAATGAACAACATAAGAGCAATTAGCGAGGAGGAAAGCAGCAAGAAAAATCAAGGAGGCAATAAGAAAGATCAAAGAAAACAAAAAAGGAGCCAGTAACCACAATCAAGGCAGTGTCAAGGCAATTGCCAAATTGCCAAAGCTCAATCAAAGAAGTAGATTGATTCAAGCAGTAGCAAATATTAAACAAAGCTTGGTTCAAACTCTTCCAATTTGGTGGAGCCAACAAATGAATGTTTGTTTATTATGTTTAATTCATTCAAATCACAATAGTGACATTACTGTTATCTTATGCAGTAATTTGAAAAATATTCAAACAATTCAGTAGCAATGTTCATGTTTTCAAAATATCTTTGTTTGTCACAGAAGCCCATATTAAACCTTAACCCTTAGTTAAAACCTTAATCTCTTTTATAAACACCAACTACCTTAGTTCTAGAAAATCCTAAATCTCCAAGCATAAGTTCCATAAACCCTAATATCCAGAATCCAACTCTAAAAATCCTTAATTCCCAAACCCATAATTTCTTTATCAATTTCCAAAACTATTAAATCAGTTTGCCAAATATCCAGTAAAACCTAATTTATTATACATTTAATAATTTATCTATGATTTAACCCTAATATCTAGTAAACCCTAACCTTAATTCAAAATCCAATTTTCAAAACCAAATTTATGTAACCCTAATTCCCTAAATTTCATCTAAAACCTCAAAATCTCACATACCAACCACAAAACCCTAATTTTATACATTTAATAATTTATCTAAGATTTAACCCTAATTTTGGTTATTTAATTTATTATACGCTTATGATGAGTGATTTATCAATATTCTATTTGTTTCGATGATTTGTTATTAATTATTATGAATGTTATGAATGGTTTAATTCATTTCATTAAATATTTTAATGTTGATTATTTTAGTTTCATTATGTAAGAGCTATGTTTCCACATTGTGGGTACCTCATTAATTAAGTTCCAATGTAATTTGAGAGTATCCTATTTTATTTAGTTTTGAACATTGGACATTGTAAGAGCATATTTCTATCCAGCATGGGTGCCCATTTATTTTGTTTGAACTTATTATGATTTTAATAAAGTGATTACTTATTTTTATAATTGCATGTAGTATGGATAATATCATTATATTTAAGAATTTTATAATATTTAGACCGAAAAAGAAGGCCATTTCCAATGAACCGAGCATTGTGAAAGTGTTGGGTCATGCCCACCTTCCCCAAGCATACCCAACTTTTCGAACCCATTAAGGGGTTGGGGATTCCTTAGAATCAAGTCATCCACCACTTTCTTTCTTCCTGGCTTGTCTGAGTAGCGATTCCATTTTCTCTGGGTTTAAGCCCGTGTTCTCTAAGAACCTGAGCTTAATAGTGACGAAGTCGCAAGAACTATTCCATATAGGAGTGGGGGCAAAAATCCCTGCTCACAGTGGCTACTCCACTGGGGATAAGAGAAGTTGGTTCCATTGGTCTTTATATTATTTTATTCTTTCTTATTATATGATATTGTCCATTATATCATATAGATTGCATTATGTGTATGAGTTAGGACACCCGTGTTGCCGTGTTGTGTTATGTAAGGGATACCATACTTTCACTCAAGGTATGGAGATCGAGCATGGCATAACCACTCATAGCCTTGTACCTTTTGGTATATACTTGCTTTATGAACCTAAGCTTTTCAAACCCAAAGATTAAAGTTTATGTAATTGGCCTAGTTACTTTCCTTAGGTTTTTATCCCAAATGCTTGTTGTTTGACTATGATTAATATATCTTGGTTTGAACCATGGCTTATTTGATTTGTTCTTTTCTCTAATATGACCTAATCATATTATAAGCTCAAAAATATTTTTTTTTCCTTTTAACCAAGAGACCAAAACAATTTTCAAAATCTTTAAGATGATCTTTGGACATAAAACATTTCGAGATGAGTCAAAAATCTTCTTCCACCTTATGGCCCATACTTAAAAGCCCAAAGGCTTTGAAACAAAATTATTTTTCACATCAAAAATTACAAAACTTTTTCTTAAAAGAGCTTACAAAATATTTTGGTCAATTATGGAATACCAAAAATCAATTGTGAGCCTAGTTTACACCAAGAATTATTAATCATGGACTTATTTTTGCATGAATCATTATTTGTTTTTTCAAATGGGAAATCTATTTGTGATAAACCTCTTAATTTAGTTTTAATCCAAGATAGCATAAAAGCTATTGTTAGTTTATTCAATGGATTAAAGCCTAATTAATGGAAAATATCATGGACTGACTTCTATATTTGAAAATATAACTTTTAGTTAAACTGTCCGAGTGAATTTTTCGAAAATAAGATATCCCATGATGGTATTTTGTTAACCGTATACCTAGAAAAATAGATTCTCCATTCGTGTATGGAAGTTATAAGGCTTTGTTTGTTACTTATGTGTACATGCATATATGCTTTCCATTAAATTCGCATTAATCTTTTCTGGCTCACAGACCTAGAGTACAGCAGTTCAAGGACATACGATAACCCTACCTACGTCAATGACTCAGAGTTCTATGAAGATACATTTAATTTCACTCCCAGAACCGTAGATCCCGATCAAGTTCAGAATCTGATAAAAGAAGCTCTTGCTTCTAAGATGGAAGAATTAAAAGGGGTCCTAGTTGATACCGTGAGAAATCAAACAACTACACTATTGGAAGGAATCACTGTTGAAGCATCTGCTAGTACTAAAAATTAGAAGGACATGGGAAAGGCTAAGGTAGGTTAGGTAGCCTTTGATGATGACAAAGTAGTTGTTGATGATGACGATGATTGGGCTCAATACTTCCAAGATTCACAAAATAAAAAGAAAGAAGCAAAGACTATGGAGAAGGCAACTATGGAAAAGATTGAAGCATCTAATGTGGAGAAGATGATTGCTGATTTAGAGAAGAAATTTGAAAAGAAGCTGAAAGTTGATGATATGTCAGAAGTAGACAAGCTATTCAAACAAGATGACGAGGTCACTTATAAGTTCAAGATGCCTTCCTTCGCTAGGTACAATGGTACAGGAAATCCTCACTTGCATGTTAAGCGGTACATCACAGTAATATAGTCTGTTAGAGCTGTCAAGGCTCAAACTCTAAGGTATTTCATGCTCTTATTAGATCTTGTTTTGCAAAATTGATTCAACACCATAGAGGAAAGTACCCAAAAAGATTGGGATATGTTGTACAAAGCCTTCATTCAGCAATATGGGTACAATGCTAAATTAGAAGTGACTCTTATGAAGGTAGAATCAATAAGGCAAAAGCAGAATGAAAATTTTGTTGATTATGTGAAGAGATGGAGGAATAAGGCAACACTATTTAAGAAGAGGCCCAATGAATCTGACCAAATCATAATGATAGTGAGAGATGTCATGCCCAACCTTCATGAGAGACTGTATCACACCCTTATCAGAGATTTCAAAGATCTTCTCCAAGTTGGTTTACAGATAGAAGAATGAGAACAGGAGAAGAGCCATTTTTGGAAAGAAAAAATGAGAGGGGAATTATCAGTCTAGCGGTCAGAGTACACATAATGTAGTAGATGTCAATGCGGCAACTGGTCAAAGAAATAGAAGATAATTTCAGAGTTGGGAAATCCTCTGTCTTGGGTTTTTAACAAGTTACAGAAAAAGGGTTATTATAACTGTTGGCTCCTCGACCGCTACATGATCCTCTACCATCAAACTTCGATGCCAAGGTCTTCTATCAATTTCATCAAATGTAAAGGCAAGAGATAGATAAATGTGCTCATTTAAGGCACGAGATCCAAGATTTGATTGACAGTAGAAAGTTGCTTGAGCCTAATAATGCCAATACCAAGAGAAATTATTTGCCTAAATTTGGAAGAGTGCCACCACCAGCAACCTTCATGGTAGGAGGAGGATTGGAGGAAAATTTTATCTTATCCTCCTTTCAAGATGGGAGTATTGAAGGAGTGAAGTAAGGAGAAATTTCATTCAATGAACCGCCCTTAGCTTGAAGTATTGATTATTTTATTTTTCTTTCTTTAGTAATTATTTGAAACAATTATGTCTTTCAAATTAAGATTGTTTGAATAAATTACTTTCATCAAAATTTTTATTTATATTGGTATTTGTTCATTTTAGTGCTCAACCAATGACGAAACTAGCTCGATATTTATAAATTAGCATATCTATGTATTATAATTCGAATGACTTTACTAAGTGAAGGAATTGTTCTATAGTATTGAGTTGTGTATGCTTACTTGGAGAGGGCTTCTGCATGATTACATTTGTCTAGGTCCTAGTCAATCTTAGAACATGCTTTGACAAACTTTTGAGGTGAAATTGAACTCTGATTATTTAAGGGAGAGATAATCTAGGCATTATTTAGTAAGCCAACAACTAGAATTCACCCAATTAATTAAACATCAATCCCTAGTTGGTCCCTTTTGAGCCTTCATGATATTTTAGCTTGCTTTTTATTGGCTTATAAACCCCGATAACCTACCCTAAGCTATTATGACACTTATGACAAGTTTGATGATCACTGGATTAACAGGGAGAAAGAAGATTGAGGAAAAGTCTGTTAAAGTTTATCTAAACTGGACCTAATATCTCAAATCTATAACATCAGGATAACAAAGGGCTCATCCTCATTGAAAAAAACTCATCCTACTCCATTCATCCATACTCAGAAGCATAAAATGATACAACTCTCTTGGAGCTAGGACCCAAAAGAAAAAAAGAAAAAAGAAAAAAGAAAGAAAAAAATCCCAAAAAAGGGCAGTTAACCCAAAAGTTCGGTTTAGAAAGCCAACAGAATTCTTCTTACCTAAAGCATCAGAAGACTTCCACTTAGTTTACAAGGACAGATTGACTTGAATTGGTCCATCCTAGCCAAATACTCAAATATATAAGGGAAAAGACCGTCTTTCATTTTATCTAATATAGCTCCAGGTCTACAATCTTGAAAATCTTAGACTTGATATTCAAATAGGGAAAAGGACATAAAAAAAGAGAAAGAAAAAGGGTGGTCTAAAGATCAAGATAGTACCGATTCGATTTAGATTTCTGTAAAGAGGAAGGAAGGACATTCAAGCTTTGCATTTTCATGAAGTCAGAAGATAAAAGTAATGCCTAGAAGGTGAAAATGGTTCCAACAATAAGATTATAGTGTGAAGGTTTACCAGCAATGTCACATCAGCTCCAATCTAAAAATGGCCTTCATTTAACTCTGTCGCTTATATACCCTATTTCAAGCCTATCAAAGATATGTTGATCTCTTTTGGTAGGTAGAGTCTATTAGTGGAGATAGTTTGGATAAGTATGCATATGAGATAGACAACATTCAAACTCAATAAGACCTTTGGCCAAGTAATGTGTATGTGCCTATCTGAAGTGCAACAGTTCTTGCTTAAATGGAAATGATTCCCGAGTTTAGTATGGTAACTAGGGTTGTCATGTTATAGATATGTTAATTTGTAAAATTGAGTCTTGAGGTACAATGATTGTGATACCCCAATTTTTGATGTACTTTGGAATAGTAGTTATGAGAGAGTATATTGGTGAAATAGGTAAAGAAAATATAATAAGAGATAGATGTGTATGAAGAATGTTATATATATATTGTATTTGAAATATATGGGAAATATAAATACAATATATAAGACATATACATATATCAACATATAAACCACATATACATGATGTATACATTGGTGCAGGAAAAGTTAATTTTAAATAATTAATATTAATAATAATAATAATAATAATAATAATAATAATAATAATAATGACAAAAGAAAGGAGAAATGAAAGTCAAAAGAATGAAAAATATTATTGGTGGGAAAATTTAGGTGGAAATAATTATATTATTTTATATATATAAGATAAGGATGAAAATTTAAAAGAGAGCTTTCTCTCTTTCTTTCTTCTTCTTCTTCTTCTTCCTCTTTGAACATGAGAATAGAGAGAGATAGAAGAGTTTGATTTTGTTCATATACACACCAAATTCATAAGAGTTTTAAGAGAATTGAAGGTGGATATTGAAGATTTGGCAAAGAATTCAAGTGCTCTTTTCCTTGAGCTGATTTTTATAGATTTTGAGTTTATATGTGATATGGTTAGTGAGAGAAAGTGATGATTAATTGAATAATATGATGATAATGAAATATTAAAGTATATATATTTTGAATTAGTGCTTAGATGATGAAAATATGATTATTTGTGAGGATGATAATGAGTAGTTGAAATTGAGGAATAAGGGTGATAAGGAAAAGAGTAAGGGTTTAGTATAAATGAGTTAGGAATTGAGTAAATTGATACATGGATGATTGTATAAATGAATTATAGAATGATTATTATTATGATATGTTGGAGTTATATAAGTGTCGAATTCATGGGTGAATTATGAATATAAACTAAGATGATGATTAAGGGTGTTGTAGTGTTGATTTTGAAATGATTGTGTTCATATGGTTGAGAGTTCAAAATGCAAAACTTTTCCTTGACACGGCCAGTGACACAGTAATGTCATTGGGTGTGCCAACGGTGCTAAGTTTAATGTTGATGACATGACCATTAACACAGCCATGTCTCTGGACATGTCGTGGCTACTGTGAGATAAGATAATTGATACAGCCATGAACACGCTCGTGTTATTGGGTGTGTCAAAGTTTCTATGAGGTAGAATGAATGACACAGGTAGTGACATGTCCATGTTAATGGATGTGTCAATGCTTCGGTATGAATGAGTTAATGACACGGCCATTAACACGGCCATGTTGTTGGGCGTGTCCGTGTCACTTGAGAATAACTCTTTTTGTTGTTTTTCATTTGTAATTCCTATTTAAATTATTTGAATGTTAAGAATGCCTTAGAATGTGATACTAAATGGTTGTTTATGATCACATTTGGTATAGACATTGAGAGAGAGTAGTTTGCCCAACCTTAGTGTTGAAGGTCAACTTGGAAGAGAAGGTTAGAGGAAGTTTTAAAGCTTATTTTGGAGTGTTTCATAAGGTAAGTACAAACTTGGAATAATTGCTTATATTTGCATGACATTTGGACTAAACACATTTGGTTGGAAAATGTATTAAGTTACTTACTACATTATTGGTGCATGAGTAATATGCTATGATTTGTATGATGTCATAAATGCATTATATGTAATGTGAACTATGTGCAAAATATGATAATGACCCAAAACGTATGGGTAATGTAATTTGTTATGTATACATTAAAGATGGTATGTAAAGATATTGGTGATGACTATATTGATATAAATGAGATAATTGAGGCATTGTGCCTAGCTTGATCTTCAAAAAATGAGAAAGATATTGATAATAGAATTATGAAAGAATTGTGTGTAACACCCTTATACCCAATATACGTACACTACATACACTCATATATGTAATATAGGTAACGAGGATACAAAAATGTTACAGCCCATTTAGAAACAAAACAATTCTTCTTTTGTAAAATCTATACAAACTTAAAATATTTAACTTAAATTATATAAATAATAGAGGAAACATTTCTTGTTAAAACTTATATGTATCTTCATTACCCAAAAGTTTATCCAAAACATTTTTAATAAGCAGCGGAATATACATATACATATACATCAAAATTAATATGTACAAAAATATAAAATTTATACATGCTGGCAGTTTGTCTCTGATCTTGATGTTCCACTAACAACTATGATCTCAAAGTCTCAAGCCTAGACTCAACTCGGTCTAGACGAGCTCTCCGGCATAATCGAATCTACCCTATCACCTATGCGATGAACCACAATCACGCTAAGCTAGAAGATTAGTGGTACAGACTTTGATACAAAATAGTCCAAATGAAATGTCAATGCACAACACATATATATATCACAACATATAACATTATATCTCATTATATTAATCATTTGCATCTCATTTCATAATTCACATTAAAGCAAAGACAAGCATGGGCCCAAAAAGGATCTAATATGCTATTCAAATTTCAGAGTTACTACTTTGGTCCATAATGACACCTTGTGTCTAGCCCCGTAAGCAATATATATATATATCCATGGATAATCCAACTAGATCTGAGCTTACGACCCGATCTTTTCACTCAGTCTAGCTTCAAGGATTTTTTTTAGGCTTACGACCTGGTCTTTTCACCCTAAAAACATCACATTTATCAGCTGGGCCCGGCTTACGACCTGGTCTTTTCACCTGCCCATCAATTCATAGGCATGCCGCCAAACCCAGAACTCTGAAAATTGAGTAACATACTGGGCACACAATTTATTCATATTTCTCATTATCAAATTCTTTCATAATTCCATTCTCAAATCATTTTTCATTTCCTCATGATCAAACTAGGCACATTGCCTTATTATATCATCTTTTTCTCACTTTCCTCATTTTGTTCTCTTTGATATCAATATCAATTTGTTACATTATGTTTTCACATATCTTATCACATTATTCAATATTTCTTTTCATTTACAACACATTACTCAATTGCTTTGATACATCAACATAATTAACATTATGCATATCATAACATATTTCTCATTCATCAACAATATATTAAATAACTTGACACATTTTTCCAACCAAATGTGTTAAGTCCCAATGTCATGTAAATGTATGAAATCATTCAAAGTTTGTACTTACCCCTAAAAGCAACAACACCACTTCAACCTCCTTTTCCAAGATATCCCTCAACACTTAGATTGGGTAACTCAATTCTCTTCAAAGCCTAAACTAAAGGTGATTATAAATACTCACTTAGTGATTCACATAAGAAAATAAGGAAGAGAACTATCTAGGGCAAACTCTACACTTGACACACTCAACAACATGGGTGTGTCCATGACCGTGCCCTAAACCCGACATACTCAATGACATGGGTGTGTCACTGCATGTGTCAATTCTCCAACAACACAGTAGCTATGACATGCTTAGGGACATTGGCGTGTCACTGGACGTGTCAATTCTACTCCAAAACAGTAGCTATGACACGCTCAGTGACATGGGCGTGTCACTGTACATGTCAATACTACTGCTGCACAAAAGTTGTGACACGCTTAGTGACATGGGTGTGTCACTGCTCATGCCACCAACACTGAAAACAGAACCAATGATACGCCCAAAGGCACGGCCGTGCTACTGGGCATGTCAGGCAAAAAACCTGATATCGACACCAAAAATGCCACATCCAACTATCATCTTTCAATAATCTTATCAACTCCACACTGCTCAACCAAAACCATCATAATACCACAATAAACTTGCATAAACATCAAAACAACTCAATTACAAGCATCAAACACAATCACAACCATCTTTCACAACTCAAAAATCACACAATCCACAACTCTTATTCTTTACACCATACTTAACCTTTTTCTTCAATCCCACCCCAAATTCAAAGTTATTAAGACAAAACACTTCAAACATACCAAATCGACCATAAACACAACTACATCAAACATCCAACAAACTCATGCACAACCTCAAAGGAAATCAAAGAAATAAATTGGAAACTTACCAAAATGAAGGAAAATCCTTAAAACTCCAACTTGAACACTTGAAATCCCTCAATTTCTTGAGTTAGGAAGAAACAAAACCTCTTTTACTTTGGATGGAAATGGTGGTCGTCCCTCTTGGAGAAGAAAGAAGAAGATGAAGATGCAAATAGTCAACAACACTCACCAAACACTTCTCTTTTAACCAAACACATTTCTTTAATTCACTCTCCACCAAGCAATAAATTAATATAATATTATAACCTCAAATATGCTCTTCCACTAACCATAATTAATATTAATATCTTATTAATAAAATATCATTTGACCAAGTTAACTTGTTGACTTGTATATGAGGTATATATCTACATATATACATCATATACACATCTCCTCTTTTTTCCTTTTTCCTTTCTTTTCACTTAATTAAATATATACTTTAAAACCCTTTAATTAATTTTCAACAATTAGTATTTCCAAAAATTTTGAGGTATTATATGGGATATTACATTGTGTGCCTAGTATGTTATTCAATTTTCAGAGTTTCGTACTTGGCGGCATGCCTAAGACGTAACTGTCCCTTGAAGCTAGGTTGGGCTTGGTCCTTGAAGCCTAGTTGGGATGTTACATGAAGTAGCAGTCCCTTGAAGTTGGGTTGGGTCTAGTCCTTGAAGCCTAGCTGGGATGTTACAAATGAGGTTATTCTCATTTTGATTATGATTTGCCTTCAGGGCTAGATACATGGTGTAATCTTGGATCAAAGCAGTATCTCTGGGATTTGAATAGCATATTAAATTCTTTTGGGCCTATGCTTGTGTGTGTTTTTATGTAAATTATGAATTGTAGAATAATTGAGCAATATATTGAGATATAATGTTATGAGATATATGATGGTGATCATGGAATGATATGATCACAATACATATGCAAATTACTGAAAAGGAATGTGGCTTAAGAAAATATGCTAAATGATGAGAAATGAATTGTTGAAAGACTTGAGCAGTCTTGATATTGAAAATGAGATTATGGAAATATAATGTGATGTGTAATATGTATATGGGTGTGAAAATTGTGTGTATTGTTTCATGAATATTATGATAAGCCATCGAATTGTGGCTTATGTTAAAGATATATATAAATTATGAAATTAGTGAAAAGATATGAAAAGTGCATTGAAAATGAAAAAAGAAACATGATAAGAATCTGATGATAAATGATGTTAGTATGTGAGTATGATTTTCTATAATGTATGTATATAATATTTATATGCACTACTAAGCTTTGAAGCTTAGCGCGGTTGTGTAATCGCGCAGGTGAGTAGATGGTTGATCTGGAAGTCAAACAGTTGTGCCACGAGAAGAGTAAGAGTATTTCGAGACCAACTAGAAGGTGGTACATACATGTACAATTTTATTATGCTGTATTTTGATAAAAATTTATATGTACATAAGTGAATTTTGAAAAAGACAATGTAATTTATATATATGTAATTAATCAAAAGTATAATGGTTTTGTAAATGTTCTTTAATTAAAAATATATCATTGTTATGGAACTAAGGTAAGGGATTTAAACAATACTGAAATGTGACATCCTTATATTTTATATACGTACTGTATGTATACAAGGTATATGTATAGTACTTATATAGAGTATATGGGTGTTACAATGACACTAATGTTGTAATGTTTAAAATTTTAGATACTAAACTTTTAAATGAATAGTGATAATTAATAGGGAATTGTGATATAAGTGATATGGATAAGTAATGTAAATAGTGAATCTAAAAAATTTACCGAAGTAATTAATTATTTTTACGGTCTTATGAGAGTTAAAATCGAATTAGAATCAACGGTTAAGAAAGAGGGTGCACCATAACTAAGATGAGATTGGCCACACTAGATTGAGCTGTATATATGTGTGTGTGTGTGTGTATGGACAGGTGTAAGAGTGTAGAAATTTCTTTTCTCTCTTCATCATTCACGTTCAGCACCACCTGCACCATCTAAAGTCTTTCTTGCTTCCTTCCTTCCAAGATTTTGATCAAAAACAAAGAGCAAACAACGTTTAGTTATAAGTTTTGAGAAGATTAACATAGAAAGTTGAGATTATTAACAAGTAAGCAGAGAAAAGAAGAGTTAAAGAGGTATGTGTTTATGTATTTTAATTTATAAATATTTATTTTTCTTTGAGTTTCATGTTTAAATTAGTTTATTGGGTCATTTAGAGGAGATATTTCCTAAATATTGGATAAATGAATTATTGTGTGATATAAGTAGAAATTGAAGTTGTTGATGTTTTTTTTCTTAATTTTGAATGATGATTGTGAAAGTTGATGAGTAGATCATTTGTTCCATACTTGATTAATTAAAGTTTTAGTAAGGTATTAGATATAAATTCTTTTCATGTCAAAACTTTGATGTTGATTCATTTTTATCTTCGATCTTCATTATATTTGTGTTTTATGAAGTTACAAGTATAAAATACATGATTTTAAGATGCCATGGGAGTGGTTTTAAGGTGCCATGGGCATGGGATCAAAGTTTGGATTGTTAGACGAAGAATTACTCCAAAAACAGTCCCAAAATCAATGCCACGGTCGTGGCCATTGAGTTGCCACGACCGTGGGATTGAAAGTGATGCTGTTTCTTCCAAAAGATTCGATAAAACAGAGGAGTTTTATATGCCACGACCGTGGCCTTGGAAGGCCACGACCATCAACATCATTTTATAGCTTCATTTTGTATCCCACGGGCGTGGGGTTGAGTTTTCACGGCCATGGATACCTAATTGATGTTTTTGACTTGTGTTTTGTGATATACGGGCCTAGTATGAGGCTACTATGTTTATATTTATTACTTTTGTGTTGTGTAAGTGTTGAAAATATGAAAAAGAGTGATACATGTTGAAATTGTGATAAATATATATGATACTAAATGTTGATGAATTTATTGTTTCATTGAAATGATATATACAATTTAATGTTAACTACAGACTAATGAATTGCCCTAATCATACTGATTTTAGATCTAGCTTGGGATTGAATGGCTAGCCAAAAGGGAGGATATCCAAAGTGTTAGTGGGCACTCTATGCTATCAATAGAGACTCGGTGTCATCATATTCAGTGGGCATTCTTGCCATAGTGGGCCATTGGCCAAAATTATATACCGCAGCATTCAATTGCCATCAGTGACCCGTTATCCAAATTTAGAATCTGAGTTCAGTGTGTTTGGGTATAATTAAAATAGTTATCTATAATGAAAATAATGTGTTATTCAGTTGTTGATAAATTAGGTAATTCTAAATCTAATTGTATTTAGTATATCAATTTACAATGAAGTTAGCTAATTGCTTTATTTAACATTTGGAAAGTTTGCAAGTCGATGTTTCTAAATTACTTAATTGCTATATCACTTTTATTAAATTTTTTGTATCTTATAAATACATAAGCACCACTAAGCTTTGCTTAGTGTGTTGGAATTATTTTCTGACGCGCATATCAAACAAGGAGAGTTGAAACCACAGAGTGAGAGACTTAGGTTCTTGGACAACAGCATCATCAAGGTTCAATGAACAATATTGTAAATATTGTACTCGTTATGGTTCACATAGCAAATCTTTATAATTTTGTATGATAGTTGTATTAGTTTGAGAGTAGTTTGAGAATTTGATAATAATGTAAGTCTTTTAAGAGTTCTTTATAAATATATGGATATATGTGTGTTCTATATAAAGCTTAAGAGTTGCATTAATGCTTAAAAAGTATTATGACTTTATTTCTTTAGTATATACATAGATATATATAGAACAATTTTGAATGTTAGGTGACATCTCCTATGTAGGTAAGTGTATGGTCTATGTAGGGGGTGTTACAATTAGTGGTATCAGAGCAGGTTTAGACGATTCTAAGTTATGGGTTAAAAGAAAAGAAAAGTACAACTGTCATTGCTTTGTGAACTATATAATTGAACAAATGTTAGTTGATTTTTTTTTTATGTTTAAAGGTATAAGATGGCCTCTGAATCCCATCAAGGTGCCTAGGATCAAGCTGCATCCTCACACAGTTAAGCTAGTGTGGGAAATCAGCAGCCATCGGAACCTTCTGCGGAAAAAATTCCATTAGATCCTCAATTTGTGAGAAATATGGGGGAAATCCTTAGACAAACTGTGAGAGTTACTCCTCCTGCACAACCTCCACCTTCAGTACTCCAAAGATCTCATTTGGAGAGAATTAGAAAAATGGGAGCAGAAGATTTTAAAGCTCGTGACACTGATGAGTCTTCAGTAGCAGAGTATTGGATGGAGAGGATTGTGAGAGTTTTTGATATTCTGCATTGTATTGATGAGGAAAGATTAGAATGTGTAGTTTCCTTATTGCAAGAACAAGCTTTTGCCTGGTGGCATACAAAGCAGAAAGGTATATATGCAGGTAGACTTACTTGGGTATTTTTCCAATAAGAATTTAAAAAGGAATATATTAGTGAGATCTATTTGGAGGAGAAGCGTTGGGAATTTTTGTATCTTAAGCAAAGGCAATTATCTGTGTCTGAATATGAGAGGCAGTTTGTTCGTCTCAGTAAATATTTTCCAGAGTTGGTTGTATCTGAGGAAGAGAAGTGTAAGCGGTTTGAACAAGATTTGAATAGTCAGATTCAGGTGTATTTAATAGCAATGAGGATTAAGGAGTTTTCTACTCTTGTTAATGCGGCAGTCGCTATAGAAAATGAGATTAAACCAGCGTAGGGAAGAAAACAACAATTCAAGAAGGGATTTCCTAGTGAACAACAATAAGGTAGCCAGAAAAGACAGAGAAATATTCAAACCCAAACTCAGGGGTTTAGTAGAGGAATTGGAGCTAGTTTTCAGAAATCTAGAGGTGGGAGGTTTGGAGTGGCTTCAGGCTCTTCTTCAAGAATTGTTACTACACCTTGTCAATATTGTGGTAAGGGTCATGCAAGTGAAGATTGTTGGTTTCAAAAGGGGGCTTGTCTGAAATGTGGTTCTTTGGAGCATAAAATCAAAGATTGTCCAATAATAAAAGAATTAAAAGTTGTGGAAGGACAAAATTCTGTACAGAGGTCTTAGTCAAACCGTAGGGCAGGTAAAGGTGGTCGACCCAATGGTACTCAGTAGAGAGGATCTGAAATAGTGGATAGACCTCAGACTCAAGGCAATGCTCCAGCTATGGCTTATGCCATGAAAGCTGTGGAAGACCAGGATGCTCCTGATGTTGTAGTTGGTAAATTTTCTTTACTTGGTCTTGATGTGTATACATTGTTAGATCCTGGTTCTACACATTCTTATATTTGTACAACTATAGCTTTAGGAAGGAAAATGTGTGTTGATAAACTTGATTATGAGATAGAAGTTAAAAATCCCTTAGGCCATAGTGTGAAGGTAAATAGAGTATATAGAAATTGTCCATTTAGAGTTCATGATGTGGAGTTTCCTGCTGATTTGATTGAACTACCATTTCATGATTTTGATGTAATCTTGGGAATGGATTGGTTGTTCCGACATCAAGTAGTTATGGACTGCTGTAGTAAAGTTGTAACTTTTAAGATTTCGGGTTATGGTGAAATTGTAGTTCAAGGATAAAAGCAATTTTATCCTTCTAGTTTGATTTCTGTAGCTAAAGCTAGAAGGTTAATTAGGAAGAGATGTGAAGCTTATCTTACTTATGTTAATGATACACGACATTCAAGCAAGGTTTTGGGAGACATACCTACAGTGAGTGAGTTTTCAGATGTTTTTTCGGAACAACTACCTGGAGTACCACCAGAGAGAAAGGTAGAATTTGTTATTGATGTAGTTCCAGGTACAACACCAATTTCTATTCCACCTTATAGAATGGCACCTCCGGAATTAAAAGAATTAAAGGTCCAACTCCAAGAATTGCTTGACAAAGGATTTATAAAACCTAGTGTGTCACCTTGGGGTGCACCAGTTTTGTTTGTGAAGAAGAAGGATGGTGCCTTAAGATTATGTATAGTTTATCGACAGTTGAATAAAGTGACTATTAAGAATAAGCACCCGTTACCTAGGATTGATGACTTATTTGATCAGTTGAGAGGAGCGGGTGTTTTCTCTAAAATTGATCTTAAATCAAGTTATTATCAGATGAAAATTAAAGAAGTAGATATTCCAAAGATAGCTTTTAGAACTCGATATGGACATTATGAATTTTTGGTTATGCCCTTTAGTTTAACTAATGCTCCAGCAGCTTTTATGGACTTGATGAATCGAGTCTTTAAACCCTATTTGGACCAGTTCGTAGTTGTTTTTATTGATGATATATTGGTTTATTCTAAAAATAGAGAAGATCATGATAAGCATTTGAGAATTGTACTACAGACACTCAGAGAGAATCAATTGTATGCTAAATTATCGAAGTGTGATTTTTGGTTGACGGAAGTGGCATTTCTAGGACATGTAGTGTCAACTGATAGTATTCGTGTGGATCCAAGTAAAATTGAGACTGTTTTGAATTGGCAGCCACCAAAGAATATAACAGAAGTCTGAAGTTTCCTTGGGTTGGCTAGATATTATAGAAGATTTGTGCAAGGGTTTTCGAAGATAGCACTTCCCTTAACGAAGCTCCTTAGAAAAGAAATTAAATTTGAGTGGAACAATTGAACAATTGAAGCGATATTGACTGAAGCGCCTGTCTTAACTCAACCAATTCCATGTAAAGACTATGTTATTTATAGTGATGCTTATCATCAAGAACTTGGTTGTGTATTGATGCAAGAGGGTAAGGTAATTGCTTATGCTTCTAGGCAATTAAAATCTCATGAATTGAATTACCCTACACATGATTTGGAGTTAGCTGCTAGTGTATTTGCTCTTAAAATCTGGCGAGATTATTTGTATGGTGAACGGTGTTATATTTTCACTGATCATAAAAGTTTAAAATATTTGCCAACACAAAAAGAATTGAATTTAAGGTAGAGAAGATGGATGGAATTGATCAAGGATTATGATTGTATCATCGACTATCATCTTAGAAAAGCTAATGTGATAGTCGATGCTTTAAGTCGAAAGACTTTAGCAGGTATGTTGTATATAGAATATTTTAACATTATATATATATATTACATAAACTAAATGATATCATGTGTTATGTTAGCAGAATGGAGGGTTGAACCAACCATTAGGTAAAAAGTGATAGAAGCTCAGAAACAAAATTAAAAATTGTTAGAACTTTTGAAACAAGTGCATGAAGGGGAAAAGCCAGATTATGTTGTGTCAAAAGATGGTGGAGTGTATTATAGAGATCGATTGTGTGTACCTGATGTGAAGGAACTAAAGGAATGTATTCTTGGTGAAGCTCACAATACTATGTATACTGTACATCCCGGAAGCAATAAGATGTACCAGGATTTGAAATCTCATTATTGGTGGCCTGGTATGAAAAGAGATATTACTGAATATGTGACTCGATGTTTAGTATGTCAACAAGTCAAAGCAGAACATCAAGTTCCATCGGGTCTGTTACAATCTATATCAATACCAGGATGGAAGTGGGATAGAATCACCATGGATTTTGTGACTGGACTTCCAAATACCCAAAAGAAGCATGATACAATTTGGGTAATTGTTTATCGATTAACTAAATCAACTCATTTCCTTCCCATTCGAGTTGACTATTCAATGAATAAACTTGCAGAGTTGTATATTAATGAGATAGTCAGGCTTCATGGAGTACTAATGTCTATTATCTCATATCGGGACCCTCGTTTTACATCTAGATTTTGGGAAAGTTTTCAGAAAGCATTGGGTACTCGACTTCATTTTAGTACTGCATTTCATCCCCAAGCAGATGGTCAATCAGAAAGGGTGATACAAATACTTGAGGATATGCTTCGAAGTTGTGTAATCAATTTTGAAGATAGCTGGGATAAATATCTACCTTTAGTAGAATTTGCCTATAACAAAAATTATCAAACGAGTATTGGAATGGCTCCATATGAGGCACTCTATGGCAGGAAGTGTAGAACTCCATTGTGTTGGGTGGAATTGAATGAGAGCAAACTTGTAGGACCTGATCTCATAAAACAAACTGAAGACAAAGTAAAGCTTATAAAGGATCGATTACAAATTGCAATGGACAGACAAAAATCTTATGGCGATTTGAAATGACGTGATATTGAGTATAATGTGGGGGATAAAGTATTTTTAAAAGTATCACCATGGAAGAAAGTTCTCCGCTTTGGAAAGAAAGGTTCATTGGACCATATGAAATACTGGAACGTGTAGGTCCAGTAGCCTATCGACTAGCTTTGCCTCCAGAATTGGCTAAGATTCATTATGTATTTCATGTATCGATGCTTAAGCGCTATAGATCAGATCCACACATGTGATTCAAGTAGAGTCTATTGAAATTCAGCCAGATTTGAATTATGAAGAAGAACCAGTGGCTATCTTAGCTCATGAAATAAAGGAGTTGTGTAATAAGCACATTCCTTTAGTAAAAGTGTTATGGAGGAATCATTCAATAGAGGAAGCCACTTGGGAAAGTGAAGAGATAATGAGACAACAATATCCTCAATTATTTCAAGCATCTATAACAGGTAAATTTCGAGGACGAAATTTCTTTAGAGGGGGAGAATTGTAATGTTTCAAATTTTAGATACTAAACTTTTAAATGAATAGTGATATTTAATAGGGAATTGTGATATGAGTGATACGGATAAGTAATGTAAATAGTGGATCTCAAAAATTTGCCGAAGCAATTAATTATTTTTACGGTCTTATGAGAGTTAAAATCGAATTAGAATCATCGGTTAAGAAAGAGGGTGCACCATAACTAAGATGAGATTGGCAACACTAGATTGAGCTGTATATATGTGTGTGTATGTGTATGGACAGGTGTAAGAGTGTAGAAATTTCTTTTCTCTCTTCATCATTCACGTTCAGCACCACCTTCACCATCAAAAGTCTTTCTTGCTTCCTTCCTTCCAAGATTTTGATCAAAAACAAAGAGCAAACAATGTTTAGTTGTAAGTGTTGAGAAGATTAAGATAGAAAGTTGAGATTATTAAGTAAGAAGAGAAAAGAAGAGTTAAAGAGGTATGTGTTTATGTATTTTAATTTATAAATATTTATTTTTCTTTGAGTTTCATGTTTAAATTAGTTTATTGGGTCATTTAGAGGAAATATTTCCTAAATATTGGATAAATGAATTATTGTGTGATATAAGTAGAAATTGAAGTTGTTGATGTTGTTTTTCTTAATTTTGAATGATGATTGTGAAAGTTGATGAGTAGATCATTTGTTCCATACTTGATTAATTAAAGTTTTAGTAAGGTATTAGATATAAATTCTTTTCATGTCAAAACTTTGATGTTGATTTATTTTTATCTTTGATCTTCATTATATTTGTGTTTTACTAAGTTACAAGTGTAAAATACATGATTTTAAGATGCCATGGGAGTGGTTTTAAGGTGCCATGGGCATGGGATCAAAGTTTGGATTGTTAGACGAAGAATTACTCCAAAAAATCCCAAAATCAATGCCACGGTCGTGGCCACTGAGATTCCACGATCGTGGGATTAAAAGTAATGATGTTTCTTCAAAAAAAATTCGATACAACAAAGGAGTTTTATATGCCACGACCATGGCCTTGGAAGGCCACGACCGTGGGGGTCTTCAACATCATTTTACAGCTTCATTTTGTATCCCACGGGAGTGGGGTTGAGTTGTCACGGCCGTGGATACCTAATTGATGTTTTTGACTTGTATTTTGTGATATACGGGCCTAATATGAGGCTACTATGTTTATATTTATTACTTTTGTGTTGTGTAAGTGTTGAAAATATGAAAAAGAGTGATACATGTTGAAATTGTAATAAATATATAGAATACTAAATGTTGATGAAAGTATTGTTTCATTGAAATGATTTATACAATTCAATGTTAACTACAGACTAATGAATTGTACTAATCATATTAATTTTAGATCTAGCTTGGGATTGAATGGCTAGCCAAAAGGGAGGATATCCAAAGTGTTAGTGGGCACTCTGTGCTATCAATAGACACTCGGTGTCATCATATTCAGTGGGCATTCTTGCTATAGTGGGCCATTGGCCAAAATTCTATACAGCGGCATTCAATTGCCATCAGTGACCCGTTATCCAAATCTAGAATCTGAGTTCAGTGTGTTTGGGCATAATTAAAATAGTTATCTATAATGAAAATAATGTGTTATTCAGTTGTCGATAAATTAGTTAATTCTGAATCTAATTGTATTTAGTATATCAATTTACAATGAAGTTAGCTAATTGCTTTATTTAACATTTGGAAAGTTTGCAAGTCAATATTTCTAAATTACTTAATTGCTAGATCTTTTTTATTAAATTTCTTGTATCTTATAAATACATAAGCACCACTAAGCTTTGCTTAGCGTGTTAGAATTATTTTCTGACGCGCAGATCAAACAAGGAGAGTTGAAACCGTAGAGTGAGAGACTTACGTTCTTGGACAACTGCATCATCAAGGTTCAATGAACAATATTGTAAATATTGTATTCGTTATGGTTCACATAGCAAATCTTTATAATTTTGTATGACAGTTGTATTAGTTTGAGAGTAGTTTGAGAATTTGATAATAATGTAAGTCTTTTAAGAGTTCTTTATAAATATATGGATATATGTGTGTTCTATATAAAGCTTAAGAGTTGCATTAATGCTTAAAAAGTTCATTAATGTTCTATATATTATTCATGCATATCACGCATACATGAACATATCATAATGCATTTTTTTGTCTTGTATTATCTATCCTTTGTCAAAGTGAACAATAGATACTCTATGAAGAAAATAATGAGAAGCAAACATAACATCAGGGGGCATAAAAGGCCCATTACTTGAGGAAGATCCAGTCACTTTAAAAAGTAGAGATGCATGCTCATACATGGAACCAGACAATACACAAACATTAATTAAAGCATGCATGGGAAAAAATCATTGGTTTGAGCCTACATAGGGGGCAAAGTTTCTCCTTTCAATATTTGAGTTTAAGTGTGTACAAAATATTTTTAGACTCACTTTCAATATTTTACCACGCAGGGGACAAAGAGTGGATATGAGGACTAGCTAAAAAATAATTGAATTTTTTGCAAAAAGAACAGAACAAGAAGAAAGTAAGAATCCCAAAAAATGAAGATGCAAAGGACAAAAAATTAGTCTAGCTAGAAGAGTTGAGGCCAATATAGACCCAATGTCCAAGGGTAAAGTCCATTTAGAAGGGTGAAGACTCGATGTCCAAAGGATGAAGATCCATTTTGTAGGGTAAAGATCCGATGTCTAAGGATGAAGATCCATTTTGAAGGGTGAAAACCAAAAGTCCAAGGATGAAGATCCAATTTGAAGGGTGAAGACCCACAATCCATTGAAGAATGGAACAACTAGCTAGAAGAAAGCCATAATTCTCAATTGATGAAGGTCAGTCAAATCCAGTTTCGGGGAACTCAAAATCCAGTTTAGGTCGAGAACCCAAATTCAGTTTTGGGTTGAGAACTCAAATCCAATTTCGGGTAGAGAACCCAAAATCCACTTTAGGGGCGAGAATCCAAATCCAATTTCGAGTCGAGAACCCAAAATTTGATTTCGGATCAAGAACCCAAAATCCACTTTCAGGTCGAGAATTCAAATCCAATTTCAGGTCGAGAACCAAAATCCAATCTAGGGTAGAAAACCTAAAATCCAGTATAGAGTCGAGAATCCAAAATCCAGTATCGGGTTGAGAACACAAAACTTAGTCTCAGGTCCAGAATCCAAAATTCAATCTCGGGTCCAAGTACCCAAATCAAATCCAGTCTCAGGTCCAAGTACCTAAATCAAGTCCAGTCTTGGGTCTACGTACCCAGTCTCGGGTCCAAGTACCCAAATCTAATGTCAGGTCAAGAACCCAAATACAGTTTATGGTTGAGAACCCAAATCTAATTTAAGGTAGAGAATCCAAAATTCAATCTCGAGTCGAGAATCCAAAATCCAATGTCGGGTCGAGAATCCAAATTTAGTCTCTGATCGAGAACCTAAAATTTAGTCTCGGGTTGAGAACCCAAATCCAGCCTAGGGTCAAGAACCCAAGTCCTAGCTCAGGTTGAGAAACTAAATTCAATCTCATATAGAGAACCCAAACCCATCCTCCGGGTCCTGAACCCAACCTTATCCAAAATCAGCTTAAAGTCATGTTGCTTTTCACTCTCTTCTACTGAAGTCTGAGATTGTTAAAGCAGGGGGCAAAACTGTAAACCCTTAACTTTGGTATTGGTCAAAATATAATTTTCATTTTGAAGGCCATATCAAGTCTAAACCTAATAACAGGTCATAAAATAAATCAATTATAATTATCTAATATTTAGATTACTAATTATTTAATATTGCAATTACAAATTATAATTATTTAATGTTTGGATATTGGTTGGCCAATTATTTAATATTTGGATTATGCTCGATTCAATTAATTTGATTGAAAAGAAAACTTAGTCGGATGGTCGGATGGTTGGTCCAAACCAAGCCAGTTATTACTTATGCTATAATGGGCAAGGGCCAATTCGACGTTCTTGAATGATATCGACTTGTGTTTGGTTTTCACACGAAGCCTAGCCGAGATTATTTAGGTATCATTTATCCAAAGTAAAAAGGGTTGAAAGGATGCCCTAATATGAGATATAAAAGGAACAACACAAGAGCAATTAGCGAGGAGGAAAGCAGCAAGAAAAATCAAGGAGGCAATAAGAAAGATCAAAGAAAAAAAAAAGGAGTCTGTAACAACAATCGAGGCAATTGCCAAATTGCCAAAGCTCGATCAAAGAAGTAGATTGATTCAGGCAGTAGAAAATATCAAAAAAAGCTTGGTTCAAACTCATTCAATTTGATGGAGCCAACAAACAAAGGTTTGTTTATTATGTTTAATTCATTCAAATCACAATTGTGACATTATTGTTATCTCATGCAGTAATTTGCAAATATTAAAACAATTCACTAGAAATGTTCATGTTTTCAAAATAACTTTGTTCGACACAGTAGCCCATATTAGACCTTAACTCTTAGTTAAAACTTTAATCTCTTTTACAAAAACCAACTACCTTTTCTCTAGAAAATCCTAAATCTCCAAGCCTAAGTTCCATAAACCCTAATATCCAAAATCCAACTCTAAAAATCCTTAATTCCCAAACCCATAATATGTTTATCAATTTCCAAAACTATTAAATCAGTTTGTCAAATATCCAGTAAACCTAAACCCTAATATCTAGTAAATACTAACCTTAATGCAAAACCCAATTTTCAAAACCAAATTTTTGTAACCCTAATTCCTTAAATTTCATCTAAAACCTCAAAATCTCAAATACCAACCACAAAACCCTAATAATTTATCTAAAATTTAACCCTAATTTTGGTTATTTAATTTATTATATGCTTATGAAGAGTGATTTATCATTGTTCTATTTATTTCGATGATTTGTTATTAATTATTATGAATGTTATGAATGGTTTAATTCATCTCATTAATTATTTTAATGTTGATTATTTTAGTTTCAAATGTAAGAGGTATGCTTCCACATTGTGGTTACTTCATTAATTAAGTTCTAATGTAATTTAATTTATTTTAGATTTTGAATTAATGTAAAGGGCACATTTCCACCAAATGGTGGGTGTCCTATTTTATTTAGTTTTGGACATTAGACATTCAAAGGGTATGTTTCCATCTAGTATGGGTGCCCATTTTTTTTTTTTTTTTGAACTTATTATGATTTTAATAAAGTGATTACTTATTTTTTTATGATTGCATGTAGTATGGATAATGGCGTTTGTTTTATTAGTTTTTGTTATAAGTTTTGTGTCTTGTTTATTAGGTTAATTATTGTTTTATTTAGGTATTTCGTTAGTTTTTATCGGTTTGTCTAGTGTTTTCTTTAATTGTGTAGTTTTAGTTTATTTTTAGTTTTATGTCGTTTTTTATTTAGTTTTTAGTTTGTGTTTATGTTTTGTCGGTTATTGTTTATTTACTTAGTGTTTTAAGTTTGTTTTGAGTTTTGTGTTAGGTTAAAACAGGCAAGGAAACGAATTGAAGATGAAATGGGCAGTAGCTGACACAGGCAGAGGACACGGCCAAGTCACTGGCCGTGTCCCATACCAAGTTAAAAGGAAGAATAATTCCCAGTAGCAGACACCAGCAAGGGACACGGCCAAGTCATGTGGCTGTGTCCCTCCAAAGAAGAGCAACACGGCCAAGTCACCTTGACTTGGCCGTGTCCCACTTATTACCAAAGGAAAGGAAGAGTAAAGCAAACAGAGGCAGACACTGGGAAGGGACACGGCCGTGTCATCTGGCCGTGTCCCTCAAATATGATGCAACACGGCCAAGTCAAGCTCTACCTGGCCGTGTCACTCAACAAAGAAGCAAAGAAGACCAAAAAGCAACAGAGGAGGACACATGCAGGGGACACGGCCGTGTCCCTCCATCAAGCCCTCACACGGCCGTGTCCCTCATCACCTGGCCGTGTCCCTCATGAATCAACGCGCACCGAATTTTAAAGCCGACGCTTCGTATAAAAGCAAAAGAAAAGATAGGGTTTGGGGGCGGTTGACGATTTTGAGAGCAAGTTTAGCCGTCTGAGAGGGATCTTAGGGTTTAAACATTTGTTTTCTTAGATTTTGATTCTTCTTTGGATTACACTAGTTTAGATTAGATTGTTCATGCCATTGTTTCATCCTTCTTGCAAGATTCGATCAAGAGTTTCATCAAAAGCTTCAAGGAGTTTGTAACTTGGTTTTATTCTTAAACTTTGTCTCTTTAGTTTCATTGAAATTGTGTTTATGAACATTATCATGTCTAAATTGATTTCTTTGATTATTAATGAGATGAGTATGCTTGATAACAACATGAACTAATTTAATCTAGTCTAGGGGTTTGTATGGATTTGCTATGAATTGTATGAATTGGTTATTCTCTTAACTAATGATTTCTTTAGCCTTTATTGAATGAAAAATTGTTACATATAATTGATTGGCCACCAATTGTGTGTTTTAGGTATTAGATGATGGATTGAGAGATGAAATCTAATGCTGGAATAATTCAATTAAGGACTTAGGTGAATTAGAGATACAACCTATTAAAAGATTGTTTCAATTATAACAAGATTAGTTGTAGGAGGTTTGAATGCGAGAGCTTATTTCCTTGACTCAATTAATTAAGTTGTTTGAGATTTAATCTTAGAAATTAAATTAGTTAAGTGGAATAACCGTTCATACATATGAGTAGTAAAGAAGTGCAAACCCTAGACCCTTTTATCAAGTGAATCAAAACATAAGCTATTATTTATTTTATTTGTTTTCAACTTCAATTAAACCTTTTCATTATTTTGCAATTTAAATTTCTTCAATTATTTGTTACTTTAAATTTGATAATCAATTACCCACTTTGGCTTCCTTGAGAGAACGACCTTGGGGCGATCACCTTTGCTACAGCTACCTCGTATACTTGCGAGTGACGCTTTGTGGTAGAGTTAATTTGAGTGCAACAAGTTTTTCGCGCCGCTGCCGGGGAAGCTAATTGGCGTAATTGTTTATTTAAAAATAATAAAAAAATTACATTTCAGATTATTTTCATTGTTTTCATTTTATTTAATTTGTCTTTTGCTTTTGATATTTCTTTTTCTAGAAATTTTTGTTTATGCAAGGCAGGAGATCACTCGAAGGAGAATTGCACCCATTCATTCCAGAAATTCAGAGAATAAAAAGGAGCAGAGAGGAGTTTGAGCTTTTCACAGGATTTGATACTTCAGAGGAAGACATTTCGGATTTTGAGTTAGAATCTGAAAAATCTGTAAAGATGGCTGAAGAAAGGCAAAGAACCATGAGAGATTTTGCTAGACCTGTAATTAGGACTTCCACTTCTTGCATAAGACTGACAGATGCAGCAAGGAACTATGAGTTGAAGAACATTCACTACAACATGCTGCCATCATTCTATGGAGTTCCAAATGAAGATCCTTTAAACTTTATTCGGGATTTTTACTCCACCCTCAACACTTTTCCTTTGGGAGGACTAACAGAAGATCAGTTGAGGATGAGATGTTTCCCTTATACTTTGAAGGATAGGGCAAAGAGCTGGCTCATGATGTTGCCTGAGAACTCACTGACAACTTGGGAGCAAGTTTATAATAAATTCATGGGCAACTTCTATTCACACCAAAAGACAGCTGAGTTGAGAGGGATGATTGCTACATTCTCTCAGTTTGAAGGAGAGCCATTTCATGAGGCTTGGGACAGATTCAAGATGCTATTGATCCAGTGTCCACATCATCACTACTCACTTCAACTCCTTAATCAGTTTTTCTATGATGGTCTCACCCAGCAATTTCAGAATACTGTTGATAATGCAGCTGGGGGAGCCATGGGAGAAAAGACAGCTGATGAGACTTATGAGATTTTTGAGATGTTGGGAGCTAATTCTCAACAAAAAGAGTGTAAGGGGAAGAAGCAAGGGGGTAAATCAACTGGAAGCCAATACTAAAATGGTTAGTCAAATAGCTGAGTTGACAAGACAGGTTCAGATGCTAAACATGAAGAACAATATTTCTTCATCTACTCAAGAAGTGTGTGGAATCTGTGGGACATTTGGGCATGGAGCAAATATATGTCCCTCTGCATATGAGACTTTTGGGAATGAAGCTGAGCAAGTTAATGCTATGGGAGGATTTCAACCAAGAGCCAGGAATGATCCTTACTCTAACACTTACAATCCTAGCTGGAGGAATCACCCCAATTTTTCTTGGACAACAAATAATGCTCAACAGCCTTTCCATTTGCTCCAGAGACAGAACCAGCAGCAGGGTCAATCCTCAAATCAAATGCAGCCTAAGAGAGATAGTTTGGAGGAAAGTTTACAAGCCTTCATCAAAGTCAGTGCACAAAACCAAGAGATGAACAACAAGAGACTGGATTCCTTAGAAGCATCTTTTACGAAGGTGGAGACCCAAGTGGGGCAACTTGCACAACAGATGCAGATTCAACAAAAGGGGAAGTTTCCAAGTCAACCTGAGCAGGCACAAGCAGTGACTGTTCTTAGGAGTGGCAAGGTAATTAATAACAATGTTGAAAATAATTCTGTGAATGCAGGTGAGCAAGAGAAGAAAAAGGAAGGAGAAGTAGAGAACAAAAGTGCTGAAGAAAGATCAATGGAGAAGACCCCTACACCAGATTTGCACAGGGCAAGCAATCCATACAGGCCACCTATACCATTCCCTAGCAGGTTGAAGGATGATAAAAAAGATAAGCAGTTTTCAGATATCTTCAACATGCTATCTAAGGTAAGTATCAACTTACCATTACTTGAAGCAATTAAGAACATGCCGGCTTATGCTAAATTCTTCAAAGAACTGAATACCAAGAAAAAAAAGGTATGAGCCGAATGAAAAGGTGATAGTTTCTGAGGTAGCTAGTGCTGTTTTGCAGCATAAACTACCCCCTAAGCTAAAGGATCCTGGAAGCTTTATTATTCAAATTGCTATGGGGAATGGAAAATGTACTGATGGCATGTGTGATTTGGGAGCTAGTGTGAATTTAATGCCTTACTCTGTGTACCTTGACTTAGAATTAGGGGAACTTAAGCCAACAAAAATGGTGTTGCAATTAGCTGATAGATCTCTTAGATTCCCGAAAGGGGTTATAGAAGATGTGTTAGTTAAAGTTGGTGGTTTGATAGTACCTGTGGATTTCATTGTTCTTGACATGGAGGTAAGTAATTCTTCACCATCTGCACACACCATTCTGCTGGGTAGGCCTTTTATGGCGACTACCAATACTTTGATAGATGTTAAGAATGGAAAATTATCAATGACTGTTTTGGGACAAACTGTGGAATTTTCTATTTTTAACACTTCTCCTATTCCTACAACTGCTTTATATGAGGATTGTTCTTTCATTGATTGTGTTGATGCAGTTGTTTCAGATGTTTTCTTGCAGACAGGTTCCTCTGACAAATTGGAGCTGGCATTGACTTTGGATAGTGATTTGGAAATTTTTGATGCAGAAATAGCCAGTTGCCTTGAGACTTTAGAGGGTGCTGAAATAGAGGAGCTTAAGGAGGACCAAATTTTTGAACCTTCCCCCATTGAAAAAGAACAGAAGAACCCCTCACTAGAGTTAGAGCTGAAAGAGTTACCTAAGAACCTGAAATATGTGTTTTTGGGAGATCACAATACTTTACCTGTAATAATATCTAGTGAACTTAGTGAAGGGGAGGAGATGAGGTTAGTGAGTGAGCTTAAAAGATTGAAGAGAGCAATAGGATGGGGATTGAGTGACATAAAGGGTATTAGCCCTTCTATGTGCATGCATAGAATCACTTTAGAAGAGGGAGCTAAACCTGTGAGGGAGACCCAAAGGCGGCTTAACCCAAATATGAGTGAAGTGGTTAAGAAGGAAGTGCTCAAATTGCTGGATGAAGGAGTAATTTATCCAATTGCTAATAGTGAGTGGGTGAGCCCAGTACATGTAGTTCCTAAGAAATCTGGAATCACTGTGGTAAAAAATGAGAATAATGAGTTGGTTCCTACTAGGACTACTACTGGGTGGAGAATGTGCATTGATTATAGGAAGTTGAACAATGCTACAAAGAAAGATCATTTTCCTCTTCCTTTTATTGATCAGATGTTAGATAAACTTTCTGGACACTCACATTATTGTTTTCTGGATGGCCTTTCAGGTTACTATCAGGTGCCAATAGCTCCAGAGGATCAGTCAAAGACAACCTTTACTTGCCCTTTTGGGACTTATGCATTTCGTCGTATGCCCTTTGGCTTGTGCAATGCACCTGCAACTTTTCAGAGATGCATGATGTCTGTCTTCTCAGATATGATCGATGATTTTATTGAGGTATTTATGGATGATTTTTCTGTTTTTGGTAATTCTTTTGATAATTGCCTCAATAAACTTGTTCGTGTGCTTGAGAGATGCATTGAATGTAACCTCACTTTAAGTTGGGAAAAGAGTCATTTTATGGTTACTCAGGGCATTGTCTTAGGTCAAGTGGTGTCGAGTAAAGGGATTGAGGTGGATAAGGCTAAAATTGAATTGATTGCTAAGTTACCCCCACCTACCTCTGTTAAGGGAATAAGAAGTTTTTTAGGGCATGCAGGATTTTACAGGAGGTTTATTAAGGATTTCTCCAAAATAAGCCAACCATTGTGCCATTTATTGGGGAAAGATGTCCCATTTGAATTTACAGCACAATGCATGCAAGCTTTTAATTCTCTTAAGGAAAAATTGACTAGTGCACCTGTGATTGTAGCTCCTGTTTGGTCTTTACCTTTTGAAATCATGTGTGATGCTTCTAATCATGCAGTAGGAGCTGTTCTTGGGCAAAGGGTTGACAAATACTTAAGGGTAATTTATTATGCTAGTTTAACCCTGAATAGTGCACAAATGAACTACACCACAACTGAGAAGGAAATGCTAGCTGTTGTTTTTGCTTTAGACAAATTTAGAGCTTATTTAATAGGGTCCAAAATTATTGTTCATTCTGACCATGCAGCTCTTAAATATCTTTTAACAAAACAGCATGCTAAACCGCACTTAATTAGGTGGGTGTTGTTATTGCAAGAGTTTGATTTCCAAATCAAGGATACTAAGGGTAGTGAGAATGTTGTTGCTGATCATTTATCCAGATTACCCTTCTTTAGTGAAAATCTTGCATCTGATAGCATTCATAAAAATTTAGAAGCATTTCCTGATGAGCATTTGTTTGTGGTAATTAATGCACCTTGGTTTGCAGATATTGCTAACTATCTTGCTTGTGGTATTTTGAGATCTAACATGTCCTTTCAGGAAAAGAAAAGGTTTCTACACTTGAGTAAGTTTTATTTTTGGGATGAACCTTATCTATTCCGAATTTGCAAAGATGAGATAGTTCGCAGGTGTGTTTCTGAGGAAGAACAACTGAGTGTTCTTCAATTTTGTCATGACCTTCACTGTGGGGGTCATTTTGGAGGAAGAAAAACTGCAGAAAAGGTGCTTCAAAGTGGCTTTTACTGGCCCACTTTATTTAAAGATGCTCAAGACTACTGTAAGCAATGTGATCATTGCCAAAGAGTAGGTAACATTGGAAGGAGGAATGAAATGCCCCTTCAGCCATTTATTGTTGTTGAACTGTTTGATGTGTGGGGAATAGACTTCATGGGTCCTTTCCCCAAATCCTTTGGTTATGAATACATTTTAGTTGCTGTTGATTATGTTTCCAAATGGGTGGAGGCAATCCCCACCCATACTAATGATGCTAATATTGTTGTTAAATTTGTGAAGGAAAACATTCTTAGCAGGTTTGGCACACCAAGGGTGATAGTAAGTGATGGGGGGAGTCATTTTTGCAACAGGCTTTTTGAGAAGTTAATGCATAAATCCGGTGTGAAGCACAAGGTGTCAACCCCATACCATCCACAGACTTCTGGACAAGTGGAAACATCCAACAAGCAGCTAAAAGGAATTCTGGAGAAAACAGTCAACACATCCAGAAAGGATTGGGCAAGCAGATTGCACGATGCACTATGGGCATATCGGACTGCTTTCAAAACTCCTCTAGGTATGAGTCCATATCGATTGGTGTTTGGAAAAGCTTGCCACTTACCAGTGGAGTTGGAGCACAGAGCATATTGGGCAATCAAGACTCTGAATTTGGACTTGGACAAAGCGAAGAGAGAAAGATTTCTACAAATTTCAGAGTTAGATGAGCTGAGGAATGAGGCTTATGAGAGCTCAAGAATTTACAAGGATCGCACTAAAGCACTTCATGATAAAATTATAGTGCGCAAGACATTGAGTCAAGGTATGAAGGTTTTACTTTTTAACTCACGACTCCGTCTTTTTCCAGGTAAACTCAAGTCTCGATGGAGTGGTCCTTTCGAGATAACTCAGGTATATCCTTCTGGTGCAATTGAATTACTTAACTCTAAAACAGGTGAGACTTTCAAAGTGAATGGACAGAGAGTTAAGCCATACAATGAAGGATTTCAGGAAGTGAGGGTCATTGACAGTACTTTGATTCATGATCCCTAGGCCTTGCATGATGTCCAGCTATATGACATTAAAGAAGCGCTATATGGGAGGCAACCCATCGGTTTGCATTTATTTTTCGTAGTTTAATTTTAAGTTTAGCGAATTTTGATTTTTGTTCGGTTTCATTAAATGGACTGTGCATTGATCGGTTTTTCTTTACTTTGTGTTTCAGGGTGTTTAAAGAAGAAGGTTTGCAAAATCGTTTAAAAAAAATGGAATTGATCGATTTTGCACAGACTTGGACACACCCATGGGACACGGCCGTGTCACTTGGCCGTGTCCCCCAAAAACCATGAGACACGGCCGTGTGCTCTCCACTTGGCCGTGTCCCTTCACTTTCACACACAGACACAGCCAAGTCCCCACACACACGGCCGTGTCACCTCACGTTTTGCCCTTTTAAAAACCGATTTTGCCCAAATTCTTTTCGTAATCCCTAACTTTTCTTTCGTCTTCTCTCTCACTCTCCTTCGCTCTCTGTATCGTCATAGCCAATTTTGATATTTCAAAACTTCAAATCATCCACTGAAACTTCAAATTTCTTCAATAAACCTTGAGATAATCACTTAAAACTTCCTCTTTACTCATATTATCTTTGATTTACTTAGTTTTGGGTGTTAATTTTTCAGATCTCAAGATGCCAAGAACTAAAACTGTACCACACCGAAAGAAGAAGAAATCTGGAACCGAAGGAGCTTCGTCATCTTCTTCCACCTTATCTCACAAGAGGGCAAGTCTTTTGGCTCGGGGGTTTTTCCCCACAAGGTATGTGAATGACGAATCTCTAGATGCTTTGCAAATGAGGACTGCTTTTTATAGATATGTGCAATATCTTGGGTGGGAGACTTTTGTTTCATTGAGACCTCTGCAGTTTGAGGAGCTCACCCTAGAATTTTTGACAACTCTTAAGGTGGAAAGGGATGATAAGAAAATTTGTAGGAGACTGATGTTTAAATTAATGGGTAGATCATTTGTGCTTACTATTGATCAGTTGAATGATATATATGGTTTTCATCACCATGGAGAAAGATCGATACCCAAAGATTTTAGACAACAGTTTGCTTGGGGTGCCTTAGGCTCGGGTACTTATGTGGCCAAATCGGCCAAAGCATCTAAATTACGGAACCCTACCTTGAGATATTTGCACAGGTTTATGTCATGTGGGTTCTTTACAAGGAAGGAGAGCCCGGGTGTGGTTGAGTCGAGTGAGCTATTTTTCTTGGACTGTGTTTTGAATGAAATGAATGTTAGTGCCGGCTATTGGTTAGCTGATATTTTTTATTCTGTAGCTAATAAAAGGAGGGGGGCTATTTGTGTTGAAGGATTGATCACTACATTAGCAGTAGCCCTTGTGGAGGATTTTGACCCGAGTACTACTCAGATGACTCGAATTTTGGGTAATGATTCCTTGGATTTAGCTATACTGGCGAAGATGCACATGGTGGTGCATAGAAGAGGGACCTTTGTGATGCCGTCAGCTGAGCCTGAAGCACCGGGGGACAGGCAGAAGAGAGCCCGGGTCGAAGAGGAGTCTGACTCGGATTCTCTTGACTTAGATGAGGATGATCCTGTTTCAGAGAATCTAGAGATACTTCGGAGGATTCAAGCCCTGGAGGGCAAGGTAGATCGATTGGAGGGAAAGGTAGATGGACTGACAGGCACGGTGGACCGAAACCATATTGAGATGTTGCAACAGATGGATCAGATTAACAGCAACCTTGCCAAAATTCTGAGTCTTCATCCCTCGGCTGCATCATCTTCCCGCCCGCCTTTTCCTTAGACTTTGTGTTCCTTGCTTTATTTTATTTTATTTAGTGTACTTCTGTTTTATTTTTCATTTTTGTTTTTCATGTTAAAACTTTTGTGTTTGGATATTTTATTGTACTTTTATTATAAAACTTTTGTGTTTGTGATGGAAAGCTAGGATTTTGCCTCACCAGGTACAATGGAAGACAGGTTGTCCTTTAACTCTTTTTATTTATTATTCTTGTTTTCCATTGAGGACAATGTCAATTTTAAGTGTGGGGTACTCTTTAAGCTTTCCTTTAATTCTTGTTTTGCTTATTGTGGTTGTTTTGTTTAGTGTGTTTCTTTTTTGTGCATGGTATAATTGTTGAAAATTTATTGATCTTTTCTTTGATTCTAGCATTATAGTTGAGACTTTGGTATCAGCATAGAAATGAGCATTTGAATTCATTCGGGATTAATTTTCACATTCTGCGGTTCATGACATATAAATCTTTGAGAACCCACCTTTGTGAGTTTTGAGCCTTATAGATTAAATGATTGATTTTCTTTTCTTAAGTGTGCACCTTCATGATTTTGCATCTCTAGAGTTTGCTTTTGCATACTTATTGAACTCACATTATGATTTAATCTCAATTTTTAAAATGATGAAGGCAAATTAGGTTAGCCCCTTTAGCTTAAAGAGACTTCCCTTTATATTGATTTCCTTAGTGAGCCAAGTTGAGCCATTGACCGTTTCTTGTTTGATTAACACAATTCTCAACTTAACATGTTCTTATTATCATCATACCTATGCATTAAGGAATGGAGTTGTATGATTAGACAATAGGGTAGTTTATTTTAAGTGTGGGGTAAGTAAGTAAAAAAAAAAATATGGAATGCCTAATTGAGGGTTGAAATGCATACTTTGCATATTGTATTTGATTAAGAGTCAGTATTCTTTTCCTCTACATTTTAAGCTAGATGTTCCATTAAGTTTATACTTTGTATATATATATATATATAAATAAAATTAATATAAAAAAAAGGTGAAAATAAAACAAAAAGAGATATATATATATATACAAAGTTCATAAATTTTCTAGCCTTAGGGGAATTTTGACTAGTGTACTTTTCTTTTAGTGTGCAAGTATGTAAGATTGTTAAGGGTTGGTGAGTATGCTAGTTTAAGGAGTTATGAAATTCTTAGCAAGAGTAGTGTCTAATTTAGATACACCATTTCTTGATGCTCCAGCTTAAATATCTTTTCTCACACCTTACCTTAGCCCCATTACATCCAAATAAAAGACCTTCGGATTATTTCTTGAGAAAATCAGTGAGGGAGATTGGATAATTAAGCAAGTTTATGGCATAATGCACTCATGAGTGGTATGAGTGATTAACCTTTGAAATCGAGTGAAACACTTAGTTGAGAGATAAGATTTGTATGTCTGGATCAATGAATGAGTTAAGAAAATCTTGATTGAAGGAAATTGCAATTATTTATGTCTGATGTCTTAAAGTATTTCATCTATGTTCTGGAATTATAGTTAAGGTTGTTTGAATTTTTAATTTATGCCATGTGAATTTGCTTGAGGACAAGCAAAGTTTTAAGTGTGGGGTAGTTGTTTTATTAGTTTTTGTTATAAGTTGTGTCTTGTTTATTAGGTTAATTATTGTTTTATTTAGGTATTTCGTTAGTTTTTATCGGTTTGTCTAGTGTTTTCTTTAATTGTGTAGTTTTAGTTTATTTTTAGTTTTATGTCGTTTTTGATTTAGTTTTTAGTTTGTGTTTATGTTTTGTCGGTTATTGTTTATTTACTTAGTGTTTTAAGTTTGTTTTGAGTTTTGTGTTAGGTTAAAACAGGCAAGGAAACGAATTGAAGATGAAATGGGCAGTAGCTGACACAGGCAGAGGACACGGCCAAGTCACTGGCCGTGTCCCATACCAAGTTAAAAGGAAGAACAATTCCCAGTAGCAGACACCAGCAAGGGACACGTCCAAGTCATGTGGCCGTGTCCCTCCAAAGAAGAGCAACACGGCCAAGTCACCTTGACTTGGCCGTGTCCCACTTATTACCAAAGGAAAGGAAGAGTAAAGCAGACAGAGGCAGACACTGGGAAGGGACACGGCCGTGTCATCTGGCCGTGTCCCTCAAATATGATGCAACACGGCCAAGTCAAGCTCTACCTGGCCGTGTCACTCAACAAAGAAGCAAAGAAGACCAAAAAGCAACAGAGGAGGACACATGCAGGGGACACGGCCGTGTCCCTCCATCAAGCCCTCACACGGCCGTGTCCCTCATCACCTGGCCGTGTCCCTCATGAATCAACGCGCACCGAATTTTAAAGCCGACGCTTCGTATAAAAGCAAAAGAAAAGATAGGGTTTGGGGGCGGTTGACGATTTTGAGAGCAAGTTTAGCCGTCTGAGAGGGATCTTAGGGTTTAAACATTTGTTTTCTTAGATTTTGATTCTTCTTTGGATTACACTAGTTTAGATTAGATTGTTCATGCCATTGTTTCATCCTTCTTGCAAGATTCGATCAAGAGTTTCATCAAAAGCTTCAAGGAGTTTGTAACTTGGTTTTATTCTTAAACTTTGTCTCTTTAGTTTCATTGAAATTGTGTTTATGAACATTATCATGTCTAAATTGATTTCTTTGATTATTAATGAGATGAGTATGCTTGATAACAACATGAACTAATTTAATCTAGTCTAGGGGTTTGTATGGATTTGCTATGAATTGTATGAATTGGTTATTCTCTTAACTAATGATTTCTTTAGCCTTTATTGAATGAAAAATTGTTACATATAATTGATTGGCCACCAATTGTGTGTTTTAGGTATTAGATGATGGATTGAGAGATGAAATCTAATGCTGGAATAATTCAATTAAGGACTTAGGTGAATTAGAGATACAACCTATTAAAAGATTGTTTCAATTATAACAAGATTAGTTGTAGGAGGTTTGAATGCGAGAGCTTATTTCCTTGACTCAATTAATTAAGTTGTTTGAGATTTAATCTTAGAAATTAAATTAGTTAAGTGGAATAACCGTTCATACATATGAGTAGTAAAGAAGTGCAAACCCTAGACCCTTTTATCAAGTGAATCAAAACATAAGCTATTATTTATTTTATTTGTTTTCAACTTCAATTAAACCTTTTCATTATTTTGCAATTTAAATTTCTTCAATTATTTGTTACTTTAAATTTGATAATCAATTACCCACTTTGGCTTCCTTGAGAGAACGACCTTGGGGCGATCACCTTTGCTACAGCTACCTCGTATACTTGCGAGTGACGCTTTGTGGTAGAGTTAATTTGAGCGCAACATCGTTATATTTAAGAATTTAATAATGTTTATACCTGAAAAAGAAGGCCAGTTCCAATGAACCAAGTGCTATGGGGGTGTTGGGTCATGCTCACCTTCCCTACGCATACCTGTTGCGCTCGAATTAAGTATTACTACAAAGCATCACTCGCAAGTATACGAGGTAGCTGTAGCAAAGGTGATCGCCCCAAGGTCGTTTCCCCAAGAAGGTGTGGTTCGTAATAGCTTGATTGACAAATTATTTAAATGCGAGAGTTTGTTGTTTGGGATGGTGCGAGAATAATTTAAACCTAAAATTAACGTGCGTAGGGATTAGTGTGTGTGATGGGTGTACAAGATCAAATCGATTCTTGGGAAGGTGCCTAGGGTTATAGGTCCATTCAATCAAAGCTCAAATCTCAATTATCCATTAATATAACCTTGTAATTAATTTGTTCCTTAAGGTTAATTAGTTAATTACCAATCCATTAGTTCTCACATTCATGAATTAGCAATGACCAATTATTTCACATTATCAAATTAATGAAACCCTAGAACTTATATTTCTAATTCATTCATAGGGTGGTCGATTATATAGTTCCGGTATCGGATTTCACCTCTCGGTCCGTCATCCAATATTCAAAGATCAATAGGTAGCTAATCTATCAACCTAGCATTTAATGCAATACAATCAACCAATCAACAAGGAATATCAATGGAAATATCAAATCAAAACATTCAACCAAATATACTACAAACCCTAGGCATGGGTATGTAGTTCAACATCATCAATTTATAACATTCATTCAACTCAATATAAAACAAATACAAATTGTTCATTGCAATATCAATCTCTTAATACAACAATAACAATAGAAATGAATTAAAAGAGAGAATAGAAAAACTCCTTGTGAAGATGCCAAGAATAGGATTACTAGTCTTCCTCCTAGCTCCACTTTGATGTTTGATGAATAACTCAAGCCCTCTTCAATGGTTGATTCCCCTTTTGCAATATGGAATGGAGCTTTCTCAAGTCACCAACCCTTCAATTGATTGTGCCTTTGGAAGATGGAATGGAGCTTTCTCAAGTCACCAAACCTTTGAATGAAGCTTCTTCAACCTTTAAGAGCTTGTTTAACCCAATTTATCCCAAAGAATCTCAAAGAACTTGTCAATGGAAGATGGAGAAGGTGGAGAGGATGGAAATGGAGATGAAGATGAAGGGACAAGGGAGAGTGTCACTCTCTCCCTCTCCCCATGTTTTTGCAGAAATTGTTCAAGAACAACCAAGAACTCCCTCCAATTTCCTCTTCCTCTCCTTTTAATTCATTCAAAATACACACCCATGCCTTCCAACTCACACCATTTCACTTTGTTCCCCACTATTTCTTTGTTTAATATTTCTTTTGGCAAGCAAAAGGCTTTGTTCCCCACTTTGTCCCCCACTTCGTGTAAAAGAATTCAAAATTTTTTTGTGTGACACGGCCAAGCCAAGAGTGGCTTGGCCTTGTCTCTTGTTTTCTTTTGGGACACGGCCAAGCCATTTGGCCGTGTCCTTCACTAAGCTTTTTCTTTCTTTCTTTTTCTTTCTTTTCTTTTGGTCTCAAGGAGGTGACATGGCCAAGCTAGTGGCCATGTCACTTGGGTGTGTTCACTTCTGCTTCTTTTCTTTCCTTCTTTGCTTGCTCCACTTGTCTTTGGCATGGAATGGGACACGGCCAAGCTTGCTCTTGGCTTGGCCATGTCATGTGACACGGCCACAAGCTTGGCCATGTCACTGAGTGTGTCTCTTCCTGTTTGCTTCATTTTTGCTCTTTCTTTGTGGTTTCTTTGGTTTTTCTCTTTGGATGAGACACGGTCGAGGCTTGGCCGTGTCTCTTGGCCATGTCAAGCTCTGCCTTGAATTTCTTGAGGGAACACAGCCAAGCTTGATTTGGCTTGGCCATGTCTTGCTTGGTTCATGCTTTTCTTGCACTGTTTTGATCTTCCAAGGGTGTTTTTGCACCTAAACCTAAAAACAACACTTTAAACACACTTAAAACAAAAATTAATCAAAACATTAACTAAAACACACATAAAATCATACTAAAAACTAGTACAAAAATGATCTAAACAGTACCCAACTTTCCAAACCCATTAGGGGGTTAGGGATTCCCTAGGAATCGAGTCATCCACCCCTTTCTTTCTTCCCGGCCCGTCCGAGTGGTGACTCCATTTCCTTCTGGTTTAGGCCCGTGTTCTCTAAGGCCCTAAGCCTAACAGTGCCGAAGTTGCAAGAACCATTCCACATGAGAGTGGGGAAAAAATCTCTGCTCACACCAGTCTCTGGTCGAGAATCTAAATCCAGTCTCGCATCGAGAACTCAAGTCCAAGTCTCAAGTCAAGAGCACAAATCTAATTTTTGGTCAAGAACCCAAATTCAATCTTGGGCCCAGAACCCAGCCTCATCCAAGGTCAGCTTAAAGTCATTGTTTTTCACTATCTTCTATAAAGTCTCAGATCGTTCAAGCAGGGAGAAAAACTGTAGACCCTTAATTTTGGTACGGATTAAATTCAGTCCCAATTATAAAGGGGCCGATATAATTTAGAAGCTTAAACCCAGTCTGGCATAATCTTAAAAGCATAAATAGCTTGAATTAAGTCCAGTTTAATTTAAGAAGCCAAAAATAAAGATGAACCAACATGATCTAACCCAAACTAGCTTGGTACGACCCAAAACCTAGACACTATGTCGAATTGGAGAGCCAATTTGACATAGGCCAAAGCTCATATCGAATTGGTAAGGCGTTCGGCCCCAATTTCAAGCAAGTATAGTTTTAATTGGAAATCTTGATGGAGCTCGATCTTGTCTCAGTATTCACTAGTTTTAACCTAATTAATATTGGACTTCAGATAACCCTTGAACTAGCATATTAATGTTTGAGATTAAACTATCATTAGCTTATAAATAGACAATTGAAAGTAGAGAGATGGGATAGCCACAATTATTCAAGAGCCAGAATTATTATAAGAAAATCTAGCCATATAAAATTATCAAAAAAGAGAAAGTAACACACAAAAAATCAAAAGACACAGCAACGAAAGGAGGCGGTATCCATTGTCTCCAAATTGCTTCATCCCACCAAGATTAAAGTTGATTCAAGAAATTGATATTGGTGGAGTCTACAAATGCAGGTATGATATTATTATTTTCTTTAAACGTCAATTAACTATCTTCATATTGGTTCACTATGATTTACAAATTTCATTCAACAAATTGTAACCTTAGTCTTTAATTTGATCCAAAAATTAAATTAACATCCAACCTTAGATATGATTATACTTTGCATCAATATATATTTATAGACAGTAGCATTAATATATGTATTCTGCCATTATTTTTATAAATTCAAAAACCCTAATTTCTATAAATATAAAATCCTAGCTTAGATAAAAACCCTAATTCTCCAATAAAATCATATTATGTAAACCGTCTACCTTTCAAGAGTGCTGCCCCCCTTGACCGCTAACCGGCTAGCAAGACTGTCGTAGGCACGACCCTCTTCATCACACCCTATATTTCATTAATGGGTTAATATTAAAATCTATTTGTAAATTATAATTTTTATAATTAACTTTAACTTCAATAATTTAGCCCTAATTTACAATTATTTATGCAATGATTGGTTATTTGTTTAATTATTTGCTTTACCATGGATGATTATTAAATATTTATTGATTGTATTTTTAATAGACTTGTAAAAGGCATGTTTCCACTTGCGGGTGTCTTATTTATTTTATTTATTTATTTTATGTAGTTTAATTTACTTAAAGACTTTGGGACAATTGTAAGGGACACGTTTCAACCTTTCGGTAGGTGTCCTATTTTATTTATTTTCTTTGTGAATTTTTAAGGATTGTAAGGGTATGTTTCCATCTAAGGATGGGTACCCATATTATTTTGTGATGTCTTTTTTTAATGAATGAATCCATTTTATTTTAAATTGCATGTAGCATGGATAATATCATAATGCTTAAGAATTTAATAATATTTAGACCTGAAAAGGTGGTCGGTTCCAATGAACCGGGCGTTATGAGAGTGCTTGGTTATTTCTCACATTCCCCAGGCATACCCAACTTTCAAAACCTAATAGGGGGTTGGGGATTTCTTAGGAATCGAGTCATCCACCTCTTTTTATTTTCTAGCCCAGTCCGAGTGGCGACTTCATTTTCTCAAGGTTTAGGCCCGTGTTCTCTAAGGCCCTGAGCCTAACAGTGCTAAAGTCACAAGAACCATTCCATCGAGAGTGGGGGTGAAAATCCACACTCACAATTGGATATGTTAAACATGCCAAATGCATTATGGTTGTAGAAAGAACATATGTGTATCTTTTGGGTGCAAAAGGGGCTAAGGGAAGCCTCGGATTATAGATGAATCTAAGGCGACTTTTCAAATGGAGTTTCCTAAACCTCAAAATCCTAGAGCTTAAGGAACAATTTTCTCTATTCTCTAAGATATCCAAAGCCAAATGACCTCTCAAGGAACCAAAATTGATAACATCACCTCTCAAGTCTCTCATCTTCACATTGACATTCAACAAATTCAAGGTGTTTTGGGACTTTCTTAATGCAGTGTCATAAATGAGGAAGAACCAAGTCTTTCCTAATGCAAACCATTAGAATATTAAATCGGAGACCCACTCACCTTTACGCTTGGAAGCGAGTCCTTGGAAAGCCAAATCAGATCATTGTCGAGTCCTTGACCCAATTCCAACATGTGAAAAAGAACCTTGTAATTACCTACTTCAATGTTGTTAATTCTGGCAATAGAAACCTTAATTCAAGATAGAACCAAGAATAAGAGAAAACATCTCTTAACAAGAACAAAATTTCTTAAATAGTTTTATTAATCAACCCCTAACTAAATAAGGAAATAGAATTAAACTAATATTCGTACAGAAACTTGGAAGCCAATTTATTGTCTAATAAAGTTTGAATCTAGGCTTAGGCTCTTCATAAGAATTGTAGCTCTAGAAGTTTAGTTGAATTTGGGATTTTAATTAACTCAATTTGGACTTCAGAAGCTCTAGCCATTTGAATTAAACTAATTCAGACAAAAGACCTATTGTAACCTGGATTTTAATTTAGTTTCTTGGTCTGACTTTAAATAGCAGCTTAGAGGCCCAAACAAACTCAGATTTATTCAAACAATACCATTATGGAAATCTTGGAAAGTCCTCTAAAAACTTCTTAAAGATCACATCTTTATTTTGGAAGATTAAAGTTGTTGAAATCTCAATCAAAGCTCCAAAGGTCAAATTTTCCCAGATCTAGAAATTATAAAAATATGCTTCTTTTATTATCTTTCATCTCTAATGCTTCAATATTAATATTCCAGCCCTTGAATCCAACCTCTTATTTAGTTTTAGATCTTTAAAGTTTCTTTTCATGGGCTTGCATGCCTGTGCTTGCGTCATTTCATGTAACATCCCTTGACAATCCTATATTAGAACTATCAGAAGATGCTACTCTAATTACTCATGTTGTTCTGGTTCAATTCAACATTTACATTTCAATAAATATTGATAACACTTAGATAAAAGATTGAAACAATTACTACTGCACTTTTCACTATAAAAAAATTCAAACATTTATTACAATAATATTAAAGTTCTCTCTGAATTTCTATTATTCAAACAAATCTCAATAACTTTAGCAAAAATTCATTAAATAAATATCATCCAATCATTATGAACAAATTTATACAGTCTCCAAATATTTTTAATGAATTATATAACTTTTAGATGTATCGGAAACCATTTGAGCAATTCACATCTATAATCTTCTCGAAACTTTGCTTCTTTCTTAGTCTTTCACTGATCCACTATACTTGTGTGTTAGAAAAGCCCAACAAGCTAAGCTTATCGCTTAGTGGTGCTTGTATAAATATATTTTACCACTTAATATTAAAAAAATATTTATAAAATATAGTAATAAAACTCAATTTTAACAAAACATTTCAATATATCAAGTATTCTCAATAACAAACTAATGCAATATTTGATTACACAAAATAATAATTTTAACTTTATAAAAACCAATCATGCTACACTACACTTTCGGTATTGCAACTTTACTCTTATTGAGCTATTTCATTTAAGACTTTCTTTTGCATATGTTAACATTGCTCATATTACACTTATTGTATTTTTTAGTAAGTCTCATTTTTCAAATTTATATATATAACATTTTCATTCAAGTTTTATAACTTTAGCACTTTGATTTAATACCATATTTTGGAACATTTTACTTCAAATATCACTATATGCACTTTTCATTCGAAATACTATTATATACAGTATCACTCACTTTCATATTGCAATATTGTAAGTCAATTTTAAACAATTAACTTATAATCTTATTTTACATTTCTTTCCATATTCAAAACAACATTTTCATATATTTTCTTGCCATCATTTATTGAATTGAAAATCCTAGTTCTGGATAGCGGGTTATTGATGGCAAATAGATGCCCACTATAAGTATATGGCCAAAAGCCCACTATAGAGAAAGGGACCAAAGGTCCTCTATGACGCAAAGCTTCCACTAATGACATAAATGCCAATAGCACTGGAAACATAGAGATGCCCTATATAGCACAGAGTGCCCACTGTCACTATGGTCGTCCACCCTCTAGCTAGCTATCTAACCTAGAAACTAGATTTAAAATCAATATAATCGGGCTATATCTTTATTTCACTGTTCTAAGTTAATCCATTAATTATAATATTTATTATCATAGAACACTTCCTTTAATATAGTAAGAATTCATGAATTATTATTTCACCTTAAGATTTTGTGTAAATATGTATAATGTATTCATCACATTTAATACACATGTATACATTAATATATATTTATTTTTATAGATACATATATAGATGAATTTCACTAACAGTGCATTTCTATGTTATAAACTCTTATTAATTTCTTGTAACAGAACATTTATTTTCTTAAATATATATATTACTAATTTGATCTTTGAGATATCATTTCAATAGAAAGATTAAACTACTTTGAATCTCACTAGATTCTTTCTTTTTATATTATCAATTTCTTTTTTTTATTATCATTAATCAATACAATTTAACCCTCTAAACACTTATATATATATAATCAATTAATCGTCTTAAATGATCAAATAGTATTGTTGTCAACAATACAAAGGTATATGACTTGTGCACTTCTACCTCATGTATTCCTACTATAAAACTAATTACGTTATTCTTCTCTTTACTTTCCTCAATTCATTGTCCAAACTATTTTAAATTACCTATGCCCTTTAATATATTAGTCTTTTTATCTTATTTCCTTATAAATATTGCACAATTCACTAATCTCATACATTTATCTTATATTCATTCTCTAACTATACACTTATTTTGATCATTGATAAATATTTTGATCATCAAAGAACATATATTAATTTTCCTCATAAAGAATTCATTTACTATACCAAATAAATAATATAACAATTTCTTCAAATATATATAATTACATTTAAACCTTGAATATTAATCAATAATACCTTCATTCCTCATACTTTTTATCATGTTGTTTTCGCACAATTTAACCTTATAACTATATAAAAAATTTACATATAACTTTAAATATAACTTTCTTAACTCAAAGTATTTCTCTACTTGATTAACCATTTAGTTTCACATACACTTTCGATTATTAAACAATTAGTTCTCACTCCAACTTCCTAAGTAGTATGCTTTAGATAGCTATTTGACTTTAAAGAATAAATCACTTCCAAACTAAATAACTAGCATTTTAATAACTTCAAATAACATAAACTTAACCTTACTTTCAAGATATCAAATTCTTTAATTCTAAAATATTCTAAACTTTATACTTTTCAAACCCATCTTCTATTATAAACATATATACTTGACATACTATAAATAATCACTTTCATCCAATCCTTACACTCTTTATTCAATACTAACTTTCCACATTGATAATCTTGCATATTTATGAGAAAAATATGTGTTATTATGATTAATTGGAAAGAAAATTATATTAAAGAAAAGGAATGAAGTATTTTAAGGTTAAAAGAGAGGAAAACATAGGAAACAAGACAGACACAGGCATGTCTATTGGATCCACACGCCCATGCATATAAAAACTTTGCTGAAAATGAAATTACAAAAGCTAGAAAATCCACACGGCCATGTGGAAATATCAACACACCCATGTGTCTCAAAACTATGCTGGAAATCAAATTTATAGAGGTTGGATGATCTACACGGCCGTGTGGAATGATCCACGTGCCCATGTGACTTTTCTAAACTCCTTTAGTCCCAAAAATCCATTTTTTAACAAGCTAAAATTCACTTCAAACTTCATTTTTAGCACAAATCAACAACACGCTTATATAAATCAAAGTTAGCTAGTGTTGCGCTCGAATTAACTCTACCACAAAGCGTCACTCGCAAGTATACGAGGTAGCTGTAGCAAAGGTGATCTCCCCAAGGTCGTCTCACAAGGAAGCTAAAGTAGCTAATTGATTATCAGATTATAAATAACAAGTAATGAATAAATTTAAATCACTAACAACTAATGAAGAAGATTGATTGAAGTTTAAAACAAATAAAAGTAAATTGGACTGATGTATTGATTCACTTAATAGAATGGTCTAGGGTTTGCACTTCTCTACTACTTATATGTATGAATGGTTATTCCTCTGAACTAATTTAATTTCAAAGATTAAATCTCAAGCAACTTAATTAATCGAATCAAGGTAATAAGCTCTCGCATTCAAACCTTTCTCAAATAATCTTGTTACAATTGAAATAATCTTTTCCTAGGTTATATCTCTAATTCACCTAAGTCCCTAATTGAATTGTTCCAGCATTAGACTTCATTTCTCAATCCATCATCTAATACCTAAAACACATAATTGGTGGCCAATCAATTATATATTAACAATAATCCATTCAATCAAGGCTAAAGAAATAATTAAGTTAAGAGTAATAACCAATTCATACAATCATAGCAGATCCATTCAAACCCTAGACTAGATCAAATTAGTTCATAATGCTATCAAACATACTCATCTCATTAAAATTCAAAGAAATCAATTTAGACATGATAATATTCTTAAATACAATTCCAATGAAATTAAAGAGATAAAGTTTGAGAACAAAACCAAATTACAAACTTCTTAGCTCTTGAAGAATCTCTTGTTCAGAACTTGCTCGAAGAATGTATCAATGGCAAGAACAAATCTAATCTAAGCTAGTTTAATCAAAGTGTAATCAAAAGATCAAAGAAAACAAGATATGAAACCCTAAAACTCTCTTTGACGGCTAAAAAAAAAACTCAAACTCTCCACACACCTTGAAAACCCTAATTCTCCTATTTATATGAAATCTCCGCTTTAAAAATATGCTTTGTCTTTGATCCATGAGAGACACGGCCAAGTTGGGGGAGACACGGCCGTGTCTGAGGTTCTTGGAGGGACACGGCCATAAGCTTGGCCGTGTCCCTTGCTTGTGTCTTCTACTGCTTGATTTTCTTCTTTCTTTTTCTTTGGACTTGAGTGAGACACGGCCAAGCTTAAGCAACTTGGCCGTGTTGGAGCTTTTTTGGAGGGACACGGCCACAAGCTTGGCCGTGTCCCTTGCATGTGTCTTCTTCTGTGTCTTGTGGCTTCTCCTTAGCTTGGTATGGGACACGGCCACAAGCTTGGTCGTGTCCTCTGCATGTGTCAGCTACTGTCCATTGTTCTCTTTCTCTTGTTTCTTAGTTTTTTCCTTCCTTAGCATGGTTCCTTGCATATTAAACCTAAAACAAAACTTGAAACAAACTTTAAACAAGAATTAAATAAACAATAACCAACAAAACATAAACACCACACTAAAAATTAGGACAAAAATGACAAAAACAATGAAATAAATTAAAACTATCAAAATTAATAAAAACACTAAATAAACCGATTGAAACTACTAAAATACCTAAAGAAAACAATAATTATCATAACAAATAAACTACAAATCTATGACAAAAACTAACAAAACAACTACCCCACACTTAAAACTTTGCTTGTCCTCAAGCAAATTCACATGGCATAAATTAAAAACTCAAACAACTTAACTATAATTCCAGTATATAAGATGAAATCCTTTAAGACTCAGCCATAAATATTTGCACTTACTTCAATCAAGGATTTTCTTAACTCATTCATTGATCCAGACATATAAATCTTATCTCTCATCTAAGTGTTTCAATCGATTTCAAAGGTTAATTCACTCAAACCACTCATGACTGCATACTACCATAAACTTGCTTAATTATCCAATCTCCCTCACTGATTTTCTCAAGAAATAATCGAAGGTCTTTCATTTGGATATAATGGGGCTAAGGTAAAGATGTGAGAAAAGACATTTAAGCTGGAGCATCAAGAAATGGAGTATCTAAATTAGACAATACTCTTGCTAAGAAACTCATAACTCCCTCAAATGTCATACTCACCAATCCCTTGATACTTTCACATACTTGCTACTTAAAAGAAAAATACATGAGTCAACATTCCTCTCTTGATAACTAATGTTAGAGAATATATGAATTTTGTATATATATATATATATATATCTTTTCTTTTATTTTCTCTCTTTTTTTATCATATATATATATATATTAATACATATATATACAAAATATAAAATTGCATGGAACATCTAGCTTAAAATGTAGAGGAAAAGAATAATCGACTCTTAATCAAATACAATGTGCAAAGTATGCATTCAACCCCAAATAGCAATACCATTTTTTTTATTTGCTTACCCCACACTTTTGAATTAAACCACCCTATTGTCATATCATAAGAAACTCCATTCCTTAATGCAGGTATGGTGATAATAAGAAAGTGTTGAGTTGATAATTATGTTGATCAAACAAGAAAAGGTCAAAGGCTCAACTTGGCTCACTAAGGAATTCAATATTAAGGGAGGTCTTTTTAAGCTAAAGGGCTAACCTAATTTGCCTTTATCATTTTAAAACTTGAGATTAAATCATAATGTGAGTTCAATTAGTATGCAAAAGCAAGCTCTAGAGATGCAAAATCATGAAGGTGCACACTTAAGAAAAGAAAATCAATTGACAATAACATTTAATCCATGAGGCTCAAAACTCACAAAGGTGGGTTCTCAAAGATTTATATGTCATGAACTGCAAAATGTGAAAATTGATCTTGAATGAATTCAAATGCTAATCTCTATGTTGATACTAAAGTCTCAACTATAATGCTAGAATCACAGAAAAGATCAATAAATTTTCAACAATTATGCCATGCACAACACACAACATAACACAACAAACAAAACAAGAATTAAAGAAAAGCTTAAAGATTACCCCACACTTAGAATTTACATTGTCCTCAATGGAAAACAAGAATAATAAAGAATAAGAGTTAAAGGACAACCTGTCTTCCATCGTACCCTGGTGAAGCAAAACCCTAACTTTTCATCACAAACACAAATGTTCAAAAACAAAAGTACAATATATAAAAAATAAAATATCCAAAATAGAAAATGTTAACATTAAAAACAAAAACGAAAAATAATAACAAAAATACACTAAACACAATAAAGCAAGGAACTCAAAATCTACGGTGAAGGCGGGTGTGAAGATGATGCAGCCGAGGGGTGGAGACTCAAGATCTTAGCAAGGTTGCTATTAATCTGATCCAATTATTGCAAAATCTCAGCATGGTTACGGTCCACCTTGCCCTCAAGTCGATCTACCTTTCCCTCCAAGGCCTCAACCTATTAAGTACCTCTTGATTAACTGAGACCGGAGCATCCTCATCTAGATCAAGAGAATCCGAGTCGGACTCTTCTTGAACCCGTGCTCTCTTCTGTCTGTCCCCCGGTACTTCTGGCTCAGTTGAAGCCATCATATAAGCCCCTCTCCTGTGCCCACCATATGCATCTTTTCTAATGTGGCCAAATCCAATGAGTCATTACCCAAAATTCTAGTCATGCGACTGGTACTCAGGTCAAAATCATCAAGAAGGGCTATTGCTAATGTGGTAATCAGTCCTCCAATACAAATTGCCCCCCTCCTTTTATTGGCCATGCTATCAAAAACATCAGCTAACCAATAGTCGAAACTAATGGGCACGGCATTACATGCACAATCCAAGAAAAAGAGCTCACTCAATTCCACTACACCCGGGCTCTCCTTCCTAGCAAAGAATCCGCAGGACATAAAACGATGCAAATACCTCAAAGCGGGATTGCTCAATTTAGATGCTTTGGCCGCTTTGGCCGCATAAGTCCCCGAGCCTAATGCTCCCCAAGCAAATTGTTGTTTAAACTCTTTAGGTACCGACCTTTCACCATGTTGATGGAAACCATATATAGCATTCAATTGTTCAATATTAATCACAAATGATTTCCTAAGCAATTTAAATCTCATCCTAGAGCAAATTTTTTGTTCATCTCTTTCAACCTTAAGAGATGTCAAAAATTCCAAAGTCAACTCTTGAAACTGCAAAGGTCGCAAGGAGACTAGGTTCTCCCACCCAAGAATTTGCACATAACGATAAAAATTAGTCCTAATTTGCAGAGCATCAAGGGATTCATCATTAACATACCTCGTCGGGAAGAAACCCCGAGCCAAAAGATTTGCTCTCTTCAAAGATGAAAACAATGAAGATGAAGAAGCCCCTTCAGTTGTAGGTCTCTTCTTCTTGCGGTGTGAAACTATCTTTGTTCTTGGCATCTTGAAAAATCTGAAAAATTTGACACAAACTGATTAAATCGATCTTTTGTAAGAGAAGAAGAAGTTTTAACAAATTAAATTAAGCTTTGGTGAAGAAAATTGAAATCTAATGGAGGTTTCGGAGCTTTGAAACACAATCAATGCAGTTTTGGTGAGAGAAAATGAGAGAGTGAGAGAGAGAACAGAAAGAAAATTAGGGATTGAATGGACAAACTGTGCAAAAATCGTGTTTTTAAAGTGGAAAAGTGGAGAGACACGGCCAAGTTGGTGTGAACACGGCCGTGTCTTGTGTGTTTTGAGGGACACGGCCAATGACTTGGCCATGTCCCAAGGCCGTGTTTGATACTGTGAGGAAGAGTTACAAAAAATAAAATCAAAGGAACTTTGGTGAAGCTTGGTCATGTTCCATGTGACACGGCTAAGGGACATGGCCAAACTCCTTGGCCGTGTCACCCACTGTGAAAGCTTGCAAAAACAAAGCAAAATTTTTTTTGTTGAGGCTTGGCCGTGTCCCATGTGACACGGCCAAGCTCCTTGGTCGTGTCTCCTTCTGCCAATTTTAACATTTTTTTCAATTTTAATTTTTATTTTATATCACCAAATCTCAAAGAAATTGCAAACTCTTCTTTGATCAACCCTGAAACACATGAGAAAAATAAAAACCGATCAAAGCACCCATTCCATTTATTTAAACCAAACATAAAATCAAAACTTGCTAAATTTAAAATTACAACTATGAAAAATAAATGCAAACCGATGGGTTGCCTCCCATTTAGCGCTTCTTTAATGTCATATAGCAGGACATCACTGCAAGACTTAGGGATCGTGGATCAAAGTGCTGTCAATGATCCTCACTTCTTGAAATCCTTCTTTACATGGTTTAACTCTCTGTCCATTTACTTTAAAAGTCTTATTGGTTCGAGAGTTAAGCAATTCAATGGCACCAAAAGGACATACCTGAATTATCTCGAAAGGACCACTCCATCAAGACTTTAGTTTACCTGGAAACAGACGGAGTCGAGAATTAAAAAGTAAAACTTTCATTCCTGGACTCAATGTCTGTCGCACAATAAATCTGTCATGAAGTGCTTTAGTGCGATCCTTATAGTTTCTCGAGCTCTCATATGCCTTTGGGTTAAGGCACCTTTGGGTCTCCCTCACTGGTTTAGCCCCCTCTTCTAAGGTCAGCATCAGCTCCAATTTATCTGAGGAACCTGTCTATAAGAAAACATCTAAAACAACTGCGTCAACACAATTAATTAAAGAACGATCCTCATATAAAGCAATTGTAGGAATGGGAGAAGTGTTAAAAATAGAAAAATCAACAGTTTGTCCCAAGACAGTCATTGATAATTTACCATTTTTAACATCTATTAAGGTGTTGGTAGTAGCCATACAAGGCCTACCCAGCAAAATAGTGTGTGCTGATGGTGTAGGGTTACTTCCTTTCATGTCAAGAACTATAAAATCCACAGGTACTATCAACCCTCCAACCTTGACTAACACATCTTCTATAACCCCTTGCGGGAATCTAAGAGATCTATCAGCTAATTGTAACACCATTTTGGTTGGTTTGAGTTCCCCTAATTCTAATTCTTGATACACAGAATAAGGCATCAAATTTACACTGGCTCCTAGATCACACATGCCATCAGTGCCCTTTCCATTCCCCACAGTAATTTGAATTATAAAGCTACCAGGATCCTTTAGCTTGGGAGGTAGTTTATGTTGCAGAATAGCACTAGCTACCTCTGAAACTATCACCTTTTCATTCGGCTCATCCCTCTTTTTCTTGGTGATCAGCTCTTTGAAGAATTTGGCATAAGCCGGCATGTTCTTTATTGCTTCAAGTAAAGGTAAGTTAATACTTACCTTGGACAGCATGTTGAAGATATTAGAAAATTGCTTATCTTTTTTGTCATCCTTCAACCTGCTGGGGAATGGTATAGGTGGCCGGTATGGATTGCTTGCCTTATGTAAATCTGTTGAAAGGATTTCTCCTTTGAACTTTCTCCAGCACCTTTGTTCTCTGGTTCTCCTTCCTTCTTGTTCTCTTGGTCACCTGCATTCATAGAATTATTTTCAACATTATTGTTAATTATCTTACCACTTCTAAGAATAGTCACTGATTGTGCCTGCTCAGGTTGACTTGGGAATTTCCCCTTTTGTTGAATCTGTATCTGTTGTGCAAGTTGTCCCATTTGAGTCTCCACTTTCTTAAAAGATGCTTCTAATGAATCCAGCCTCTTATTGGTCATCTCTTGATTTTTAGCACTGACTTGGATGAAAGCTTGTAAACTTTCCTCCAAACTCTCTATCTTAGACTGCCCTTAATTTGAGGATTGGCCCTGTTGTTGCTTTTGTCTCTGGAGCAAATGGAAAGGCTATTGAGAATTATTTGTTGCCCAGGAAAAATTTGGATGATTCCGCCAACCAGGATTGTAAGTATTCGAATAAGGATCATTCCGAGCCCTTGGTTGAAATCCCCCCATAGCATTGACTTGCTCAGCTTCATTCCCATAAGTCTCATATGCGGAGGGGCAAATAATTGCTCCATGCCCGAAAGTTCCACAAATTCCATAAATTTCTTGAGTGGATGAAGAAGTGTTGTTTTTCATATTCAGCATCTGCACTTGCCTTGTCAATTTAGCTATCTGATTGACCATCTCACTATTGGCTTCCAGTTGATTCACCCCTTTACTTCTTCCCCTTACACTTTTCTGTTGAGAATTAGCTCCCAACATCTCAAAGATCTCATAAGTTTCATCAGCTGTCTTTTCTCCCATAGCTCCCCCAGCTGCGTTATCAACAGTGTTCTTAAATTGCTGGGTTAGACCATCATAGAAAAACTGATTAAGAAGTTGAAGTAGGTAGTGATGATGTGGACATTGGATCAATAGCATCTTGAATCTGTCCCAAGCCTCATGAAATGGCTCTCCTTCAAATTGAGAGAATGTAGCAATCTTCCATCTCAATTCAGCTGTCTTCTGATGTGAGTAAAACTTGCCCATGAACTTATTATAAACTTGCTCCCAAGTTGTCAAAGAATTTTTGGGCAACATCATTAACCAGCTCTTAGCTCTATCCTTCAATGTATACGGGAAACATCTCATCCTCAACTAATTTTCTGTTAGTCCTCCCAATGGAAAAGTGTTGAGGGTAGAATAAAATCCCGAATAAAGTTCAAAGGATCTTCATTTGGAACTCCATAGAATGATGGCAGCATATTGTAATGAATGTTCTTCAACTCATAATTTCTTACTGCATCTGTCAATCTTATGCAAGAGGTGGAAGTTCCAATGACAGGTCTAGCAAAATCTCTCATAGTCCTTTGTCTTTCTTCTGCCATTTTAACAGATTGTACAGATTCTGACTCAAAATCAGAAGTGTCCTCCTCTGTAGTATCAAATCCGGTGTACAGTTCAAACTCTTCCCTGCTCCTTTTCACTCTCTGAATTTCTGGAATGACTGGGTATAGCTCTCCTCCAAGTGATCTCATGCCTTGCATAAAAAAAAATTCTAGAACAAAAGAATTATTAAAAGCAAAAGACAAATAAAATAAAATGAAAACAGTGAAAAATAATCTAGAATATCTATTACTAATAAACAATTACGCCAATTAGCCTCCCCGGCAGCGGCACCAAAAACTTGTTGCGCTCGAATTAACTCTACCACAAAGCGTCACTCGCAAGTATACGAGGTAGCTGTAGCAAAGGTGATCGCCCCAAGGTCGTCTCACAAGGCAGCTAAAGTAGCTAATTGATTATCAGATTATAAATAACAAGTAATGAATAAATTTAAATCACTAACAACTAATGAAGAAGATCGATTGAAGTTTAAAACAAATAAAAGTAAACTGGACTGATGTATTGATTCACTTAATAGAATGGTCTAGGGTTTGCACTTCTCTACTACTTATATGTATGAATGGTTATTCCTCTGAACTAATTTAATTTCAAAGATTAAATCTCAAGCAACTTAATTAATCGAATCAAGGAAATAAGCTCTCGCATTCAAACCTTTCTCAAATAATCTTGTTACAATTGAAATAATCTTTTCCTAGGTTATATCTCTAATTCACCTAAGTCCCTAATTGAATTGTTCCAGCATTAGACTTCATTTCTCAATCCATCATCTAATACATAAAATACATAATTGGTGGCCAATCAATTATATATTAACAATAATCCATTCAATCAAGGCTAAAGAAATAATTAAGTTAAGAGTAATAACCAATTCATACAATCATAGCAGATCCATTCAAACCCTAGACTAGATCAAATTAGTTCATAATGCTATCAAATATACTCATCTCATTAAAATTCAAAGAAATCAATTTAGACATGATAATATTCTTAAATACAATTCTAATGAAATTAAAGAGATAAAGTTTTAGAACAAAACCAAATTACAAACTTCTTAGCTCTTGAAGAATCTCTTGTTCAGATCTTGCTCGAAGAATGTATCAATGGCAAGAACAAATCTAATCTAAGCTAGTTTAATCAAAGTGTAATCAAAAGATCAAAGAAAACAAGATATGAAACCCTAAAACTCCCTTTGAAGGCTAAAAAAAAAACTCAAACTCTCCACACACCTTGAAAACCCTAATTCTCCTATTTATATGAAACCTCCGATTTAAAAATCCGCTTTGTCTTTGATCCATGAGAGACACGGCCAAGTTGGGGGAGACACGGCCGTGTCTGAGGTTCTTGGAGGGACACGGCCACAAGCTTGGCCATGTCCCTTGCTTGTGTCTTCTACTGCTTGATTTTCTTCTTTCCTTTTCTTTGGACTTGAGTCAGACATGGCCAAGCTTAAGCAACTTGGTCGTGTTGGAGCTTTTTTGGAGGGACACGGCCACAAGCTTGGCTGTGTCCCTTGCATGTGTCTTCTTCTGTGTCTTGTGGCTTCTCCTTAGCTTGGTATGGGACACGGCCACAAGCTTGGCCGTGTCCTCTGCCTGTGTCAGCTACTGTCCATGTTCTCTTTCTCTTGTTTCTTAGTTTTTTCCTTCCTTAGCATGGTTCCTTGCATATTAAACCTATTATAGATTATTGATATATAACCACTCACAAATAAACTTTTCTTAATAATTACTTTTAATAAGTTTCTTTCACAAATAATCACTTTAAATCAAGACATAAACGTTGTTTCTTGATTAAAATCATAATAGAATCATTCAATAGCAAAATATATAATATACAAGCACTAACCTCTTTCTAGATGCTCTTCCATCATTCCCTCCTTCAATCCTTGATTTAATCATACTTTCTTGGTGAATCTAGCTTAGAATAGCTAAAATCCATCAAGAATTGATTTTTCTATGAAATCTTCATGATTTCTAAGCTAGAGAATGGAAGAAGAAGAAGGAAAAGGATGAAAATGGCATTGGATGATGAGAATGGCAGTTTGGAAGAGGTTAAAAGACTCTAGACCCTCTTTATATAGCTTTCAGGATTTTATATCATGTATTCACTCACACCATTACTTTGGTACACCCACTTACTTATTTATCTCTTAATTTAACTTATTAATTCCATATAATGATATAAATGATTATTTTACTCATTTTGAAACCCTATTATTCAATTATATCATTTATATTGAATATAAATCATTCAAAACTCAACTTCCAGATTCAATTTTCTAGACACGCCTGTGTCTCTTCAAGCACATGCCCATGTGTTTTAATCGACTTAGCCATAGGCAGAATCATTTCATAAACACACGCCCGTGTTTATCCATACACACGCCCGTGTGTTTCAAACAACTTTTGCTACATTTAAAAATTTCCTTGAATAAGTCTTACTCCAATACAAAGCCAATATTTATACTATATACACTCTAAACACACACACTCTAAACAGTCCTTTAGGCACACTTAACTATAGAAAATCCACAGTTAAAATTTCTAGTCATTACATTTCCCCTTCCATTCATGGCTCATTCGCTCGTGAGGAACGAGGTGTAGAAACTGAAACTTACTTTAAAGGAGGAAATGAGGAAGAAGAGGAAGCAGAAGAAGGAGATAGAGATGAAGAGGATGATTAAGACAATGATGAGGATTGAAATTAATACTTTATTTAACATTTTAAGTGTGATCTCAAATCATTTTGTGGCATTCAATATAACAAGATCATACATTGCATTGTTTTTTTTTTTCCTTCCATGAACTTTTTTTGTTTATTTCTTTGCATCATGTGATTTTTAATGTTTTTTCATTGTTTAATGTTATTGTTTCTTTTTGCCTTTGCTAAACGGGGAGAAAATAACTTAAGGAAATATTTTAAGGGGTAATTGAAATAACTTAAGGGACAATATATATCAATTGAATTTACGAAGGGGGAGATACATTAAGGGGGAGATTGAAATTTAAAACTTAAATCTATTTAATTCAATTTAATTGCCAAAGTCAAAAAGGGGAAGATTGTTAGCCAAAACATTAGCTTAATTTACTCTATTTTGATCTTTGGTAATCAAATTAAATAGAAACGATGTTTTGCATCAAGTTACATTTTGTATGAACTTAATTTTCGGACCATTAAGATGTCCGATCAGACCAGTGCCTAGAATTCAAGTAAAATAACACAGAAATATTCACAAAGAGAGTTACTTCTAATTTCTCACTGGACCATAGAAAGACAACTTGGATTAGCCTAGAGTCTGATCGTACTTTTCCTTGAATTTTTTAGAAAAATTTCCAGAGAGTTTCACGATCAGAAGTACTCTCAATTTTTTAGAGTACCATGATAAGTTTGACTAGACCATATCAAGTGTGGCCAGGTTGCTGAAATTCTAAAAAACTCCAATAAGTTTCACAGCCAAGGGTACTTCTATATTTTAGGTATACCTCTACAATTATGACCATAATGTTGCCGACGGGACCATAACATTCAAGACCGGACCATTGCAATGGATTTCAAATTTCATAGCCATTATTCTTTCACTCAATTAATAGATGACATGTGTACTAGCTATTGAAGAATTTTTGCCAGAAGTTTAAAAAGTGTGATCAGACCAGCAGTAGTATGACTGCACTTTTGAAAGTATGATCGAAAAATTAGTGGTCTGGCCATGAAGTTGCTTTTAACAATAATTAAAGTGGGAGACAAGATCCAAACGTGTTGGCACCTAACTTAAATGGTTATTTGAATATTTGAAGGCTATAAATACCATAACAAACTTCATTTTCAATATGATTGTGATTAATATAGCCAAGATAAACAACTTTCATCTCTTTACATCAAATTTCTATTACATCAAAATTTCTATTTGTATTCTTTGAGTGTTGGGTGTGAGCATTAAACACCACCTTATAAGTTTAGTGTATGCTTTGAAATACTTAGGTTTTAGAGTTAGCCTAGGAACACTCTTGTTCGGTTGTGAGGAAATTCCCAAACCTTTTGAAAGTTAGATGTGAGCTTGTGAAAACACTAAATTAGGATTGAGCTTTTTAAAATCCAAAGTTAGTGAAATTCTCAACTTAAAGGTTGGGGAGTGGATATAGGATTGATTTGATCCGAACGACTATAAATTCTTGTGTTCATTCTTCTTAACTCTACTCTACTCTACTTATTTCTTTTTCTTGCTTTTAATATTTTAATTTCTCATCACTTCTTCAAAATAACTAATTTACCCCTCCCCTCCCCCTCTCCTCTTGGTTGCCATCTTGGGATAACAAGGGTCTAGCTTAAGAAGCCAAGAGGCCCACCCTTTCTTAGATGGCAGCTATACCTCAATTTTTCATGCATGATAAGCAACTGGATTATATAGTAATTTCTAGGGAGGGTCTACCACTCTTAGATGATCCATGAGCCACACTTGTCTAAATTGAATGTTAGATGGATATCCTAAAAAATAAGCAGATAGAAAAGGAAAAAGCTTTTTACCTAAAGCACTATGGGACAACAGACCATGGGTTGTACGCTTTGAATGCCCAATCTATGCTTAGCAATGTTTCATCTAGAACAAGTGTAGCAATGCTCTAGAATTCCTCCATCAGTTTAACTAGATAAGTGACTTGGGTTTTCTCTAAACAGATCTTGCATGGGAAAATGAAGCCTGCAGAAAGATAGAAGGCCAATGCCCGCAATATAAGGCAGTTTTTCAGGATGATCATGTTGTCTTTCACTTCCATGACCCAACCTCTTGTCTCAAGCCAACCCCCTCCCATAGAATCTCGAACCTTTCTATCATTTTAGCAAACTGTATTTTGTTGCTCATTATCATCTCCTCTACCTCATCTAGGTCCAAGGTAAATAGCTCCCTAAACATGTGCTTATAGCCTGAGGATTGATGAGGAACCACTAGGGCAGCATCAGAGTTACTACCAAAAATCACGCTAAATTCTTCAAAGGTTGAGCACAGTTCTTCCATTCTTGCACCAAATATGAAGACATGGACATATAGGTCCCAAAATCTGAAACAAGCCTTTGGAAAATCCCAATTAATATTGACACCCCTCATACCAATGAAAGCCCCAATCCTATAATGCCCAACATTTTTTGTCGATCTTATCGAAACCTATAAGTCATTGATGCATGGCATAACTCACAAAAGGCTCCATTTTCACTAAAAGACAAAATGATTTGAGAAAGTAGTAATATGACAACTGATTTGGCAGCATATATATAGATTTTTACCCTACGACAATGGCCACTTGAGGTGATAAATCTTATCACCAGAGCAATAGGTGATCACCAGATTAGGTTCCGATGATCGAACGGTCAAGTGGTAACCGCTGGTTGGACAGGTCACTAATATGGTTATCGGTGACCGACAATTCAACCAGGTCATAGGTTTTTTTTCTCTGCTATATCTTATTTTTTATTTTAATTCATTTTTTATTTTAATTTTAATTTTTTTGTATGTTATGTAACTTTATTGTAATATTTTTATTTTTTATTTTTTCTATGAAATTTTATTTTATTCCATCTCATAACATGTATCATTATCAAATAGAAAAAAAAAATCCATGCATTTATCTATAAGGAGTTCATTAGATAACAAAAAAAAGGAAAACAAAAAAAAGACAGCAAATCAAGATCGCCCTCGTAGCCTTCTAGGTCCATCCCAACCATCCGAGTCCACAATAGATATCTGACTCATCGCCCAAACCATACTAGACCATACTTAAGCATCTAGGCCATGGTACATAATATGTTGCATCCACTCTTCTTAAAATTGCAAAAGAACGATGGAAAATAAGTTAATGATCAAGATACAAGAATTGGTAAAGCTAAAGAGCAATAGGACATTACATTATTGATATCATTTGGCAGCTCATAGAAGGAGACATCCGACACAATATAATGATGGTTGGCTCCATGATGAACATAAAATATTTGATCCTGAATCCATTAATACAGAGATGTAGGATCAACATCAAGAATCCAAACCGGGTGGATAGGTGCAGGAGCTAAGGCATGCTAGGAAGAAGATGTACCCCCGTGAGGCCTGACAGAACAGTGTGAAACACCATAGGAGGACGAAGGCTGAGACAATGCTCTTAAAGAAGGGTCGACATCCCTCGAGTTACTACTCGATGAAGAAGGAAGAATCCATAGCATCAACCGAGCCTCACAGAATGCATAATAATCAACACCAAGTGTGAGCAGGGATTTTCACCCTCACTTCTGCTGAAATGGTTTTTGCGACTTTTGCAATATGGACTTAGAGAACAAGGGCCGACGCCTGGATAAATGGAGTCGCCACCCAAACGCACATGGAAAGAAATAGAAAGGGGTGATGACTCGATTTCTAAGGAATTCCTAACTCCCTTATTGGGTTCAAAAAGTTGGGTATGCATGGGGAATGTGAGAATGACCCAGCACCCCCAAAGTGCTCAGTTCATTGGAATCAACCTTTTTTTCAAGTCTAAATATTATTAAATTCTTATATTATTATAACATCATTCATATTACATGCAATTAAAAATAAACATTCATCATATTATTAATTGAAACAAAGAAATCAAAATGGGTACCCATCTGAGGATGAAAACATGCCCTTACAAGTATCCGAAATCCACAAGAATAAATGAAATAGGACACCCACCAAAAGGTGAAAACACGTCCTTTACAAAGTCTCAAAGTTCATAAAATAAATTATATAATTAAAAATAACTAAGACGCCCATAAGGTGGAAACTTGCCTTCTATAATCTTTAAAAATCTAAAATAATCAAATGTAATTAAACCGTTCAATCATCCATTATAAACAACAGGATAAAATCAAAGCTCATTATCCATCACAAGCATACAATAATGAATCAAATAATCAAATCTAGGGTTTAATTTTAAATTAGGTACTAAACATGCAAAATTAGGATTTCTATATACAAAATTAAGGTTTTAGAGTTTTAATTATGCAAATTAGGGCTAAAACAAGCAAAATTAGGGTTTTATTAAATTAAACTAAAATTAGACCTAAACTAGGGATTTAGAAGGCCAAATTAGGATTTCAAGATAAAATTAGGGTTTTTAACCTAAAACTAGGGTTAAACATACAAGATTAGGGTTTCTAATCTAAAACTAAATCAAGGCATATAATTTAGGATTTGAATTATCAAATTAAAGTCTCATTGTACAATTTGGATTTTAAATTTACAAAGCCAAAGTTAAAATACGCAATTGATTGTTTAGGTGATGTAGGACCTAATGCATTAACACTTCTCCTAAAACCAATTGGTGTTAGGAAAAGTGTATACCTTAGCCTTATAGTGCATTCAACACACATGAGCACCCACGGCATTCAACTATGACTTGGCCCCACACATGGGCATCCGCCACGAGACAATTGATGCCACCCCTTGTGTAAAAACTCCCCCTCAGCAATTGCTCATGCTGGGAATCGAACCCGTGACCTCGGTTCTGATACCACTTGTAGGACCCCAGGTGCTACCACTTCTCCTCAAATCAATTGGTGTCAGGAAAGGCGCATATCCTAGTCTTATAGTGAAGCACACACGAGCACCCATGGCATTCGACTGTGACTTGGCCCCATACCTGGGCCTCCGCCACGGGACAATTGATGCCACCTCTTATGTAACAGGTTAGTTTTGATTCTGAGTATGGGGCTTACTGTAAAAAATTTGCAAAATCACACTTATAATTTAACAATACAGTGGGCAAAGAAATGAACAAAATTTAATTGAACTGATTAATAAAGGTCATACCTGTGTTGATGTCTCTACCAAAATATTTTCCTTGAATCGAACCTCTCTCCAAACACCATAAAATCTTCACAGAGGCTAGACCTTGGTGATGCTGCGGTTTGCTCGAATCAAAAGTGCTTTTGGTTGAGTTAGATAATCCGAGGATTAACAACTAATTTCACAAGTTTTGGTTATTCTCTCTTTTCTTTTGCTTCTGTTTTCTTTCTAAAGTTGATACACACACATATATATATACACTTCCTTCAAATGTCAATAATTAAACAATTTATAAACAACTATATATATTAACAAAATTTCTCAAGTATATATATTTATTATCTAATTGTCTTCATTATTTTAATTTTCCATTCTATTTGCATCAACTTAATTAATTCTTTAAATAAATAATAACTAATTTTTTTAAACTAGCAAATGATTTATCTAAATCAATTAATAAAATAAGTAATTTTAAATAAATAACTAACTAGTAATAAAAATTTAATCTATCTCGGTAACTCACTAATTAAATTTTAGTTTCATATTTATAATTTATAATTATTAATTTAATTATAATTATTTGTAATATCCCAAAGTGTGCCTAGAAGTTTTGATACAATTGTTGTTTTGATTTGAATTAAATGTATGTATGTTTTTGCAAAGGAAATGAGTGTGTTAAGAGAATGTATATGTTGTGTATATTGTAATATATATAACATATAAGTTGGTCAATTGGGGAGTCAAGGTAAGAGGATATTTATGTGTGATATGTGAAATTACTTCAATGGGCATATAAGTGGCAAAGGTTAAGTTCAATGGTTGAGGGCATTTAGGTAATTGCTTGGCTAGAATTGCTTGGTGGAGATTTAAAGAAGAAAAGAAGTTGACTTGTGTTTATTTTTCTTTTCTTCTCAATTGTGTGCCAGCTATCCAAGAAAAGAGAGAGCAAGAGAGGTGTTCTAAATGCTAGAATCAAATTGAAGGAAGAATCAAAGGATTAAGTTGGAGATTTGTGAAATTTCTTCATTTAAGGTAAGTACTCTCTTGTTTTCCTTTGTTATTTTGAAGTGGTGTTTGAGGTGATTTATAAATTGTTGATTTCATGAATAAGTATGTTTAAGATGTGTTTATAAGTGTTAAAATTGATTGTAAGTTAAAAGGTTGAATTGGTGTTGGTTTTGGTTTGAAGATGGTAAGTTAAGGGTGATGTTTGGTTTCAGGGTTTTGAAGTGGTAAGTGATTGATTGTATGGTTAATATAGTGTTAATGTGAATATTGTGATGAATATGTAAAATATGTGTTAATAACATTGATTATATCCATTTGAATGAGGTTAAGTGGTGTATAATGTGTTCTTGATTCAATTAGAAGAGTTTTGGCTATGTTTAGGGTTTATTCATGAGAGACACGGCCAAACCTAAGAAGAGACATGACCAAAACTAAATATTTTTGGGAGACACGGCCAAGTCTATGGAAATTTGGCCGTGTTGGATGATTTTTGGAGAAGACACGGCCGTGTCCCTTGCCCATGTTTGCTTCTGTTGCTTTTGGTTGAGAGACACGGCCACAAGCTTGGCCGTGTCCCTTGAGTGTGTTTGCTACTGTGATTTGTTCCTTACCTTTCTCACATTGTTGAATCCTTCCAAGGTCTTTTTGTATTTACACTTTGAATATACTTAAAACAAAGATGACCTAAACAAATGTATATTGAGGATTCTAAATCTAAGAATAAGGTAAATTATATATGTGTATATCAATGATGATCATTCTTAATGGATGTTTAATGTGTTTGATTATGTATACTTGAGTGATGAAGTATTATAATGTGACTAGTATTATGACTTGTATAGTGTGGAAGAGATGAGGATCATTCAAAAAGGTATGTGCAATGCAATTTATTATTGTAAATACTTTTATGATGAATTACCTTAATGTAAATTGAGACATAAAGAGTTGTGTAACTAATGTTTTGAGTTATAATGAGGTGAATGATATGATTGAAGCATGCCTAGATGATTGAATAATGATATGTTGGTTTAGTTAATGAAATTGATGTTGTATATTCATATGATGATTCAAATGATATATGAAGCCATTGTGATTGGCTATGATGATTCAACTGAGAATGAAATTGATAAATGAATTGTGTGCCTAATGTGTTATTCCATTTTCAGAGTTTGTTGTTGGTGGCATGCCTAATATTAGTAACAATCTCTTGAAGTTAGGTTGGAATTGATCCTTGAAGCCAAGTTGGATTGAAGTTTAACATGTTTTACTCCCCTTGAAGCTTGGTTGGGTTAAATCCTTGAAGCCTAATTGAGATGTTACAACCCTTGAAGCTAGGTTGGATTGGTTCTTGAAGCCATGTTGGGTTGATACTTAGCATGCTTTGTTCCCCTTGAAGCTTGGTTGAACCTAAATCCTTGAAGCCTAGTTGGGATAATGATAAATGTGAGAATTAAACCAAAACATTAACTCTGAAAGTTGAATGGCATATTAGTGTTTTTGGGCCCGAGTCTGTCTTTGTTTTCAATGTGATATACAAATGTTGAAATAAATGAGTAATGAGATTTATGGTGGCCTTTGTTGGTAATGTGATTCATGATTGGTGAATTATGAATAAAATAATGACATGAAATGTTATGAAATATGATACGAAATGTGTGTATTGATATATTGATTGTGAGTATTAGTGATGGATCTGTGGTTGGTGATAATGATATGTATATATGTCGATAACATACGAAATTAGACGAGATATATGAATGGTGCAGTTAAGAAGGCAAATAAAAACATGATAAGAATTTAATGGTACATGGAAGTGATATTTCATTATATGTTAGTATTTCTATAATGTACGTTTATATTTTATATTTGTACTACTAAGCTCTCGGGCTTAGCGCGGATGTGTAATCGCGCAGGTGACTAGGTAGAAGATATGAAGTCTTTTGTTGCCACGAGAAGAATAAGAGTTTGTCGAGACCAACTAGAGGGTGATGCATACATGTATAATTTTTAACTATGATGTATTTCTGACAAGAGTATATTTACATGTATAAATGAAGTTTTGATAAAGATAAGATTATGATATATTTGTAAGATCATTAAAAGTATAATGATTTTGTTAATGTTCTTTAAATTTATGTATTGTGGTTTGAACTCTGTTAAAAGTTTTAAAAATGTAACGAAAAGTGACATCCTTATACTTTATATACTTACTGTATGTATACCAGGTATATGTATAGTACTTATATGGAGTATCGGGGTGTTATAATTATTTTGGTATCAGAGCTTAGGTTCGAGATTCTCGGTCTAAGTAAAATTAAAAAGAAAAAGTTTTGAAACGCTTAAAATGAATTAAAAAGAAGAGTTTTGAAATGCAATTGGTAATACATGTATATGCATTAACACCTAGGTTGGTCTCGGATGTGGCATTATGTGAATTGAAATGTATTTGAATTATATGAGATGGATGATAGTGTGTGGATGAAGTTCTACATGAATGAAAATTGGAGAAAGAAATAATATGAGAAAATTTATATAAGTTAAATTGCTACATTAAAGAATGGGAATTTATTCAAGTAAAGTAAATTGTTAAATGTGTTAAAGTATAAAGAAATGAAAAGGAGAATAAAGTTGAAAATGAGTTGAAAATAAAATCTAGATTAAAGTATGTACTTTTTTCTCTACAATTTGAATTCCTTACTAATAAATCTTATGTTGGATTATTAGAAAGAGGAAATATTGTTGAAAGGGTAATATGGATGGACATGTTATTATAATGAAGAGAGTATGGTGGTAATATGTGACCATTAGATTGTTGAAATGAATTTAATAATTGTGGAAATTATATGTCTGGATGTTGTTTTGTGATATGTATACATATATAGCATATTTGTTTTTAAGTTGATATTAAGAAAAGATGAGATTTGTAAATTAAAGTTTAGGTGAGATAGTGATTTGAGAATTTAGAGTTCAATGGAATGTTGATAAAGATTATGTAAATATCGATAGTTTAATGTATGTTAAACATATGAGTTATTTGAAGGAATATTATTTTATATGAGAATACTATGAATTTGGTAATGAGATTGATAGTATGAAAATTTGTTGTGAAATAAAAAGGGAAGTGGATAAGCAAATGAGAATAAGAATGATAATGTTCAAAGGAAAGTAATAAATATTAAATTTGTAAGATGATATGTCAACGAGAAATTTAAAAAGATTATATAATTATGTGTATACATGTATAGAATAAGGAAGATGAGTTCTTCGATATGAATGAAATGGTATTATGTAAAGAATGTGAAAAGTGAGAGACATTATTAATGTGTATGTGATATGTTTATTATCTTATGTAATTGCATTTTTAATAGTATTGAAAATGGTATTGCATGTGGTAGTAGATTTAAGAAAGATTAAGTCTTGACTTGTGCAGATCTAGATTATGTGATGAAATAGATAAGGAAAATGGACTTGAGTAATATTGGACAGTGAAATTGTTATGATAACAACTGAATTAAATTATTATAAAATGTTTTGAGCTCAAAGTATTGATGTGTGGAAATGTTCTATACATATGTGTATAATAAGAGATTATAAGGAAATAAGGAAGTATAGTATAGGAAAATGGTTATAAAAGATAGATTGGAAATGGAGTAATGAATGAAACTTGTGTAAAATTTGCATATGATCAAATGTTATCTGTAGAAGATGTTAAAGATGATATTGTTGGGCATGAGTTAGACTAATGATAATCTGATAATCAAGAGTAAAATATTTTGAGATGGAGTTAAAATGTACTAACTCTTGGTGTAGTAAAAATTTAGAGAATGAATATGTAATTTTTGTGATATGATTTAGTTTTGTAATTGGAAAGGTTGGAAACAGAATAATAGAGGAACCATATGGATTAATAAGTTTCAAACATGACCCTTTATCTTTTATAATCCTATGATTTGTTTAGTATGTTTTGGTCGATTAATTTTGTTATCTTCCGATTGGGACTGAGATAACATGACGGTAGTACAGTTTTGGTGAGATTAATAATTATGTTTTAAGAAACAGGGTCAGGAGTTATGATTGGTAAAGTTGTACTATCTAACTTTTATGTTAGAAATTTGTTGTAATTGTGGAAAGTATGGAAAGAGAAGTGAATTGTGAAAATGGTTTAAGCAATGAACCATGTGATAGAAAAATAATTATGCCAATATAGTAATGATATGAGATGTGAGAAGATGATATATGAGAGAAATTATAAAATGTGGTTGAAAGTTACACTAAATATGTTTATGGTATAAAGTGAATAAGTGGATAGACTTAAAGTTGAAGTGAATGAACTATGAATAAAATATGTATGAAATAATCGTGAGAATTTGGTGAGAATTGTACTAAGATAATTTGAAGTGATTTGGTATTAATGATCATAGTTTCAAATAGTTGAATATGGATCTAAAGAGATTAGAACTTGAAAATAAGTTGATTGTTGGTTTGAATCAAGCAAGATTGAGACGTTAGTATATTGTGGCAGATAGATCAATTGATCTGGATTTTGTTAAAATTATGAATTATTATTGAGATTTAATGTGTATAACTGTACAAGGAGTAATTGAGTTAGTTATTTAAATGAGGATCATGCTAAAGAAGGAAATAAGTGTGTGAAAAATAAAAATATAATTATCAATTAAGGAGTGATAAATGTCTTTTCTGAAAGTGATGATAAGGAGGGGATAATTAATATTAAGATTTATGGTCTTTGACAGGGTGAGATGTCTGTAACTGAGTTCTTACAAAAATTTTAAAAAAAATTCTTTGGGATGAATATATTAATTTGAGACCGATTGTGAGTTGTGTTTGTAATCCTGCTTGTTTTTGTAATGCTGTTAACAAGATTAGGGATTATCAATCTTCTGATTATGTTCTGCGTTTTTTTTTTTTAGAGGATTGAATGAAAGTTATAACACAGTTAGGTCTCAGATATTTTTTTTTAATGGAGCCATTGCCTTCGCTTAATAAGGTTTTTGCCTTAGTTGCTCAACATGAACGTCAATTTGTGCATCTTGAGAATCTTTTTCCTGATGATCTAAGTTATGTTGTTCAATCTTTGCCTATTGTAAATGCTGCCAATGCTAGGAATTCTCAGTCTGGTGGATATAGGCAGAATATCAATGTTTCTAAACGGCCTGTTTGTACACATTGTAATCTTCCTGGACATAATGTTCAACAGTGTTATAAGATTATAGGTTATCCACCTAGATTAAAGTCAAGGACTAAGCAGAGGTCTTATGTCTCGAAGGCTAATCAAGTTTCTTCTTATGAGGATTAAGATGATGTTTTGTTAAGAATGAATTGTTACTGTACTGGATAATTTCGAGGACGAAATTATTTAAGGGGGAGAGAATTGTAATATCCCAAAGTGTGCCTAGAAGTTTTGATACAATTGTTGTTTTGATTTGAATTAAATGTATGTATGTTTTTGCAAAGGAAATGAGTGTGTTAAGAGAATGTATATGTTGTGTATATTGTAATATATATAACATATAAGTTGGTCAATTGGGGAGTCAAGGTAAGAGGATATTTATGTGTGATATGTGAAATTACTTCAATGGGCATATAAGTGACAAAGGTTAAGTTCAATGGTTGAGGGCATTTAGGTAATTGCTTGGCTAGAATTGCTTGGTGGAGATTTAAAGAAGAAAAGAAGTTGACTTGTGTTTATTTTTCTTTTCTTCTCAATTGTGTGCCGGCTATCCAAGAAAAGAGAGAGCAAGAGAGGTGTTCTAAATGCTAGAATCAAATTGAAGGAAGAATCAAAGGATTAAGTTGGAGATTTGTGAAATTTCTTCATTTAAGGTAAGTACTCTCTTGTTTTCCTTTGTTATTTTGAAGTGGTGTTTGAGGTGATTTATAAATTGTTGATTTCATGAATAAGTATGTTTAAGATGTGTTTATAAGTGTTAAAATTGATTGTAAGTTAAAAGGTTGAATTGGTGTTGGTTTTGGTTTGAAGATGGTAAGTTAAGGGTGATGTTTGGTTTCAGGGTTTTGAAGTGGTAAGTGATTGATTGTATGGTTAATATAGTGTTAATGTGAATATTGTGATGAATATGTAAAATATGTGTTAATAACATTGATTATATCCATTTGAATGAGGTTAAGTGGTGTATAATGTGTTCTTGATTCAATTAGAAGAGTTTTGGCTATGTTTAGGGTTTATTCATGAGAGACACGGCCAAACCTAAGAAGAGACACGGCCAAAACTAAATATTTTTGGGAGACACGGCCAAGTCTATGGAAATTTGGCCGTGTTGGATGATTTTTGGAGAAGACACGGCCGTGTCCCTTGCCCATGTTTGCTTCTGTTGCTTTTGGTTGAGAGACACGGCCACAAACTTGGCCGTGTCCCTTGAGTGTGTTTGCTACTGTGATTTGTTCCTTACCTTTCTCACATTGTTGAATCCTTCCAAGGTCTTTTTGTATTTACACTTTGAATATACTTAAAACAAAGATGACCTAAACAAATGTATATTGAGGATTCTAAATCTAAGAATAAGGTAAATTATATATGTGTATATCAATGATGATCATTCTTAATGGATGTTTAATGTGTTTGATTATGTACACTTGAGTGATGAAGTATTATAATGTGACTAGTATTATGACTTGTATAGTGTGGAAGAGATGAGGATCATTCAAAAAGGTATGTGCAATGCAATTTATTATTGTAAATACTTTTATGATGAATTACCTTAATGTAAATTGAGACATAAAGAGTTGTGTAACTAATGTTTTGAGTTATAATGAGGTGAATGATATGATTGAAGCATGCCTAGATGATTGAATAATGATATGTTGGTTTAGTTAATGTAATTGATGTTGTATATTCATATGATGATTCAAATGATATATGAAGCCATTGTGATTGGCTATGATGATTCAACTGAGAATGAAATTGATAAATGAATTGTGTGCCTAATGTGTTATTCCATTTTCAAAGTTTGTTGTTGGTGGCATGCCTAATATTAGTAACATTCTCTTGAAGTTAGGTTGGAATTGATCCTTGAAGCCAAGTTGGGTTGAAGTTTAACATGTTTTACTCCCCTTGAAGCTTGGTTGGGTTAAATCCTTGAAGCCTAATTGAGATGTTACAACCCTTGAAGCTATGTTGGATTGGTTCTTGAAGCCAAGTTGGGTTGATACTTAGCATGCTTTGTTCCCCTTGAAGCTTGGTTGAACCTAAATCCTTGAAGCCTAGTTGGGATAATGATAAATGTGAGAATTAAACCAAAACATTAACTCTGAAAGTTGAATGGCATATTAGTGTTTTTGGGCCCGAGTCTGTCTTTGTTTTCAATGTGATATACAAATGTTGAAATAAATGAGTAATGAGATTTATGGTGGCCTTTGTTGGTAATGTGATTCATGATTGGTGAATTGTGAATAAAATAATGACATGAAATGTAGTCGCCACCCGAACGGGCCGGGAAAAAGAAAGGGGTAGATGACTCGATTCCTAAGGAATCCCCAACCCCCCTAATAGGTTCGGAAAGTTGGCTACGCGTGGGGAAGGTGAGAAATGGCCCAGCACCCCCACAACGCCCGATTCATTGGAACCAGCCTCCTTTACAAGTCTTAATATTATAAAATTTTTAAATATAACAACATTATCCATATTACACACAATAATTAAAAGAAAGCATCAATATATTAAAATCAAAGCAATGTCCAAACAAAGCAAATAAATGGACACCCATCTAAGGATGGAAACATGTCCTTACATCACATGCCTAAATAGGACACCCACCAAAAGGTAGAAACATGCCCTTTACATAGGTTCTAAAATAGAAAAAGTAAATTAAATTACATGATGTTTAACTAATGAGGTACCCACCAAGTGGAAACATACATCTTACAACTTTTGGAAATCTAAATTAATTCATAAAAGTAAATAATCATTCATCATAAATAAATCATTCATCAAAGCTATTAATCAAAATATAAAATAAACATCCATCCATGATAAATTAAATAAATCAAGTATTGAAATTAAATAAATTAAAGCATAAGAGATAAATCAAAGTATAATCAAGTATGAAATTGAATAAAGCAAATAAAAGTTTAATTATAGCTACTGTGACTTTTTATTTAATTAAAATAGATTAGGGTTTTATGTTTTTAAAATGTTGGTAAGACTCTTTGATTAACTAAATTAATATTTGAATGGTGAAATCATGAAACTAGGGTTTTAGACACTTTAAAATACTTTGATTTATGATTTTTGGTTATTGGGTTTCTAAGCTACTGTGTAAATTTAATCTTTTTATGGTTTTATGGTTTTTAATGTTTTAAAAGGATTAGGGTTCATAAAAATTAGGGTTTAAGGTTTTAAAAGGGTTAGTGTTCATTATTTTGAATTTTGGAAGTTGAATTTGGGTTTAGTATTTTTAGAATTTAGGGTCACGATGATGCATGATTTTTAAGAATTTGGAAATCAATTTGATAATTTCATGAAGTTTTATTAATTTAAACAAACAAATTAAAGTTTTTATAAATAGAAAAGATGTATTTTAAGGCTTTTTGAATGAAATAGAACCTACTTTAAAATTTTAAAAGAAACGGAATTTAAATCTTAGTTTTGTTTAAAGATATGTTCAATTAGAGTTTTAAGATTTTTAAGAAGTAAAAATAACAATTTTAAGCCTTTTGGAAGATAAACTAATGAAATAAAGTTTTTTGGCTTTAGAAAAACTAAATTAAAGTTCTAAGATTTTAACTTTTGAAAAACACAAAAATCCTAGTTTTTAGCTACTGTGTAAAAATAATTAAAGACAATCAATTAACACATACCTTCTTTTGATAATTCCTCCAAAAACAATTCTTCTTGGATGAATAGCTCCAAAAACAAGCCTTTTTTTTCCTTTGAATTGCTTAAATTGTGATGTTTCTCCTTTAAAAATCAATTGAATTCAATTTATTACTTTTCCTTCACTGATTTGGTTTTCCAATTTCCAAGCTCACTGTGAAATTTTTCCTCCCCAAAAATTAATTGCCTTTGGTCCTTATTTATAATGGTTTGAGATTTTTTATTCCTAATTAGTTAAGGTAAGTAATATTAATAAAAAAAATTGAAACTTAATTGAATTAGATTTCAAAAAATTTGCATCGGAAAAATTGCGCTGGCGTAAAAAAAACTGCCGCAGTTTGGGCGGGCTGGGGCGTCGCCCGCAGGAAATTCCTGCGGGCGAGCTATTTCACCCACAGGATTTTCCTGCGGGTGAAATAGAAATTCTATTTCACGCGCAGGAAAATCCTGCGAGCGAAATAGCACAGTGATTTCGCCCACAGGAATTTTCTACGGGTGAAATAGCCCATGGGCCGGTGCGACTGTTTTCTTGCTGCTGATTTTTTCAACTCCGATTTTTATTTTTATTTTTATTTTTATTTTATTTTATTTTTATTTTTATTTTTATTTTTATTTTTATTTTTATTTTTATTTTTATTTTTATTTTTATTTTTATTTTTATTTTTATTTTTATTTTTATTTTTTATTAATAAAAATTAGATACTAAAGCAAAAATTTTTTAACAAAAATTATTTTGGACCAATAGACAACAAAAATCATTTTGGACTAAATAAAACATATTGAACCGGATTGGGTCAAAAATTAAGGGTCTACAATTTGCCCCCTGCTTGAAAAATCTGAAACTTTAGTGAAAAAGAGTGAAAAGCAATAAGACTTAATTTTTGAGATTGAAGTTTTGAGTTCTGGATCCGGTTTGAGTTCTGGACTCAAGGATAAATTCTAGGTTCTAGACCTAAGAAAAATTTGGGTTCTGGACCCGGTTCGAGTTCTGAACTCAAGGATAATTCTAGGTTCTAAACCTAAGGAAAATTTGGGTTTTGGGCCCGGTTCGAGTTCTGGACTCAAGGATAATTCTAGGTTCTGGACCTAAAGAAAAATTTGGGTTCTGGACCCAGTTTGAGTTCTGGACTCAAGGATAATTCTAGGTTCTGGACCTAAGAAAAATTTGGGTTCTGGACCTGATTCGAGTTCTGGACTCAAGGATAATTCTAGGTTCTTGACCTAAGGAAAATTTGGGTTTTGGACCCGGTTCGAGTTCTGGACACAAGGATAATTCTAGGTTCTCGACCTAAGAAAATTTTGGGTTCTGGACCCGGTTCGAGTTCTGAACTCAAGGATAATTCTAGGTTCTAGACGTAAGAAAAATTTGTGTTCTGGACCCGGTTCGAGTTCTGAACTCAAGGGAGATTCTAGGTTCTGGACCTAAGAAAAATTTTGGGTTCTGGACCCGAGAGATTTGGATACTCGATCCTAAACTAGACTCGGATACTTGATCCTATCTGGATTCGGATACTCGATCCTAAACTGGATTTGGATACTTGATCCTAACTGGATTTGGACACTCGATCCTAAAGTTTTATGTCCAAAGACCATCTTGAAAATTTTTGAAAATAGTTTTGGTCTTTTGGGCTTTAAGAAAAATTTATTTTGAGCTTACAATACTTAGGTCATACTAGAAAAAGAACAAACCTAATAAGCCATGATTTAAGTCAAGATAAACTAACCATAGTCAAACAACAGGCATTTCGGGTAAGACCTAAGGAAAGCAACTAGGCCAATTACATAAGCTTTAGTCTTTGGGTTAAAAGGCTTAGGTTTCCATAACAAGTATATACCAAATGGTACGAGGCTATGAGTGGTTATGCCATGCTCGATCTCCATACCTTGAGTGAAAGAATGGTATCCCTTACATAACACAACACGGGTAACACGGGGGTCCTAACTCACGCACACGATGCAATCTAAGATGATGCAATGGATAATATCATTATAAGAAAGAATAGAATAATATAAAGACCAACGGAATCAACTTCTCTTATCCCTAGTGGAGTCGCCACTGTGAGCGGGGATTTTCGCCCCCACTCCCGATGGAATGGTTCTTGCAACTTCGGCACTGTTTAGGCTCGGGGCCTTAGAGAACACGAACCTAAGTCTGGAGAAAATGAAGTCGCCACCCAGACAGGTCAGGAAAAAGAAAGGGGTGGATGACTCGATTCCTAAGGAATCCCCAACCCCCTAATGGGTTTGAATAGTTGGGTACGTGTGGGGAAGGTGAGAAATGGCCCAGCACCCCCACAACGCCCGGTTCATTGGAACCGGCCTCCTTTACAGGTCTTAATATTATAAAATTCTTAAATATAACAAAATTATCCATATTACACACAATAATTAAAAGAAAGCATCAATATATTAAAATCAAAGCAATGTCCAAACAAAGCAAATAAATGGACACCCATCCAAGGATGGAAACATGTCCTTACATCACATGCCTAAATAGGACACCCACCAAAAGATAGAAACATGCCCTTTACATAGGTTCTAAAATAGAAAGGCAAATTAAATTTTAACTAATGAGGTACCCACCAAGTGGAAACATACCTCTTACAACTTTTGGAAATCCAAATTAATTGATAAAAGTAAATAATCATTCATCATAAATAAATCATTCATCAAAGCTATTAAAAAAATATAAAATAAACATTCATCCATGATAAATTAAATAAATCAAGCATTGATTTAAAATAGATTAGGGTTTTATGTTTTAAAAGGTTGGTAAGACTCTTTAATTAATCAAATTAAGGTTTGAATGGTGAAATCATGAAACTAGGGTTTTAGACACTTTAAAATACTTTGATTTGTGATTTTTTGGTTATTGGGTTTCTAAGCTACTGTGTAAGTTCAATCTATTTATGGTTTTATGGTTTTTAATATTTTAAAAGGATCAGGGTTCATAAAAATTAGGGTTTAAAGTTTTAAAAGGATTAGGGTTCATTATTTTAGGTTTAAAAGTTGAATTTTAGATTTTAGGATTTAGAATTAGGGTCATGGGTGGTGAATTAATTTTTAGGAATTTGAAAATCAATTTGATAATTTCATGAAGTTTTGTGAATTTAAACAAACAAATTAAAGTTTTTATAAGTAGAAAAGATGTTTTTTAAGGCTTTTTGAATGAAATAGAACCTACTTTAAAATTTTAAAAGAAACAGAATTTAAATCTTAGTTTTGTTGAAAAATATGTTCAATTAGAGTTTTAAGATTTTTAAGAAGTAAAAATAACAATTTTAAGCCTTTTGGAAGATAAACTAACGAAATAAGGTTTTTTGGCTTTAGAAAAACTAAATTAAAGTTCTAAGATTTTAACTTTTGAAAAACACAAAAATCCTAGTTTTTAGCTACTGTGTAAAAACAATTAAAGAAAATCAATTAACCCATACCTTCTTTTGATGATTCCTCCAAAAACAATTCTTCTTGGATGAACTAGCTCCAAAGACAAACCTTTTTTGCCTTTGAATTGCTTAAATCGTGATGCTGCTCCTTTAAAAATCAATTGAATTGAATTTATTATTTTTCCTTCACTGATTTGGTTTTCCAATTTCTAAGCTCACTGTGAAAGTTTTTCTTCCCCCAATTTGGTTGCTTTAGATCCTTATTTATAGAGGTCTTTCTATGTATAATCCTAATTAATCATAGCAAATAATCTAAATAAGAAAAGGAAACCAAAACCTAATTAAATTAGGTTTCGAAAATATTGCGTCGGAAAAAATCGCGCTGCCAAAAATTTGCCGCAGGAAAAAATGTGCTGGCAAAAAAAACTGCCGCAGAAAACTGTGGCAGTGGGCGGGCTGGGGCGGCGCCCGCAGGAAATTCCTGCGGGCGAGCTATTTCGCTCGTAGGAAAATCCTGCGAGCGAAATAGCACAGTGATTTCGCCCGCAGGAATTTCCTACGGGCGAAATAGCCTACGGGCCCGTGCGACTGTTTTTTCGCTGCCGATTTTTCCAACTCCAATTTTTATTTTTTGATTTTTATTTGTTTATTTTTATTTTTTATTAATAAAAATTAGATACTAAAACAAAAATTATTTAACAAAAATTATTTTGGACCAATTGGACAACAAAAATCATTATGGACTAAATAAAACATATTGGACCAAATTGGGTAAAAAATTAAGGGTATACAGTTTGCCCCCTGCTTGAAAAATTTGAAACTTTAGTGAAAGAGAGTGAAAAGCAATAAGACTTAATTTTTGAGATTGAGGTTTTGGGTTGTGGAACCGGTTTCAGTTCTGGACACAAGGATAAATTCTAGGTTCTAAACCTAAGGAAAATTTGGGTTCTAGACCCGGTTCGAGTTCTGGACTCAAGAATAATTTTAGGTTCTGGACCTAAGAAAAATTTGGGTTCTGGACCCGGTTTGAGTTCTGGAATCAAGGATAATTCTAGGTTCTCGACCTAAGGAAAATTTTGGGTTCTGGATCTGGTTCGAGTTCTGGACTCAAGGATAATTCTAGGTTCTGGACCTAAGGAAAATTTGGGTTCTGGACCCGGTTCGAGTTCTGGACTCAAGGATAATTCTATGTTCTGGACCTAAAGAAAATTTGGGTTCTGGACCCGATTCAAGTTCTTGACTCAAGAATAATTCTAGGTTCTGGACCTAAGGAAAATTTGGGTTCTGGACCCGGCTTGAGTTCTGGACTTCAAGGATAATTCTAGGTTCTCGACCTAAGGAAAAATTTGAGTTTTGGACCCGGTTCGAGTTCTGGACTCAAGGATAATTCTAGGTTCTGGACCTAAGGAAAATTTGGGTTCTGGACCCAAGAGATTAGGATACTTGATCCTAAATTAGACTCGGATACTCGATCCTAAATTGATTTGATTTGGGTACTTGGACCCGAGAATAAAAAAGTTTGGCTAATTTTTAGACATATGTCTTCTTATTGCCCCCCTGGGTGTAAAAATATTTATATACCCGCAATTATTTGAATGATTAAAGTGAATAATTGAATTTTCTGTTTATTTACTGTTTAGTCACTGTTAATGCAGTATTCACTATTCATAAATAGTAAATTTACTATTCGCAAATAGTATCAAATGGTATATACTATTGGAAAAAGCACTTTTTCTATTCACCAATAGTAATAATATTAACATTTACTATTCATAAATAGTAATACTATTCATAAATATTAACATTTACTATTCATCAATAGTAATACTATTTATAAATAGTCGCATTTACTATTCATCAATAGTAATACTATTCATAAATAGTCACATTTACTATTCATCAATAGTAATACTATTTATAAATAGTAAAATTTACTATTCATGAATAGTAAAATTTACTATTCATGAACAGTTTTAAGTTTGTTTTCTTTTGCTTGCCATTCCTCTATAAAAGGCCATCAATTCTTCACTTCATTTCACAATTTCAATTTTAATTTTGTAATTCTCTCAAATTTCTTTTCAATTTCAGCATTTATTTTTCAAAAATAATGCATGCTTCGAGGTCGTGGACTCATTCTAATGCCGAGTTATTGGAGTTTATTCGGCATCATGAAGACAGAAATCTAGATATACTGGTCAGGATGCCACTCCATCGCAGTTCCAACCAAAAGGGCGAGGTAATTACTTTTCTCTTTCACTCTCTCTTATATATATATATATATATTTTAATTTATTATTTTTATTTTTATCTTTTTATTATTATTATTTTTTATTTTTTATTTTTTATATTTTTTATTTTTTTATTATTGTGAAAAATAAATTAATTTAAATAGATATAATAACACGTACTTACCTGGTATTAACTTACCTGGGTCTATGTTAGCATGATCGTTGTGTCGTTTGGGCCGGAGGGTGTATTTATAAAGCCCGACAATGGTATGATGTAGTGCCTTCTCGGGTAAGGCGGATTATCCAAGATTGCGGCTTTGAGCAGTTCATCTTACAATTGCCATCCGGAGAATATCAGATAGACCGAAGCGTAGTCCAGGCGCTGGCAGAGCGATAGCTGGATACAACTCATACTTTTTACTTGCCCATTGGGGAGATGATAATTGGTCCGATCGATTTTACTGCCATAACTGGCCTTCGCTATGATGGTGCTCCGGTTCCTCTGACCAATGAAATTTTAACATTTGAAGAAATTCAGGAATTAATTGGTATAGAACCGTCATATAAAGGGCCTTTTAAGATAAAAATTGAGCCGACTCGCAGTTATTGGATTAACTACGAAGGTCGGATTGGCAGAAACAGGGCCGAACAGTATGCTCGAGGATTTTTGTTATATCTGCTGGGATCGACCATCTTTGGCAGCACTGAATCGTCCATTCATTTGTCAGTGTTGAGTGCCCTTTCTTATCTCAGAATGGTACCATCTTCTGGCTGGGGTGAAGCTAGTCTCTCATGTCTTTACCATGGCCTTGATAAGCTTTGCCGAAACAAGAATTCTTTCGTCGGCATGATGGCGGTTGTCGAGGTATTCTTTCTTCCATCAATGTCTTTTTCCCTTTTCTCTTGCATGAATTTGATCTTCATTGTTATTGTAGATATGGGCTTCTTGTTGAGTGATAGCAAGAACCCGAGCTTATGCAGGAGGTCTATCTGTCTGACCAGATGATATGGCTCTCTCCTGTCTACCAGCCCCATTGTTATTCCCTCTACCTGCTCCTCTGCCCTGAGACTGGGTCATGCCTCCTCTCCAAGGTACAAATCTTGATGATGCTTGAACAGACTCACTTGGTCTCACTAGCATTGGACAATCTCTTCTGATGTGTCCTGTATTGCCACACAGATAGCATCCTCTAAAATTTGCCTTACACTCCCAACTGTGATATCTACCACAGATAAGACATAAGGGTCATTGTCTCTTATTAGCTCCTGAATTGCTACCATGTCTATGTAACATCCCCTGACAATTCTCATATAAAATTATCAGAGAATGTTACTCAATATACTATTAGTACTCTAACCAATTCATTGACAAAGTTTTCTTTTAGAATGTTACTAAAAAAAAATCTTCAAATAATAATACAATTTGTATAATACAACGCTTATAAATCCAACATTTAAAATAATCTCCAATATCTCCAATAATCTAAATACTAATTATAAATCAGATAACCATCTTAAGTTTGTCAAATCAAATAAATATATAATACATTGCTTTATTTGATAATCATTTACTAAAATCTCAAACTTCATCCTCTAAATACATATATTCCTTTCATGTTTACAAATTTGTACAATCTCTCAAATAGCCAAACTAAATTGTATATATACATTTTATAACTTATGAGTATAATATAAAAAAGATCTCTATATGTACTATAGGTAATTTTCTAAGATTCTTAATTCCACTTCTTAACTTGCTCTGATGTCCTGATACTTGCGTGTCAGAAAATAATTCTAACACGCTAAGCAAAGCTTAGTGGTGCTTGTATAAACATATTTTGTCACTTAATATTAAAGAAAATACTTATGAAAATATAGTAATAACACTTAGTTTTAAGAAATACTTCAATAAATTAACTATTTTCAATAACCAACATAATATTTTGATTACACAAAATAATAACTTTATCTTTATAAAAGTCATCATGCTATACTATACTTTCAGTATTGCAACTTTTCTCTTTATGAATCATTTTATTTAAGACTTTCTTTCTCATTTGTTAACGTTACTCACAATACGCTTATTTTGTTTTTCAGTAAGTCTTACTTTTCAGTTTTACATATAGGATAATTTCATTCAATCTATAATTATCAGCACTTAAATTTAGTAATATACTTTGGGGCACTTTGTATCTTATATCATTATATACACTTTTATACAACACTTATAAAGTTATTGATTAATTCAATAACTTGAGCATAATATTTCTATTTCATGCATTAGAACTTTCACTTGTAAACATTAATATATACATTACCAATCACTTTCACATTGTAACACAGTAAGTCGATTTTAAGTAATTTACTTATATTATTATTTTGTATTTCTTCCATTATTCATAACATCATATTCACATATATTTTCAATTTGGATAACTTTATTAAATATGCCCATACATACTGAACTCAGATCATAGGTTTGGATAACAGGTTAGTGTAGCAATTTTAATACCAAGTCTCAAGAATATATATATAATGATAATTATGCCCACTGTCATTGATGACAAAAAGTGTCTATTAATGGCAAGAGATGCCCGCTATCACTATGGCTATCCTTCCTCTGGTTAGCTATTCAATACAAAGCTAGATCTAAAATCAGTATGATTTAGGAAATTCATTAGTTTTGATTAACGCTGAATTGTGTATATCATTTCAATGGTACAATTCTTTTATCAACATTTAGTATTATATATATTTGTCTCATATCCAAAGTTTACTCTTTTCTATACGTTTAACACTTACACATGAATTCTCAACACAAAAGTAAGAAACATAAATATATTAGCCTCATACTAGGCCCGTATATCACAAAATACAAGCCAAAAACATTATCCAGGTACCCCACGACCGTGGCATCTCAACCCCACGCCCGTGGGATACAAAATCAAGCTGTCAAATGCCTTTGTAGATCCCCATGGTAGTGGCATTCAAAAGCCACGGCCGTGGCATTCAGAACAGCTCTATTTTATCAAAATTTTTAAAGAAACAGCTTCACTCTCAACCCCACAGTCATGGCACTAAATTGCCATGCCCGTGGCATTGGATTTGAGTCTATTTTCGGAGTAATTCTTCTTCCAATAGTTCTGACTTTGATACCACGCCCATAGCACCTTTAAGCCACGCCCTTGGCATCCCAAAATCATGTATTTTGCACTTTTAACTTCATTAAACACAAATATATTGAAGATCTAAGTTAAAAATGTATCAAAACCAAATTTTTAATATAAAAAGAGTTCATATCAAATAATTTACTAAAACTTCACTTAATTAAACTTTCAACCATCTCACATGGATAAAAATAACATCAAACCACCCAATTCTCTTAAGGGTTGAATTAAGAGCCAAACTCATCACATAAAAATTATTTTTCACTCATCAATCTAGTTAATCAATACTTTCAAGAAATATTTTATTATAAATAACTCAATAAATCAATTCAAACATTAAGACTCGTAAAAATTCATATATTTGCAAATTATAATACATAAGCACATACCTCTTTAAAATTCCTCTTTCTCTTTCTTTTCGCCTTTTCTAGCTTATTCTTCTAAAAATCTATACCTATATGTGATTTTCTCTTAATCCTTGATTAACTTGATGAAAGGAAGAAGAAAATAGAGAAGATGGTGATGGTGATGGTGGTGGAAGCTGGCGTGCGAGATGGAAGAAGAAATGAGAAGTTTCCACACACACACACATGTACACATATATATATATATATAGTTTAATCAAGTGAGGGAACGCTCATAATAACTATGGTTCACCCTCATTCATAACCGTTGATTCTAAATCGAGTTTTAGTCCCGTAAAACCATAAAAATAATTTCTTTAGTAAATTTTGAGATATACTATTTGTTGTTCTCTGCTTATAGCATTTATCCACATTACTTTTATCACTATACATTATCAATTATCAATATTAGTTAAAAAGTTCTCTGTTTAAAATCTTGACCATGACAATTCTCCGTCACTAAAAAATTTCATCCTCGAAATTTACATGTTATGGCAATAAGCCATTTAATTTATAACTAATCTCAAATCTCACATAAAATTAATTATTTTATTAATTTACATAACTTTATTTATGTCTGATATCAATCAATGTAACACTTTTAGAATAATCTTAATATAGAACTGCAGAAGATTCAGCTCTACACACTTATACTATTCAAACTCAATTCAGTAATTGCCTTTAATTCTCTTTAGAAATTTTTTTATATAATTTCTATCATTACATTCCATTGTTATAGATATATATTTCTTTCTTTCCCTCATATACTGAACTTTAAATCCTAGTTCCAGATAGCGGGTTACTGATGGGCAAATAAATGTCCACTGTATAAATATGGCCAAAGGCCCACTATGGCACGAATGCCCACTGTATATGATGACATAAAGTGTCCACTGAGAGAAATGGACGAAAGGTTCTCTATGATGCAAAGCGTCCACTAATGGCATAGATGCCAATATATCACTAGTACATATATATCACTGGGACATATATAAAAAAATGTCCTCTATGGCACAAAGTGCCAACTTTCAATATGGAACATAAGTGTCCTCTATGCACAGAGTGTCCACTTTCAAGATGGGACATAAGTGTCCTTTATGGCACAGAGTGCCCACTTTCAATATGGGATAAGTGTCCTCTATGGCATAGAGTGTCCACTTTCAATATGGCATAAAATGCCCACTATCACTTTGAACATTTACCCTTTAGCTAATTCGGAAACTAGATTTATCATCAGTATAGTCGATCAATACATTTATTTCATTGTTACAAATTATTGTCAATTATAATATCTTTTGGAATATAGCACTTTCTCTTTGAAGTGTTTGTTTAGTACTATGAATTTATAAGATATGAGCAATTATTTCAAACACATTTATCATATGAACATATATACATATTATATTTATTTTAGATTAGTTCGACTAATTTTATTTATTCATCAATCTTTATCTTTTCAATTTATTTCCATGTGTCCATTGTAATAATGAAATCTAAATAGATTTTGACTCTTAATTGTTTAATTTTTTCTTAACATATTAAAAATTTAATAGTATCCTTTCACTTTAAGAGTATATGTACATATATAATGTATTCACTATGCTTAATACACACACTCATACACACACACACACACACACATATATATATATATTTCTAACTTGATGCACAATACATCATTTCACTAGAAGGGTTAAACTACCTACAAATCTCACTACATTCTTTCCTTTTTATATTATCAATTCCTTTCTTTCTATTGTATCAATTAGCATCAGTTAACTCTTTAACACTTGTATATATAATCTATAACTTGTCTTTAATCACTAAATAATGTTATTATCACGTATTTTATTAGTACATGATATGTAAATCTCACATTCTTACTTTCATTACTCAATCAATGCATATATACACCTCTTTGTTTTCTTTATCTTGCTCTTCAAACTATTTAAAATCATCAATAATTCATCAATATATCATTCTTATCACATTGCTTCATAAATTATCTTATTTCTTCATGAATAATATGAAATCCACTAATCACTTGTAATCATTTTTTTATCTCTTCTCTAATCTTACACTTATTTCAAATATCTAATTACATTTACCCATACTTTTGTAGACCCTTAATTTTTGACCCATTCAAATCCGATAGTATAAAATAATTTTTGTGGTATTTTATTTATTCTAATAATATTTTAATTACTAATATTATTTCATAGTTATTTTTAATAAAAATAAAAAATAAAAAAAATCGTATGGATCGGCGAGCGCCGCGCAGCAGCTCAATTCGCAGCCAAATGCAACTGGCTGCGAATTGGCCCGTTGCGCCCATTTTTGCCAGCGCAGTTGCTATTAGCACAGTCCACGGGCCCGACAGCTTGTGAGCTGCCGATTTTTTTGTGTTATCTTAATTAAATAATTTTTGCTTTAGTATTTAATTTTTATTAATAAAAAATAAAAAATAATAATAAATAAATAAATAAGAAGTCGGCTGCGCGAAATGGCCCACAGGCCCATTTCGCCCGCAGCTGCGGCAGCTTTTTCACCAGTGTAATTTTTCCTGCGCCAGTGCAATTTTTTCGCAGCAGTTTTTTTTTGCCAGTGAAATTTTTCGACTCAAATTTTTCGAAACCTAATGCAATTAGGTTTTGGTTTCCTTTTTTTAATAAATAATGTATGCCGTGAGCAACTAGGAAAAAAGCATAAAAATTTCTATAAATAAGGAGGCAGAGAGAGGGAAAAATCAATCAGAAATTGGGGCAAAAACTGGAACAAAAGTGAAAACCGAATCTATGAAGGAAAACTTTAATCAAATCTAACTTTTTGAGAGACGAAGAAGACAAGCATTAAGAAATCATCAAAGGCAGCAACTGCCTTTGTTTTTGTTCATCCAAGAAAAATGATTTTTGGAGGAACCATCAAAAAGAGGTATGTATTAAATTCTTTTTTTTTATATTTTTCACAATAGCTTAGATTATGAAATTGTGGCTTTCAAAATCAAAAACTCTAGAACTTTAACTTAGTTTTTCTAAAGTTAAAAACACTAATTCGTTGCTTTATTTTCCAAAAAGACTTAAAATTGTTATTTTTACTTCTTCAAAATCTTAAAACCCTAATTGAACATGTTTTTCAACAAAACAAAATTTTGATTCTGTTTCTTACAACAAACCCTAAAAACACCCTTTTTTTTATTTATATAAACCTTAAATCATTGGTCTACTTTCATAAAATTATCAATTGCTTTTTTCCAAATTCTAAAAATCCTAAGCATCCACCGAAACCCTAATTCTAAAACACTAAACCCAAATGCAACTTCCAAACCTAAAATAGTGAACCCTAATCCCTTTAAAACCTTAAACCCTAATTTTTTCTAAACTCTAATCCTTTAAAACTTTAAAAACCATAAAAACACAAATATTTTAATTTCACACAGTAAACTTGAAACCATAAATCAAAAGTATTTTAAAGAGTCCAAATCCTAGTTTCATGATTTTACAAACCCTAGTTTGGTTAATCAAAGAATCTTATCAACCTTTTAAATCATAAAACTTTGATTTATTTTAATTCCCTTAAAATCATAGTAGCCTAAATTTCATAAATTCCAAAAAACTAAACACATGAAATAAAGAATCCTAAATGGAAATAGTAGTTATAATTTAGATGTTTATTTGCCTTATTTAATTCTATATTTGATTATGCCTTGATTTATTTTATATGCTTTAATTTATTTAAGTTCAATGCTTGGTTTATTTAATTTATCATGGATGTTTATTTTCTATTGATATTTAATACCTTTGATGAATGATTTGTTTATGATGAATGGTTATTTATTTAGATTTCCAAATGTTGTAAGAGGTATGTTTTCACTTGGTGGGTACCTCATTGGTTAAATATCATGTAATTTAATTTGCTTTTCTATTTTAGAACCTATGTAAAGGACATGTTTCTACCTTTCGGTGGGTGTCCTATTTAGGCATGTGATGTAAGGACATATTTCCATCTTCGGATGGGTGTCCATTTATTTGTTTTCCTTGGACATTATTTTGATTTTTAATATATCGATGCTTTATTTTAATTATTGTGTGTGATATGGATAATATTGTTATATTTAAGAATTTTATAATATTAAAACCTGTAAAGGAGGCTGGTTCCAATGAACTGGGCGTTGTGGGGGTGCTGGGCCATTTCTCACCTTCCCTACACGTACCCAACTTTCCGAACCCATTAAGGGGTTAGGGATTCCTTAGGAATCGAGTCATCCACCCCTTTCTTTTTCCCGGCCCATTCGGGTGGCGACTCCATTTTCTCCGAACTTAGGTCCGTGTTCTCTAAGGCCCCGAGCCTAAACAGTGCCGAAGTCGCAAGAACCATTCCACCGGGAGTGGGGGCGAAAATCCCCTCTTACAGTGGCGACTCTACTGGGGATAAGAGAAGTTGATTCCGTTGGACTTTATATTATTCTATTCTTTCTTAAAATGATATTATCCATTGCATCATATTAGATTGTATTGTGTGCGTGAGTTAGGATGCCCGTGTTACCCGTGTTATGTTATGTAAGGGATACCATACTTTCACTCAAGGTATGGAGATCGAGCATGGCATAACTACTCATAGCCTCGTACCATTTGGTATACACTTGCTATGGGAACCTAAGCCTTTTTACGCAAAGACTAAAGCTTATGTAATTGGCCTAGTTACTTTCCTTAGGTTTTACCCCAAATGCATGTTGTTTGACTATGGTTAGTTTATCTTAGTCTGAATCATGGCTTATTTGGTTTGTTCTCTTTCTAATATGACCTAAGTATATTGTAAGCTCAAAATAAACTTTTCTTTAAAGTCCAAAAGATCAAAGCTATTTTCAAAATTTTTCAAGATGGTCTTTGGACATAAGACTTTTCTAAAACAAATCAAAAATTCTTTAGCCCATGGCCTAAATACTAAGCCCAAAATTCATTTTTCTAAAATCTTTTACAATGGGCTTAGAAAAAAAACTATTTTCACCCAACCTTTTCTTACAAAGAGCTTGCAAATATATTTAGGTCAATTATGAAATACCAAAAATCAATTGTGGGCCTAGTTTACACTAAGAATAAATTAACCATGGGCTTGTTTTTGGCATGAATCATTAGTTACCTTTTTCAAGTGAGAAATCTATTTATAATAGACCTCTTAATTTCGTTTTAATCCAATATAGCATAAAAGCTACTATAGTTGAATGGATTAAAACCTAATTAATGGGAATTACTATGAATGGACTTCTATTTTTGAAAATATAACTATTGGTTGAAACGTCCGAGGGAATTATTCGAAAACAAGATACCCCATGTTGGTATTTTGTTAACCATATACCTAGGAAAAGAGACTCGCCATTCGTGTGTGGATGTTATAAGGTTGGAAGGAACATCCTAATTATCTTTCTTCGTTGATTGTTCGTGCATACATACATACATGCATACATTTGCATCTCATATCATTTATCCTCTCTGGTTCACAGCCCTGGATTACGAAAGTTCAAAAGCTTACGACAATCTGACCTACGACGGAGATGAAGTATCTAGCAACGACTCAATCACTTGCTCACCAAAAATAATGGATCCTGAACAAATTCAAAGAATGGTGGATGATGCCCTCAATGCCAAGATGGAAGAAATAAAAGAGGCCATGGCCGAGACCATAAAGAATCAACTAGTTGAAATTTTAGAAAACAATGCCGAAGCATTTGCTAGCACCAAGAAAGTCAAGGGGAAGGCTAAAATTGATGAAGTAGCTTTTGATGATGATAAGATGATCATTGATGATGATGATTGGGCTCAATACTACCAAGATCCTCAAGACAAAAAGGAGTCGAAGGTTGTTGAGAAGGCAACTACTGAAAAGACCGAGACTTCTGATGTTGAAAAGATGATTACTGATTTAGAAAAGAAATTTGAGAAGAAATTGAAAACTGAAGAGATGTCCGAGATCGAAAAACTATTTGAACAAGATGAGGAGGTTCCGTACAAGTTCAAGATGCCATCTTTTGCGAAGTATGATGGAACCGGAAATCCTCATCTCCATGTGAAGCAGTACATCACTGCTATGCAGTCTGCCCGAGCTACTAAGGCTCAAACTCTAAGATACTTTATGCTCTCATTGGGTCCTGTTGTCCAAAATTAGTTCAACACCTTAGAAGAAGGTACACAAAAAGATTGGGACATCTTGTACAAGGCTTTCATTCAGCAATATGGGTACAATGTTGAAATGGAAGTTACCTTAATGGAAGTTGAGTCCATTAGGCAACGACCAAATGAAAGTTTTGTGGACTATGTGAGAGATTGAGAAACAAGGCCGCTTTGCTCAAGAAAAGGCCTGATGAATCTGATCAAATAAGGATGATCATGAGAGGCGTCCTGCCTAGTCTTCGTGAAAGGATGTCTCATACACTCATCTATGACTTCAAAGATCTTCTCCAAGCTGGTCTACAAATTGAAGAGTGGGAAAGGGAGAAAAATCGCTTTTCAATAAGAAGGAATGGGAAAGGGAATTACCAGTCCAGAAATCAAAGCACGCAAAAAGAAGTTAGTGTCAATACAACTGGTCAAGCAAATAGAAGGCAGTTTTTAGATCTAGGGAAGCCTTTGTCTTGGGTCTTCGACAAGCTACAAAAGAAAGGGTTGTTACAACCATTGGCTCCTCAACCTTTGCCTGGTCCATTACCCGCAAAATTTGATACTAAGGCTTTTTGTCAATTTCATCAGACTCAAGGATATGAGACTGATAGATGTACCTGATTAAGGCATGAGATCCAAGATTTGAGTGATAGTGGCAAGCTACCCGAGCCGGATAAGCCCAACACCAAAGACAATCCATTACCAAGGTTCAATAGAATACCTCCACCGACAACCTTCATGGTGGGAAAAGGATTGGAAGAAGATTTTGTTTTATCATCCTTTTAAGATGGAAATATTGGAGATGTGAAGAGAAAAGAAGCTTAAACTCAACGAACTTTCCTTAGCTTGAATGTTGCTTTTCAATTTTACTTTCTTTAATATTTAATTGGAACTATCGTGTTTTTCAAATTTAAATTTGTTTGAATAAATTACTTTTATCAAAAAATTTGTTGGTCTTTTTGGTGCTCAACCAATGAGGAATCTAGCTTGATGTTCATAAATTAATGTGTCTAGGCATCATGACTTGAATGACTTTACTAGGTGAGGGAATTGCTCTATAGCATTGAGTTGTGTATGCTTACCTAGAGAGGGCTCCTGCATAATTATCTTTGTCTAAGTCCTAGTCAGTCTTAGAACATGCTTTGACAAACTTTCGAGGCGAAATTGAACTCTGCATATTTAAGAGAGAAATGATCTAGGCATTGTTTGGTTAACCAACAACTAGTATCCACCCTATTAAATATCAATCCCTAGTTGTCCCTTTGAGCCTTCATAAAATTTTATCTTTCTTTTCATTGGCATATAACCTCAATAACCTACCCTGAGCTGTTGTGATACTTTTGACAAGTCTTATGATCACTAAGATGAAGAGGCAAGAATATCAAAGAAAGAAATGAATACCATGAAGATAGTTGAAGTTCTCAAGACCATGAAGATAGTTGAAGTTCTCAAGACCATAAAGATAGTTGAAGTTCTCAAGACCATAAGGGTAGTTGATGTTTTTAAGACCATAAGGGTAGTTGAAGTTTTTCTAATATCTCCAATATATCAAGACAACATCGGAGAAACACATGATTTATCCATGTTAAAGAAGATTTATGTCACTCCACTCATCCATTATTGGAGACCCAAATTGGTACAAACAAGACAACTCTGTTTGAGCTAGAACCAAAAAAAAGGAAAAAAAAGAAAAAAAAAAGGACAAAAGAAAAAGGGAAAAGAAGAAAAAAGAAGAAGAAAGAGAATAATGCCTAAAAAGGCGGTTCAGAAAACCAACTGAGTTCTCTTTTACCTAAAGCAGCAAAAGGCTTCCATTTGGATTATAAGGACATTTTGACTTGAATTTGTCCAGTCCAATTAAAGATTCAATCAAAATCAGAAGAAAAGGAGAAAGACCATCCAGTGCTTAAAAGTTCTGTACTTAACAGTCCTACAAGGAAGAATGACAAAATGATAAAAGTTCAAAGAAAGGGAAGAGTAAGAAAAATAAAAAGAAAGAAAAGGGAGAAGAAGAAAAGAAATGAATTTGGGTACCAAACATTATGCAAAGGCAAAGACTGCTCCAATAAAGATCCAGATTAATGCCAAGAAGATAGAAGGAATTTGGAGTCTAGCAAGATTGCCTCCAAGCTGCCTAAAATTCAAACAAGAAATTGGCAGTGTAAAGGTTTGTCCATTGTGTCACATAAGAAATTGGCAGTGTAAAGGCTTGTCTATTGTGTCACATCAGCTCCTATCTCAAAATGGCCTTCATTTAACCCATGTCCCTCATAGACCCCATGTAACACCCTTATACCCTATATACGTACAATACATATTTCTAGCATATGTAAAATACGCATATACGGTACAAAAATATCACAGACCGATTTACTAATTTTTTTTTTTACATTTCCAATTTAAAATTTCAAATTCTAAATATATAAAAATTAAATAGAATATAAATATTATTTACTTGTTATAAGAACCCAAAATAAATAATATATATAAAAATCTCTGGGAAAAATTCGCCAGAGTTTTGTCTGAATTTTGGATATCCCAAAATTTAGCAATTACTCAACCTGCAAAAAGAAAACACTTCCAAATAATTTCCAACCACCATCTCAACCATACTTCTCAATTTCACCAAGTTTCTCAAACCTTTATACATATAGATATATATAATTTAAAACACACTTACTCTCCCATTTCAAATACATTGACCCAAATATTCTTTATAATATACAATACGTAAAATTCAAAACATAATATATTATGCATAAAACTCAAAATGTACAATAACATAAAAATATATACATGTTGCTGGCAGTGTTTCTGATCTCGATAGCAACTCTACAAGCTCAACTACAAGTCAAGACCCGACGTGGTCTAGAAGAACTCTCTGGCTCAATTGGGTCACCTGCGCGATGGAAACAATCGCGCTAAGCCGAAGCCTAGTGGTACAAACTTTGATAATAACAATATAACACAATGCAATACCAACTGCATAATGCATATAGATGTCACATCAATCCACTTTCTTATATTTTTTTAAAATATTTCATAAGCACAACTCATAACTTTATATTACTCAATGGTATCATAATTCATAATTCACATTAAAACAAAAACAAGCATGGGCCCAAAAAGGATCTAATATGCTATTCAAATTTCAGAGTTACTACTTTGGTCCATAATGACACCATGTGTCTAGGCCTGGAGGCAATATATATATATATATATCTTTATATCCATGGATAATGTAACAGCCCCAATCTCTTGGACCTCAACCCGGCTAGACCATTAGGCCCCTGTATCTTGGTCCTCAACCCGGCTAGACTGCTACAGTTTTTGAGGCTTACGACCCAGTCTTTTCACCCCAAAAACATCATATTTATCAGCTGGCCTGGCTTACGACCCAGTCTTTTCACCAATCCAGCGTATAGCCCATAGGCAATCATAGGCATGCAGCCAAACCCAGAACTCTGAAAATTGAATAGCATACTAGGCACACAATTTATTCATATTTCTCATTATTAATCTCTTTCTCATTTTTACATATTCAATCTAGGCACATTGCCTTATTTTCAGATTTTTTTTCTCATTTTTCATATCTTTCTCATTTTTCTCACTTTTCTCACTTTTCTCATTTTTATCAATTTCAATTCATTTCATTATTACACATATTTCATTTTTGCATTCACAACACATTACCCAATTACTTTGGATATTTTCACATAATATGCACATTTCACATGTTACACAAATTAGCCATTATCAATGGCTTTTCACAATGCATTTAACACATATATGACATTACAAATGTCATAGCATATTATTCATACACAATCAATGAACCAAGTAGCTTAACTCATTTTTCAACCAAAATGTGTTAAGTCCAAATGTTATGCAAATATAGACATTATATTCAAAGTTTATACATACCTCCACTAGCAACCCAAAGCAAGCTAAAAACAACCTTCAATCCAATCTTTATAACTTGCCCTTCACCACTTAGATGAAGCAAATCAATCTCCCTCAATGCCTAAACCAAATGTGATAGCAAATAATCATTTAGTATCACATTTAATGGCATTTCCAACATTAAATCATAATTACACATCACTCCTACAAATTTTCAAAAATTTAGCCTTTCCTTACTTCAACATTGGAATTCCATTCTACTACAATTAAATTAGTTTTTTAAGTTTATTTATATTATTAAAAATATATTTTAATACATTTAAATCATTTACATTATAAAAATACACTCTTATACACAAAATCTCAAAAATGGCCTAACCTTCCCCCATTGGAGGTTTTCCATTCGAACACAATCCATTACTCATTCCAAGCTTATATTCATCACTTTTAACACTAAACAACTTGCTTAAACAAATAAAATCACACAATTCAACCACTTTGGAAAATCACTTTTCCAAAACCCTAAATCTCCACTTTCATTCTCAAACTCCAACCCAACACCACCAAATCCAATATTTGACTTTAAAATACTAGTTTATAAATCAAAACAACTCATTTGGAAATAATTTGCACAATTAAAGTTCATGTTTTCAAAATCCCAAAAATCCATAACCCTAAATTCTCTCTCTTCACCATTCTTTAACCAAACTCCATCATCACTTCAATCTAACCTTAGAATCATTGTTAACTACCCAAAATAACATCATACACACCAATTCCAACAATTATAACATCCTACATAAAAATTCAAATTCTCACATACTCTAAATTTCCAAGAAATTTAAAGAAAAAAGATGGAAACTTACTAATTTTGGTGGAAATCACCAAAAATCCACTTGAAACTTGTTAATTCCTTCAATTTATGGAGTATGGAAGAAGCAAAATCCTTGATCTTCAAACTTCAATGGAAGCCACGTTCTTGAGAAGAAGAAGAAGAAGAAGAAGAAGAAGAAGACTTTTAATATTCTTTCCTTTTCATCTTTTTTTTAACCACATATATATATTAAAATAATTTAATATTTAATTATTTAATTATTTTTTTAATAAATTAAAAGTCCTAATTTCCCTCTTCCATTTAAAATTAATTTATTTTTGAATTATTTTATTAATTTTGAATTTATAAGATTTAATTACCAAAATACCATTTTCTTTTAAAAAGTGTTTACTTTTATATATGTTATATATATTTTGCATATATATCATATATATATTCCACTGTTTTATTTAAAATCCCTTCATTTTTCATTTAAAACTATTAATTTAATTTATCCTTTTAAATTATAATTTATTTTATCCAATTTTCCAAAAATTATAAATTTTTAAAAAATTTTGGATGTTACAATTCTCTCCCCCTAAAACAAATTTCGTACCCGAAATTACCTGTCCTCAAGTCTAGAACAATTGGGAAAACTGATTCTGCATCACCTGCTCTTTTTCCCATGTCGCCTCCTCAGTGGCATGATTCCTCCAAAGGACTTTCACAAGTGGCACCCTCTTATTCCTCAATTCTTTAACTTCTCGTGCCAAAATCGCCACTGGTTCTTCCTCGTAAGTCAGATCTGGACTCATCTCAATGGACTCTACTGACAAGATATGAGATGGGTCAGACCTGTATCTCTGAAGAATCGAGACATGGAAAATATTATGTATTCGATCCAGCTCAGGCGGCAAAGCTAGTCTATAAGCCACTGGACCAACTCTCTCTAACACCTCATATGGTCCTATGAAACGAGGACTCAACTTCCCTTTGCGGCCAAATCTCAAAATCTTCTTCCATTGAGACACCTTCAGAAACACTTTATCTCCCACACTGAACTCTTTGTCTCTTCTCTTTAAATCTGAATAAGATTTCTGTCGGTCTGAAACTGCTTTCAAACGACCCCGAATCACCTTCACTTTCTCCTCTATTTCCTTAATCAAATCGGGACCAACCAGTTTACCTTCTCCAACTTCATCCCAACACAAAGGTGTCCTGCATCTCCTTCCATATAAAGCCTCATAAGGAGTCATCCCAATACTCGACTGATGACTATTGTTATAAGCAAATTCAATTAATGGTAAAAATCTGTCCCAATTCCCAGCAAAATCAATGATACAGCTCCTCAACATATCCTCCAAAATCTGTATCACTCTCTCTAACTGTCCATCTGTCTGAGGATGGAAAGCAATACTAAAATGCAATCGAGAACCTAGAGCATTATGCAAACTCTTCCAAAACCTCGAAGTAAATCGGGGATCTCTATCCGACACCAAAGAAACTGGGACTCCATGCAACCTGACTATCTCATTGATATACAGCTCAGCTAATCTCTCAAGAGAATAATCAATCCGAACTGGAAGAAAATGAGTTGTCTTCGTCATTCAATCAACTATCACCCAGATTGCATCATGCTTTTTCTGAGTTAAAGGCAGTCCAGTCACAAAATTCATTTTCACTCGCTCCCATTTCCACTCTGGCACTGATAAAGGTTGGAGCAATCCTGAAGGAACTTGGTGCTCAGCCTTCACTTTCTGGCAAGTGAGATATCTGGATACAAACTCTGCTATGTCCCTCTTCATACCTGACCACCAATAATGTCGCTTCAAGTCTTGATACATCTTGGTACTCCCAGGGTGCATAGCAAAAAGTGACTGATGTGCTTCCTCTAATATCATTCTTTTCAATTCTGTATCATCAGGAATACACAATCTTTCTCTATACCATAGACTTCCATCACCCCTCACATAAAAGTCTCGACTTTCCCCTTTCTGACAAACCAACATAATTTTCTGAATTCTCTCATCTGCTAATTGAGCCTCCCTAATATGATCCAACAAGACTGGCCTCAACTGCAACTGAGCCATCAAAGCACCATCATCAGAAGACTCAAATCTAGCATGCAATGCTCTCAACTCAACAAGCAACGAGAGCGAATAAGTAGCCAAACCTGCCAAAGATTTTCGACTCAAGGCATCAGCAGCAACATTTGCCTTACCAGGATGATAATCAATCAAACAGTCGTAGTCTTTAATCAACTCTAACCACTGTCTCTGTCGAAGATTCAGCTCTCTCTGAACACCCAGGTATTTCAAACTCTTGTGATCTGTATAAATGAAACACTTTTTCCTATACAAATAATGCCGCCAAATCTTCAAGGAAAAGACTATTGCTGCTAATTCCAAATCATGTGTTGGATAATTTAGCTCATGCGGTTTCAACTGTTGAGAGGCATAAGCAATGACTCTACCCTCCTGCATCAAAACACAACCTAAACCATTGTGTGAAGCATCACTATATATTACATATGGTTTACCTTCCACAGGCAGGGTAAGGATAGGAACTTGAGTCAACATCTCCCTCAGCTGCTCAAAACTCGCCTGACACCGATCTGTCCACACAAATTTAACTCCTTTTCGAAGTAATCTAGTGAGTGGTGTAGCTATTATAGAAAAACCCTTCACAAATCGACGATAATAGCCTGCCAATCCCAGAAAACTTCTAATCTCTGTCACAGTCTTCGGTGGACTCCAATTCAAGATAGCCTCAATTTTACTCAGATTAACTCTAATACCCTCTGCTGAAACCACATGACCAAGAAAAGCTACCTGATCAAGCCAGAACTCACACTTAGATAGTTTAGCATACAACTGCTTCTCTCTCAGAGTCTGCAATACGATCTGCAAATGCCTATCATGATCCTCCTCATTACGTGAATACACCAAGATATCATCAATAAAGACCACTACAAACTGATCTAATTATGGTCTGAATACCTTGTTCATCAAATCCATAAAAGCTGCTGGTGCATTCGTCAATCCAAAGGGCATCACCAGAAACTCATAATGCCCATACCTCGTATGAAAAGCTGTCTTGGGTATATCCACATCTCTGACTCTCAACTGATGGTACCCTGATCTCAGATCAATCTTAGAGAATACTGCTGCTCCCTTCAACTGATTAAAGAGATCATCTATCTGAGGCAAAGGATACTTGTTCTTGATGGTCACCTTATTCAACTGCCTATAATCAATACACAATCTCATGGTGCCATCCTTCTTCTTCACAAATAATACAGGCACTCCCCACGGGGACACACTAAGGCGGACAAACCCTTTATCCAATAACTCCTGCAACAGCACCTTCAACTCTCTCAACTCAGCAAGTGCCATCCAATAAGGGGTAATAGAGATAGGAGTGGTACCAGGCAACAAATCGACACCAAACTCCACTTCTCTCTCAGGAGGTACCCCTAGCAACTCATCAGGGAAAACATCTGAAAACTCGGCAACTGTGGATATACTTTCAAGCAGGGATCCCACTACTCTAGTATCTACAACACGAGCAAGATAAGCCTCACATCCCTTCTGAATCATCCTCCCAGCTGAAACAGCTGAAACAAACATAGATGAAAGATACCTCTGCTCACTAGATACTATAACATCCCTACCATCCCGTGTTCTCAAAGTAACACATTTCTTCTTATAGTCTACCACAATCCCATGCTTGGATAACCAATCCATGCCCAAAATCAGATCATATTCCCTGAAAGGCATCTCAATCAGGTCACTGAGAAACTCCTCATCCTGAACAACAACTGAACTATCTCGGTGCACCCGGCTCATCACAACACTATGCCCTAAAAGATTTATCACCAAGACATCAAATCCTAGGGACTCAGAATGCAATTCAGTCACAGGCAAGATGGATGCACTTATGTATGAATGTGTAGATCCAGGATCTAATAGAGCAAGGACTGAAATACCAAATAAAGAAAATGTACCGCAATGATGGCTGAAGCATCTGGCTACCTCTACATCACATAAACCCACTGAGATGGCCCAGCCTCATCTGGCCTACTGCCTCCGGATGTAGAGCCTCCTCTCTGACTAAACCCAGGGCAACCACCTCTACTAAAACCTCTGTTTCCACGACCCCCTCTGATACTGGGTCGAGAAGCTGCAGTATTTGTCTGCCTAACCTCTGGTGGCTCAGGACAATCTTTGATAAAATGGTCTGATGACCCACATCTAAAACACACTCCTGAAGCACCTCTCCACCAGAAGACACCTCCGTGTACTCTACCACAATGAACGCAAGTAGGTGGAGTAGGTCTCTGAGCCACTGGGGTCAGAGCACTAGCCACTGAAATTGCAGGTCTCTGTCTCTGTCTCTGCTACTGTATTGACCTGCCAAACTGCCCCTGACTCCTACTAAACCTCTAAAAATGTCCCCCTCAGCCTCTCTTCACTGATGAAGACCCTACCTCACTCTGGGGTCTCCTAACTCTGGTCTCCTCAACCCTGGTAGCTGCTGCAAGACTCTGCGCCCTCTCAACACTCCTAGCAGCTGCAACTAACTGGGAGAAATCCTGATACTGAGAGCCTGTGATGATGCACATGATAGAGGGTCTCAGTCCCTCCTCAAACCTCCTACACCTGTCATACTCATCAGAAATGATCCCACTAGCATAGTGACTCAACCGAATAAACTCGACCTCATACTCGGTCACTGTCCTGGTATCCTGTCTCAGACTCAGGAATTCCATCTTCCTTGCATCTTTATACTCTCTCAAAGTATACTTCTGCTCAAATTCCCGCAGGAAATTATCATAGGTCAGGACTGGTGGATCATCCAGAGCATGTGGAACCGTCTTCCACCAATCATATGCATCTCTCTGCAGAAGAGATCTGGCATAATCAAACTTCTCTTCTGGACTAGCCTGTAACTGAATAAATATCCTCTGAACCCGGTCTAGCCACTACTCTGCTAGAGCAGGATCTGTAGTACCAACAAAGTCCTCAGCCTGATACTTTCTCAATTTATCATAGAGCCTCACCGACAACTACAGTTGCGGCTGTGGCTGTGGCGGCTACAAAACTGGAGCCTGCCTCAACAACTCTACCATATGCCATACCCAGCCAGGCGGAACCTCATCAGCTGCTGGTCTCACAGGCACAGAAACAGATACCTCACCAGCAGATACAACTCTAGCTCCATCTCTACCCTCATTTAGAGCCACACTCTCTACACTACCCTCAGCAGCCTGATGCGATCGAGACGCCATAACTACCTATATCTGCAAACAAAGCAGAAAATACTATATCATAGATCAGAAACTGCCAGTGCCAATGCATGTATTACAATTAGAAACTATTTTTCAAATCCCCCATTTTCTCTCTCTATCATCCCACCTAGGTCAAGAAAATTAAACCTAGGCTCTGATGCCAAAACAAATGTAACACCCTTATACCCTATATACGTACAATACATATTTCTACCATATGTAAAATATGCATATACGGTACAAAAATGCCACAGACCAATTTACTAATTTTTTTTTACATTTCCTATTTAAAATTTCAAATTCTAAATATATAAAAATTAAATAAAATATAAATATTATTTACTTGTTATAAGAACCCAAAATAAATAATATATATAAAAATCTCTGGGAAAAATTCGCCAGAGTTTTGTCTGAATTTTGGATATCCCAAAATTTAGCAATTACTCAACCTGCAAAAAGAAAACACTCCCAAATAATTTTCAACCACCATCTCAACCATACTTCTCAATTTCACCAAGTTTCTCAAACCTTTATACATATAGATATATATAATTTAAAACACACTTACTCTCCCATTTCAAATACATTGACCCAAACATTCTTTATAATATACAATATGTAAAATTTAAAACATAATATATTATGCATAAAACTCAAAATGTACAATAACATAAAAATATATACATGTTGCTGGCAGTGTTTCTGATCTCGATAGCAACTCTACAAGCTCAACTACAAGTCTACACCCGACCTGATCTAGAAGAACTCTCTGGCTCAATTGGGTCTACCTTGTCACCTACGCAATGGAAACAATCGCGCTAAGTCGAAGCCTAGTGGTACAAACTTTGATAATAACAATATAACTCAATGCAATACCAAATGCATAATGCATATAGATGTCACATCAATCCACTTTCTTATATTTTTTTAAATATTTCATAAGCACAACTCATAATTTTATATTACTCAATGGTATCATAATTCATAATTCACATTAAAACAAAGACAAGTATGGGCTCAAAAAGGATCTAGTTTGTTATTCAAATTTCAGAGTTACTGCTTTGGTCCATAATGACACCATGTGTCTAGCCCCGTAGGGAATATATATATCCATGGATAATGTAACAGCCCCAGTCTCTTGGACCTCAACCCGGCTAGACTGCTACAGTTTTTAAGGCTTACGACCCAGTCTTTTCACCCCAAAAACATCATATTTATCAGCTGGCTTGGCTTATGACTCAGTCTTTTCACCATTCCAGCTTATAGCCCGTAGGCAATCATAGGCATGCCACCAAACCCAGAACTCTGAAAATTGAATAGCATACTAGGCACACAATTTATTCATATTTCTCATTATTAATCTCTTTCTCATTTTTACATATCAATCTAGGCACATTGCCTTATTTTCACTTTTTTTTTCTCACTTTTCTCATTTTTCACATCTTTCTCATTTTTCTCACTTTTCTCACTTTTCTCATTTTTAACAATTTTAATTCATTTCATTATTACACATATTTCATTTTTGCATTCACAACACATTACCTAATTACTTTGGGTATTTTCACATAATATGCATATTTCACATGTTACACAAATTAGCCATTATCAATGGCTTTTCACAATGCATTTAACACATATATGACATTACAAATATCATAGCATATTATTCATACACAATCAATGAACCAAGTAGCTTAACACATTTTTCAACCAAAATATGTGAAGTCCAAATGTTATGCAAATATAGACATTATATTCAAAGTTTGTACATACCTCCACTAACAACCCAAAGCAAGCTAAAAACAACCTTCAATCCAATCTTTCTAACTTGCCCTTCACCACTTAGATGAAGCAAATCATTAGATGAAGCAAATCAATCTCCCTCGATGCCTAAACTAAATGTGATGGCAAATAATCATTTAGTATCACATTTAATGGCATTTCCAACATTAAATCATAATTACACATCACTCCTACAAATTTTCAAAAATTTAGCCTTTCCTTACTTCAACATTGGAATTCCATTCTACTACAATTAAATTAGTGTTTTAAGTTTATTTATATTTTTAAAAACATATTTTAATACATTTAAATCATTTACATTATAAAAATACACTCTTATACACAAAATCTCAAAAATGGCCTAACCTTCCCCCATTGAAGGTTTTCCATTCCAACACAATCCATTACTCATTCCAAGCTTATATTCGTCACTTTTAACACTAAACAACTTGCTTAAACAAATAAAATCACACAATTCAACCACTTTGGAAAATCACTTTTTCAAAACCCTAAATCTCCACTTCCATTCTCAAACTCCAACCCAACACCACCAAATCGAATATTTGACTTTAAAATACTTGTTTATGAATCAAAACAACTCATTTGGAAATAATTTGCACAATTAAAGTTCATGTTTTCAAAACCCCAAAAATCCATAACCCTAAATTCTCTCTCTCCACCATTCTTTAACCAAACTCCATCATCACTTCAATCTAACCTTAGAATCATTGTTAACTACCCAAAATAATATCATACACACCAATTCCAACAATTATAACATCCTACATAAAAATTCAAATTCTCACATAATCTAAATTTCCAAGAAATTCAAAGAAAAAAGATGGAAACTTACTAATTTTGGTGGAAATTACCAAAAATCCACTTGAAACTTGTTAATTCCTTCAATTTATGGAGTATGAAAGAAGCAAAATCCTTGATCTTCAAACTTCCATGGAAGTCACGTTCTTGAGAAGAAGAAGAAGAAGAAGACTTTTAATATTCTTTCCTTTTCATCTTTTTTTTAACCACATATATATATATATATTAAAATAATTTAATATTTAATTATTTAATTATTTTTTTAATAAATTAAAAGTCATAATTTCCCTCTTCCATTTAAAATTAATTTATTTTTTATTTATTTTATTAATTTTGAATTTATAAGATTTAATTACCAAAATACCCTTATCTTTTAAAAAGTGTTGACTTTTATATAAGTTATATATATTTTGCATATATCATATATATATTCCACTTTTTTATTTAAAATCCCTTCATTTTTCATTTAAAACCATTAATTTAATTTATTCTTTTAAATTATAATTTATTTTATCCAATTTTCCAAAAATTATAAATTTTCAAAAAATTTGGATGTTACACCCCATTTCAAGCCTATCAAAGACCTATTGATCTCTTTTGGTAGGTAGAGTCTATTAGTGGAGATAGTTTGGATAAGCATGCATATGAGATAGACAATATTTAAACTCAAATGAGACCTTTTGCCAAGTAATGTGTATGTGTCTATCTGAAGTGCAACAATTCTTGCTTAAATAGAAATGATTCCCGAGTTTAGTACGGTAACTAGGGTTGTCATGTTATAGATATGTTAATTTGAAAAAATCAAGTCCTGAGGTACATTGACATTAATTTGGCAAAGCCAACATTTGATTTCAAAATTAAAATTCAAAAATTCAACAATTAAAAAAAAAGTTTTGTCATATAAAGCCTTCAAGTTAAGGGAAGTATGTTGAACTGTCGAATCTCCAAAGGACACATTGGCCAAAGGAAATTATTGTTGGCAAAGTTATGAAGAAACTACCAACCGACATGCTGAATATAGTCCCTGACTCTGCTGCTTAGGGTCTCCACCACTCATGTTTTCAACATCTTGAAGATAAAAGCCACAAATGCAAAAGCTTTCGATCATTCCAATGCAAGACTTGAACAAGCGTCAAAACGGAACCAATTAGAACACTTCTGCTGATCACCTCGATCTGTGAGTCGATGGAACAACTATAAGTATTATTCATGCATACATGAGCATATCACATTGCACTTTCTTGTCTTGTATTGTCTATTCTTTATCAAAGTGAACAGCAAACACTCTGTGAAGTAAAGAATCAAAAGAAGATGTCAAATCAACGGGGCATGAAAAGCCCATTGCTTGAGAAAGCTCCAATAATTTTGCAAAGAGAAGAAATGTGTGCTTATGCAAAGAACTAGATAAGAAAAACATCAATCAAAACTTGCATGGAAAAAATCTTTGGTTTGAGCCTACACAGGGGGGCAAAGTTTCTCCTTTCCAATTTTTTAAAGTTTATATACCAAATATTTTCAAACTCACTTACAAATATTTTTCCACATAGGGAGGCAAGGAGAGGATATAAGGTCCAATTAAAAATAGCTGAATTTTTGCAAAGGAAAAACAAAAGGAATGGAACATTAGAACTATCAAAAGAATGATGACGCAAATGACAAAAGATCAGTCTAGCTAGAAGAGCTGAAGCCAATATAAGACCCGATCTCAAAGGATGAAGATCCATTTTCAAGGGTGAAGACCCGATCTCAAAGGATGAAGATCCATTTTCAAGGGTGATCCATTTACAAGGGTGAAGACCTAATCTCAAAGGATGAAGACCCGATCTCAAAGGATGAAGATCCATTTTCAAGGGGTGATCCATTTGCAAGGGTGAAGACCCGATCTCAAAGGATGAAGATTCATTTTCAAGGGTGAATACTCGATCTCAAAGAATGAAGATCCATTTGCAAGGGTGAAGACCCGATCTCAAAGGATGAAGATCCATTTGCAAGGGTGAAGACCCGATCTCAAAGGATGAAGATCCATTTTCAAGGGTGAAGACCCGATCTCAAAGGATGAAGATCCATTTTCAAGGGTGATCCATTTGCAAGGGTGAAGACCCGATCTCAAAGGATGAAGATCCATTTTCAAGGGTGAAGACCTGATCTCAAAGGATGAAGATCCATTTTCAAGGGTGAAGACCCGATCTCAAAGGATGAAGATCCATTTTCAAGGATGAAGATCCATTTTGTGGGTGAAAAACCACAATGCATAGAATAACAGGAGCAATCAGACTTCTCACATGATAAAAGGTCAGTCAAACTCAATCTCGGGTCCAAGCACCCATTCTCGGGTCCAAGTACCCATTCTCGAGTTCAAGCACCCAAATCAAATCAATCTCAGGTCCAAGTACCCAATCCTGGGTCCAAGTACCCAAATTCTATCCAATCTCGGGTCCAAGTATCCAAATCAATTCAATCTGGGGTCCAAGTACCCATTCTCGAGTCCAAGTACCCAAATCAAATCAATCTCAGGTCCAAGTACCCAATCCTGGGTCCAAGTACCCAAATTCTATCCAATCTCGGGTCCAAATATCCAAATCAATTCAATCTTGGGTCCAAGTACCCATTCTCGAGTCCAAGTACCCAAATCAAATCAATCTCGGGTCCAAGTACCCAAATCAAGTTCAATCTCGGGTCCAAGTACCCAAAATAAATTCAAATAACCATCTCATCAAACATTAAGTCTTGTTGTTTTTCACTCTCTAAAGTCTCAGATCGTTCAAGCATGGGGCAAACTGTAGACCCTTAATTTTTTACCCATTCAAATCCGATAGTCTAAAATAATTTTTTGTGGGATTTTATTTATTTTAATAATATTTTAATTACTAATATTATTTCATAGTTATTTTTTAAAAAATAAAATAAATAAAATAAAAATAAAAAATCTGACGGATCGGCGAGCGTCGCGTGGCAGCCCAATTCGCAGCCAGATGTAACTGACTGCAAATTGGCCCTCTGCGCCCATTTTTGCCAGCACAGCCCACGGGCCTGACAACTCGTGCGCTGCCGATTTTTTTGTGTTATCTTAATTAAATAATTTTTACTTTAGTATTAATTTTTATTAATAAAAAATAATAATAATAAAATAAAAGAAAAAAAATAAGTCGGCTGTGCACAATGGCCTACAGGCCCATTTCGCCCGCTGGCTGCTGCAGCTGTTTGCCAGCGTAATTTTTCCTGATGCAATTTTTTTCGCCAACGCAATTTTTGCACAACAGTTTTTTTTTTGCCAGCGAAATTTTTCGAAGCAAATTTTTCGAAACCTAATGCAATTAGGTTTCGGTTTCCTTTTCTTAATAAATAACGTATGCCATGAGCAACTAGGAAAAAACCATAAAAACTTCTATAAATAAGGAGGCAGAGAGAGGGAAAAATCAATCAGAAATTGGGGGCAGAAACTGGAACAAAAGTGGAAACCGAATATGTGAAGGAAAACTTTAATCAAATCTAACATTTTGAGAGATGAAGAAGAAAAGCATTAAGAAATCATCAAAGGCAGCAACTGCCTTTGTTTTTGTTCATCCAAGAAAAATGATTTTTGGAGGAACCATCAAAAAGAGGTATGTATTAAATTCTTTTTGTTATATTTTTCACAGTAGCTTAGATTATGAAATTGTGGCTTTCAAAATCAAAAATCCTAGAACTTTAATTTAGTTTTTCTAAAGTTAAAAACACTAATTCATTGCTTTATTTTCAAAAAAGACTTAAAATTGTTATTTTTACTTCTTCAAAATCTTAAAACCCTAATTGAACATGTTTTTCAACAAAACCAAAATTTGATTCTGTTTCTTACAACAAACCCTAAAAACACTTTTTTTTATTTATATAAACCTTAAATCATTGGTCTACTTTCATAAAATTATCAATTGCTTTTTTCCAAATTCTAAAAATCCTAAGCATCCACCGAAACCCTAATTCTAAAACACTAAGCCCAAATGCAACTTCCAAACCTAAAATAGTGAACCCTAATCCCTTTAAAACCTTAAACCCTAATTTTTTCTAAACTCTAATCCTTTAAAACTTTAAAAACCATAAAAACACAAATATGTTAATTTCACACAGTAAACTTGAAACCATAAATCAAAAGTATTTTAAAGAGACCAAATCCTAGTTTCATGATTTTACAAACCCTAGTTTGGTTAATCAAAGAATCTTATCAACCTTTTAAATCATAAAACTTTGATTTATTTTAATTCCCTTAAAATCACAGTAGCCTAAATTTCATAAATTCCAAAACCCTAAACACATGAAATAAAAAACCCTAAATGGAAATAGTAGTTATAATTTAGATGTTTATTTGCCTTATTTAATTCTATATTTGATTATGCCTTGATTTATTTTATATGCTTTAATTTATTTAAGTTCAATGCTTGGTTTATTTAATTTATCATGGATGTTTATTTTCTATTGATGTTTAATACCTTTGATGAATGATTTGTTTATGATGAATGGTTATTTATTTAGATTTCCAAATGTTGTAAGAGGTATGTTTCCACTTGGTGGGTACCTCATTAGTTAAATATCATGTAATTTAATTTGTGTTTCTATTTTAGAACCTATGTAAAGGATATGTTTCTACCTTTCGGTGGGTGTCCTATTTAGGCATGTGATGTAAGGACATGTTTCCATCTTCGGATGGGTGTCTATTTATTTATTTTTCTTGGACATTGTTTTGATTTTTAATATATCGATACTTTATTTCAATTATTGTGTGTGATATGGATAATATTGTTATATTTAAGAATTTTATAATATTAAGACCTGTAAAGGAGGCCGGTTCCAATGAACCGGGTGTTGTGGGGGTGCTAGGCCATTTCTCACCTTCCCCACACGTACCCAACTTTTCAAACCCATTAAGGGGTTTTGGGTTCCTTAGGAATCGAGCCATCCACCCCTTTCTTTTTTCTGGCCCGTCCGGGTGGCGACTCCATTTTCTCTGGACTTAGGTCCGTGTTCTCTAAGGCCCCGAGCCTAAACAATGCCGAAGTACCAAGAACCATTCCACCTGGAGTGGGGGCGAAAATCTCCGCTCACAATGGCGACTCCACTGGGGATAAGAGAAGTTGATTCCGTTGGTCTTTATATTATCCTATTCTTTCTTATAATCATATTATCCATTGCATCATATTAGATTGCATTGTGTGCGTGAGTTAGGACGCCCGTGTTACCCGTGTTATGTTATGTAAGGGATACCATACTTTCACTCAAGGTATGGAGATCGAGCATGGCATAACCACTCATAGCCTCGTACCATTTGGTATACACTTGCTATGGGAACCTAAGCCTTTTTACCCAAAACTAAAGCTCATGTAATTGGCTTAGTTACTTTCCTTAGGTTTTACCCCAAATGCATGTTGTTTGACTATGGTTAGTTTATCTTAGTCTGAATCATGGCTTATTTGGTTTGTTCTCTTTCTAATATGACCTAAGTATATTGTAAGCTCAAAAAAACTTTAAAGTCTAAAAGATCAAAGCTATTTTCAAAATTTTTCAAGATGGTCTTTGGACATAAGACTTTTCTAAAAACAAATCAAAAATTCTTTGGCCCATGGCCCAAATACTAAACCCAAAATCAATTTTTCTAAAATCTTTTACAATGGGCTTAGAAACAAAACTATTTTCACCCAACCTTTTCTTACAAAGAGCTTGCAAATATATTTAGGTCAATTATGAAATACCAAAAATAAATTGTGGGCCTAGTTTACACTAAGAATAAATTAACCATGGGCCTGTTTTTGGCATGAATCATTAGTTACCTTTTTCAAGTGAGAAATCTATTTATAATAAACCTCTTAATTTCGTTTTAATCCAATATAGCATAAAAGCTACTATATTTGAATGGATTAAAACCTAATTAATGGGAATTACTATGAATGGACTTCCATTTTTGAAAATATAACTATTGGTTGAAACGTCTTAGGGAATTATTCGAAAACAAGATACCCCATGTTGGTATTTTGTTAACCATATACCTAGGAAAAGAGACTCGCCATTCGTGTGTGGATGTTATAAGGTTGGAAGGAACGTCCTAATTATCTTTCTTCGTTGATTGTTCATGCATACATTTGCATCTCATATCATTGATCCTCTCTGGCTCACAGCCCTGGATTATGAAAGTTCAAAAGCTTACAAAAATCCGACCTACGTCAGAGATGAAGTATCTAGCAATGACTCAATCACTTGCTCACCAAAAATAATGGATCCCAAACAAATTCAAAGAATGGTGGATGATGCCCTCAATGCCAAGATGGAAGAAATAAAAGAGGTCATGGCTGAGACCATAAAGAATCAACTAGCTACAATTTTAGGAAACAATGCTGAAGCATTTGCTAGCACCAAGAAAGTCAAGGGGAAGGCTAAAATTGATGAAGTAGCTTTTGATGATGATAAGGTGATCATTGATGATGATGATTGGGCTCAATACTACCCCTTTCTGTTTTTCGGTCCGTCCGAGTGGCGACTCCATTTTCTCCGGACTTAGGTCCATGTTCTTTAAGGCCCCGAGCCTAAACAGTGCCGAAGTCGCAAGAACCATTCCACCGGGAGAGAGGGTGAAAATCCCCGCTCACAACTTTCCTCAAGTTTACTTGACATCTAAGTTTCATCATTTAATGGATTGATTTCATTTCAATCTTATAAGCAATCTTTTGTCAATTATAACTATTTCCAAGATCTATTCAATAATTCACTGCTAATTCCACTCATAAATTCTACTTTGTGAAGGTATAAGAAGGTAAAAAATGTGTATGAGCAAATGCATGATCGTACAAGTGATCATGCAAATCACTGTTGGGATTTATTTTCAAAGTTTGAAGAATAGAAATTTGCACAAACATACACATGAGTATACAAATGATCATGCATATCTCTACTGGAATTTCATTTCATGATTTAATTAATAAGTTATCAATAATTCAACTCAAACAAATTGAGGAAATATGATCCAACTCTTCAAAGCATAATCAAATTCAAATGTAAACTTCCATAACCCTAAAATCTTTCAAAACTTTATTTTCCACAACCTTGTATCAAGTCATAAATGATTCAATGATAGATTTAATCATTGTTCCAATTAATAATCTATAAATACACATTTACATAATTCAAGAATAACTTTACTAACATAGAAGTAAAGTTTTAAACTCATATTTTTCACAATTATTTAATACACAATATCTTTCACAAGTAATGGTATTTTTCTTGATAGATCAAGCTTAGATTAGCTAAAATCCATCAAAACTTGGTTTTTCTACAAATTCTCCATGATTTCTATGGTGAGAAATGAAAGAAGAAGAAGAAAAAGAGATGAAGGTGGAGGTAGAGATAATGAGTATGATGTTTTAGAAGGCAATAGAAGACACTAGAAATCTTTAAATAAGTTTTAGGACTTTTATCCAATATACTCACTTATACAATAGTTTTGATGCATTCACTTTCTTTAATTAACTATCACTTCAATTTTTAATGTCGAAACATTATAAGAATAATTACTTTTGACACTTTAAAACCCCATTATCCATATTTCTCATCTAAATTATAGCTCGAGTCGGGGCTATAAAGATATTTTGGTAATTTCTTACCTCTTCGAAATCTTTTCTAAAAATACAGATATTATCCATACTCGGATTTAATGTTACTCTTATTAAGGCTTATTTAACCTTATCACTATCAGTTCCAAATGCTCAAGCTACAAATAATATCATAATCAATCCAATTTACACTCATATATTCACTTAATGCAGAAAATCAATACTTAAAATTTTATAGATAAATTTATTTATAGAAAAGCAATTCTCATTCTTGAAATTTATCTATCTGTCATAATTCATTCCTCATATTCCACTAAATTATTACACTTCCAATGTAGTACTTTGATATATCTCTTTAACTACTCATATCTTGTTTTCTTTTTACATCCTTCTTTTTCACAAATAGATCTACTGCACTCCAAATAATACACTATGAATTCTCAATCAATTCTTAGAAAATATTCTACTACCATAAACATATGAAATATAAATTGTATCAAACATATATGTACTTATTCGATTCACATAACTTAGACAATTGCATTTCACTTCTCCCATAACCCCACATGTCAGAAATGCCTAAACCACGCTCTGATACCACTAAATGTAACATCCCCTGATAATTTTCACATAAAATTATCAGAGAATGTTACTCGATATACTATCAGTACTCTAACCAATTCATTTACAAAGTTTTCTTTCAGAATATTACTAACAAAAATCTTCAAATAATAATACAATTTGTATAGTACAACACTTATAAATCCAATATTTAAACTAATTTCCAATATCTCCAATAATCTAAATACTAATTATAAATCATATAATCATCATAAGTTTGTCAAATCAAATAAATATATAATACATTGCTTTATTTGATAATCATTCACTAGAATCTCAAACATCATCATCTAAATACATATATTCCTTTCATGTTTACAAATTTGTATAATATCTCAAATAGCCAAACTAAATTGTATATATACATTTTATAACTTATGAGTACAATATACAAAAGATCTCTATATATACTGTAGATAATTTCTTGAGATTCTTAATTCCACTTCTTAACTTGCTCCGATGTCCTAATACTTGTGTGTCAGAAAATAATTCTAACATGCTAAGCAAAGCTTAGTAGTGCTTGTATAAACATATTTTATCACTTAATATTAAAGAAAAATACTTATGGAAATATAGTAATAACACTTAGTTTTAAGAAACATTTCAATATATTAACTATTTTCAATAACAACCAACATAATATTTTGATTACACAAAATAATAACTTTAACTTTATAAAAGTCATCATGCTATACTATACTTTCAGTATTGCAACTTTTCTCTTTATAAATCATTTTATTTAAGACTTGCTTTCTCATTTGTTAACATTACTCACAATACGCTTATTTTATTTTTCAATAAGTCTTACTTTTCAGATTTACATATAGGATAATTTCATTCAATCTATAATTTTCAATACTTAAATTTAGTACTATACTTTGGGGCACTTTGTATCTTATATCATTATATACACTTTCAATCATTACAACACTTATAAAGTTATTGATTAATTCAATAACTTGAGCATAACATTTCTATTCCATGCATTAGAACTTTCACTTATAAACATTAATATATACATTACTAATCACTTTCACATTGTAACACAGTGAGTCGATTTTAAGTAATTGACTTATATTATTATTTTGCATTTCTTCCATTATTCATAACATCATATTCACATATATTTTCAATTTGGATAACTTTATTAAATATGTCCATACATACTGAACTCAGATCATAAGTTTGGATAACAAGTTAGTGTAGCAATTTTAATACCAAGTCTCAAGAATATATATATAATGACAATTATGCCCACTGTCACTGATGACACAATGTGTCTATTAATGGCAAGAGATGCCCACTATCACTATGTCTATCCTTCCTCTGGTTAGCCATTCAATCCAAAGCTAGATCTAAAATCAGTATGATTTGGGCAATTCATTAGTTTTGATTAACACTTAATTGTGTATATCATTTCAATGGTACAATTCTTTTATCAATATTTAGTATTATATATATTTGTCTCATATCCAAAGTTTATCACTCTTTTCCACACTTTTAACACATACACATAAATTCTCAACACAAAAATAAGGAACATAAATATATTAGCCTCATACTAGGCCCGTATATTACAAAATACAAGCCAAAAACATCATCCAGGTACCCCACGGCCGTAGCATCTCAACCCCATTCCCATGGGATACAAAATGAAGCTTTCAAATGCCTTTATAGATCCCCACAATCATGGCATTCAAGGGCCACGGCCGTGGGATTCAGAACAGCTCTGTTTTATCCAAATTTTTAAAGAAACAACTTCACTCTCAACCCCACGATCGTGGCACTCAATTGCCACGCCCGTGGCATTGGTTTTGGGTCTGTTTTTGGAGTAATTCTTCCTCCAACAGTCTCGACTTTGATACCACGCCCATGCCACCTTTAAGCCATGCTCGTGGCATCCCAAAATAATGTATTTTCCACTTTTAACTTCATTAAACATAAATATATTGAAGATCTAAGTTAAAAATATATCAAAACTAAATTTTTAATATAAAAAGATTTCATATCAAATAATTTACTAAAACTTCACTTAATCAAACTTTCAACCATCTCATATGGATAAAAACAACATCAAACCACCCAATTCTCTTAAGGGTTGAATTAAGAGTCAAACTCATCACATAAAAATTATTTTTCACTCATCCATCTAGTTAATCGATACTTTCAAGAAATATTTCATTATAAATAACTCAATCAATCAATTCAAATATTAAAACTCATAAAAATTCATATATTTGCAAATTATAATAAATAAGCACATACCTCTGTAAAATTCCTCTTTCTCTTTATTTTCTCTCTTTCCTTTTGATTACTTATTGATAATCTTGCCTTTCTAGCTTATTCTTCTAAAAATCTATACCTATATGTTATTTTCTCTTAATCCTTGATTAAGTTGATGAAAGGAAGAAGAAAATAGAGAAGATGGTGATGGTGGTGGAAGTTGGCATGGGAGATGGAAGAAGAAATGAGAAGTTTTCAAACACACACACACATGTATACATATATATATAGTTTAATAAAGTGAGGAAATGCTCATAATAACTATGGTGCACCCTCATTTATAACCGTTGATTCTAAATCGAGTTTTAGTCTCGTAAAATCATAAAAATAATTTCTTCAGTAAATTTTGAGATATACTATTCACTATTCTATGCTTATAGCATTTATCCACATTACTTTTATCACTATACACTATCAATTATCAATATTAGTTAAAAAGTTCCATATTTAAAATCTTGACCATTACAGTCCAACCCTTGGTGTACTGGTAAAATTTCCCACAGATTGTCACACTAAACTCTGACTAATCTGAGGTCGATTAATCTATTGACCTAATCTAATAGGGTAGCCCCAACTACTTCTAGGGTAAGATGTAGTATGTCAACTACCACCTCTTTTAATTTGCCTGTCAGCAAATCCCTGATAAGAACTGTGAATCTGCTTTCCCTTTTTATTCTTAAACTTTGTTTCTTCTTTTAATAGCTTCTCTTTTTCTAATGCACCATCAACTATAGCACGAAAAGTACTGCCCTGGTCCCGAGACAACCCCTTGCGAATATTAATATGCAATCCTTCATAGAATCTGTTGCACTTGTCTTCTTTCTTAGATACCATATGATCTACATATATGTACAGTTCTTCAAATTTATCCACATATTGAAGGACTATCATCCTATCTTGCTTCAATTGGAAAAACATGTTATCCTTTTCCCTTCTATAATTTCCTGTAATGTATTGTTTATAGAACTTAGCCTTAAATATATTCCAAGTTAACTCAGCACCATAGGATTGAAACAATCGAGTATACCAACCGTCAGCTATTTTGCCGAAGAAAGCCTAAACATATCTCAACTTTTCGGCATCAGTAATACACATTAGAGAATCTAAACCATTCATCGGCCTTTTTAGAATTTAAAGTGCCATCAAAATCTTCTGCCCCACAATTATGGCAATGAGAAATAACATCCCATGGCTGTTGTTACCATTCTCTTGCAGTCATAGCTGTTGTAATAGCCTAAGCAACAGTAGCACCAACATCAATCTGGATTGGTGGTGCAGTAGGTGGAACAGGAGGTACATGAGGCAGAGATGGTGGATTTACTCTAGATGAGTCCTCTTGTGAAGTAGCATCTGTGTAAATATTTTATTCACTTCTCTCAGATACCTCATAATCAACTGACTAGTAGGAAAGAAGTGGAGTAGGATCCATATGAGGTTAGTCAATATTTTCTAGTCTAACTATTAAATATCGTCGGTCAGTGTTTCTACCACGGCCTCTATCACCTCGTATTCGTGGTGGCATTTTTCTACAAAAATAAAATAAATTATATAATATAAGTTAACTACGTGACATTCCTAAATATATACTGATAAAACGGAATTGAAGAAAAATGTACTGGATTATACTCCAATTGTATCTGAAAATATTTATATTTTAAGAGATGAGTTCAACTACTCAGTGAATAGATAAATACGTAACAAAGGAGAATACATAAGGTTTAATTATATAAGTAATTGCATATACCATCATTAACAAACTGGATAAATAAAACTTGAAATTTCAAACATCGCTTTTAAACATTTCTTAATTCTCAGAACAATATGAATAAACTAATTTAACATCATGTATATACACTCAAATATAATTCACTGCTGATCCAACTTCAATCCAAGGGTGCATGATGACTTCCCTCGCAAGTTCAAGGAGAAATACCTTCAATACACATATACAAAGTAATTATCCCGGCTAAAGGGTAAATTTATAATATCATTAAATTTATATAAACATCCGTCATCATGGTGCGACCATATAAAATTATAGTATGAGTGTATATAATTATTTATCCAGCATAACATAATCAATAAATCACGTATATAAAAAATTCAAACTACCATTATTTATTCTCAATTTATAAAAAAATAAATAATATTCAAAAATAAATCATCACTTTGAATTTATAAATTCTTTCCCTTGAAACATATATATATAATACTTTTAAAATTCAATGTTACATATTTATCTACTCATCTAAGCAAAATACGGTACTTGCTTAACTAATAAGATCCCTTAGGTACTCTACAATTTCAGTTGGATTCGTTCATAAAATAATATAAGAATATTATTTAATTTAAAATATACTCTAATTAGTATAAATATATGCTATGAAAATAATGTACGGGTACGGTTCTTAAATTCTAGCGAAATCGATGGAGTTTCGGCATAATTTGAACTTTTTTCAGTATTTTTCAAAAAAATACTCCAATGAGTATTTTCTAAATTTGTCAAACTCACTAGCTCTTCTAATTTTTCAACAATAATATTTTCAATAATTCAACTCAATATATTTTAAATATTAAAATTTACTAAATATTTATAATTGTAATTAAATTATGTGATTTTAGTTTATTTTAATAATTTATTTATATTTGATACTATTTATTTATGAACTAGTCTATTTAATTATATAATAGTTAAGTCTCTAATAATACAGTAAATTAATTCATATATATATATATTCTAAATTTTCAAATTTTAGTTTGTGATAAATAATAATAACAACAATATATATATATATGTATTGAAGAATTTATTTAAAATAATAATATTATTATTTACTTAAATTTCTTTATTTTGTTATACTGTGAAATATTAAAAATAATAATACTAATAATGACAATAGTATTATTAATACTATTTACTCAATTGATAATATGATTTGAACAATCTTTTTACTAAAATAATTACTTAATTACTTTTATTTTAACCATAAAGATTTATATTAAATTTAATAGTAGTAATAATAATAGTAGTATATAATTTATTTACTTTTTAATACTTTATTTTTATTTTATAATAATCACTTATAATAAAGTTACTAATTTTAATAATTGAAATAGTAATACTATTTATATAACTAAAATATTTATCATTATTTCAATTTTAATAATTTATGTCAAATCTATTTTCAAATAATATTATTAAAAATGATAATAATAATACTAACTATTGAAACAAACCTATAATGAACTTAAAAACACTATATTTAATATATTGATGATTGTAGTAATGATTATACTAAAATTCATAATTACTAATAATTATTATAATAAATTTAGTAATAATATTTTATTTCTACAATAATAACAAAATTAATATTTAAATACTACTTAGCATTATTTTTATTTTAACAATTATTATTATTTATTCTTAAATAAAGATAATAATAATAATTTAACTAATATATTTATAATAATATAATTTTAATAAAATATTTAATTTTATGAATTTCAAAACACAACATATTTATCAATTAATTTAATTATTTAATAATTATCTAGTATAATTTAATTTAATTAACTAAATTCAATTTGTAAAATAATAATTTAATAATAATATTTAATAAAACTTAATTAACAAACTATTTATTTGTTGCCTTACAATTAATTTATTAAATCTATACTTATATGTATTTATACACTCATATTTAAATAATATTAATTTATTCTATAATTTTACAAATAAAATCTAAATTTTATTTTTTAAAACTTGTTTTAACCATAAATATTTTTATTCTAAAGTTGATATAAATATATATATACACTTCCTTCAAATTTTAATAATTAATCAATGTATAAACAACTATATATATATATATACATATTAATAAAATTTCTCAAGTATATATATATTACCTAATTGTCTTCATTATTTCAATTTTCTATTCTAGTTGCATCTACTTAATTAATTCTATAAATAAATAATAACTAATTTTTTTAAAACTAGCAAATGATTTATATAAATTAATTAATAAAATAAGTAATTCTAAATAAATAACTAACTAGTAATAAAAATTTAATCTATCTCAGTAACTTACTAATTAAATTTTAGTTTCATATTTATAATTTATAATTAATTATAATTATTATTTTAAATTAATTATTGATTATTTTAATTAAATATTTTTATTTTTATTTTTAATTATTATTCATGTATTTACTAAATACTTATTCTAAATTAGCAAATGAGATACTAAATCAAAGTTTATAAAAAAGAGTTCTAAAAATATCTGAGTCGCCGAAAAAAGAGGTCAAAAAACGGTCAGAAAGTTGGTCGAAAATTCACGCCGGCGAGAGATCCGGTGACCATTTCGGGCGGCGCGTGCGGCTTGCTCCGGCAGCCATTCGCGGCTGTTTGGATAGCATTGGAAAGCTCATCGTACGTACTTCTATGGTGGTCAACGTGTATTTTACTGCTCCAAATTTCTCTCCCTCTCCCTCTTTACTGTTTTCTTCACTGTTTTAAAACTCATAGTGTCTCTTTCTCTGTCTCGTTACTCTATTTTCTTTTCCTCTTTCTCTCTTATTCTTTCTCTATTTAATCTTCTATTTAAAAAAAAATTCACTTCTATCTCATTATTATTATTAACCACATTCATAATAATTTTCAGACAAATTAATTTAGTTTGATGTAGTGCCCTCCACTTTAATTATTTTGTTTTTAAATCGTCTCCCACTAACTTAACTTTAATTATTTTGTTTCTTTCTTTTTTTTTCAACTTTAATTATTATGTCTTACATATATATATAATTTGTTTAATTTACAACTAGATAGTGTTGTTATTGTTATTATTAATATTATTTTTATAAGATGTTACATTTTAGGGCGACCCATTTGATAATCCTTGCTCGGTTCAAAGACTAACACTGCTTATCCATGCCCTATTAGAGCTCTAAATGCAATTAAGCTTGAATTTTAGCTAGATTAAGGAAGTTGTTAGCCAAGGGTTTTAACCTACAAATTTCTCTACTTTAGGTGGTCCACTATTGGCTATGATTAATTGGATTGTATTGTTGATGTGTCAAGTTGCTTACTAGACCTTTTTACTGCTGAAAATAGTATTTTCTAATTGGCATTCATTATTGTTTAAAAGGTGCAATGCACCTATCTTTTATAAGCAAATGACAATTATGTGAAGAAAATTGTCAAGCTCGACAATTGTAAATTGTCGAGCGTGACAATCTTTTACTTGCTTAGTTAATCTTTCTTAGCTAATCAATTTTAATATTTGGTGATCTCGATAATTCTTGGAAATTATTGAGTTCGATATTAATATTGTGGAACCTGATAATTTTCCAAGAATTATGCACGATGCTAGATTTAGGTATTTACAACTACATTAAGGGAATACTATTGCTTTAGACGGTAAATGTTTTCTAAGTGTTAATCACGAGATTCACCTTGGTATTGTGTCATTTGTAGATTCTCTAATATGTGTTTAAAACATGTGAGTACTCACATATTTAGTAATTGTCTCATGCTCCATGCATTTTGTTGTTTTCAATTGCGAACTCAGGCACTTGCTTATTTGCACTTTATTCAACAAAATAATCAAGTCTGCCAATTGCTCATGTTGCGAAGTGGTTGGCAATGGAGGTACCTTTTATTGCATAATGAGAGTTTCATTTTATTTGTTTTTCCTTTTTTATACTCGCACTTTGATGTTTACATAAGAAAGAAGATATTAAAAGTCTCTTAGAGTATCATGGTTCTTTTTTGTAAAGGACTTTGAAGAGCCCATATATGGTAAAGGAAGGTTCAATTGTTTATCACTAATATTATTTATCAACAGTTTTGAGGTAGCCAACTCACAATTGTATATTGATATTACCCAAGAATTACCGAACTGAGCTCCTCAAAAAGAGCTATAGAAAAGCTTGAGTACCTAATCGAGCTCTTCGATAAAAGATATAGTCGTGTGCTAACCTTTAAGGATTAGTTAGGTAACCTCTGAACGACAGTTCAGTATTCTCTTTTCTTAACACAACCGAGCTTTGAATTCAGAAATGTCAAGCTACAGACTCAGTTGATAAGATTTCGACACACCTAGAAAATCCATTGATATAAATAGTTAATTGTTCCCTACCTCTCAACTATAAATATAAGTGGATCCCCACAGGTAAATGATCCTTTTCACAATACAGAAAGCTCATTTTTACTGAGATAATTACTGACTTAGGTATCGGAGTTTCCCCACTAGAGCCCGGTTCCCTAATCTCTTATTTTGTAGGTGATTGATAAACCAGCAAAGAACCCTAACTTCAATCCAAGAGGGAGTCCTAAAAGTCCACCTCATCATTAGTGGTGCGGTGAGCGTGAACTAGCTATCCCCAAGCAATGGATAATAGGACTCAAGATCACACCCCTATATCGTCAAGCCATGTTCAAATCACAAATGAAAGACTTCCTTTACCCCCCTATACACCATAAAATCATGCTGCCCCAAACAATAACCCTAACAATCATCCCCAAGTCGGATCATCACATATAAATCATACAACACCAGGACCCCAAATAGCCACACTTGAAACCAAGCTTTTTCTAAAGACCTTGATTGGTAATGCCCAGCTGTGGTATAAGAACTTGGAACCACATACTATGCATAACTTCACCCAACTCACCAAGCTCTTTGTAAACAAATTTATGTCTTCTATAAATCCTGGCCGAACATCCACAGATTTGTTCAAAGTCGTCCAAAAACCCAAAGAAACATTGAGGGAATATGTGGAGAGATTCAATAACATGATGGGAAAAATTCCCAAGGTGAACTTTGACATAGTCTTGGAGCCTAAACATCATCCTGAGCCTTCAAAACTAGATCCCCATAAATCACACCGTTATAGATTCAATAAACCTAGCTCCTCTTGGAAAGGTTATAACCATAACCGAACAAGGCTCTCACATTATTCAACCCTGCATTAGACTTTTCATGTATCTAAAGCACCTAAGCATTTCACATCGTTAAATGCTTCCCGAGCTAGTATACTTTGATGGCTCAAGAAGAATAATGAAGTAAATTGGCCTAGGCCAATGAGAGATGATCCTAGCCGAGATCGAGGGGGGGGGTTATATTACAGTTTTCATCGAGCTCATGGCCACAAACTGATGATTGTGGTATGTTAAAGCATGAAATAGAATGACTAGTCCGAGAGGGATGCCTCAACCAATTTATCACTGCATCTGGATAAAGATCAACTGAGGTCCAACTCTGACTACTCTTGAGCCGCGAAGAAAGCCCTAGTAGGAGTTATTCATGTCATAGTAGGTGGAGAACATTATGACATAGTAGATGCTTCCAGGTAGCACAAGGCAAAAGAAGTCTTTTCAATGATAGAGAATCCTCGGCAGAAAAGCTCAGTCATCACTTTTTGCACAGAAGAGTCTCATCATATCATTGGACTGCATGTTGATGCATTGGTAGTTGAAGCAGTTATTTGAGAATACCTGGTCCAGCGTATCTTAGTAGATACTATTAGTGTCATTAGTCTTTTGACACTGGAAGCATATATAAAGCTCGGCTTATCTGTTGGTGTAATGAATCTGGTTGGTCTTTCTGGACATAGTGTTTCGGTACTTAGCTCAATTATGCTCAATGTCAAATTAGGAGATGAGTCCGTTGTCAGAAATTGTCGAGCTTGTTTTATGGTGCTTGATATGAAATTTGCGTACAACATAATTTTTGGATGCCCACTGCTTAATGGATGGATGCATGCATTTTAATGAAAAACCTAATTATGAAAGTCCCATCATATCATGGAGTAGCAATTCTTCAAGGCAATCAACAAATGGTTCGCGATTCCTATGATGTCCTTCTTAAAGATGCAAACATGGTTCTCCAAGTAGATTCTCTTGATGTGCCTAGCAAGTACGAGGTTGTCGATATATTGAAAGACATAACAGTGTGTAGACCCTTAATTTTTGACCTAGTCCGGCCCGTTATTTTTTATATAGTCCAAAATAATTTTTGTGGTATTTTAATTAAATAATATTTAATTTACTATTTATTATTTATAATTTTTAATAATAAATAAATAAATAAAAATAAAAATAAAAATAGGGCGACGGAAAAATCGACGACGAAAAATTCATCGTCAAAAATGGAATTGGCTAAGGCCAATTCGCCAGCAGGAATTAGCTAACGCTCGCAGTTTTCGCCAGAGAAATTTTCCAACGCAATTTTTTTCAAAACCAAACTCTATTTGGTTTTGGTTTCTTTTCCTGATTAATTTTAGTTTCCTTAAACAATTAGAATTAGTCTTATAATTTTTCCTATAAATAACACTTTAAAACACAAAAAAAAGGGACTTTGATTGGGGGATAAAAAATTGAACTTTTAAACTTGGATTATAGAAAACCCTAGCCAGAAAAAATTAGCAACAAGCAAGCAACCAACAATTCATCAAAGGTAGCCACACTGCCTTTGTCTTTATTCATCTAGAAAGTAACTTTTTGGTGGAACCAACTACGCAGATTTAATCTTTTATCATAGATTATATATTTACGTAGCTTTGTTTCTTTGATTAATAAGAACATGCATACAGTACTTTGATCCTTAAATCTTTATTTCAATTGTTCCTTCTATTTCCAAAAACCCTAAAAAATACTCTTCTGTTTCCAAAAACCTTAAGAACCCTAATTTATTTCTTCTGTTTCCAAAAACCTTAAGAACCCTAAAGTGTTTCCAAAAAACCTCAAAAACCCTAATTTATTTCTTCTGTCTCCAAAAAAAAACCCTAATTCATTTCTTCTGTTTTCAAAAACCTTAAATCGTTTCTCCTATTTCCAAAAACTTTAAAAAACCCTAAACTGTTTTCCTCTAACTTTTTTCTAAAATTTTCAAATGTTTTCTTAAATCCCCAAAACCTAACCTACTTTATATTTTCTAAAAATCATAATTATTTTATAAAAATCTAAACTGTTTTCTTCAATCCTAAAACCAAATATGTTTTCCAAAATACCAAAAACCCTAACTTTCTCAAAAAAAAAAACAGTAAACCCTAAATTTTCCTAAACCCTAATTCATTGAATTTAAAATCCCAAACTAGTTAATCTAAACCCTAATGCCATAATCTAATAAAAGTAAAATAATAATCCAATAAACATGAATTATAAACCAAATTTCTTAAGATTTCAAAACCCTAATTTCATGACGTTACTCTTAAAACCCTAATTTGATTAACCAAAAAACCTTACTACTTTCTTAAATTCATAAAACACTAATCCATTCCAATTTTCCAAAATCTTTACAGTAGGTTAAACAAATAACAATAATAATACTAAAGACCCAAAACCCTAAATGTTAATTAAAGAACTTTAAATAAAAACAGTAAACCCTAATTTGTATCTTTACTTGCCTTATTTAATTTTAGATTTGATTATGTAGTTTATCATATGCTTTGATGGTTGATTTATTTAATTTCAATGCTTGATTTATTTAATTTATCATGGATGGATGTTTTCTTTATTGTTATTATTTGCTTGTTTTAGTATTAAAAGTGTAAGAGGTATGTTTCCACTTTATGGGTACCTCATTAGTTAAGTATCATGTAATTTATATTGCTTTTATATTTTGGACCAATGTAAAGGACATGTTTCTACCTTTTGGTGGGTGTCCTATTTAGTTTAGACATGGATGGTGTAAGGACATGTTTCCATCTTCGGATGGGTGTCCATTTATTCGCTTTGTTTGGACATTGCTTTGATTTTAATATAATGATGCTTTATTTCAATTGTTGCGTGTAATATGGATAATATTGTTATATTTAAGAATTTTATAATATTAAGACCTACAAAGGAGGCCGGTTCCAATGAACCGGGAGTTGTGGGGGTGCTAGGCCATTTCTCACCTTCCCCATACGTACCCAACTTTTCGAACCCATTAGGGGGTTGGGGATTCCTTAGGAATCGAGTCATCCACCCCTTTCTTTTTCCCAGCCCGTCTGGGTGGTGACTCTATTTTCTTCGGATTTAGGTTCGTGTTCTCTAAGGCCCCGAGCCTAAACAGTGCCGAAGTCGCAAGAACCATTTCACCGGGAGTGGGGGCAAAAATCCTCTCTCACAGTGGCGACTCCACTGGGGATAAGAGGAGTTGATTTTGTTGGTCTTTTTATTATTTCATTCTTTCTTATCATGATATTATCCATTGCATCATATTAGATTGCATTGTGTGCATGAGTTAGGACGCCCATGTTACCCATGTTATGTTATGTTATGTAAGGAATACCATACTTTCACTCAAGATATGGAGATCGAGCATGGCATAACCACTCATAGCGTCGTACCATTTGGTATATACTTGCTATGGGAACCTAAGCCTTTTAACCCAAAGACTAAAGCTCATGTAATTGGCCTAGTTACTTTCCTTAGGTTTTTACCCCAAATGCTTATTGTTTGACTATGGTTAATTTATCTTGGCTTAAATCATGGCTTATTTGGTTTGTTCTTTTTCTAATATGACCTAATTACATTGTGAGCGCAAATAAATTTTTCCTTAAAATTCAAAAGACCAAAGCTATTTTCAAAACTTTTCAAGATGGTTTTTGGACATAAAACTTTTCTAAAAAACAAGTCAAAAATACTTTTCTCGTGATCCAAATACTAAGCCCAAAATCCATTTTTTCTAAAATCTTTTCACAATGGGCTTAGAAAAAAAATTATTTTCATCCATCCTTTTCTTACAAAGAGCTTACAAATTATTTAGGTCAATTACGAAATACCAAAAATCAATTGTGAGCCTAGTTTATACTAAGAATTATTAATCATGGGCTTGTTTTTAGCATGAATCATTAGTTACCTTTTCAAGTGAGACATCTATTTATAATAAACCTCTTAATTTAGTTTTAATCCAATATAACATAAAAGCTACTTTAGTTGGCTGAATGGATTAAAACCTAATTAATGGGAATTATCATGAACTGATTTTCATTTTCAAAAATATAAATATTGGTTGAAACGTCCAAGGGAATTATTCAAAAATAAAATACCCCATGTTGGTATTTTGTTAACCATATTACCTAGGAAAAGAGACTCGCCATTCATGTGTGGATGTTATAAGGTTGGAAGGAACGTCCTAATTATCTTTCTTTGTTGAATGTTTGTGCATACATGCATACTTTTGCATCTCATATCATTAATCCTTTCTGGCTCACAGCCCTGGATTACTACAGTTCAAAAGCTTACGACAATCCGACCTACGCCGAAGATAAAGAATCTAGCAATGACTCAATCACTTGCTCGCTAAAAGCAATGGAGCCCGAACAAATTCAAAGAATGGTGGATGATGCCCTCAATGCCAAGATGGAAGAAATAAAAGAGGCCATGAACTAGCTGCAATTTTAGGAAACAATGTTGAAGCATCCGCTAGCACCAAGATAGACAAGGATAAGGCTAAAGTTGGTTTTGATGATGATAAGGTGATCATTGATGATGATGATTGGGCTCAATACTTCCAAGATCCTCAACACAAAAAGGAGCCGAAGGTTGTTGAGAAGACAACTTTTGAAAAGACTGAAACTTCTGATGTTGAAAAGATGATTGCGGACTTAGAAAAGAAATTTGAGAAGAAACTGAAAATCGAAGAAATGTCCGTAGTTGACAAATTATTTGAGCTAGATGAAGAAGTTCCGTACAAGTTCAAGATGCCATCTTTTGCGAAGTTTGATGGAACCAGAAATCCTCATCTCCATGTGAAGCAGTATATCACTACTATGAAGTCTGTCCGAGCTACTAAGGCTCAAACTCTAAGGTACTTTATGCTCTCATTAGATCCTATTGTCCAAAATTGGTTCAATACCTTAGATGATGGAACACAAAAGAGTTGGGATTTGCTATACAAGGCCTTCATCCAACAATATGGATACAATGTCGAGATGGAAGTTACCTTAATGGAAGTGGAGTCCATTAGACAAAGGCCAAATGAGAATTTTGTGTACTATGTGAAAAGATGGAGAAACAAGGCCGCTTTGCTCAAGAAGAGGCCCGATGAATCCGATCAAATAAGGATGATTGTGAGAGGGGCGTTACCTAGTCTTCGTGAAAGGATGTCTCATACACTCATCCGTGATTTCAAAGATCTTCTCCAAGCTTGTCTACAAATTGAAAAATAGGAAAGAGAGAAGAACCATTTTTCAACAAGAAGGATAAAGAAAGAAAACTATCAATCTGGTAGCCAAAGCATGCAAAAGGCAGTCGGTGTCAATGCTACTAACCAAGGAACAAGGAGGTAGTTTTTGGAATTGGGGAAACCGATGTCTTGGGTTCTCAATAAGCTTCAAAGAAAGGGATTGTTACAACCCTTAAATCCTCGTCCTTTGCCTAACCCTCTCCCACCTAATTTCGACACTAAAGCATTTTGTCAGTTTCATCAAATGCAAGGGCATGACACGGATAGATGTGTGAGGTTGAGACATGAGATCCAAATTTTAATTGATAGTAGGAAGCTGCCCAAGCCAAACACCAAAAATAACCCATTACCGAAGTTCAATAGAGTACCACCACCGGCAACCTTCATGATTGGAGGAGGTTTGCATGAAATTTTTGTCATGTCTTCTTTTCAAGATGTGGGTGGAGAAGCAATAAAAGAAAAAGAGGTATTTGGCAAAATTAAACAAGCTATGGTGGGTAAAGAAGTAGCAATTTGTGTTGTCAATGGGTTTTGGAATTCAAGCGATAGTGATGACAATCTTGTATCCAAGAAGGAGGAATGGACCTAGTCCGATCCCGAAGAAGATGAAGTAATGAATACTAGATCCGATAAGCCTTATGCAAGGCCACTGCCTAAGGAGGTAGAAATTAATAAGGGAAAGGAAGTTGAAGTAGGGAATAAAGAAGAGAAAAATGATATTGTGCTCAAGCAATTGAAAATAACCCAAGCAAGTGTTAGCATTTGGGACTTATTGGCTACTTCTAAAAAGCACCAAGAAACTATGGCCAAGGCCTTAGCTAGCATGCCAATTTCTACATCCACAACACCGGAGGAGCTGATCAACCTCATAAAAATTGGAGGGGTAATGAAATGTGAAGATATTCAAGAGAAGAGCGAAGTTAATATGGGAGCGGTTTCTTTCTCTGATGCAGATTTACCAGAAGAGGGGAGAGATCACATTCGCCCTCTCTTTATCAAAAAAGAAATCAAAGGGAAAAGGACTCCATGTGTAATGGTCGATGATGGGTCCGCCATAAATGTTTATCCACTTAAAATATTGCCAAAGCTAGCCATGTCAACAAGGGATCTAAACCCGACCGAGGTGACTATTCGGGCTTATGACAACACTAAGAGACATGCCGAAGAACTTTCAAAGCTACTGTCAAGGTTGGTCCAATTGAATCTATTGTTGAATTTGTTATTTTGGACATACCTGTGACCTTTTCCTTACTCTTGAGACGTCTATGGTTTCATCCTCTCGGTGGAGTTCCTTCCACCCTTCATCAAAAGATCAAGTTCCCTAACGGAGATGAGACAGTGGTCATCAAGGCCGAAGATAATTAGATTGTTAACGCTCTAATGATTGAGAGGCCTCTCAATGGTTTCCAAGTAGCTGCAATTTATAATGATGAAGTAATGGACTCCAAAGTCTTGAATATGATGAAGAGCATGAACTACTTTCCCGGAGCTGGTCTTGGAAAGGGTAAGGCCGATTTGACAAAGGTACCAGATTTTAGAACTCAAACTTCCAAAAAGGGGTTGGGATATGATGAAGCCAACAATGCCCAGCCAAAGAAGAATGAGAAGATGAGCTTTCCACCACTTGAAGAGATCTTTGTTAAAGCTCCGGACATGGGACCACTCTAAGGAAAACCAGAGCCAATCATGTTCATGGGAAAGTTGATCCCGAGTTTTGAAATTTTTACAGATGTTGCCGAGCTAGTGGAGCAAGTGAAGAAAGAGCTCACCTTGCCAGCCAACAAAGAATCCAATCCAAAAGAGAAGAAAGAAGCTATCCTAAAAGCCGAGAAGACTCCGGAGGAGATTGCTGCCCTGGTTGAAGAAAAGTTTGAAGACATTCTGCCTTATGATTTTGAGAACAATGATTTTGATTTTAATTTTAATTTGTCTGCTTTGTATGAGGATGATGATATTTTTTTTCCAAAGTGAATGCAATAAAGTCTGATTTTGCTTACTTGTGTGATGTTTCTCCTGATGGTTGCATACATTCAAATAGTAGTTACATGAGCATCTTTAATATTAATTATGTTAAAACACAATCATTAAATTTGGGAACAATCAAAAATCCTAAAAATATTAGCATAGCATCCGACCTTACTCTTGATGAGAGAGAGAGATTTGAAAAAATATTAAAAAAATATGAAGAAGTATTTGCTTGGTCTTATGAGGATATGCCTGGAATAGATCGAGACATAGCCGAACATTTTATTCCTACTTACACTCACATGAAACCTGTCAAACAAAAGCTTAGGCGATTAAGACCTGATTGGGCTGAATTGGTTAAAGAAGAGGTCACTAAACAAATACAAGTAAAGTTCCTTGAAGTGGTAGAGTATCTAGATTGGCTAGCCAACATAGTACCCGTGCCAAAGAAAGATGGAAGAATAAGGATCTGTGTGGACTATAGAGATTTAAATAAGGCTTCCCCTAAAGATGATTTTCCTTTACCTCATATAGATGTTCTCATTGATAGTGCAGCCTCTAGCATGCTACACTCATCTGTAGATGGATTTTTCGAATACAACCAAGTGTTAATGGCCCAAAAGGATAAAGCCAAAACTGCTTTCATTACTACATGGGGTATATTTTGTTATAGGGTGATGCCGCTCGGCTTAAAGAATGCTGGAGCAACCTATCAAAGGATGGCCACCACACTATTTCATGACATGATGCACAAAGAAGTTGAAGTATATGTTGATGATATGATGGTGAAATCGGATACAAGGGAACAACACTTCCAAAACTTAGAATTATTCTTCGATAGAGCATTGAAATATAAGCTAAGATTAAATCCGAAGAAGTGTGTATTCAGTGTTACCTCAGGCAAATTGTTGGGACATGTGATTGGTCCAAACGGCATTGAGATTGATCCTGACAAAGTTAAAGCAATCAGGGATATACGAGCCCCCAAGACAGAGAGTGAAGTTCAGGGATTCATTGGTAAATTACAATACATTAGCAGATTTATAGCAAAGCTCACAACGATCTGTGAGCCTATCTTCAAATTGCTTAAAAAGAAATAGCTAGTCCTGTGGAATGAAGAGTGTCAAAAGGCCTTTGAGTGAATAAAGGAATATCTACTAAATCCACCTGTTTTGAAGCCACACAAACCCGGCAAACCTCTATTACTATACTTAGAAGTAGAAGAAGAGTCAATAGGAGCCATGCTAGCCCAAGCAGATGAGTCAGGGATTGAGCATGCAGTTTACTATTTGAGTAGAAAGCTCTTACCTTATGAAATTAAATATAGTATCATTGAAAATACCTGTATAGCCGTGGTTTGGTCTTCTAAAAAGTTGTGGCATTACTTTCAATCGTATAGTGTGCAAGCAATTTTCAGGTTGGACCCAATGAAGTACGTAAGGGAGACACCCTCTTTGATTGGGAAATATGGTCGCTGGTTGATAATATTAGAAGAATTTGAGATCGAGTATATAATCAGGAAAATAATCAAAGGTAGAGCAGTGGCAGAATTCCTAGCCCAACAACCATTACCAGATATCGAAGAGATAATCTTGGAATTTTCGGATGAACATTTAGAGGCAATTGAAGTACAAGGGTGGAAAATGTATTTTGATGGAGCAGCAAACAGGAAAGGAGCAGGTTTGGGAGTCATACTAGAATCGCCCGAAGGGGAACTTATCCCTTTAGCCAAGAAGTTGAAATTCAGGGCAACCAATAATATGGTGGATAAGGTGGAAGTTTTTGGTGATTCATTGCTAATAGTATCCCAAGTAAATGGAGAGTGGGAGTTTAAAGAGGAAAAATTAAAACCATACCACCATTACCTGACCATGATGAAGAAGAACTTTAAGGAGTGTAGGTTTATACACCTATCAAGAGAAGAAAATCATATGGCTGATGCCCTAGCCACATTGGCTTCGGTATGGGAAAATCCTGTCAGTTTATTCCTTAAGCCTCTGATTTTGACCAATTCGTCAACTCCTTGCTATAAATATGAGACAATCATAAAATTTGATACAGACCATGATGCATGGTATGATACTATAAGAAGCTTTTTGGAGGAAAGGGAAATCCTGTCGGGGGCAACAAAGAAAGAAAGAAGAGCCATAAGGCGGTGGTCTTTGCAATACATCACATTCCATGGAGAGTTATATCGAAGATGGTCTGATGGGGTGCATTTGAGATGTTTAAGGAAGCCTGAAGTGGAGCATATCATGTTAGAAATACATGCGGGAAGTTGCGGTCCGCACATGAGTGGTTTGGCCCTAGTTAAGAAGATTATTCGACAAGGTTACTACTGGTTAACCATGGACAGAGATTGTATTGAGTTCGTAAAGAAGTGCCAACAATGTCATATGTATCGTAACTTGAATCACAAGCCTCCTGAAGAATTGCATTCTATGTCTTCACCCTGACCCTTTGCCACTTGGGGTATCGACATTATAGGAGAGATACATCCGACAGCCTCAAACAATCACCGTTTCATTGTAGTAGCGGTAGATTATTTTTCAAAATGGGTCGAAGCCGAATCCTTCAACAAACTGGGGGCAAGTCAAATGGCTAGATTCATTGAAAAGAACCTCATCTGCAGATATGGGGTCCCGCACAGTGTGATATCAGACAATGGGGGTACAGTTTCAATGAGCAGTTAAGGATTTATTCTCGAAGTACCGAATCCATCATCACAAATCCTCTCCTTATAGACCAAAGGCTGAAGCAACAAACAAGACAATTAAGTAAATTCTATCCAAAATGACCAAGACATACAGGGATTGGTCAGAGATGCTTCCTTTTGCTTTGTGGGGATATAGAACAAGTGTGCGAACACCGACTGGAATGACACCGTTCTTCTTGGTTTATGGAATGGAAGCAGTATTGCCAATTGAAATTGAGATCAAGTCATTAAGAGTGGTCTTGGAAGCTGAACTGCCTGGAACAGAATGGATAGTGAGAAAATACACACAGTTAGCTTTACTAGAAGAGAGAAGGTTAAAAGCACTATATCATCATCAACTGTATCAAAGGAAGATAGCTCGGGCCTATAATAGAAGAATTAAGATTAGAAAACTTAAAGTCGGGGATTTGGTGTTGAAACAATGTAAGCCTAACGTATCTAATCCAAGAGGGAAGTTTAGGCCTAGTTGGGAAGGGCCATATGTTGTGAAACAAGTCATGAAAAAGGGTGTAATGAAGCTATCAGACATGGATGGGAATGAGTTTAGTGAGCCAGTAAATATCGACATGTTAAAGAGGTTTTATATATATAAAAAAGAAGAGAAAAGGAAAAGAGCTCGCTAGGTTGAAAACCCAAAAAGGGCTGCCTAGGCAAAAGTTAGAGTAGTCCACTAGCTTCGAAAATCTGAAAGGGCGTGTAATATCCTCATTTATGCCCTAGAAGTTTTGCATATTGTTGTTGTTGTTATTGTTATATATTGGATTGAATATATGTGTTAAATTGTAAGAGAAAAGAAATTGAGAAGAGTAAGTATATGTATATGTGTTTTGGAGAAGAAATTTAGGGTTTAGAGACAAATGTATATGTTGTTTATATGATGATATAATTAACATATACATTGGTCAAATGAAGAGTCAAGGTGATGGTTAAGTGGAAGAAGATATTTTTGGTTGTTAATGAAATTACATATAAGGGCTTAGATGAGACAAAAGGTTAGTTAAATGGTGAAGGGTGTTTTAGTAATTGCAAGGTTAAAAACACTTGATGGATATAAGAAGCCAAATTTGACTTTGCTCTTCATATTTTCTGCTTCTCTTCATGTGTGGCCGGATTCTCCATAGACAAAGAGAGAAAGAGAGGTGATCTTGAGGTTTGAAGCAAATTGAAGAAGGAATCAAGGGTGTTGGTTTGAGATTTGTGCAAATTCTTCATTTAAGGTAAGTTTTCTCTTGATTTCTCTTGTTCTATTTGGAATTTTGTTTGAGTTTGATGGAGTGTATTTGTGTAAAAGTGTTGAAATGGAATTATAGATAAGAAGCTAGGTTGGTGTTGGTGATGGAAGAGTAAGAGTTGTGTTTAGTGAAATTGTTTCTGTTTTACAATTAGTAAAGGCTGTGATTTGTATGATTTTTAATTAATTATAGAAAAATGTTCTTGAAGTGAATTTTTGATATGTTGTGCCTCTATGAGTCTAGAATGACTGAAAAATATGTTGATTCGATTTTGGAATGGTTATGAGTTTAGAAAGATTATTTTTATTAGACCTGTTCCAGCAGGTACCTTAACTGAGACAGCTATATTTCGGGATTTTTAATAAAATGTAGAAAAATCATATCCAATCGAATTTTGGATATGTTGTTGCTTAGTGAGTTTAGTATTTGAGAAAAATAATTTGGAATCACGTTGATTGAATTTGATTTATGGAATTCACAAAGTTCAGAACTGCTGCCAGGATGCAGGGCAATTGGGGCAGTCTGGTTAGGTGAACTATTTGACCAAGATTTTGTGTTCAGTTTGATCTGAAATTTTAAAGGGATGATTTTAAGATACAAAACTAAATTCTGTAAAAATTTTAGAATTTTTAGTCAAGTAGATTATTTTATACAATTTTTCAAAATAAGGATAAAATGGAGTTTAAAACCAGAATGTACTATTTATGGTTAGGGTTTTAATTCTTTGTTCTTCTTGCATTGCTTTGGTTCTCCAAAGGTAGGTTGGTCCTTAAACCTAACCCTAAACACTTTAAACACACTTGAATCAATGAATGTTATAATCAATTGTTCTTTGCCCTAATTGCATTGTTGAGATTGAACAATGTTATGTTGTGCATTGTGAATGGTAATGTGTTTCATGAGTAATGTGGAATGAAATGTTGATATTTATGAATGATGCTATGTGAGATATAATGTGATCATGGATGAGATATATATATATATACTTGAATAATGAGATGTTATATTGTGAAATGAAATGTGAAGCCATTGTTATTGGCTAAGATGATGTAATTGAAAGAAAGAAGGCATGTTTGCCTAAATGTGATGAGAATTGAGAATGGAAATGAATTGTTTGTTTAATATGTTATTCAGTTTCAGAGTTCTGGATTTGGGTGGCATGCCTAAGAAATGATGAAAGGTAACAGTCTTGCCGGGTTGAGGACCTCCTCATAGGTGTTGAGTTGATGGTCCAAGAGACTGGGTCTGTTACACTATGGGATATATGATTTGTAACAGTCTTGCCGGGTTGAGGATCTCCTCATATGTGTTGAGTTGATGATCCAAGAGACTGGGTCTGTTACACTATCCATGGATAGAGATACATGTATATACATTGCCTACGGGCGTGATTATTGTGACTATGAACCAAAGCAGTAACTCTGAACTCTGAATATCGTATTAAATACTTGTTGGGCCCATAGGTGTCAAGGTTATATGAATGTCCTAAATAATGTTATGAGTTTAATGAAATGAGATGTTGGTTATGGAGTATGATTGATTAATGTTGAATGTGAAAAGATGTTGAAATGTGGTATGCTCATATGACTATGATTTGTGAAATGCATAATTGTGTGGTTAACTTTATATTTATGATGTTGATCTTATCAATAACATATGTGGCATTGCATTTCATTAAAGCATACCGTTAGCATGTTTTATCTTACTAAGCCGTTGGCTTAGCGCGATAGTGTTTAATCGCGCAGGTAGTAGAGTGGATAGAGTTGAACCCGAGAGTTCATCAAGACCTAGTGAGAGTAGACCTTGAAGAATCCATTTTGGGAGCTTAAAGATCAGAGCAGACTTGCCAATCATGTATAAATTTTATGTGTTGTAAAACTTGAGTTTTGATGTATATGAATTTGTAAATATGTAAATATTTTATAACTTCCGCTGTGTAATATTTAAATATGGGGGTTGTCACAAAACCTTTATTTTATGTTGTACTAGAAGTGTAAATCCTTTTTGCAGGTTGTAGTTGAGGTTACAAGGGGGATTTATTGGGAGTGTACTGAGAATGATTTTGTTTGCATTGGTTTGTGTAAAATGTTTTTAAAAATAAGAAAAAAACCGGTTTTGTCGACACTTGGGACTCAATTTTTAGGCGAAACTATGGCAAAAATTTTGTAAAAATTGGAACTAAAATTTGACTAAGTAAAATTGGTAGCAACATTAGGTTAGTGTGGTGCCTCTACTCAGCTTACATATGTAGGTTGGGAAGGGGTGTTACAATTGTTTTGGTATCAGAGCCTAGGTTTGAGATTCTCAACCTAGGTAAAATGTAAGAAAAAGACTATTTTTACTTAAAAAGTGAGTTTTTGAACAAAAATACATGTTTGGGATTGGCAGTCTCTGATCTTTAATAAGAGGTATTCTGTTGTGTTTGCAGACTTAGGTTGTGATGGATTCTCACTCTCGTCAGTCGATTGAGGGTAGTGCCGAGAGTATTGCTCCTGCTGAGGGAGCTAGAGTTGATAGTGTTGAGGAGGCACCTGTTTCGGTGTCGGGTAGACCAGCTGGGGAGGAGGTTCCGCCAGCCTGGTTTAGGAATATGATGGAAGCTATGAGACCAGCACCTGTGCAACCACAGCCACCACCCCCTCAGCCTTTAGTTTCTGTGAGGCATTATGACAAACTGAGGAAGTATGGAGCTGAAGATTTTGTAGGCACTACTGATCCAGCTGTGGCAGAGCAGTGGCTTGACAGAGTACAGAGGGTATTTGTTCAGTTACAAGCCACTTCAGTGGAAAAGTTTGACTATGCAAGATCTTTGCTACAGAAGGACGCCTACGATTGGTGGAAGACGGTGCCACATTCGATGGATGATCCACCAACCCTGTCTTATGCGGATTTTCTGAGAGAATTTGAGTTGAAGTATACTCCTAGGGAGTATAAAGATGGGAAGAAAAGAGAGTTTCTAGATTTGAAGCAAGATCATTGGACCGTAACTGAGTATGAGGTTGAGTTTATTCGACTGAGCCAGTATGCTGGGGGCATCATTGCTGATGAGATTGATAGATGTCGGCGATTTGAGGAGGGATTGAGGCCCTCGATCATGTGCTTAGTGGCTGGATCCAGATATCAGGATTTCTCACAACTTGTGGCAGCAGCTCGAAGTGTAGAGCGAGTTCAAGTTATTGCAGCTGCTTCAGAGGAAGAGGTTAGGGTTAGGAGGCCCCAGTTTGAGGCAGGGTCTTCTTCTGCGAAGAGGGGTAGAGGAAGTTTTGTTCCTCGGAGTAGTAGGAGCCAGAGACCAGCGGGTAGGTCAGTGCAGTCCCAGAGGCAGAGATTTAGACCTGCAGCTTCAGTAGCGAGTGCTCCTACTCCTGGAGTTCAGAGATCCACCTTACCTTTGTGTAACCAGTGTGGTGGAAGACATGGGGGCGTTTGTTGGAGGCATAGTAGATCAGGGGTATGCTTCAGGTGTGGATCACCTGACCACTTTGTGAGAGACTGTCCTGAGAGGCAGGAGCAGATGTCAGTTGATTCTGCTGCTTCTCGAGCTAGTGTGAGGGGAGGCAGAGGAGGCAGAGGTGCCAGCCGAGGAGGTAGACCAGGGTTCAGTTCTAGAGGAGGTGCTACATCCAGGGAGGGTAGACCAGAGGAGGTTGGATCTTCCCAGAGGATGTATGTTATGCAGAGGCAGCCGGGTGCATCGGCAGTCATAGCTGGTACTTTTTCTTTATTTAATACTCCAGTACTTGCTTTGATTGATCCGGGTTCCACACATACATATATTAGTGCATCTGTTTTACCTGTGTATGATATGCATGCTGAGTCCCTAGGATTTGATGTGTTAGTGACAAATCCGTTAGGGCATAGTGTGGTTGTGAGTAAGGTGCACCGGGATAGTGTAGTGAGGGTGCAGGGTGAGGAGTTCTTTGGAGATTTGATTGAGATGCCATTTAAGGAATATGATGTGATCTTAGGCATGGATTGACTATCTCGACATGGAGCTGTGGTGGATTGTAAAAAGAAAATTGTTTCTTTGAGAACTGGTGATGGTAGAGAGGTAATAGTATCTAATGAGCAAGAACAGCTAGCTTCCTTATTTGTTTCAGCTGTTGCAGCCAGGAGATTGATTAGGAAGGGGTGTGATGCCTATCTTGCTCATGTGGTAGATACTAGAGTAAAAGGTTCTCAAATTGATAGCATTGCCACAGTGGCAGAGTTCCCAGATGTTTTTCCATAGGAGTTGCCAGGATTGCCTCCTGAAAGAGACGTGGAGTTTGGTATTGAATTGTTGCCTGGTACCGCTCCTATCTCCATTACTCCTTATAGAATGGCACCAGCAGAATTGAGGGAGTTGAAAGTGCAATTACAGGAGTTGTTGGACAAAGGATTTATTCGCCCCAGTGTTTCTCCTTGGGGAGCTCCTGTGCTTTTTGTGAAGAAGAAAGATGGTACTATGAGGTTGTGTATCGATTATAGGCAATTGAACAAGGTGACCATTAAGAATAAATATCCTTTGCCTAGAATCGATGATCTCTTTGATCAGTTGAAGGGAGCGTCAGTGTTCTCCAAAATTGATTTGAGATCTGGGTACCATCAGCTGAGGGTAAGAAGTGAAGATGTTCCTAAGACTGCTTTTCGGACCAGGTATGGGCATTATGAATTTCTAGTTATGCCTTTTGGTCTGACGAATGCACCTGCAGCTTTTATGGATTTGATGAATAGGGTGTTTAGGCCCTATTTGGATCAGTTTGTAGTGGTCTTCATTGATGATATACTGGTGTATTCGCGGAATGTAGAGGAACATGATATGCATCTGCGGATTGTGTTGCAGATTTTGAGAGAAAAGCAGTTATTTGCCAAATTGTCGAAATGTGAGTTCTGGTTGGATCAAGTAGCTTTTCTCGGACATATAGTTTCAGCAGAGGGTATTAGAGTTGATCCGAGCAAAGTTATAGCTTATGCATCTCGACAGTTGAAACCGCATGAGCTTAACTATCCAACCCATGATTTGGAATTGGCTGCCATTGTGTTTGCATTGAAGATTTGGCGCCACTATCTGTTTGGGGAGAAATGTTTCATCTACACTGATCACAAGATGTATCATGATTTGAGACAGCATTATTGGTGGATTGGGTTGAAGAGAGACATTGCTGAGTTTGTATCTAAATGTCTCACTTGTCAGAAGGTTAAAGCAGAGCATCAAGTTCCAACCGGGTTGCTTCAACCATTGTCAGTGCCAGAATGGAAATGGGAAAGAGTGACAATGGATTTTGTGTCTGGTTTGCCATTGACACAAAAGAAGCATGATGCCATATGGGTGATTGTGGATAGATTGACTAAGACAGCTCATTTCCTTCCGGTGCGGATGGATTACTCTTTGGAGAGATTGGCTGAGCTGTATATTCAGGAGATTGTGAAATTGCATGGCGTTCCAACTTCTTTAGTGTCTGATCGAGATCCCCGGTTTACTTCAAGATTTTGGAAGAGTTTGCATAGTGCTTTGGGTTCTCGACTGTACTTCAGCACTGCTTTTCATCCACAGACGGATGGACAGTCAGAGAGGGTGATACAGATTATTGAGGATATGTTGAGAAGCTGTGTCATCGATTTCACTGGAAGTTGGGATAGATTCTTACCTCTTGTGGAGTTTGCTTACAACAACAGTCACCAATCTAGCATTGGTATGGCACCGTTCGAGGCATTGTATGGTAGACGGTGCAGAACACCTCTTTGTTGGAGTGAACTTGGTGAAGGTAAAATAATTGGACCTGATTTGATTCAAGAAGCTGAGGAAAAAGTGAAGTTGATCGGAGGTAGGTTAAAAGCAGCTTCAGACCGACAGAAGTCTTATGCAGATCTGAAGAGGAGAGACATTCAGTTTGATGTTGGAGATAAGGTGTTTTTGAAAGTATCTCCTTGGAAGAAGATTTTGAGGTTCGGTCGGAAAGGAAAATTGAGTCCTCGTTTCATTGGGCCGTATGAAGTGTTAGAAAGAGTTGGGCCAGTTGCATATCGACTTGCTTTGCCACCTGAGTTGGATCGTATTCATAATGTATTCCATGTTTCTATGTTGAGGAGGTACAGGTCAGATCCATCTCATGTGTTGCCGTTTGAGTCTATCGAAGTGAGCCCAGATTTGACATTTGAAGAAGAACCAGTTGCTATCTTGGCACGTGATGTGAAAGAATTGAGGAACAAGAAAGTGCCATTGGTGAAGATTCTTTGGAAGAATCATGCAAAAGAAGAAGCAACTTGGGAAAGTGAGCAAACTATGCGAGAGCAATATCCTCAACTATTTCAGAGTTGATATCAGGTAATTTCGAGGACGAAATTTCTTTTTAGAGGGGGAGAATTGTAATATCCTCATTTATGCCCTAGAAGTTTTGCATATTGTTGTTGTTGTTATTGTTATATATTGGATTGAATATATGTGTTAAATTGTAAGAGAAAAGAAATTGAGAAGAGTAAGTATATGTATATGTGTTTTGGAGAAGAAATTTAGGGTTTAGAGACAAATGTATATGTTGTTTATATGATGATATAATTAACATATACATTGGTCAAATGAAGAGTCAAGGTGATGGTTAAGTGGAAGAAGATATTTTTGGTTGTTAATGAAATTACATATAAGGGCTTAGATGAGACAAAAGGTTAGTTAAATGGTGAAGGGTGTTTTAGTAATTGCAAGGTTAAAAACACTTGATGGATATAAGAAGCCAAATTTGACTTTGCTCTTCATATTTTCTGCTTCTCTTCATGTGTGGCCGGATTCTCCATAGACAAAGAGAGAAAGAGAGGTGATCTTGAGGTTTGAAGCAAATTGAAGAAGGAATCAAGGGTGTTGGTTTGAGATTTGTGCAAATTCTTCATTTAAGGTAAGTTTTCTCTTGATTTCTCTTGTTCTATTTGGAATTTTGTTTGAGTTTGATGGAGTGTATTTGTGTAAAAGTGTTGAAATGGAATTATAGATAAGAAGCTAGGTTGGTGTTGGTGATGGAAGAGTAAGAGTTGTGTTTAGTGAAATTGTTTCTGTTTTACAATTAGTAAAGGCTGTGATTTGTATGATTTTTAATTAATTATAGAAAAATGTTCTTGAAGTGAATTTTTGATATGTTGTGCCTCTATGAGTCTAGAATGACTGAAAAATATGTTGATTCGATTTTGGAATGGTTATGAGTTTAGAAAGATTATTTTTATTAGACCTGTTCCAGCAGGTACCTTAACTGAGACAGCTATATTTCGGGATTTTTAATAAAATGTAGAAAAATCATATCCAATCGAATTTTGGATATGTTGTTGCTTAGTGAGTTTAGTATTTGAGAAAAATAATTTGGAATCACGTTGATTGAATTTGATTTATGGAATTCACAAAGTTCAGAACTGCTGCCAGGATGCAGGGCAATTGGGGCAGTCTGGTTAGGTGAACTATTTGACCAAGATTTTGTGTTCAGTTTGATCTGAAATTTTAAAGGGATGATTTTAAGATACAAAACTAAATTCTGTAAAAATTTTAGAATTTTTAGTCAAGTAGATTATTTTATACAATTTTTCAAAATAAGGATAAAATGGAGTTTAAAACCAGAATGTACTATTTATGGTTAGGGTTTTAATTCTTTGTTCTTCTTGCATTGCTTTGGTTCTCCAAAGGTAGGTTGGTCCTTAAACCTAACCCTAAACACTTTAAACACACTTGAATCAATGAATGTTATAATCAATTGTTCTTTGCCCTAATTGCATTGTTGAGATTGAACAATGTTATGTTGTGCATTGTGAATGGTAATGTGTTTCATGAGTAATGTGGAATGAAATGTTGATATTTATGAATGATGCTATGTGAGATATAATGTGATCATGGATGAGATATATATATATATACTTGAATAATGAGATGTTATATTGTGAAATGAAATGTGAAGCCATTGTTATTGGCTAAGATGATGTAATTGAAAGAAAGAAGGCATGTTTGCCTAAATGTGATGAGAATTGAGAATGGAAATGAATTGTTTGTTTAATATGTTATTCAGTTTCAGAGTTCTGGATTTGGGTGGCATGCCTAAGAAATGATGAAAGGTAACAGTCTTGCCGGGTTGAGGACCTCCTCATAGGTGTTGAGTTGATGGTCCAAGAGACTGGGTCTGTTACACTATGGGATATATGATTTGTAACAGTCTTGCCGGGTTGAGGATCTCCTCATATGTGTTGAGTTGATGATCCAAGAGACTGGGTCTGTTACACTATCCATGGATAGAGATACATGTATATACATTGCCTACGGGCGTGATTATTGTGACTATGAACCAAAGCAGTAACTCTGAACTCTGAATATCGTATTAAATACTTGTTGGGCCCATAGGTGTCAAGGTTATATGAATGTCCTAAATAATGTTATGAGTTTAATGAAATGAGATGTTGGTTATGGAGTATGATTGATTAATGTTGAATGTGAAAAGATGTTGAAATGTGGTATGCTCATATGACTATGATTTGTGAAATGCATAATTGTGTGGTTAACTTTATATTTATGATGTTGATCTTATCAATAACATATGTGGCATTGCATTTCATTAAAGCATACCGTTAGCATGTTTTATCTTACTAAGCCGTTGGCTTAGCGCGATAGTGTTTAATCGCGCAGGTAGTAGAGTGGATAGAGTTGAACCCGAGAGTTCATCAAGACCTAGTGAGAGTAGACCTTGAAGAATCCATTTTGGGAGCTTAAAGATCAGAGCAGACTTGCCAATCATGTATAAATTTTATGTGTTGTAAAACTTGAGTTTTGATGTATATGAATTTGTAAATATGTAAATATTTTATAACTTCCGCTGTGTAATATTTAAATATGGGGGTTGTCACAAAACCTTTATTTTATGTTGTACTAGAAGTGTAAATCCTTTTTGCAGGTTGTAGTTGAGGTTACAAGGGGGATTTATTGGGAGTGTACTGAGAATGATTTTGTTTGCATTGGTTTGTGTAAAATGTTTTTAAAAATAAGAAAAAAACCGGTTTTGTCGACACTTGGGACTCAATTTTTAGGCGAAACTATGGCAAAAATTTTGTAAAAATTGGAACTAAAATTTGACTAAGTAAAATTGGTAGCAACATTAGGTTAGTGTGGTGCCTCTACTCAGCTTACATATGTAGGTTGGGAAGGGGTGTTACAGGGCGGGCTAGGCAACAATTAGGGCTAAATGAGAGAAAATCGTCAATTAGAAAATTCAAAAGGGCTAGTTGGCAATAGGAGTGATCTTGTGTATGCTGGTTTTATGTTCGGTTGTTCCCCCATTTAATAAAAAAGAATTAATATTAAAATTATTTTATGTGCACTGTTATAAATGTTTGACTAGATATGGATGAAATAAATGAATATAGTAGCAAAAGGTGATGACAAATTATAAAAGGAAAAGAAGCATCTTTTATTACTTTAATTGTTTTTTCATCCTAACAATACACTTTCTAAATTGACAAATGTAAAATATATGGTAGACGATAAGTGTAACGTGCAGGCCAGCTTTGCTTCAGCTGATCCAAGTAGGCTTCAGTTAAGCAAGGCATGTCTAAATCGGGAGTGAATTCAGAATTGCGAGGCTTAGCTCCGTACTGACGGCTAAGCCGGCGAGGATCATAGCAAGTACCTCGACGAAGAGCAGCAAGAGGAACATACATCAAGTATGTCGCATGGTGATACGAGAAATCTTCCACCAAGGTACCAACCAACGGATGTTGACTTCAGCGCGTGAGTTGATCCAGTCAACCCAGTCAGCATATGAAGAAGCAGGATGGAGTAGCTGCCTAGCAGAATGATGTCGTGGTAAATATCTAGCAAAATCCATGGATAGAGTATCAAGCAAGCAAAGACGCTCCTGAAGCCAAATCTGTGAGGGAAAATTAAATTTAAAAAAAAAAGAGTCCGCTAAGTTGAAAACACTCAAGGGTAGCTTAGGTAAAAATTAGGACAACTCGCTAGGTTCAAAAATCCACATGGGTGGACTAGGCTAAAATTAGAGCGATATAAAAATATAATAAAAGAGATCCACTAAGTTGAAAACCTGCAAGGACAGCTTAGGCAAAAATTAGGACAGCTCGCTAGTTTTGAAAACCTGCATGGGCGGACTAGGTAAAAATTAGAGCAATAAAAAAAAGAAGAAAGAGAAAACCTAAATTGAAAACCTGAAAGGGCAGTTTAGGCAATTACCTGAAGCAGCAACGAACTCCCGTTCAGTCTCTTTGACAATTCTGATTTAAGTTGGTCTAATCCAACTAAAGTCTCGGCTAAGATCACGGATATCGGTGACAAGCCTCCTTCCATTTGGTCCATAATATCCAATACTCGTGGATCAATATCGCCATCAGAAGAAACAAGCAAGAATTGGCCAGGCAAGCAAGGACAAAGCATACATCCCTATGTCTTAGTAGGAACCAAATGAGAGAGACAAAGCATACTCCTCAATTGTTGATAATTTCTTTCTGTTGTTTCTTGACTTGCTGTTTTTTCCTCTCTTCTTTTTCTTTGATTACCGTACTCTAGGATTTTTTTCCCACTCATCTGTGTGTTTAATGCTAGTATTTATAGAAAAATAAAGAGTCATAATCCTATTTTAATAAGAAAATACCAATTGTTTAGGAAAAATTAAAAAAATTTCTTTGATTGTCGGGCCCGTGGGCTGTGCTGGCAGAAATTGCGCTGGCAAAAATGGGCACGGCGGGCTATCTGGCAAGCCAATTCGCCCCAAAATTGGCTGCGGCAAATTGGGCACTGCCCAATTCACCCCAAATTGCTATCTGCGGCGAATTGGGTAGTGCCCAATTCGCCGCATACAATTTTTGGGGTGAAATGGGCTGCCGCGCGTCGCTCGCCGATCCGTCCGATTTTTTTATTTTTATTTTTTATATTTTTTTATATCTTTTTATATTTTTATTTTTATTAAAAATAACTATTAAATATTATTAGTAATTAAAATATTATTAAAATAAATAAAATACCATAAAAATTATTTTAGACTATCGAATTTGAATGGGTTAAAAATTAAGGGTCTACAGTCAACAGAGAGGATCTAAAACAATAGATAGACCTCAGACTCGAGGCAGTGATCCAGCTAGGGCTTATGCCATAAAAGCAGTGGAGGACCAGGATTCTCCTGATGTTGTATTTGAAAAATTTTCTTTACTTGGTCTTGATGTGTATGCATTATTAGATCATGATTTTACACATTCTTATATATGTACAACAATAGCTTTAGGGAAGAAATTGTGTGTTGATAAACTTGATTATGAGATAGAAGTCACTAATCCCTTAGGCCATAGTATGAAGGTAAACAAAGTATATCAAAATTGTCCAATTAGAGTTCATGATTTAGAACTTCCTATTGATTTGATTAAACTTCCATTCCATGATTTTGATATAATATTGGAAATAGATTGGTTGTCCCGACATCAAGTAGCTATGGACTGTTGTAGTAAAGTTGTAACTTTTAAGATTTTGGATTATGGTGAAATTGTTATACGAGGATAAAAATAATTTTACCCTTCTAGTTTGATTTCCATGGCTAAAGCTAGAAGGTTGATTAGGAAGAAGTGTGAAGCTTACCTTACTTATGTTAATGATACACGACATTCAAGCAAGGCTTTGGGAGATATACCTACTGTGAGTGAGTTTTTGGATATTTTTTCGAAGGAATTACCTGGAGTACCACCGAAGAGGGAGGTAAAATTTGTTATTGATGTAGTTCCAGATACAACACCAATTTCTATTCCACTTTATAGAATGACTCCTCCGGAATTAAAAGAGTTAAAGTGCAACTTCAGGAACAACTTAATAAGGGCTCTATTAGACCTAGTGTATCACACTGGGGTGCACCGGTTTTATTTGTGAAGAAGAAGGATGGTACCTTAAGATTATGTATAGATTATCGGCGGTTGAATAAAGTGACTATTAAGGATAAGTACCCATTACCTAGGATTGATGACTTATTTGATAAGTTGAAAGGAGCAGGTGTTTTCTCTAAGATTGATCTTAAATCAGGCTATTATCACATGAAAGTTAAAGAATTAGATATTTTGAAGATAACTTTCAGAACTCGATATGGACATTATGAATTTTTGGTTATGCCCTTTAGTTTAACTAATGCTCCAGCAGCTTTTATGGACTTGATGAATCGAGTCTTCAAACCCTATTTAGACTAGTTTATAGTTATTTTCATTGATGACATATTGGTTTATTCCAGAAATAAAGATGAGTATGATAAGCATTTGAGAACTGTACTACAGACACTAAGAGAGAATCAATTATATGCTAAACTATCAAAATGTAATTTTTGGTTGATGGAAGTGGCATTTTTGCGTCATGTAATATCAGCTAATAGTATTCGTGTAGATCCTAGTAAAATTGAGACTATTTTGAATTGGCAGCCACCAAAGAATATAACAGAAGTCCGGAGTTTTCTTGGGTTAGCTGGTTACTATAAAAGATTTGTGTCATATCCGTAATTTTGGAGAAATTAAATAAGTATTTAGAGATATAAAAGTTGTACATACCTAATATATATACCTAGTGTATATATAACATATACATATAGTATATTAATTGTATATGTTGGATATATATATTACATTCTTAATATATTAAATACACATATAAGATAAATTTGATGTGTATATAGGAATATTATTTGTGTATATGGGTATTTATATTCATTAAATATACATTACATAGACATAGTATATGCATTACATAAATATATACATAATAATATATGTGAAATATAAGTAACATATATAAGATATATATATATACATAAAATATACAATATATATATGGGATATAATTTGGTGTTAGAAAAGTGAATGATGAAAATAATAATAATAAAATAATATTAGATAGTGGAAGATGATGAAAAAGTGTGATATTTTGTAATTATTAATTAATTAATAATAAGTAAATAAAAATAATTCAATATTAATTTATTTTTAGGTGGTAGAAGATTAAATATATTTATTAATAATTAATTAATTAAATAAATATTTATATATAAGGCTAGAAATTAAAGAAGAAAGAAATTAAAAAGACAAAAACATAAATAGTGAAGGAGGGGTAAATTAGTAAATATACTTTATAAAATTTAAAAATTAATAAAATAATTCAAAAAGAAAATATTTTTGAATGGAAGATGAAAATTAGTATTTTTAAAATAAATAAATAATTAATTAATTAAAATAATATAAAAATATATATATGTGGTCTTAAATGAAGGAAAGATAAAAAAAATCAAAATTTTAAAAAGAATTTTTTTCTTCTTCTTCTTCCTCTCTTTGACGTTTTCTCCATGGATGAGCAAGATTGGTTTTTGCTTCATTTAAATAACCAATTTCCAAGAATTTTACAAGAACCAAGTGGGTTTTGGTAATTTCTTCATAAATTAGTAAGTTTTCCTTTACAATTTTGAAGTTCCATCTAAATATATGATTATGTATAATTTGAGATTTTAATGGAGTGTGTTTTAATTGGTTAAATGCATATGAAAGATGCTATTTTGTTTAATTATTAATGATTCTTAAGTTGGATTAAAGAAATGGTGAAGTTTGAGTTAAGTTGGTTGAAGAGAGAGAATTTAGAGTTATGAAAAATTTAAGTTTTTGAAATCATGAGTTTTAATTGTGCAAATTGGTTCCAAATGTGTTGTTTTGATGCATAAACAAGAATTTTAAAATCAAATGATGGATTTAGTTAAGTTTGGATAAAGTTTGAAAATGGTAGTATTGATTTAGGGTTTTGAAAAAGTGAATTTTCAAAGTATGGTGAATTGTTTGATTTTAATGCTTAAAGCATGTTATTTGATGACATTAAAGATGGAAATAAGCTTGGATTAATTATTGGAATGTGTTGAAATGGAGAACCTTCAATGGGAAAGGTTATGCCATTTTAGAGTTTTGAACAAAAGTGTGTGTTTAATTAAAGTAATTGATTTAAACATGTTAAAATATGTTTGTAATGATAGAAATAAACTTAAAACATTAATTTAAATGGATTAAAATGGTTTTTCAAAGTTAAAGTGAGGTAAGGCTTAATTGTGAAAATTTTGTTGGAGTTTTGTTTAATTAAGGTTTGATATTGAGAATGCCTTATAATATGATATTAAATGATTATTTATGATCACATTTGGTATAGGCATTGAGAGGAAGTAGTTTGGCCAATCTAAGTGTTGAAGGGCAACTTGAAAGAGAATGTTGGTGAGAGTTTTAAGCTTATTTTGGTTGCTATTTGAGGTAAGTACAAACTTTGAATATATTGGTTATGTTTGCATGACATTTGGGCTTAACACATTTTGGTTGAAAAATATTTTAAGCTACTTGATACATTGGTTATGTATGAATAATGTGCTATGACATTTGTAATCTTATTTATGTGTTAAATACATTATGAAAAGCCATTGAGAATGGCTAAATTATGTAAATGTGATTAATATGTGAATTATATGGAAATAACCAAAGTAATTGGGTAAAGTGTTGTAAATACAAAGAAAAAATGTGGTATAATGTAATGAGATATGTGGAAACATAATTAAATGAATTGATATTGATATAAATGAGAAAAGTGAGAAAAGTGAGAAAAAAAAAGAGAAAATAAGGCAATGTGCCTAGTTTGATTATGTGACAATGAGAAAGAGATTGATAATGAGAAATATGAATAAATTATGAGCCTAGTATGTTATTCAATTTTCATAGTTCTGTGTTTGGCGGCATGCCTATGATTTACCTACATGCTAGACGTTGGGTGTCAATGTGAAAATATTTTTGAGATGAAATGACCGGGTCTTAAGCCTCAAAAATAAGTACTTGAAACTAGGCTGGGTGAAATGACCGGGTTGTAAGCTCAAACCTAGTTAGATTATTACATTGATATATTACCTACAGGGCTAGAACATGGTGTCATTATAGACCAAAACAGTAACTCTGAAATTTGAATAGCATATTAGTTATCTTTGGGCCCATGTTTGTGTTTGTTTTTATATGAATTGTGGATTGTGAAATATTTGAAAAGTATGAGAAAATGGAATGATGTGATGCTAATAAGCATTTTGCATTGGCATTACTTTTACATTGTTATTATTATCAAAGCTTAGCGCGATTGTAATTCGTTGCGTAGGTGGCATGGGCGTTTTGGTAGAGCCGGATAGTTCTACTGGACCTAGTCGTGCCTAGACTTGCATTTATCGAGCTTGAAATATTTTTTGGTACGTTAAGATCTGAGCCATTTGCCAGCATGTACATATTTGATATTATAGTATATTTTGATACTATGTATATTATGTTTGTTTTTGAAGTATATATTGTAAATTGTAAAGAATGATTTGGATAAATTGTTTAAAATGGGATTCTATATGTGTTGTTGATTTATATATCTATGTATAAATATTTTGAGAAAATATGGAGAAATTGAGAAGTATTGGTGAAATGGAGATTTGATTTTTTTTTATTGGGAGTGTTTTCTGATGCAAGTTGTGTTTTGCTGAATTTTGGAAACTTTCAAATTATAGACAAAACTCTGGCGAATTTTTTTCAGAGATTTTCATATAAAATGTTTATTTTGGGTTACTATAACAAGTAAAGAATATAGTAAAGAATATTTATATACTATTTAATTTTATATATTTAGTATTTGAAATCTTAAAACAGAAATGTGAACATTTTTATTAAATCGGTCTGTGATATTTTTATACCGTATATGTGTATTTTACATATGCTGAAAATATATATTGTATGTATATAGGATATAAGGGTGTTACAATTTGTACAAGAGTTTTCGAAGATAGCATTTCTTTTAACTAAGCTCCTTAGAAAAGAAACTAAATTTGAGTGGAATAGCCAGTATCAAGCTAGTTTTGAACAATTGAAGGCTAGGTTGACTAAAGCGTCGATATTGACACAACCGACCCAAGATAAGGATTATGTGATTTATAATGATGCTTCTCATCAGGGGCTCAGTTGTGTATTGATGCAAGAGGGTAAGGTAATTGCTTATGCTTATAGGCAATTAAAATCTCATGAATTGAATTACCCTACACATGATTTGGAGTCTATTGTATTGGCTCTTAAGATCAACCAACATTACTTGTATGGTAAAATGTTTTATATTTTCACTGACCATAAAAGTTTAAAAATACTTGCCAACACAAAACGAACTAAACTTAAGGCATAGAAGGTGGATAAAATTAATTAAAGATTATGATTGTATCATCGTCTATCATTCTGGTAAAGCTAACATGGTAGCCAATGTTTTAAGTCGAAAGACTTTAGCAGGTATGTTGCATATAGAATATTATAATACTATATGTATATATAAATTAAATAAACTAAATGACATAATGTGTTATGTTATCAGAATTGAGGGTTGAACTAACTATAAAGCAAAAAGTAATAAAGAGCTCAGAAACAAGATTAAAAGTTGTTAGAAATTTTGAAACAAATGCATAAAAGTGAAAAGCCAGATTATGTTATGTTAGAAGATGGTGGATTGTATTATAGAGGTCGATTGTATATATGAGATGTGAAGGAATTAAAGGAGCTAATACTTGGTGAAGCTCATACTACTAAGTATATTGTACATCCCAGAAGCAATAAAATGTACTAGAATTTGAAGTTTCATTATTGGTGGGCTGGTATGAAGAGAGATATTACTGAATATGTGACTCGATGTTTAGTGTGTCAATAAGTCAAAGCAGAACATCAAGTTCCATCGAGTCTTTAACAACCTATATCAATACCAGAATGGAAATGGGATATAATCACCATGGATTTTGTGACTGGTCTTTCGAACACCTAAAAGAAGCATGATACAATTGGGTAATAGTTGATTGATTTACCAAATCAGCTCATTTCCTTTCCATTCGAGTTGATTATTCAATGGATAGACTTGCTAACTTGTATATTAATGAGATAGTCAAGCTTCATGGAGGGCCAATGTCTATTATTTCATATCCAGACCCTTGCTTTACTTTAAAATTTTGGAAAAATTTTCAGAAAGTATTGAGTACACGACTCCATTTTAGTACTGCTTTTCATCCACAGACTGATAGTCAATTGGAAAGGGTGATATAAGTACTTGAAGATATGCTTAGAAGTTGTGTAATCGATTTTGAAGGTTGCTGGGATAGATATTTGCCTTTAGTTGAATTTGCCTATAACAATAGTTATCAAACGAGTATTGGAGTGCGCCATATGAGGCACTCTATGGAAGGAAGTCATTATGTTGGGTGGAATTGAATGAGAAAAAACTTATAGGATCTAATCTCATAAGGCAAACTTAAGATAAAGTGAAGCTCATAAAGGATTGATTACAAGTTGCAATGGATAGACAGAAATCTTATATAGATTTTAAACGGCGTGATATTGAATATAGTGTGGGAGATAAGGTATTTTTAAAAGTATCACCGTGGAAGAAGGTTCTTCGCTTTACAAAGAAAGGCAAACTAAGTCCTAGGTTTATTGGACCATATGAAATACTTAAACGTGTAGGTTTAGTAGCTTATCGACTAGCTTTGCCTCCAGAACTGGCTAAGATTCATAATGTATTCCATGTGTCGATGCTTAGACGATATAGATCAGATCCTTCACATGTGATTCAAATAGAGTCCATTGAAATTCAGCCATATTTGAATTATAAAGAATAACCAGTGGCTATCTTAGCTCGTGAAATAAAGGAGTTGCGTAATAAGCGCATTCCTTTAGTGAAAGTGTTGTGGAGAAATCATTCGATAGAGGAAGCCACTTGGAAAAGCGAAGAGACAATGAGATAGCAATACCCTCAATTATTTAAGTATCTATAAGAGGTAAATTTCGAGGACAAAATTTTTTTTAGTGGGGGAGAATTGTAATGCTTAAAATTTTAAATACTAAAATTTTAATTTAATATTGATAATTGATAGCAAATAGTGATAAAAGTGGCATGAATAAGTGATATAAATAGTAAATCTTAAAATTTACTGAAAAAATTATTTTTACGGTTTTACTAGACTAAAAATCGAATTAAAATCAAAGGATAAGAAAAAGGATGCACCATAGCTAAGATGAGAGTGGCCACACTAGATTAAACTATATATAAGTGGATATGTGTGTGTATGTGTAGAACCTTCTCCTTTCTTCTTTCATCATCATCCACGCCTATTATCACCATCACTACCAAAACTCCTCATTTATCCTTCTTTTCAAAAAAATTCAGCTAAAATTTAAAAGAAAATCATATCTAGTTATAGGTTTTTAAGAGAATAAGCTAGAAAATGGTGAGATTATCAACAAGTGATCAAAGAAAAATAGAAATTTTAAAAGAGGTAGTGCTTGTGTATTGTAATTTGTAAATATTTAAATTTCTATGAGTTTTAATGTTTGAATTGATTGATTAAGTAATTTATAATGAATTATTTCTTGAAAATATTGATTAAATGGATTGATGAGTGAAAAATGAATTAAAAGAACTTATATGTGGTGAGTATGATTCTTAATTCAATATTTATAAGAATTGGGTAGTTTGATGTTGTTTTAGCTATAAGTAATGATTGAAGGCTTGATTAATTAAAGTTTGAGTAAAATATTAGATGTAGACTCTTTTTATGCAAAAAAAAATAGATTTGATTCATTTTTATTATAGGTCTTGAATATATTGAGTTAAAATAGTTAAGTGTGTGAAATACAGAATTTTCGCCTGACACGGTCAGTGACACGCCCATGCCGTTGGATGTGTCAAAGCTTCAGTAAAATGGGCAAATGGCACGGTCATTGACATGCTCATGTCGTTGGACGTGTCACTTGAAGAAATTTGTCCAAAATAACTCTTTTTCTTGTCTTTCATCCGTGATTTTAGCCTAAATGACTATAATATTAAGTGTTGATCAAAGAATTATTCTATTGAAGTGACATGCATAATTCAATGTTAATTTAAAACTGATGAATTGCCCAAAGCATACTGATGTTAGATCTAGATTGAGATTGAATGGCTGGCCAGAGGGAGGATATCCATAGTGATAGTGGACACATCGTGCCATTAACGGACACATAGTGTCATCAGTGACAGTGGATATATTTGCCATTATACATTCTTGAGATTTGGCATTAAAATTACTATAGTGACCCGTTATCCAAATCTATGATCTGAGTTCAATATGCATGTGCATATTTATTGAAGTTATCTATCTTGAAAACAATATGTTATATGGTTGTTGTTAAAATAATCGATTCTGAATTTAATCATGTTTAGTATTTTAAGTTTCAATGAATTTATTAATTCCTTTGTTTAATGTTTTAAAAGTGATACTTTTCATTGTTTCTAGATTATTTTATGTATAGTTCTCCTTCCTTTGACTTTTCTTGCATATTGTAATACATAAGTACTACTAAGTTTTGCTTTGCGTGTTAGAATTATTTTCTGATGCGCAGATCAAACAAGAAGAGTTGAGACTGCAAAGTGATAGGTATACATTTCAAATCAACTGCATTACAAAGGTTCAAAGAATAATATTATAAATATTTTATTTTATATAGTTCACAAGGCAATACTTTATAATTTTGTATGACAGTTATATAACTTTGAGAATTATAATAATGTAAGTTAACAAAAGGAGTTCTTATAAAATTAAACAGATTATGTATGTAATATAGGCTCGATCACAGTATTTCTTTTGAAAGTTTAATAACTGCGTTAATATATAGAAGCATTTCGGTTTTATTTACTATATTACGTATATAGGCAAGTGTGAGTATTTAGGTGACATCACTTATGTAGTTAAGTGTATAGTCTATGTAGGGGATGTTACATTGTATCTACTCATGGATCGGCCGGGCCAGGGAAGCTTGGTGCAAATTGGGAGGGACCCTTTCAAATAGCTAAATTTTCAAAGAATGGTTCTTACAAGCTCTGCACAACAAAAGGGGAGGAGGTCCCTAGATCATGGAACGCGGACAATTTAAAAAAACATTTTCAGTAATTTCTGCGAGCTGTAATATGTACTCTCTTTCTTACATTTTTCTTTTGATGATATTATCTGTACTTAGTACATATCGAGAAAGAAAGAAAAAATAGATGCTTTTAAAATGTTCTTATGTAGTTATCTTTTCATTTCAAGTAGCACACCTATATTGGTATATAAGCGCCTTAGTCCGCCCTAATCATACTCTGATCGTGCATAAGCGCCTTAGTCGCGCCGAGCTAATCGCATTAATCATGCATAAGTGCCTTAGTCTCGCCGAGCTAATCACATTGATCGCGCATAAGCACCTTATTCGAGCTGAGCTAGTCGCACTGATCATGCATAAGCACCTTAGTTGCGCCAAACTAATCGCACTCTGATCGTGCATAAGCGCCTTAGTCGCGCCAAGCTATAAACAAATCAAACATAAGCATCCTAATCGCACCAAGCTAATATCATTACTCAGTCGCCCTAGTGATACTCAGTCATATACAAATATAAAAATTCATCAATTAAAACAAATAAATTATTATAAACCGATTTATAAAATTTGATTTATAATTATTGAATAAAGGTAAGTTCTGGCTCAAAAATTGATCTAATGGTGATACAATATTAAAAAGCAAATACAACAGAAGATGAAAGAACATTTTTATTGCTCTACATTGTCAGAGTTCGCCTCTCTTTCAGCATCAGTAGGTTCCCCATCAGCGTATTCCGGAGCTCAATCAAGATCTACGTCCATTACCCAGCCAAAGTCTTCTGTTGGATATTTTTTCTCAAGATCTGCTTTTATGACCTCTTAAAATTTCACGATGCCTTCTAGCACCCAATCTTCATTTGTTTCATTTAATTTTTCAACTCTTGTTGTTCTTTGGCTAGCAATTCGCGAGTAACTTATAGATTCTTCTCCATGATCTCTAGATCAGACCAAGCTTCAGAATCAGTTTCTACCAAGGCTTTTTGCTCGGTTTTGATCCCAACTAGGGCCTGGAGCTCGAACTCCTTTGCTCATTTTTGAGGCTCTGGCTAGCAGAACCTCGACTTCCTTTAATTGGTTCTTTGTTTATTTTTCAGCTTCTATAGCTTTCTTGGCATCGTTTTTGGCCTTCTTATATCCGTGCACAGCATCATTAAACCAAACTCTAACATGAAGAGCTAGAAGACCCAAGTATAAACATAAACCATACTTAATATTCCAAGAGGATAAATTAATTCAAATTGAAATCAAACCTGAACTACCCTTACATAGGTAATTGAGTTGGTAAATCTCTCTAGCAGCTCTCTGACTTTCATTTTGCCCAGAAAGTTATTTTCTTTGGGAATTTTCCTGAGAAAATCTCTGTAGAATTTCCCAACCTGAGCATTGATTACTGAGTAGTTCAGTCCATACTAAACTCTAAACTCTTCAAAAAGAGCTTGTTGCACTTATGGAGGGCTCAACAAATGCTCTTTCCCCTTGGAATAAACTGCTTCTGCCTCCGCATTTGATGATTTTGGCTATTTTTCTGATTCAGGATCCCCTATAGTTTGCCCGAGCTCAAGTCCCTACTCGAGGATCACCTCAGCTTCAGGTAAAGAGGAGGCATGGGCAGCAATTGTCACCTCCCTATCAATAACCTCGATTATTTCTTCCTCTGTTTGTTTCCTTTTGGAGCTTGATTCTCCAACAACTTTATTTTGCTTCGACTTGGCAGCTTTAGCAGCTCGATCTGCTTGAATTTTCTTTAACTTCTCTTTTCAGTACTTTCCTTTCTCCATATATGCATCAAAACAGCAAATCAGAAACATTATTGCCTGGGTAACAAAATAAAATATGAGCAAGCATTCCAGCATGATCTTCAAGGAGTGGTTCGATAGTGTCTTTTTCAATCGAAAAATATCTCCTTATTAGCCGTAGAACATTCAACTTCTCTCTCTGAATGTCCTGCTTTATTATGTCAAAATTTTCTTTCTCCTCTAGATCAAGATTTGTCCTCTTTATTTTTGGCCAATGTGGTGCTCGATTCAAACTTGTTTAGCACTCAAGGCCACCCCCTTTTTCCATAATAAAAAATCAATCTTTCCAACCCTTCATTGAATCGGGTTTTTCCGGATAACAATCTGAGCCCTGATCGAGCCTATAAAAATAAAAAATCTTCATTTGCCCTAGGCCAAGATTTTAGATTACAAAGAGCAGCTAGGACTCTCGGTGAGGGCATGACAGATAATAACTTACTCAAAATTTTGAGCCAGACAACAGTCCTCCAGGAGTTCTGACTTAATTATCCTAGAGAAATCCTTGTCATGGACAAAAACAATTTGATGAATGGCCGTAAAGGAAACCAAACTCCTGCAATTAGGTCTTCTTCATACACGATCATTTGATCAGGTCCCGGATTATCATCTCCCTGCATATCTTCCATCGTGAGTTTTATTTAATATTCATCTGGTATCTGATATTTTTCTCTGATCTCCTTTAAATCTTTTCTCTTTAATGAGTATCATATATCTTTCACTCAAGCTTGGTCAGTCCCAACCCGAACTCCTTCTTCTTCACCTTTACGACCCAAATTAGCTTGGTTTCCCTCTCAATACTCCCAACTGCCATTTGATTCACTCTCTTCAGAGTCTTGATCTCTAGACGAGCTTGTACTATTGGTATCTGATCGCGATGGATCACTGTATTGTATATATGGTTCTCTTCCTCTCTCTTCGTTTATTAACATACTTTCACTTTTCGAACTCATTTTCTTCCTAAATATAACAAACAATAATAAAGGCTCACCTATAGTGCACAACAAAATCTTCCTCTTCAGCTACTCCTTGAATATCGATCTACTTGATTACGAGCTTTTACACTTGCTCTTCTCAACAACTTTTGCAAATTGAACTCTCAAATTTAGCAATGTGTGAGAAATGAGCCGATTGCACCCCCTATTTATAGAAGATCATTTATAGTGTTTTTGTAATACCCCGATTTTGGTGTACATTGGAATAGTAGTTGTGAGAAGATATGTTGGTAAAATATGTAAAGAAAATATTATAAGAGATAAATGTATATGAAGGATGATATGTATATATGGTATTTGAAAAAATACGGGAAATATTAATACAATATATAAGAGATATACATATAGCAACATATACATCACATATACATGATGTATATATTGGTGTAGGAAAAGTAAGTTATAATAATAGTAATAATGACAAGAGAAAAAGAATAAAAGAAAGTCAAAGGGAAGAATAAATCTTGTGGTGGAGAATTTTTAAAGATATTTAATTATTATATTATTATTATTATTATTATTATTATTATATATAGGATAAGTTTGGAAAAGGAAGAAAATATCTTATTTATTTCTTCTTCTTCTTCTTCTTCTTGAACGAGAGAGAGAGAGAGAGAGAGAGAGAGAGAGAGAGAGAGAGAGAGAGAGAGAGATGTGTGATTTTGTTGGCTTATACATCAAATTCTTAAGGGCTTTAAGAGAATTGAAGGTGGATATTGAAGATTTGGCAAAGAATTCAAGTAAGTGTTCATTTCTTTGTGTTGATTTCTATTGATTGTGTTTATATTTGATATGGTTAGTGTGTGAAGATGATAATAATGAAAGATTGAAGTATATAGATATGTTGAATTGGTATTTAGATGATGATAATATGGTTATTTGTGAGGATGATGATGGATTGTTGAAATTGTTTAGTAAGGGTTTAATATAAATGAGTTGGGGAAATTGAGTAATTGATATATGGATGATGTATATAATGATTATTATTATGATATGTTGAAGTTATATAAGTGTTAAATTGATAGGTGATTTATGTGTATATAAACCAAGATGTTGATTAAGGGTGTTGTAGTATGGATTTAGGAGTGATTGTGTTTTCATGGATGAGAGTTCGGAATGTATAATTTTTGCCTGACACGGCCATGTCGTTGGGCATGTCAACGGTACTGAGTTTGACGTTTGTGACATGACCATTAACACGGCCATGTTACTGAGCGTGTCATAGCTACTGTGAGATATAGTAATTGACACGGCCATGAACACGCTCGTGTTGTTGGGCGTGTCAATGTTTCTGTGAGGCAGAATGAGTGACACGTCCAAGGACACGCCCGTGTTACCGAGCGTGTCAAAGTTTCTGTATTGTTGGTTTAGGGCACGATTAGGGACACGCCCGTGTTGGTGAGTGTGTCATGTGTAGAGTTTTCCCTAGTTAGTTATTATTCTTATTTTCTTTATGTGTATTACTAAGTGAGTGTGTATAATCACCTTTGGATTAGGTTTTGAAGATTTGAGTTGCCCTAATCCAAGTATTGAAGGATTCATGGAAGAGGAATTTGGAATTGGTGTGAGTTGCTCTTAGAGGTAAGTACAAATCCTATATGATATATATATTTGCATGACTATGGGACTTAACATATTTGATTGGAAAATGTGTTAAGCTATCTATTATATTGTACATGTGTGAGAAATGTGCTATGATTTGTATTATGTGTACTATGTGGAATGTATGTGGAAGATTCTAAAAATATGAATAATGTAATTTGCTATGTATATCTCAATGATAAAATATGAAACTAATGTTAATGGATATAAAGGTGAAATATAAAATATGAAAGACATAATAAGCATACAAAATGTATGTACAATGCAAATGGCTATGTATACCCTAATGATGAGATGTGAATGAGATGTGAAGCCATTATTGTTGGCTATGATAGTGCAAATGAAATAATTGGGGCATGATTGCCTATTTGATTATGGATTATGAAATATGAAATGAATTGAGAAAGAGGATGATAAAGAGAAAAAAATGAAATAATTGTGTGATTAATATGTTATTCAATTTTCAGAGTTCTGGGTTTGGTGGCATGCCTATGAATTGCTGGACAGGTGAAAAGACCGGGTCGTAAGCCGAGTCCAGCTGAAAAATGTGAAATGTGATGTTTTTGGGGTGAAAAGACTGGGTCGTAAGCTCAAATCTAGTTGATTATCCATGGATAAATATATATATCGCCTACGGGCTTGATGAATGTGATTATGGACCAAAGCAGTGACTCTGAACTTTGAATAGCATATTATATTCTTTTTGGGCCCATGCATGTCTTTGCTTTAATGTGATGATTACAATACATAAGCAATTTACTGAAAATGAATGTGGCTTGATAAACTGCTGAATAATGAGATTATGAAAATATAATATGATGTGTAATATGTATAAGGATATAGAAATTGTGAGTATTATTTTATGAATGTTTTGATAAGTCATTGTATTGTGGGTTGTTGTAATGATATATGTGTTTATGTATATAAATTATGAGATTAGTGGAAAAATGTAAAGAATGCTTTAAAAAGGGGAGAACATGATAAGAAAATTATTATACATGATGTTAATATAGGAAGTATGATTTTTCTGTAATAAATGTTATATTATTTATTTGTACCACTAAGCTTTCGAGCTTAGCGCGGTTGTGTAAATCGCGCAGGTGTGTAGGTGATTGATCTGGAAGTCAAACCGTTATGCCACGAGATGGGTAAGAGTATTTCGAGACCAACTAGAAGGTGGTGCATACATGTGCTATTTAATTATGTTGTATTTTGATAAATATGTATATATATATACCTAAATGAATTTTGGAAAAGACAAGTTAATTTATATATATGTAATATCATTAAAAGTATAATGATTTTGTAAATGTTCTTTAAATCAAATGTATTATTTTTGGGAACTAAGGTAAAGGTTTTAAACTGTAATGAAAAGTGACATCCTTATACTTTATATACGTACCGTATGTATATAAGGTATATGTATAGTACTTATATTGAGTATAGGGGTGTTACAATTATTTTGGTATCAGGGCTTAGGTTTGAAATTCTAGGCCTAAGTAGATTTAAAAAGAAAAGAGGAAAATTTTGAAAAGTGAAATTTGTGATACATGTATATGCATTAACACCTAGGTTGGTCTCGGATGTGGCATTATGTGATTTGTAGTATATCTGAATTATATGAGATGGATGATAGTGTGTGAATGAGGTTTTGCATGAAAAAAAAAAACAAATGATATGGGAAAATTTGTATAAGTTTAGTTGATCAACTAAAGAATGGGAGTTTACTTAAGTAAAGCAAATTTCGAAATTTTTGGTTAATAAAGTGTGCCTGTGAAATAGATTATAAAGAAATGAATAGGAGAATAATGTTGGAAATGAGTTAAAAAATTATTAAGATTTAATTAAGTACTATTTTTTCTAAAATTTGGATCTCTTTATTATTTGGATTGCTAGAAAGAGAAAATATTGTTCCATTGTTAAAAAGGATAGATATAATATTAAATTGAAGAAAGTATGGTGGACTATTAAGTGAGTTGATCGGTATAGACAAAGTGTGACAATTTAAGGTTTGGGTATGCAAAGTTAAGGGTTTTAAAACAAGGGATGATGTTGGTTAACGTAAGGAGATATAATGGTGTTGTTTATATTGTTGTTTTAATGTAAACATTGTGATTTTAATATTAGAAATGTGATATGCTTAAGTGTTGTTAAAGCTCATGTTAATGGTTGTAATATGTGAAATTTGGATTTTTGAAATGAGCTTTAATAATTGTGAAAATGATATGTCTTGATGGTACATGATGGTATATATATATATAATGTTTTTAAAGTTAATATTAAGAAAACGAGATTAGTAAATTGAAATTTAGGTAAAGTAGTAAGTTGAGAGTTTAGAGTTTTAATGGAATTTTGATGAGGATTATTTAGATATTGATAGTTTAATATATATTAAGCATATGAGCTGAATGAATATTATTGCATAAGAAAGTACTATGAATTGGGTAATGTGATTGATAATACGAAATTTATTTTGAAATAAAGGGAAAATGACTAAGCAGGTGAAAATGAGTTACTTTAAGTAATTTGATTGGAAATGATGAAAATGGATATGAAGGGTATACTAGATGCATTTAAAGACAAATGTGAGAGAGATGTCACATTAGAAATGTGACTAAGATTTATGTGAAGTGTTATTATGATTAGATTGTATATATCTATTGAGTTGATGAATAACCTAAGTCATGTTAAAAGAATGAGAATGATAATGTTCAATGAAAAGTAATAAATGCTAAATTTGTATAGATTGTATGTAAAAGAGGAATTAAATATAATTGCATGATTATGTGTATACATGTATAGAATATGTGAGATGAGTTTTTTTTTTTTTTTTGATATGAATGTAATTGTAATATGTAAGAAATGTGGAAAGTAAGTCACATTATGAATGTGACCTATGAATGTGTATGTGGTATAACTATTTGTCTAGTGGTATTGAGAATAATATTGTATATATTAGCGGACCTAAGAGAGATTAGGTCTTGACCTGCACAGAGCTAGGCTATGTAATGAAATTGAGAGTGAGAATGGACCAGAGTAAGACTGGACGGTGAAATTATTATGGTAATAACTGAACTTTACTATCATATAATGTTTTGGGCCTAAGGTATATGCATGTGGAAATGTTCTATGTATATGTGTATAATAAGAGATTGTAAGGAAAAAGGGGAAGTATAATGTATAAATTTTTTTATAAGAAATAGATTAGAAATGGAATAATAAATCGAAGTTGTGTAAAATTTGCATATGATCGAATGTTGTGCGTAAGAGATGTTAAAGATAATATTGTTTAACGTGAGTTAGGCTAATGATGATCAAATGATCAAGAGCAAATTGTTTTTGAAACGGAGTTGAAATGTATTAACTCTTGGTATAGGAAAAGTTTAGAGAATGAATATGTAATAACTGCAATACAAACTTAGCATTGTAATTTGAAATGTTTGAAAAAGAATAATAAAAGGGCAGGATTGATTAATAAACTTTAGACGTGACCATTAAAATACTGTGACCATATGTCTGGTTTAGTATTTTGGCTGGTTAGTTTTGTTATCCACATATTTGAGCCTGAGATAACATGACCGTAGTATAGTTTTGGTGAGATTGATAATTATGTTTCTAGAAACATGGTCAAGAGTTATGATTGGTAAAGTTGTACCTTATCATTTTATGTTAGAAATTTGTTTATAATTATAGAAAGTATGGAAGAAAAGAGAACTGTGAAAATGTTTTGAGTTATGGATAATGTGATAGAAAGGTAATTATTGTAAAAATAGTAATGGTATGAAATGTGAGGAGATGTTAAATGGGAGAAATTACAAAATGTGATTGAACGTTATACTGAATATGTTTATGGTATAAAGTGAAAAAGTGGATGGACTTAAGGTTTAAGTGAGTGAACTATGGGTAATAAATAAGGTATGAGATAATCATGAGAATTTTGTGGAAATTGTACTAAGATAATAGAAAATAAACTATGTGTATATTGAAGGATAATTTAAAGTGATTTGTTATTAATAATCATAATTTCAAAAAGCTGAAAAATGGATCCGAAGATATTAGAATTTGAATATAAGTTTGACCTAATGGAATTAGGTCATATATATTGTGAAATCTAATGATAAGTTTAAATAAGTTAATTGTTGGTTTGAATCGAACAAGATTGAAACGTGAGTATATTGTGACAGATAGATCAATTGATTCACATTTAGCTAAGATTGTGAATTATTGTTGAGATTTAATATGTATAGTTGTATTAAGAGTATAAGATATAAGTGATAATGTATATCATGTAATATTCTGATATATGAATGGACATGAATGAATTGAGTTATATCAGTTGTAAATGATGATAAAAGGGAAAAGGTTGATTACCTGTAAAGTAAGTTTAAAGGCATTGTATTAATATTTATGTTAAGTGAGAAGCATGTTAAAGAAGGAATTAAATGTATGAAAAATAAGAATATTGTTATAAATTAAGATTTGATAAATGTCTATTCTGAAAATGATTGTAGTGACGGGATAATCAATATTGAGATATAAATCAATAATTTTTAAGGTTAAAGTTAAGAGAGTATTTATAAAGAGATGAAGTGATAAAATATCTTGAATGTAATAGATGGACGAAGTATATGTATATTATAAGATGATCTGATTCTTGTATAAAGATAAATTAATTGGGAATATAATGAGTTATTTTGAATGTTTGGTTAAGAAAGTAATAAGATATATAAATATATATAATGATGAGTTATGAAATTTAGAGAAGATGATTGACTCTAAGGGGGAGAGTAGAAGTTATGTGATTTGATGACATAATAACTTAATAATATAATTAACTTCATATGAAAGTTAAGATGGTATTTTGTTAAGAGTGGATTGTTACTGTACTGGATAATTTCGAGGACGAAATTATTTAAGGGGGAGAGAATTGTAATACCCCGATTTTGGTGTATATTGGAATAGTAGTTGTGAGAAGATATGTTGGTAAAATATGTAAAGAAAATATTATAAGAGATAAATGTATATGAAGGATGATACGTATATATGGTATTTGAAAAATACGGGAAATATTAATACAATATATAAGAGATATACATATAGCAACATATACATCACATATACATGATGTATATATTGGTGTAGGAAAAGTAAGTTATAATAATAGTAATAATGACAAGAGAAAAAAGAAGAAAAGAAAGTCAAAGGGAAGAATAAATCTTGTGGTGGAGAATTTTTAAAGATATTTAATTATATTATTATTATTATTATTATATATATATAGGATAAGTTTGGAAAAGGAAGAAAATAGAGGTCGTGGCCTAAATAGTATTTTTGGCTTGTAATTTGTGATCTGCGGGCCTAGTATGAGATTAATATGTGAATAATTGTATTAAAAATTCATGTGTATGTGTTAAATGCTGATCTAAAGAGTGAGAAACTTTAGATAAGTAACAAATATATATCATACTAAATGTTGCTAAGAGTAATGTACCAAGGCCATGGTATAAACAAGTGAAATGCTATAAACAAGTGAAATGATATAAACAAGTGCTTATATAAACAAGTGAGTGTTTATATAAACAAGTGTTAATCAATGACATGAGACTAATATATGTATAGTCTATACTTTTGTGTTAATGTGTTAAATGTATGAAAACGAGTGATAAACTTTAGATACATGACATACATATATATCCTAACAAATGTTGATAAGAGTATAGTATCAATGAAATGAAATAAACAATTTAGTGTTCATCAAAACTAATGAATTGCCCAAATCATACTAAATTTATATCTAGCTTTGGATTGAATGGCTAACCAGATAATGGATAGCCATAGTGATAGTGGGCACCTCGTGCCATTAATGGACATATTGTGTTATCAGTAATAGTGGGCATAATTGCCATTATAAATTCTTGAGATTGCTATACTAACATGTTATCCAAACCTATGATCTAAGTTTAATATGTTTGGGCGTAACTAATGAAAATATATGTGAACATGATAGTTGAAAGAAATGTAAAATAATAATATAAGTCAATTACTTGAAATTGAAGTATTGTGTTATAGTGTAAAAGTAAACAGTAATATATATATTAATGCTTACAAGTGAAAGTCCTAATGCACGTAATGGTAATGTTATGCTCAATGTATTGAATTAATCAAAGGATTAAAAGTGTATATAATGCTATGAGATACAAAGTGCTCCAAAGTATATCAAATGATTGAAAGTGTATAGCATGATGTGAGATACAAAGAACTCTCAAGTATAGTACTAAAATGAAGTGATGAAAAATATAGATTGAATGAAATGATACTAGAAGTGAACTTGAAAAGAAAGACTAATTGAAAAACAAAATAAGTGTATTGTGAATAATGTTATCAAATAAGAAAACAAGTCTTGAATAAACTGCTTCTCAATGAGACAAGAGGCAATAATGAAAGTATTGTATTATATGATAACTTTATACAGGGATAGCTCTTATTTTGTGTAATCAGCATGGTATATTGACTTGTTACTAAAATTAGTTTATATATGGAAATACTTCATAAAACTAAGTGTTATTACTATATTTTCATAAGTATATTTCTTTAATATTAAGTTATAAATATGTGTATACAAGCACCACTAAGCTTTGCTTAACGTGTTAGAATTGTTTTCTGATACGCAGGTATCAGGATATCGGAGCAAGTTAAGAACATATGAAGATCTTGTGTATATTGTATTCATAAGTGATTAATGTATATACATACTTCAATTTGGCTATTTGAGAGATTGTATAAAATTGTAAACATAAGAGGATATATGTATTTATAGAATGAGGTTTGAGATTCTAGTGGATGATTATCATGAAAGAAATGTATTGTTTATTTATTTGATGTGATGAACTTATGGTGTTTATATGATTTATAATTTCTATTCGGATTATTAGAGTTATTGTAAAGTGGTCTAAATATTGGACCTATAAGTGTTGTGATATGCAGATTGTATTATTATTTGAAAAATTTTAATTATGAAGAGAGTTTTATCTGAATTGATTGGAGCGAGAAATTTATATCGAATAACATTCTCTGATAGTTTTTATATAAGAATTATTAGAGGATGTACAGACTCAGTCGATAAGATTTCGACACACTCAGAAAAATCCATTGATATAAACAGTTAATTGTTCCCTACCTCTTAACTATAAATATAAGTGGATCCCCATAGGTAAATGATACTTATCACAATATAAAAAGCTCATTTTTACTGAGATAATTACTGATTTAGGCATCAAAGTTTTTTCACCGGAGCCCGGTTCCCTAATATCTTATTTTGCAGGTGATTGATCAACCAGCAAAGAACCCTAGCTTCAATTCAAGAAGGAGTCCTGAAAGTCCACCTCGTCATCATATATATATATATATATATTGAGCTCTTTAGTTCTTTGATCCTATGATAACGTGGATTCTAAGAAGTGTTTTTTGATAATGGTTTTATCATGTGATGGGGCTGATCTTTGATGATTGAGACTTATGGTGGCTTTTGTTTTATTAATTCATGCTGGCCTTTGCTATCACTTTGTGGTATTCTTATTGTTATTTGTAAAGTTGCTATGCGGCTTTAATTACATGACAATATTGTAAATTAGTTTGTATTAATCCTATGCACACTTTTTTTAGTTATATATACATGATCCTCTTGGCCCAATGGTGATACTATGCGATGCTAAAAATTTGTACTAACACTATAAATTTAATACAACTCGTAATTATATGTGCACATTTAATTTATAAAAAAATATTTAATGTACAATTCAATTAATTATAAAATGCTAATAAACTTTATAATGTTTTTTTTAAAACTATTTTTAGAAAAAAATTTTCACCTAAAAAATGCATAAATAATGATTATCAAAACTAGTTAAACTTTATAAAATACTATATAAATTTCAACGATAAACAAACATAAAAAATAAATTACATCCACGTATCATGCGGGTTAATCCCTAATTTATGATAATACATAAAATAATATAATCATTCATTATTTTATATAATTTAACTCTAATTTCAATCACTAAATACTCTTTAACTATTTATAAGCACATATTGATTTCTAAGTATTACTGCATATGCCTTTAGCATATAGATTTCCTATTAGGCAAAGATTGTGAAAAACAACTCTTGTTCTTGTCCCATTTCGCATTATGACAACTCATATTAGTTTGCAAATCATAAATAATTAATTATATAAATTATTTTTGAAATATAAATTACACAAATTATTTCTTTTAAATGTAAAAGAAAAGAAGGAAAAAATAACAATTCAATTGAGGAGAGGACTTCTTGATAAAAAAAAAAAAAGGAGAGGACTTTATTGGCAGCAAACAATTTTACTGCCTAAAATGGGAACATGCTTTTTCCTTCGCTGCCATGCTCTCATTTTTAGGGCCTGCCGATTTGTGATCCTCTATTCTCCTTTTGTCTCTGCACGTGTATCTTGCTTTAAAGGTTTCAATTAATTAGTTAATTAATAATAATAATTAAAAGAAATTAAAAAAAAAAAGCTGAAAAGGGTATTTTAGTAAAATCAAATATTTACATTCGACGTGACAGCCACCCTCAAATTTTTACCCCCTCGAGCACGAGGCTCCAAGCCGCGTGCAACCCCTCAAAAACTCCCCTCTTCTTCACCGTCCGACTAATCGAAAACCCACAACCGCATCGCCACGTGGGAAAATTCAATTGGTTAACTTCCTTGAAAATAAATTTGGAGTGAAAAATTTAATTTTTTATTTTGTACTTATTTTATTTTCCAGAAAAAAAAATGTTTAACCATAATTCTCCACAAGAAATAAAATCCCGCATCACCCTTAATTTTTTTTTGTTTGATAAACATCTCTCTAGAAAACAAAAACTCTTCTTTCACTTTCTTTCTCTCTCTAGAATACAACTGTTTGTATGTGTCTCTCTCCTCTCCCGGAAACCAATCGACGATTAAATCCAAAATCGCCTCTTGTCTTCCTCTCAAATCGGAACGGCGATAACTACCTTACCGTGGGCACATCGTATCCACAGCCTCCCCGAAGACGCTTAAACCATAGCTCAAACCCGAATCCTTCAGAAACCAAAACTGGAACCCGAAAACTTCTTCCCTTTTTTTTTTTTCAAAAAAAAATTTTTAGTTGCCGGCGATAGGCTAACCGGCGATTCGAAAGGTGCGCACGATTATTAACCTGCGCACTTTCTCTCTTTATGCACTTTGACCTAAATTAACCAAACTTGAATCACTCTCTTTTCTCTCTGTTTCGTTTGTCACATACGAAGGTTGGCTCCTTATTTAAATCATCGCTTTCATTTTTCAATCGATTTTCTTTTATGAGTGTTAATTTTTGCAAATTTGAGGTGCCTTTTGTGCTTTAGGGTTTTTTAAATTGGAGTTTTTAGAGTCGCAAGTAATTATTTCATTGTATTTTGCCTACTAGCTCATGGATCTGTTGTTTGCTTTGTTTGCTTTGTTGTTGTCGTCTAGTTTGTTTATTGAAGAGTTTTCAATTGTCAGGTTCGGATTTGCTCCATTTTCTTTTGTGAATTCAGTAGACAGTGTGTGAATTGAAGTATGATAGTGCTTATCTCATTTCTGGCTTCATTTGAACTCTTTTTTTCTACTTGTTTTTGTTTTGGTTTAGTGTCTCATTATTGGTTTTAAACGCTAGCTTGGCATCAAGTGAAGTTCTCTTTTTGCACCATTTTGAAGTTTCATTTGGGTAGTCCTTACTTTGTTCAAGGTCTGATAAAGTCTTCTTTACCTTAATTTCTTTTGTAATGCATGTTATCTAGTTCGTATTATAACTATCTAGCTCGTAGTTTCATAGAATGAATGAAGTTCCGATGATAAATGCTTCAATGTTCATTAACTGGCATCTGAAGATTATTGCCTTCACTATGTGAATGCATTCTATGCTTTTCGCTTTCCTATGTTCTGAGAATTTTCTAAGTACCTGGAGTCTTAATAAAGTGTCAATTAAAGACTTACTGCTTTATTTTTGTTACCTTTTTGTCTTTCTTATTACAGAACAAGTTACCTGCTGCATTGTGTCCCACAACACTTGTATCTGATAGTAAGAGTTGGCAAAACTATTTTTGCAGAAATTGCATGCAAGAGGATGGCTTATTTTAGGAACTATTCCAACCAAACAGTTTCACAGAGTGTATTAGAAGAAAAAGGCCAGGGAGAGAGAATTGGTAGAATGGTGGGGAATGTGGATGTAGATGTGACTTCAAGTGAAAGAGAATTTGACATGAACATGGATGCACAATATGAGAGCGAAGGGGAAGATGCTGGTAGGATGGAAGGTGATGCAGCTGCTGACAATGGAGTTGGTGTCAGTAATTCATATTTGCAGCCTTCTGGAAGGAGGAATGAAGCTGGAGAATGGGGTTCAACTTTTTGGAAGGACTGCCAACCTATGGGTGCTCAAGTAGCATCTGATTCTGGGCATGATTCAAAATCAGAATATAAAAATGCAGAAGGATCAGAAGATAATATTTCGGATGGAAGGGATGATAGATTAGAATCAGAAGATGAAGAGGGACAAAAAGATGTTGGTAAGGGGCAGAAGGGCCACTCAGATGTCCCTGCAGATGAAATGTTGTCTGATGAATACTATGAGCAGGATGGGGAAGATCAGAGTGATTCAGTGCATTACAGAGGATTTAGCAATTCTACTGGGTTGAATTCTAGGTCTCACTCAGAACCTGTACCTGTTAATAACAATTTCTCTAGGGGTTCACGATCCTTACGCAAACATGTAAATGATGATGATGACGACAATAATGATGGCGATGCTGATTATGAAGAAGAGGATGAGGAAGATGGTAACTTATTTGCTATTGCTGTATATTCTATGAGGTCATCGATATCCTCTTTAAAACAAGATATGATGGCTGAGAAAATTATACAGTTGGTAGTTATCTTTACTCTTCAAGGATGGGACTGAATTCTTCATGTTATTGCTTGCAGAAGATGATCCTGATGACGCAGACTTTGAACCTGATTATGGTGTTGCAAGTGGCCACGGAGGGAACAAGGTTAATATCATTAAATTGTTTCACTACATACTGTACTTTTATTTTATTTTTTATAGCTGATGTTTATCAGTGAGGAACTAATTGACCAGCCATGACCTTTTTTTTGTTGCACCAGTAATCTTTTCCAGTTTATGGCTATCTACTTCATTATCATGCTCTTTTGTTGGTTTGACGCCATGTTTAGTTGCATGTTGCATGATTTGTGATACTCCCACAGCTTTTGGAAGCTGATTTTATATAAGAAAAAAACAAAGTTAGGTTCTTCTACTGTTTTTTTTTTATGAATGCTTGGATAGAGCAATCTGAGGACTTTCCAAGAGTTGGAGAGGGAAATCTTTAGCTGCGTACTTTTTTGTAGTCATGATAATATACTAAAACATGGTAATATCTTCAAAATTTTTATGGCTCTCTTTGCACATCAAGATGATTTCGATAAAATATGCATAGATTGGTTTATCATGATTGCAATATTTACTAGAACCTCAAATAATTGAGGTTGATTAGTATTATTTAGTTCACATATCATGATGATATTTTCGAAGATGTTCTTGGAGGTTATGAGAATATTTGATGTGGTCATTAGGGAAGTGCTCGGAATTAGGTTTCAGAACATGGGGAGAAACCTAATTCACATTAGTAGTTTTTTTTTGAGGTGTTTGAGAACAATTCTTGATTCACATAATTTTTGGTTCGAGAAAACTTTTTAGGGTTTTAAGGGAAAAGAAATTTATGATTGTAAAAGTTCAGAAGGTCTAAAGCAGGTATTATGATACGGTTAATAGCTGGATAATAAGTTAATATCAAGAATTGGAAGCAACCTATATAGTCACTCTCTCATGCTTGGCCTCTAAAACAGAGTGGGCTGTGAAGTGGGGCCCAGTTTAGAGAATTTGAAAATAATGCAAGGTAGATAAATAAATATAGGATTTTGATGTTACTAAGAAAATTAAGAAAAGAAGGAAGACAGAAAGTGGTGACTGGAATTTATCTTCAACAAATTAATCATTAGGTTTCTTCTTAACTCATTTCTAATAACATGCTGGGAGCATACAACATTTTGTACATTGTGACACACATGAGATTATATTAATTTATGATTCTATAATATTGCTTTTTCCATCGGAGGTTCAACGGCAATCCAGGTTTGGGCTATTAAAGTTGTCTTAAGTCAATAGAATAAATTCAAAAAAACTCTAATTCATGTTGTGTTGGTATTTTTAACGCACCAATCTTTTGTGACTAGGTTCTATGAAGTTACTATTTTCTTTTATTCTCACCTCTTTTTTTGATTTTCTAATATTTGTAGATCTGTTAATGGAGAAGTATAGTTGTTTTTAGTATATTTTGAATGAATGGGTGATTTGTTGTGGAAAATATGCTTGAAGTTCCTTATCGACCTAATCCTTGACTGCATTGGTACTTCCTTGCCAATACTTTTGGCATCCTAATTGAATTTTTTTTATGCATATATACATCCTAGGATAAAGACTGGGAGGGTGAAGATTCAGATGAAGAAGAAGATAGTGATGAGGAAATAGATGTTTCAGATGAAGAAGATTCTTACTACACAAAGAAGCCCAAGGGTAGGCAAGGCAATAAAAGTGGACGTAATACAAAATCTGGTAGAGAACGCAAGTCATTACACTTCTCAAATAGACAGAAGAGAGGAAAAACATCATTTGAAGAGGATGAGTATTCAGCAGAGGACTCTGATAGTGACAGCGATGAGGATATTAAGAGTATGACAAGAAGAGGATCATACATCCGCAAATCAAATGTTCGTTCCACTATGTCAACAGCCATAAGTGGAAGAAACAATGAGGTTCGCACGTCTACTAGGTTGGTTCGAAAGGTATCATATGTTGAAAGTGATGAAAGTGAAGAAATTGATGAAGGGAAAAAGAAAAAGTCCCAGAAGGTACAGTTTATGTGCTAGGTTTTTGTAATTATGCTATTAAAGTTCATCAAAGTACTCTCTTATTTTTTTCCCTTTGGATAAAATTATTAAAAAGTAGAGCCATGTGATTTACAAGTCATAAGGTGAACTTTTTATTGCTTCTTGATTCTTGTGCCTAGTTTCTTGAAAAAAAGGACAAATTACATGGGAGATTATTGGCAATTGTTTATTTCTTATCCAATATAATCAGGATATTATTTTTGATGCAGTTTATTATGTCCAGACTCCAATATAATCAGGATATTATTTTTGATGCAGTTTATTATGTCCAGACTATGTAAGTTATACACACTGAAAGGAGGAGCAAGGACTTCTCATAGGCAATAAAAAAGCATATGCCCGAATTATTCTTAGGGATAAGTTGGGTAGTTTGGGGTATGGTTGAATGTTTGTTTCTGTTGCGGTTAGTAGATATATGCATGTTGTGTCATATGCCAAATTATTTTTGGGGATAAGTCAGGTTATTTGGCGTATGGTCAATGTTTGTTTCTCTTTTGGTTGGATGTATGCATATGTTCTGTCAAAATGGAAATTTCAGGAAATGATCAATTCCAAATGGATATGATTTAGAGTAGAAAGTCTTGGCATGCAGACTCTTGTTTGAGACATACAAGGTAGTTTTTTTAGCTTTTCCTGTTATGGGCTTGCAAGTGTGCTCGTCTTGGATTTCAGTGTTGATGCTTGCATTTGGGGCTTACACTGGAATTAAGCCACTGCTTGACTTGTTCTGAAGCATTTCTTGTGCTTGTGGTTTTCTTTAGGAAGAAATTGAAGAGGAAGATGGTGATTCCATTGAAAGAGTGCTGTGGCATCAGCCAAAGGGCATGGCAGAAGAGGCCCTAAGGAAAAATCAATCATCTGAGCCTGTTTTGTTGAGTCACTTGTTTGATTCTGAACCAGATTGGAATGAAATGGAGTTCTTAATCAAATGGAAGGGCCAGTCGCATTTACATTGCCAATGGAAATTTTTTGCTGAACTACAAATTGTATGATTTACATTCTTTATGTTGCTTGTTATTATCTTTTAAAATATAGTTGGTTGCGTACACATTTGGTTGTGTGGTTTTGCTCAGAGCCTTATTTGTTCTGTCTGCTTTTTGAAAGCCCTGTTTGTGTACTTTCAGCTAAGTGGGTTTAAGAAGGTATTGAATTACACAAAAAAAGTGAATGAAGATGTGAAATATCGGAGAACGCTTTCACGAGAGGAGGTAATACCCCATGCTTTATTAAGTTAACAGTTAATCTTCTCTTAATTATAAGATAAAGTATGTATTTTTGCAATCTGATTCATGTGAATAGATATGCACCAAAAGCATTTAATAAAATTTTACAATAGGAAGAAAATGAGTGGATATATGTTCATAAGAACTGAACTGGAACACAGCTTTGTCACTCATGAATTATAACTCTCTGTGTGTGTGTGGATGTCCCACTTCTCATCTAGAAACCATTTACCTTTGTGCTTCTTCCTTCTTGTAATATTTTTAGTTTCAGTTGTTCGAGCTAATGCATGTTCAAAATAGTGGATGTTGAGTTTCCGAAGTTGACAGAAGATGTGGCTATGTTGTAGCAAAATAAGTGGAAAATGTACAAACTTGCCCTTGTACTATTACCTGATTGGTGTTATTTTGATGCTGTATGGATGTTATTTCTGAGCTGGCTGTTATAGATTATCTAGATAAGTATGTCTAGCACCTCAGCGGCTTCAGGAAACTGCTTTTTTATATTTGAATATAGTTCGGTGCACGCATGGATTATGCAGGTCTTTCTGACATTCAATTATGCGATCTAACATATTATCCTTGTATTTAATTTTTTAGATTGAAGTCAATGATGTGAGTAAAGAAATGGATTTAGATCTAATCAAGCAAAATAGTCAGGTTTGTTTGCAACTTTATTTTTTTTAAAAAATTCTTCTGCATACTCTGCTACCTTTTGGTTCTTATTTATTATTTCATTCCTCTGTAATTACTTAACAATTTATTATAGGTGGAGAGAATTATTTCTGATCGAATTAGTAAAGATAGCTCTGGTAATGTTGTGCCAGAGTACTTGGTCAAGTGGCAAGGACTATCTTATGCTGAGGCAACCTGGTATTCTTTAACTGTACTAGTTCTAAAATTTTGTGCTGGTACTAATGGAATTTTTTTTGCGCAGCTGTAAGTGCTGTCGCCGTGTGACCTGAGGTCACGGGTTCGAGTCGTGGAAACGGCCTCTTGCAATTAATTGCAAGGGAAGGCCGCGTACAAAGACCCAATGGGTCCGACCCTTCCCCGGACCCTGCTCATTGCGGGAGCATTTGTGCACCGGGCTGCCCTTTTTTTTTTCAATTTAATATTCCATTTACTCTTATTTTTTGGGATAGTATATTCACTGTAATTTGTGCTGAATGCCTCTGTTTTTTCTTGTATACACGTGTTTCAATAATTTCAAGTAATGCTCACGGCTGTAGTTAATGTTTTGTGGTATAGGGAGAAGGATATAGATATAGAATTTGCACAAGATGCAATTGATGAATACAAGGTATGGCATCATTCAACTAGTGTTTTTGTTCTGACTTGTGATGTTTAGCTTGGAAAATTTTAAGTGACATGATCAAATTCGTGTAGGCACGGGAAGCTGCAATGGCTGTTCAAGGAAAAATGGTAGATATGCAGCGTAAGAAAGGCAAAGGTCTGTATTACTTGGCATCTGTTTTAGTGTGTTTCATTTCCAAAGCTGCGAAATCATGAACCATATGAGTTGCACTGGGATGTGAGTGGATAATGAATTTAGTTCAAGAACTAAAGATGTGTTGTTTTTGCTACTTGGCTTGAGTTCAGCTATTACTTGATTGTAATATTATTTTATAGGAGCCTAATGCTTACATGTGTGTTAGTGATGTTGTATTGCTCCATTTCTCTGAATTAGGTGAGATTGTGTGGATATGTTCTCAATAAATGTGTCCATTCCCTATTGTTATAATTGTAGCCAGTTGGGGTAGCTCTTATTTTCCAATTCAGCCTTTTCATCAATACTGGATTGCCATGCCGTGATGTTAAAACTTTCTTCTTATTTTTTTTCCTGTAGTAAATATTTGATCTTTGCTGCACCATAAATTTAGTAGTTGTATTTCTTTCATGAATTATATAATTATAGCTTGAGCATTTCTTGCGTGTAGTAAGTTTAAGGAAGCTTGATGAACAGCCTGAATGGTTGAGAGGTGGGAAGCTTCGTGATTATCAGCTAGAGGGTTTGAATTTTCTTGTTAATAGGTATGATTTTTTTTGTTGGTTATGAAGAAAAGGTACTTCAATTATGCTTGCTCTGATACATTTTGTTAGTGGTTTCTGTTGTACTTAACAGTTGGAGGAATGATACAAATGTCATTTTAGCTGATGAGATGGGTCTTGGCAAAACTGTTCAGTCAGTTTCTTTGCTTGGTTTTTTACAGGTGAGCTTTTTCCTATTCCATTAATTTAACAGCCTTCTGACTTCTATTTATTAATGTATTACATGTAACTATATGTTATTCCTTATGCAGAATGCACAGCAAATTCCTGGGCCATTTCTTGTTGTTGTACCATTATCCACTTTGTCTAACTGGGCTAAAGAATTCAGAAAGTGGCTTCCTGATATGAATATTATTGTGTATGTTGGTACCCGTGCTAGCCGAGAGGTGAGTTATATTTTTGATACTTGTTCAAGGTTTGTATGATTCACTTGGCCATCTGTCTCATTATAAAAGAGGGGTAAATATTGAAGTTGTATTTTTGATTGTTGATTGATCTTCAAAACAATCTTTTGAATTGGAGATAGTGTAATGATAAAGTAACAACTAAGGATTAGAGATGCTATTTAGAATCATCATGATATTTCTACCATTGAGCTCCAGCTGTGGTATCATGATCAACTGTGGTTACTGAAATCCTCTTCCTTCATAATCAACTGTGGTATATGGGGAATAGTGATTTCTTTTTCTTCTCTCCGTCTGTCTTCTCCCTCCCTCCTTGTCACTAGGGATTTAGGGGGTCAGCTCTGCTGGTGATGTCAATTTCGGTTAATCTGGCACAGAGGCTCTGTTTAGTCTTTTATGTAATCTGTGAGGCCTGAAAGTAGTGGTTGAGGGCTCTTTCATATATGATGAAACATTTGATTTTAAGTCTGGTTTTCATTAATCTGAATTTCGATTTTAACAGCTGTGAATGAGATACACCATGTTTCTCGCTCTTTATCTCAACAAATGCATTACGCATGGAGAAATAACCTTTGCAAACAACTCTGTTTTTGCAATTTATATGATATATTTATTTCCACCTTATGGAGAGGTTATTTGCTTTTCTAAAATGTGTGATATTGGTAAGTTATTTAATCCTATTTGTGCAGGGTGTCATTTCTAAATATGTATGTGATTTATTATCTTGCAGGTTTGTCAGCAATATGAATTCTATAATGATAAGAAAGTTGGGCGGCCTATAAAATTTAATTCCCTGTTGACTACATATGAAGTTGTTCTGAAGGATAAGGCAGTCCTCTCCAAAATCAAGTGGAATTATCTAATGGTTGATGAAGCTCATAGGTTAAAAAATAGTGAGGCACAATTGTACACTACACTTTCGGTAATGCTAAATCCTAAGTAATTGAAGTATTTTCTTGGATATGTCTTTTGTGTCAGCTAATATGGTTATTGTTGGATATTGGATTTTCTCACTTACAGGAATTTAGCACCAAAAACAAGTTGTTAATTACTGGAACTCCTTTGCAGAACAGTGTAGAAGAGTTGTGGTATTAATTTCGTTTCTGTTATACTTGATTGATGCTGGTCTTGCAATTATGTTTTTTCTTTGCACCCTGACCAACTGGACCATAAAATTTAGGGGAACTGTTTTCTTCTGATGGATTTTCTTAGTGTCTCATATAGTTATTTTTGTCATGTTAATCTTGTTTTGCTCCTCTCTGCGTATTGGTTATTTTGTTTCTGGCAGATAATATTGTTGCTCCTTGCAGTTCATGATAGATTTGTTGGTCTTATGTTAAACGTGATACTGGTTTACTTGCTTGATTTTGTTTGTGACACACTGATAATAAAATCAAACGCCATCAGTTTTGTGCTTGAAGTGATAATAGCAGTTTTGACTGCACTCATTACTGTGACAATCACGTACCATTGACAGACACAAGTGCACAAACATACAGGCATCGATATAATGTTGAATTTTCTCGAGTTTTTGTTCTCATCTTTTTGTTTTCCCTTTTGCTACAAAACCAGGCTTTTTTGCTCAGTTCATATGTTCATCCTCTTTCCTAAATTTGGCAGGGCTCTACTTCACTTCCTTGATCCTGATAAATTCAGAAGCAAGGATGATTTTGTTCAAAATTACAAGAACCTTAGCTCGTTTAATGAAATGGAGGTATGATACAGGTTTTTGTTGCATCATGTTCTCCAAGCTTTATGGTTTTTTCAATTCTTTGTTATCTTAAATGTGGACTTCACAAGCTATATTTGTTGTCTTGTAGCTTGCCAATCTCCATATGGAATTGAGGCCTCACATTCTCAGAAGAGTCATCAAGGATGTAGAGAAATCCTTGCCTCCAAAGATTGAGCGCATTCTGAGGGTTGAGATGTCCCCACTCCAGAAACAGTATGTATTATTTCAAGTTGTGACGAGTCTTATGCTTCTTGATTCTATACATTGATTGACTTGACCTGACTTCCTGCTGCTTGCATTTGGTTAGGTACTATAAATGGATTTTGGAACGCAACTTCCATGACCTTAACAAAGGAGTTCGTGGGAATCAGGTTAGTCTTTACTTTGAATATTGTTTTATGAATTTACCCTTGCAAATTTATGTTAGAGCTCATTCTTGACTTGTTTTTCTTTTTGATCTTTATTAGTAGGAATTTCAGCAGTAACAATAATGATGCCCAAAAACCTAAAGTTCGCTTTTTTACAATTTTTCTGCAATTCTGGGTTCTATAAATTAGGGACATGAACTTTTTTTTTGTTGCAATTCTGGCTATTATTAACTGTTCATCCAAATAAATGCTAAATAGTTGGCATATAAAATCAAGCTAGACCAATATGATCTATGATGCTTCTGGCAATAGCTCAAATTTAACCCTTATGTGAATGATAATTTTTTTTTTCGTCATTAACCTGCTGGCACCTTTGATGACCATATAATACTGGCTAAAATTTTTATAGAAAAAGCCCATGTGACTAATTGATAAAATCAAAAGAATAGGGCAAAATCATAAAAAATCAAAAGTTAAAGATTTTTTTGGTCTGTGGGTCTTGTTAAAATAATTCTTGTTATCATGCTTGTGATAGTACTTGCACGCTTCTTTGTTCTTTATGGTAGCTTTTGGTTGTGATAAAATTATGAATGGTTTTGGAAAGCAGTTGGATCCCTATTCACTTAGATTCTCTGCAAGTGTGGGGTATCCAATTAGGAGTCTCTGCTCTTGGATTGGCCAGCATAATTTTGTATTTTCCAGAGTTTGTGGTCAGTAAAATGTGCCTGAACTGCATGCAGTCTGAATAAGCCCTCAGATCTTTTGAAGCTGGAACTTCTTTGCGATGTTGCTTTATGACTTGTTCTCTGTTACTGCTTAAAATCTAATGGATATCTGTGCTTCAACATTTGCAGGTTTCACTTTTAAATATTGTAGTAGAGCTGAAGAAATGCTGCAATCACCCCTTCCTATTTGAAAGTGCAGACCATGGTTATGGTGGGGATTCTGGCATTAACGATAGCAGCAAGTTGGAGAGGATTGTCTTGAGCAGTGGAAAGCTGGTCATACTAGACAAGTTACTAATTAGGTTGCATGAGACAAAACATCGTGTTCTGATTTTTTCCCAGGTTTGTTTTAGAAGCATTCTACTAGATAGGGGTATAATGTCCCATGATATGCAAATGATACATTCCTTCCCTTTCTTGGGTCAGCTTATTTTTTGTGGAGGAGAATATTATGGTCTCAAATTTGGATCTAGTGATGGTCTTTTTGATTTAGCTAGATCTATATTTTGTTAGAGATAATCCTACGATCTCTTAGAGCTTGCTTGAGAGAACTCTATGATCTGTGAGTTTTAGGAACTCAAACCTTGTTGAAAATTCTGCTTTAATTAATTAATTAATACACAGCCTTCTGTACAATTGAATACCATAAATACGCACTATAGTGACTCCTCACTCAACTCAATCTAACCTTAGTTCCAAAATTAATTGAAGTTAGCTCTGTGGAATTTTTTGTTTCCACTGGAAACAATTTTGGGCTTATGTCTTGTGGTAGCTATAATGCTTCAAAATCATCTTGTACATCTCTTTTCGAAGTTAGTTTAGATGTACCAACACCCTTCCTTCCCAATTTGTCCTCAATTGGTACTGCTCTACATTTTCTCTAATTCTTTTATTATATATTCTATTCCTTTTAGTATACCCCCATATCCATTTTAGCATTCTCATTTGGGCAACACTTATCTTGGAGACATGTTGCCCTTCCATTGTCCAACAATCACTAGCATATGACAGTCATATTATAGTGTGATTAGCATGATAGAATTCTCCTTTCATTTTATTTAGAATCTTACAGTCACATGTAACCCCGTGGCAAGCCAGCATGTCATCCACCTAGCTTTTTTCCTGTTGCTATGTCCTCACCATCTCCATTTCCTTGGACGATTGAGTAGATATTTAAATTAAGTGCTCTAGAGTAATGCCTCTCTATCGAAGTTAACTGCTTATTACCTTTATCTCTTATTAAACGTACAATATATTTGTTCTGTTTCCATACTCTTCAATGATTTATTCATAATTTAATCAAATTTCTCCAAGTTGTTATGGAAGGGAATATGAAGCCTGGCTGGGGAGTCTCTTAGGTGGCCTCCCAGATTACCCCCGTGTAATTGAAGTTCCCAAGTGACCGACATTCTCAACAGGATCTGCCACGTTAAAGTTTTCTTAAAATTTTGACATATGCTTAGAGACTTGTGTGTGAACTTTTTTGAATATCTGTGATGTTGCATCTAGAGCAGTAATTGATTGATCTGAACTATGTTTGTGGTTAAGATGGTTTCAGATTATAGATACAGGCATACTGAGTGATTAATGAAATGGCATTAGTAAATTGTTGCAGATGGTTAGAATGCTGGATATACTGGCAGAGTATATGTCATTTAGAGGTTTCCAATTTCAAAGGCTTGATGGTAGTACAAAGGCCGAGTTGCGGCAACAAGCTATGGATCATTTCAATGCTCCTGGCAGTGATGATTTCTGCTTCCTTCTTTCAACTCGGGCTGGTGGCTTAGGCATCAATCTTGCTACAGCTGACACAGTTATAATATTTGATTCAGATTGGAATCCCCAAAATGACTTGCAGGTTGTTAACAGAAAAATGCTGATTGCTTCCATTTTGTAACCAGTCTTCATGTTTTCTGATCGAGTTATTAAACAAAATATCTTTTTTTCTGATTGTATAATTATTTATCAGGCAATGAGTAGAGCTCATAGGATTGGACAACAAGAAGTTGTCAACATATATAGGTTTGTCACTAGCAAGAGTGTTGAGGAAGATATCCTGGAGCGAGCTAAGAAAAAGATGGTATTTGTTTCAATATATCATGAACTTCCATTTGATGTTTTGTTCTTTTGTTCTCTGATGCTATGGCCATGTGTTCCCATAAATTTTGTTTGGATGAATATTCTTTTACTTCTATACAATCATTTTAACCAATTATTTAACTGATCTCTCTGTTTGTTCTTGATAGGTACTTGACCATTTGGTAATCCAAAAATTAAATGCAGAGGGTAGATTGGAAAAGAAAGAAACAAAAAAGGGGAGTTTCTTTGACAAGGCAAGGATGCTTCAGAACATTGTGCTAATTTTAATTTTTATGCTAGGCCCTAAAGATAATCTTTAAGTTGTTCATTTATTTCAGTCAAATTATTTAAGGGCTTTCATATCTTATTTTGGCTTGATATTCAACATCCTTCAACTTTATGTTTCGGTATTATTGCCTTTTAGCACCAGTGCTGATACAATTTTATTTTATGATTACAGAATGAGCTGTCTGCAATTTTAAGATTTGGCGCAGAGGAACTTTTTAAGGAAGACAGAAATGAAGAAGAAAGCAAGAAGAGACTATTAAGTATGGATATTGATGAAATTCTTGAAAGAGCAGAGAAGGTTGAAGAAAAGGAAGTTGGAGAGAAAGGAAATGAATTATTAAGTGCATTTAAGGTAAGGCAATAAATTTATGCATCCTTGAAGGTTTAATCATGCTCCATCCCTCCTGACTACATCCTAAATTGCACCCTAAATTACTTTGCTGCATGTACCATTAGGCAGCACATAATAGGATTTTGCATTTGCAATTTATATTAAAGATTAACTTTGATTCTCTGAAAATATATGTAGGTTGCCAATTTTTGTAGCGCTGAAGATGATGGGAGTTTTTGGAGTCGATGGATAAAACCTGAAGCAGTAGCCCAAGCTGAAGTATGAACTTGTTATGTTGAATTTTGAGGAACATATTATTATTTTTGTGTATATGTCTCTAATATGTTTATATATTCCCTGTTAGGAAGCACTGGCTCCTCGTGCTGCAAGAAACAACAAAAGCTATGCTGAGGCTGACCAATATGAGAGAGGTAATAAAAGGAAAAAGAAAAGTTCTGAGGCTTTGGAAACACATGAGAGGGTGCCGAAACGTCGCAAAGCAGAATATTCTGTCCCTTCTGTTCCGATGATTGATGGCGCATCTGCCCAAGTTAGAGAATGGTCTCAAGGGAATTTGTCTAAGAGAGATGCTTTACGTTTTTCTCGTGCGGTATTGTTCCAACTAATCTTTTAAGTTTTAGATCAGAAAAAGATAAATAAACAAAAACAAAAATATGGGTGAGATATTTCCACAATTGGAATTTCTAATGCCACCACCTCATAATTTTCACTGCTATATTGATTGCTTTCACAATTACATCCATTGAAAAGAAAGAAAAGAAAACAATGGCAAAACGCAGGAGACCCCCTAAAAAATGAGTAATTAGAAAAAGAAACTCATGTTATGATCCATCTTTTCTTATCTATGCTGACTTGTGGTCATTACTTTGATTGTCTCTGGATGACTGGACAACTTCAATAGCAAATTGAGGGAGGCCTAGCTGTGATTCCTAGGACAGACCATAAGCCTGTGTTCTTACTTTTATGCAATGGGTGTTACTGATCTGGAAAGAGCAGATTCTCCTTGTGGGACATTATTGAACCATAGATTTTATGAACATAAGATCTAAAGCAGTTCTTCTGTATCAGTTAACTTTGAATCTATCTCCAACAATTTAAAGATGCCAACAATGGAATTATTTTTTCTGTCAGGACGTTTGGCTGCATTGATTTAATTACATGCACACTTTCTTTTGGGAGGGAGATGCAATTAGAGTCAGCCTGATTATTGATAAATTTTATGATTGGGAAATCCTGAAGGAAAAAAAAAAAAAATTGGGCCTTGCAATTTTTCTGCTTCAGTAGAGCCCCTGCATCACTTGGCCATTGATTCTGAGGCAGTGGCATTTTGTCAAGTCCTTGGATAAATGTCTATGATTCAAGTTGAAATTGAAAGTTTTTTTGCTATGGTGAAACTGCGGGATGCTAACTTCAGTTTAGCTGATCTGTCGGTTTAATATCTTAATTGTCCACCTATTTTCCTCCTTGGATAGGTAATGAAATTTGGTAATGCAAGCCAAATAGAGTCGATAGTGTCAGAGGTTGGTGGATCAGTGGCTGCAGCTCCGCTTGATGCACAAATTGAGCTTTTTGATGCTTTGATAGATGGTTGCAAAGAAGCAGTTGATGTAGGAAATCTGGACCGCAAGGTATCATGCCTATGCATTATTTCTGCTGCCATATTGCCAGTTCGCTTAATTACGATGGATCATTTCAAGCCTTTCATAATTTAAAAGGGTGTTCAACTATTTCCTTAACAATTTCTAATGGTGATTTCCTATAGGGTTCTTTGTTGGACTTTTTTGGTGTTGCTGTGAAGGCTAATGATATACTGATCCGTGTTCAAGAACTTCAGCTGCTAGCAAAACGAATTAATCGATATGAAAAACCCATTGCACAATTTCGAGTTTTGATGTACCTCAGACCTTCAAATTGGTCTAAGGGCTGTGGCTGGAATCAGAGTATGTTTTTTTCCTTCTTTGTACTATCTTTCTCTCTCTGTTTTGTTATCAAAACTTTGATTATTGTCCTTTTGGTTGGCTGACTTGTAATGGTTTAATTAGTTGATGATGCACGATTGCTTTTGGGAATACATTATCATGGATTTGGCAATTGGGAAAAGATAAGGTTAGATGAAAGGCTTGGTCTTTCGAAGAAGATTGCTCCAGCGGAACTACAACACCATGAGACGTTCCTGCCTCGTGCTCCAAATTTGAGGGACCGGGCTAATGCACTCCTGGAAATGGTAAGCAATTAATTGCAAAAGGGAAACAGTAGATGCAGTATAAATTGATCCAGCCGAAGCACTACGTATAGGAATTGTTTTCCGCTGTCCTTTTTTTTTCTAGTCAAATCAACACTAATTTTAGTTTGCAATTATGCTACTTGGCTATGTATATTCACTATTTTTCATAACATTCTTCTGTCTTTTGTACCTTAAGATTTAATGGTTTCTATAAGGAAAAATAGCATTTGAATAATTACAATGAGCATTGTTATGCGGAATCATTAGTTCATATCCTATTTTTGTTGATGGATTTTGTGTTTACATGCTTGTATCTGATGGAAGTATCATTGGTGCATTTTGTTTGATGTTGGTACTATGTTTTTTATTTGATTCATTGTGTGTCATTTTTATATTCAGGAACTTGCTGCTGTTGGTGGAAAGAATCCAAATACTAAAGGGATTCGTAAGGCCTCCAAGAAGCAGAAGGAAAATGTTAACATTCAAGCATCTTGCAGCTGGGTCAAGAAAGGAAAACCTGATGCTGCAATTTTTGGTGCTCAAACCAGCAAGACTCGACCTCAGAAACCTCAGAAAGCTGAACCATTGGCAAAAGAGGAGGGTGAAATGTCAGACAATGAGGAATTATGTGAACAGTTTAAAGAAGTGAAATGGATGGAATGGTGTGAAGAAGTTATGGTCGACCAAATTAAAACCCTTAGACGACTTCAAAGGCTGCAGACTACCAGTGCCGACCTTCCAAAGGAAAAGGTATAGATAATTCTAATTCCATATTGTCTAGTATATTTTAAATGTACTCTAGAATTATATGTTAAAGCTTTCTTTCAGGTGCTTTCAAAAATTCGGAATTACTTGCAGCTTCTTGGGCGGAAGATTGACCAAATTGTCTTGGAATATGAGGAAGAACTGTATAGACAAAATAGTATGTCCTATTTCCAATCTAAAATATCCTCCACTTGTTTTTTTCCAATTGGCTGGTTATTCAGTTCATTTTTGATCTTCTGTCCCATAGTTATCTGTTATTTAATAATGCTTTTTCAGGAATGACTGTGCGATTGTGGAATTATGTCTCTACTTTTTCAAATTTACCTGGGGAGAGACTTCATCAAATATATTCCAAACTGAAGCAGGAGCAGGAAGATGAGGCAGGGGTTGGACCCTCCCACATCAATGGCTCTGCATCTGGTCCAATTGATAGAGATAGTGATTCCAATTCTTTTCCTATTTCACGCCATGTCGAGAGGCGAAGAGGTTATAAAAGTGTGAATGTCTATCAAATGACAGAATCAATTCAAAAAAGTCGTGATAATGGGAAATTTGAAGCATGGAAACGACAGAGAAGAGCTAAACATGAAGCTCATTCTCTTCTTCAACCACAACCACCCTTGCAAAGACCAATGAGTAATGGTGGTCGTGTAACTGATCCTAATTCTTTTGGAATTCTTGGGGCTGCACCATCTGACAGTAGGCGTTTTAGTAATGAGAGACCTGTCCGGATGCGTCAAATTGGTTTTTCTCCAAGACAGAACTCATCAGGTATAAAGTAGTCTCAGTAATTTGGGGAAGGAGAGCAGCTGATTGAAAACTGATTGATGTGGCTTTCTTATGGTCAAATAACTACAGAAGCCAATCCCATGGAATTCATTTTGAACATCAAAATAAGAACATCTTGATTCCTATTTGTTTCTATGTGTTGATCGCAAGTTTTTAATCAGATGGGGAATTTGCATCTCTGCGATAAGGTGGCAGAGCAGGTCAAACTCAATTAACATGAGCAAGATGAATGTTTCTTGAGAACAATTTTTTTTGCCCGTTAGAAAATGAGTTAAAGTAATTGGTTTACGTATATAATGAAGAATCAGGGGAAAGAAATATTAGCATAATTCAATTTGAAGTATACATACATGAGTGGGACAATTTATATGTAGTACGCTACGTGAAAAGTGTACATTTTGCATAGTTTTGAAAGCCTTGATTTTCCTTTTATATTTTAATAATTTCATTCTTTTTGTTTTAGACTTGTTCCTTAGTTTCTTATAAAATATTTGTATATTCTTTATCAGAGTATCAAAATTATGTTTGGTTATCTGTAAACCTCAAGGGTTAATGTCGAACTTATTGTTGAATAGAAATTTTTATATTTGCCTTAATATAGTACTTTAGAGTTGCAGAGGTGCTTGTTTTTGACAGCTGATGATCTGGGTGGTGATTATATGGTTATTGTTTCATCCAAGCATATGCTTCCTCTTTCAGGTGAGAACGGTGGTGATGAAGTTGAGTGTTGAATGATATATAAATGTCAGGCATGCGACCATTGAAGTGTCAGAGATCGAGCCTGGAATACCTTGACGTCAGGGATCGAACTGAGAGTTGACAAATATTTGTTATGACAAATATTTTTTATTTTTATTTTCGTAAATTTTTGATATTGCATGTTCGGTTCATGAATTGGAAATGAAATGTAATTATTGAAATGAGATATTAATTTTTTTGCTTTAGTTTATGAATCATTTATCTTTTCTATGTTTATATTTATATAATATCAATTTTTATTAATATAATATGTATTTTTAAATATAATTATTAATTAATAAATGCATGTTTTAAAACATAAGAGCTCCTGTTTTTTTTTTTTTTTTAATGAAATAAAATAGAGATGGAAACCAAAACAGGCCTAAAATTGCAGATTATTGTGGTTCAAACTTGAAGAAATTTGTAGAAGAATAGAATAATATGAAAGTAACAGTATCTCTCTCTCTCTCATCTGAGGTAGCTGCCAAAATATGAGATAGGGAAAAAGGTTCAAACAGCCTCAAACTAGAGATAAAAGCAAAAAATTGGAGGCATATGTAATAATAAAGAAGAAGATGAAAGAGCTGTGTGGCCTTAATTCCCAGAAGAGAGGATGTGGCTGAAACCCCTTTATCATCATATTATCTTTCACATTGCTTTCTCAACCTCATATTGCCCACTTCCAAAAACTCATCGATTCCAAATGATAAAACATTGGTTTAATTATTTATTATAGTAGTTATTTTATTTTAGAAAACGATATCTTTGTTTTCTTTCTTAACTTGTTGCCCATTGTTTCTGCTTTATTTCCACAATTTTTTTCTCGCCTATCAATTGGAAAAATCCAATTAACACAAGAAAAACTATTAAGTACTTATAAGCTGCTAAAATGTTACATTTTTCTCAATTAAACTGGTAGTCCAATATTTGGAAATCTGCTTCATGATTTAGAAAATTAGAGGATTCCACATTTCCTTTAAAATATTAACTGTGTGCCACAAAAAAAAAGTCCTTTTATATTTGCTCTTGTATTGTTTGTTCTAACCTTTATCACATTTAAATTGAAAAATATTATTACGGTCAAAACTTTCATTTTATTTTTAAGTATATATCTTGCACAATTTTTGATATTTATATATCTGCATAATTTTTTTATTAACTTATTTATAAGACGATGAATTTGAATTTAAAAAATATTAAATTTTTTAAAAACACAAATTGCCTCACTCATAATTTTCTTCTCAAATCGAAATTTATGATCCAACTCATAAATATATTTAATGTAAACTAGTATTTCCAATTGCCAATTATATCATTTATGAAATGCATAATTAAACTAAAATCTTACAATTCAATGATTTTTTAAAAAATCTAATACAATTCAATTAAATTTTTATGTTTTCATGTTAAGTATGAAATAAAGATAGAGAGGGATCAACATTTTGTTGGGTTGGTCGGTTTTTTAAAATCGGTCAATCCAATCACTATTAATAGAGTTAAAAAATTTATTATTTGAAATCGATCACTTTTAAATGAATTTGATATGTTTTATAAGATTTAGTTGATTTTAACTGACAAATATATAAATTAAAATTGATTAATTCAGTTAGTTTAAATCGACATAACCGATTAGTTGATCAGAACAACGATCGAGTTAGTCGATATTTGCTCATCTCTAATATTAGATTTTATAAAATTTAATATAGTTAAAAAAATCTAAATTAAAAATTTAAAAGTAAATTCTATAATTTAAATTTATTTACCAAATAATGGATAATAGAAATTTCATCAAAATAGGAGGACAAAGAAGCAAAAAAAAAAAAAAATACAAAAAATTAAAATAATTAAAATGGAAATGTAATTTAATCAAGAAAATGTTTCAAAGTGAGTCATTCTTAGAGATTTCGATTGGTTAACTCTTATCTGCTACGTGTATTGAAAGTAAGGCTAAACATAGGATATTGATTGGCTCTTCTTCTGGGCTCTTATAAAGAAACGAACTTCTTCTTTGGCCTTTTACAAACCCCACCCCCCCCCCCCCCCCCCCCCCCCCCCCCCCCCCCCCCCTCTCTCTCTCTCTCCAACACTATTTCAAAGTAAAAAAGGCAAAGAGCTAACCTTTGCAAAACCCACCAACAATCAAAGGTATTTTATTATTATTTATTGTTATTAGTAGGCCGAAAATTTTTTTTATTAAAAAGGGAATTGCTTAGAATTTGAATGTATGACATACCAAAAAAATTGTTAGTCAAGTACTTAATCAATGAATCAGTATTTCCACAATTGATGTTTACTATTATTGTTATTTTATTATATAAACTTATTGTAAACTAAATTAGTTGCGTAATCCAATAGTTATATTTATTATTATAAAAAATTTTGATACTTTATTTTTTCGGTCTCTCTGGGATTTGCTCCTTTTTTTTTTATTTTTTATCATGATTGGTTCTTGCACTTTTTATCTGTTGTTTTGGACTTGAAAGCTTATTTATAGGGTGCAATTAGCATAATTATTTATATTATATAAACATAATATATGTGAAAGAATTTTCTTTTTTGAAATTAATCCGTTATAAAAAATTTACCAAATATGTTCTTTGTTTTCTTATTAATATTGATACTTTTCATGAGAAAAAGAAAGAAAGATACTTGAAATAAGTAATATATGTTATGTTTTTCTTTTTCTGCGTCGAAATTGAGGAAGCAAATCTAATTAAGTTACTTTTGATATAGTTTTAATGTCCTTGTCAAATTCTTACTATAGTTATCTATTGAAGAAACTTTGATTATAGCTGCAGTTTTCATTTTGTCTTTATTTTTGCCTCTGAAACATTGATATCGGAAAGATTCTGTTTGAAAAAAAAATTCATTTAAAGAAGAATTAAAATTAACAAATATAGTTAAATTAAATAATTCGTGTAAACAGATGAAAAATTTAACTTATTTTATTTATTTATTTATTTAATAATAACTAATAATTTTTTTTTACTTCTTAAGGAATTGAATTCATTAGTTGAATTGAATGTTTATATGATCTGAAAATTTAAATAGAAGAAAGTTACCAATATGTTTCAATTTTCCTTTTGTAAGATCATTTTCTCCCTTGAATATGCCTTTTTTTTAAAAAAAAAGGGGGAATTTAGTCAAAGCTATGAAGTTTTATTTGTCGCTGTTCTTCATTCATAAAGTTTTAGTAGTAGTAACTTCTCTTATTATGAAAACAAAAGGAGCTTTGTGCTCTTAATTCGGAGAAATTGAACTTGATTTAGTGACGAGTTATGCAAGTGGGATTTTTCTACTATTTTAATTTTTTATATGAACAGAACTTTTAGAGGATTAAAGACTGATTTTCTTTTTTGCTTCATATGGCATTTTCTAGTGAAGGTGTTTTTGACGCCTCTAAGCGTCAGGAATTCATTGAGAAACAGTTTGTCGGTCAAATTTTTTTGAAGGGAAAGATGGACTACGTCTATGGACCAGGAAGGAACCATCTGTTTGTTCCAGGGCCAGTTCATATTCCAGAACCTGTTATCCGGGCAATGAATAGGAACAATGAGGATTATCGTTCTCCAGCTATTCCTGCTTTGACAAAAACTCTTCTTGAGGATGTCAGAAAGATTTTCAAGACTACTTCAGGAACCCCATTTCTTATCCCAACCACAGGTATTATCTTCAATGAAATTTTGAATATTTGGGTATCTTAGTTTGTGTTTGTTGATATTACTGTTTTGTTTCAGGTACGGGTGCATGGGAGAGTGCACTTACCAACACATTGTCTCCTGGTGATCGGACAATCTCTTTCTTGATTGGGCAATTCAGTTTGTTGTGGATTGATCAGCAGCAGCGCCTTGGGTTCAATGTTGATGTCGTCGAAAGTGAGTGGGGTCAAGGTGCTAACCTTGACATTCTTGCAGCAAAACTTGTAGCAGATACTGCACATACTATCAAGGCTGTTTGTATTGTTCACAATGAGACAGCAACTGGAGTTACTAACAATTTGGCTAAAGTGGGAAGGATTCTGGGTAAGCATGAATGTTTATTAGGCTAGATTTAGCATATATCCCATTTTAAATGCTGGAGACACCAGCTTATAATTTTTGGGTTATTTTGCACAAGTTGATAAAGCGTATAAATTTACCTAAACCTTCTGATTTTGTTCTGTTTATTTTTCATTTGTTAGAACTATATCGGTATCACTTCCAATTCCTTATTTTATATGTATTTTATGTACATATATTATGCAACTAATCTCATGTTTGTTTTAATGATATTCAGATGACTACAGGCATCCAGCTCTCTTTCTTGTGGATGGAGTGTCCTCCATATGTGCTCTTGATTTTCGTATGGATGAATGGGGTGTTGATGTGGCTTTAACTGGTTCTCAGAAGGCTCTTTCTCTTCCTACTGGTATGGGAATTTTGTGTGCAAGCCCCAAAGCTCTAGAAGCATCAAAAACTGCAAGATCAGTCAGGGTGTTTTTCGATTGGAATGACTACCTCAAGTTCTACAAGCTTGGAACATTTTGGCCTTACACTCCTTCCATTCAATTGCTTTATGGACTTAGAGCAGCTCTGGATCTTATTTTTGAGGAAGGACTTGAAAATGTGATTGCAAGGCACACTCGTCTAGGCAAAGCAACAAGGTGAACAATCTTTTTTCATTGGCATAGATAAGTTCATCAAAGTAATAGAATAGTCTAATGCATACATAATCTATTTCAAGACTTCCTGAGTATGGGTGATTAAAGATGCAACTGATATATGTCTGAAATGTAGGCTTGCTGTGGAGGCATGGGGCTTGAAGAACTGTACCCAAAAGGAGGAATGGTTCAGTGACACAGTGACAGCTGTCGTCGTTCCTCCATACATTGACAGTTCAGAAATTGTTAGGAGAGGGTGGAAAAGATACAATTTGAGCTTAGGCTTGGGTCTTAACAAAGTAGCTGGGAAGGTTTTCAGAATAGGGCATCTTGGCAACCTTAATGAGGTAATGAATCTTCCTCTCTTTCACATATCTTTTAATGTGTTATATACATATTGCAATCTTTTTGGTATTTGACAACATATTAAGTACTATAGTTTCATACTTTTCTCTTTCACGTGTCTTTTAATGCCTTCAGGTAATGCTTACAAATCCTTGGTCAGTCGGAGAATTGGAGATTTTAGTAGGTTCACATGTTAAAAAAAAATGAAATGCTGAACATCCTATTCATAGTAGGTAATATAGAGAAAACAAAAATAAAATTGGAAACAATAAATTAAAAGGTTGCAATACTCTGCTTATTGTTATATTACAGAACCATGACTATGCAGTAAAGAGTAGTCAAAGTTCATTGGAGCTGACAAGGCATTTGAATGGTTCAACGGTCGACATAGCTGTGATTTCGAGTGAAATTGTTCAATTGCTGCAATTTTCAGTTTTTATAATTTTATGGTATAATTCTTGAAAATGTGATAATTAACATTGAACTAGTATTGGATAGTTGAGTGTCTGTATTATATTGTTAAGATCACTTGTACAATTCCTGAATCATTTACAGTAGCTCATCTACAATTTGCATGAGAATACGTTGTGTTTGTAGTTTTAAGATCTTGAATTATATATAATTATGGCTGGCTTGTATTTTCAGCTGCAACTATTGGGTTGTCTTGCTGGAGTGGAGATGATACTTAAAGATGTTGGTTACCCAGTTAAGCTGGGACGTGGAGTAGCAGCAGCCTGTGCTTACCTTCAAAACAACACTCCTCTAATCCCTTCCAGGATTTAATTCATGTACCATCCATCAATATAGTTATTCTTTCTTTTTTTTTTCTTTTTCTGGAACTTTGTAAAATTATGTATAATCTCCTTCTTGTGCTACTCATACTCTTTCAGTGATCAAATGATGATGTCCTATGTAAATCTTTGCTGCTACTTTTATTATTAGTTATCTTGTACATCAGAACACCTTTAGAAACAATCTAATTTCTGCTTTATGCTTCCTTTTCACTCAAGTTGTCAATATTATTTATGATACACGTGTGTATGTCAAAACTGGCATCGGTATCATAGCTATTTAGTGTTGTGAAAAATGGATTAATTTTTTCACTAATAATATATATATATATATATATATATATATATATAGTGTGTGTGTGTGTGTGTGTGAACAATTATACCAAATAACTATATCAGGAATATTTCTAGGAAAGAGAGGTGAGTCACAATGGACACGCTTAAATATTAAGTCTTTCTTTAGACATGATTTTTTTAGACATAATTAATAGTACAAAATACCACCACAACTATACTTAAAATAACTATTAAATAAATAATAAAGAGAATACCAAAATTTAAAGATGTTCGGCCAATTTTACCTACGTTCTCGGACACCACCAAAATAATTTTATATTATTAAAGAAGAAATACAAAAGAGAGAGAAGAGATAAAAATATTAAAGCCTTAGAAATGAGAAGGCTTAATATTCTGGGATGGATTTACAAAGAGAGAGAGAGGTCTCTTATATAGCCAAAAAACCTCACATCCATTCCCACATCTTTCGATGTGGGATTCAAGAAATAGTTAAATACAATAAATCTCTACCTTGGCTATTTTTCTATTTACAATCTGTAAATCTTCTCTCAGAACTAATTTTGGTGGTATTTCCAAATACGTTGTGATGCGCTCATCTTTAATTTTTTAAAATATTGATCAAGTCCAAATAATGGTTGAACTTGACAGCTGTCACCACCTTTGTCAACATATTTGCGGGATTATCAGTAGTCCGAATTTTCTGAAGTAATATTTCTCCTTCTTTCAGAATCTCATATACAAGTTAATATCGAATATTAATGTACTTCGTCATTGCATGATAAACTTGATTCTTTATTAAATGAATAATACTTTGACTATCACAATGCACTTTAATGTGCTTTTGTCTAATTCTTAGTTCACCAAGCAACCCTTGAAGCCAAATTGCTTTTTTAAGAGCATTTGATACTGTCATATACTCTGCTTCTGTAGTAGATAAGGTAACTATTGACTGCAATGTAGACTTTCAACTAACTGGCCCCTTAGCAAGTGTAAATACATAATCAATAGTTGATCGATATTTATCCAAATCATCCGCATTATCGGAATCACAATATCCAACTACACATTGACCATCTTTCTCATTCCGTTCAAATACCAATCCAACGTCTACGGTGTTCAGAATATACCATAGGATCCCTTTCACAGCTTGCCGATACTTTTTACTAGGATCATGCATATACCTACTCACAACTCCAATTGCTTGTGAAATGTCTGGCCTTGTACATACAATAAGATACATCAAGCTACCAACAATATCTGCATATGAAACTTTTAACATGTACTCCTGTTTTGCTTCATTTTTATGAGATGAAGATACGCTAGGCTTCATATGAGGTGCAAGCAGCGTACTCACAGGTTTTGACTTTTTATTCAAGCCAAAACGCTGTAATACCTTCTTCAAATATTGTTTTTGATTCAATCAAAGCTTTACTCTCTTCCTATCTCTGCATATCTCCATGCTTAAAATTTTCTTGGCTTCACCTAAGTCTTTCATTTTAAACTTCTGATTTAGCTGAGCCTTCAACTTCTCAATTTCTTCTAGATTCTTTGAAGCTATCAGCATATCATCAATATAAATTAGAAGATATGTGAAAGATCTATCTTATAGTTTGTGCAAATATGGAGAGTGATCGTATTTGCTTCTTATGTACTTCTGCCTCATCAGAAAATTATAAAATCGCTTGTACCAATACCTCGGAGATTGTTTCAATCTGTACAATAATTTTTTCAATTTGCATACCCATTTTTCTTCTCTAGCAACCTCGAACCCTTCTGGCTGAGTCATATAGATTTTCTCTTCTAAGTCACCATAAAGAAATGCAGTTTTTACATCAAGTTAAACTAGTTTCAAATCTAATTGTGCTACCAAGGGTAATAAAATTCTAATGGAGAAATATTTTACAACTGGAGAAAATACTTCATTATAATCAATTTCCTCCATTAAGCATAGCCTTTAGCTACTAACCTTGCCTTGTAGCGAATATCGTTCTTGTTAGAAAATCCTTTTTTCTTTGTATATACCCATTTGCATCTAATTGCCTTCTTTCCTTTTGGTAGATTAGCTACCTTCCACGTCTGATTCTTTTCAAGGGACTGTATTTCATCATCCATGGCTTTCCTCCACCTCTCCTTTTCTAAACTTTGGACAACTTCATTGTAAGTGTTAGGAATGCCATCATTTGCAATTAGAGATGCATAAATCACCATTTCATCAAATCGAAGCAGGTTTGCGAATCTCTCATCGTGGCCTATTTATTGCAATAGATTCTTGTTGCTGTGGAGATTCTTGGGTTGGAATCTGTAATATCCCAAAATGTGCCTAGAAGTTTTAGTATAATTGTAGTTTTATTTGAATTAAAATGTATATGTTATTGGAAAGAGAAAATAATTTAAAAAGGAGTATATATGTTGTATATATGGATATATATATAACATATACACAAGTCAAATGGATGGTCAAAGGAAGAAGATATTTATTTTGGTTATTTATGAAATTACTAAAAAGGGCATGTAAGTGAAAGGAAGTTAAAATAAATAAATGGGGGTATTTAAGTAATTTTCTTTTTGGAATGCTTGGTGGAGGTTTAAAGAGATGAAAAGTTTGACTTTGTTTCTTCATTTTCTTTTCTTCTCCTTTGGTGGCCGGCCATTATCAAGACAAGAGAGCAAGAAGAAGGTTTTAAGTTTTAAGATCAAATTGAAGGAGATTTCAAATAAACAAGTTGGAATTTCAACAAATTTCATTATTTTGGTAAGTTCTCTCTTGATTGCTCTTGTTGTTTTTGAAGTTATTTTTGAGTTTGATGAAGTGTTGTTGATAATATGGTTAGGATTGCTTGTGGTGTGTTTGTATGTGTTGGAAATGGAATTAAAGATAAGAAGTTAGGTTGGTGTTGGTGATGGAAGAGTAAGAGTTGTGTTTAGTGAAATTTCTTTCTGTTTTACAATTAGTTAAGGCTGTGACTTGTACGATTTTTAATTAAATATAGAAAAATGTTCTTGAAGTGAATTTTTGATATGTTGTGCCTCTATGAGTCTAGAATAAATGAAAAATATGTTGATTCGATTTTGGAATGGTTATGATTTTGGAAAAATTATTTTTATTAGACCTGTTCCAGCAGGTACCTTAACTGAGACAGCTATCTTTCGGGATTTTTAATAAAATATAGAAAAATAATATCCAATTTAATTTTGGATATGTTGTGTCTTAGTGAGTCTATTATTTGAGAAAAATAATTTGGAATCACGTTGATTGAATTTGATTTATGGAATTCACAAAGTTCAGAACTGCTGCCAGGATGCAGGGCAATTGGGGCAGTCTGGTTGGGTGAACTATTTGACCAGGATTTTGTGTTCGGTTTGATCTGAAATTTTAAAGGAATGATTTTAAGATGTAAAACTAAATTCTGTAAAAATTTTAGAGTTTTTAGTCAAGTAGATTATTTTATACAATTTTTCAAAATAAGGATAAAGTGGAGTCTAAAACCAGAATTTACTATTCATATGGTCATTTTGCTAATATTCCTTTTAGATTAGGTTGTGAAGAGGTTGAATTGCCCTAACCTAAGTGTTGAGGATTCTTGGAAGAGTAGGTGTATAGATTGGTGTGAGTTGGTTTTAAGGTAAGTACAAACTACATTATTGCATACATTCATATAATATTGAGACTTGAGACATATTTGGTTATAATGTGAATGTTGTGATGAGTATGTAAAATATGTGTTAATGCCATTGATTATATCCATTTGAATAATGAATTGATTAATGTGATTTGAAATATAACGAAATGTGAAATGTGCAAGATGTGATGATGAAATGAAATGTGAATGATATGATGTTATGAAGAGTTGCTTTATTGTGATTTGAGATCATATGAGATGATTGAGACATGGTTGCCTAATTTGCTTATGAAATATAAAATGAATTGAGAAAGAGATTATGAAGAGATGAATGAAATGTTTGTGTGCTTAATATGTTATTCAGATTTCAAAGTTCTGGGTTTGGCGGCATGCCTATGAAATATATGAATAATAGTAACAGTCTTGCCGGGTTGATGATCTCCTCGAGATTAGTCGGGTTGAGGTCCAAGAGACTGGGTTTGTTACACTTGTTTTGGTAACAGTCTTGCTGGGTTGAGGATCTCCTTGAGTCTAGCCAAGTAGAGGTCCAAGAGACTGGGTCTGTTACCCTATCCATGGATAGATATATATATATATATATATGTGTATATCGCCTACGGGTTTGATGATTATGATTATGGACCAAAGTAGTAACTCTGAACTTTGAATAATATATTAGTATATTTTGGGCCCATGCTTGTCTTTGTTTTCAATGTGAATCATGAATGTTTTGATTAATTATTAAATAATGTAAAATTGTGAAATATAATATTCTCTTGAATTGATCTTGAATCTTGATTGTGTGAAATTAGCATGGCATTAAAGCATCATAGCACTGTAGTTTGTACCACTAAGCCGTTGGCTTAGCGCGAATGTGATTCTTCGCGCAGGTGACAGGGAAGAACCAGAGAGTTCCTCTAGGCCGAGTCGAGCCTAGATTTTGAAGAGTGAATAGTGGGCTTTAAGATCGAAGACTGACTGCCAAACATGTATAAATTTTATGTGTTGTAAAACTTGAGTTTTGATGTATATGAATTTGTAAATATTGTTACTTTCCGCTGCATAGTGAACAAATATTTTATCTAATGTATTTCATAATAAACCTTTACTTTATTTTGTATTAGAAGTGTAAATCCTTTTTGTAGGTTGTAGTTGAGGTTATAAGGGGGATTTATTGGAAGTGTACTAAGAATGATTTTGTTTGCATTGGTTTGTGTAAAAATATTTTCAAAAATTAGAAAAAAACCAGTTTTGTCGACACTTGGGATTAAATTTTTAGGCGAAACTATGGCAAAATTTCCGTAAAAATTGAAACTAAAATTTGACTAAGTAAAAGTGGTAGCAACATTAGGTTAGTGTGGCGCCTCTACTCAGCTTACACACGTAGGTCGGGAAGGGGTGTTACAATTTTTGGTATCAGAGCCTAGGTTTAAGATTCTCAACCTAGGTGAATTGTAAGAAAAAGAATATTTTGATTTTAAAAGTTGGTTTTTGAATAAAATACATGTTTTGGTATGGCAGTCTTTGATCTTTAATGAGGAATATTCTGCTGTGTTTGCAGATATAGGTAGTAATGGAGTCCCATTCACGTCAGACTGTAGAAGGAAGTGCTGAGAGTGTAGCTCCAGGAGAGAGTAGAGATGGAGCTAGAGTTGACAGAGTTAGTGTGACAGCTGTTTCTGTGCCAGAGAGACCAGCTGCAGATGAGGGTCCGCCGGGTTGGTTGAGGCATGTGGTAGAACTATTTAGACAAGTTCCAGTGCAACCACCATCACAGCCTCAGATGCCGGTAAGACATTATGACAAGTTGAGGAAATATGGGGCTGAAGATTTCTTAGGCACTACCGACCCTGCAGTGGCTGAGCAGTGGTTGGATAGGGTACAGAGGATATTCATTCAGTTGCAAGCCACTTCAGATGAGAAGTTTGACTATGCCAGATCCCTCCTTCAGAAAGATGCCTATGATTGGTGGAAGACTGTCCCTCATGCTATGGATGATCCACCTACACTATCTTATAGTGATTTTCTGAGGGAGTTCGAACAGAAATATACTCTGAGGGAGTATAAAGATTTAAAGAAGATGGAATTCCTGAGTTTGAGGCAAGACAACCGGACAGTGACGGAATATGAGATTGAATACATTCGGTTGAGTCGTTATGCCGGGGGAATTATTTCTGATGAAATAGATAGGTGCAGAAGGTTTGAGGAGGGATTAAGGCCCTCTATTATGTGCATCGTGGCTGGTTCTCGGTACCAGGATTTCTCTCAGCTTGTTGCAGCAGCTAGGAGTGTTGAGAGAGCGCAGAACATTGTAGCAGCTGCTTCTGAGGAGGAGACCAGGGTTAGGAGACCCCAGTTTGAGGTAGGGTCTTCATCTGTGAAGAGGGGGAGAGGAAGTTTTGTTCCGAGAATCAGTAGGAGTCAGAGACAGCCGGGTAGGTCAGTGCAGTATCAGAGACAGAGATCGAGACCTACACATTCTATAGCTAGTGCTCCAACTCCGATGGTTCAGAGATCCATTCCCCCTATATGTGTTCAGTGTGGTGGAAGACATGGGGGTGTTTGTTGGAAATATAGTGGATCAGCTGTGTGTTTTCGATGTGGATCGCCTGATCATTTTATTAGGGAGTGTCCTGAGATGCAGGAGCACAGGCAGGCTGAGTCTGTAGCCTCTCGACCCAGTGTCAGTAGAGGTGGTCGAGGAGGCAGAGGTTTCAGTAGGGGTGGTCGATCCGGGTATAGTCAGAGAGGAGGATCATCATCCGGAGGCAGTAGGCCAGATGAAGCCGGATCTTCTCAGAGGGTGTATGTGATGTAGAGGCAGCCAGATGCTTCAGCAGTTATAGCTGGTACATTTTCTTTATTTGGCATTTCAGTACTTGCTTTGATTGATCCAGGATCTACTCATTCATATATTAGTGCATCTATCTTGCCTGTGTCTGAATTGCATTCTGAGTCCTTAGGATTTGATGTCTTGGTGACAAATCCTTTAGGACATAGTGTGGTTGTTAGTAAGGTGCACCGTGATAGTGCAGTTGGGGTGCAAGGTGAGAAGTTTCTTGGTGATCTGATTGAAATGCCTTTTAAAGAATACGATTTGATTTTAGGCATGGATTGGTTGTCTATCAAAAGAAATGTGTTACTTTGAGAACTGGTGATGGTAGAAGTATATTAGTATCCAGTGAGCAAAGACAACTTGCATCTTTGTTGGTTTCAGCTGTAATAGCTAGAAGGTTGATTAGAAAGGGGTGTGATGCTTATCTTGCTCATGTGGTGGATACTAGAGTAGCGGGTTCTCAACTTAATAATATAACCACAGTTGTAGATTTTCCGGATGTGTTTCCTGAGGAGTTGCCAGGGTTACCCCCTGAGAGAGAGATTGAGTTTGGTATCAATTTGTTGCCTGGTACCACTCCCATCTCTATCACTCCATATCGAATGGCACCTGCTGAATTGAGAGAGTTGAAGGTGCAGTTGCAGGATTTGTTGGATAAAAGGTTTATTCACCCTAGTATTTCTCCGTGGGGAGCTCCTGTGTTGTTTGTGAAGAAAAAGATGGTACTTTGAGATTGTGCATCGATTATAGGCAATTGAACAAAGTAACTATCAAGAATAAGTATCCTTTACCTCGAATTGATGATCTCTTTGATCAATTGAAGGGAGCAACGGTGTTTTCCAAAATTGATTTGAGATCAGGGTACCATCAATTGAGGGTTAGAGCTGAAGATGTTTCTAAGACAGCTTTCCGCACAAGATATAGGCATTATGAGTTCTTGGTAATACCTTTTGGATTGACGAATGCACCTGTAACTTTCATGGATTTAATGAATAGGGTATTTAGGCCCTATCTAGATCAGTTTGTGGTGGTTTTCATCGATGATATTTTGGTGTATTCGCTTAATGAGGAGGAGCATGACAAGCATCTGCGAATGGTATTACAGATCTTGAGAGAGAAGCAGTTGTATGCTAAGCTGTCAAAGTGTGAGTTTTGGCTTGACCAAGTAACTTTTCTCGGTCATATAGTTTCAGCAGATGGTATAAGAGTTGATCCGAGTAAAGTTGAGGCCATTTTGAATTGGAGTCCACCAAAGTCAGTGACTGAAGTTAGAAGTTTTCTGGGTTTGGCAGGCTATTATCGAAGGTTTGTGAAAGGTTTTTCTTCGATAGCTACTCCACTCACCAGATTACTTCGAAAGGGAGTTAGATTTGTGTGGACAGATCGGTGTCAAGCTAGTTTTGATCAGTTGAAAGAAATGTTGACTCAAGCACCTGTTCTTACTTTACCCGTGGAAGATAAACCTTATGTAATTTATAGTGATGCTTCACATAATGGTTTAGGATGTGTCTTGATGCAAGAGGGTAAAGTTGTAGCTTATGCTTCTCGGCAGTTGAAGTCGCATGAGCTCAATTATCCAACACATGATCTGGAATTGGCAGCTATAGTATTTGCTTTGAAGATTTGGCGACACTACTTGTATGGAGAGAAATGTTTTATTTATACGGATCACAAAAGTTTGAAATATTTGGGTGTTCAGAAGGAGCTGAATCTTCGGCAAAGGTGATGGTTAGAACTGATTAAAGACTACGATTGTTTGATTGATTACCATCCTGGTAAGGCGAATGTAGTTGCTGATGCCTTGAGTCGGAAGTCTTTGGCAAGTTTGGCTGTTTATTCGCTCTCGTTGCTTGTTGAGTTGAGAGCGTTACATACTAGTTTTGAAGCATGCGATGATGGTGCATTGTTGGCTCAGTTGCAATTGAGACCAGTATTGTTGGATCAGATTAAGAAGGCTCAATTGATAGATGAGAAAATTCAGAAGATCGTTTCAGATTGCCAAAACGGGGAGAGCCGAGATTTCTTTGTGAGAAGTGATGGTAGCCTTTGGTTTAAGGATAGATTGTGTGTTCCTGATGATGCTAAATTGAGAAAGATTATTTTAGAAGAAGCACATCAGTCGGTTTTTGCTATACATCCGGGAAATACAAAGATTTACCATGATTTGAAACAACATTATTGGTGGTCAGGTATGAAAAGAGACATAGCGGAGTTTGTATCCAAGTGTCTCACTTGTCAGAGGGTGAAAGCTGAGCATCAAGTTCCAACAGGGTTGCTTCAACCTTTATCAGTGCCTGAATGGAAATGGAAGAGAGTGACAATGGATTTTGTGTCTGGTTTACCTTTGACACAGAGGAAGCATGATGCTATTTGGGTGATTGTTGATAGGTTGACAAAGACAGCTCATTTTCTTCCGGTTCGGATGGACTATTCACTTGAGAAGTTGGCTGAGCTGTATATTAGTGAGATAGTGAAGTTGCATGGAGTTCCAATTTCTTTAGTGTCTGATTGAGATCCTAGATTTACTTCAAGATTTTGGAAGAGTTTATATGGTGCTTTGGGTTCTCGATTGCATTTTAGCACTGCTTTTCATCCGCAGACAGATGGGCAGTTAGAGAGAGTGATACAAATTATTGAGGATATGTTGAGAAGCTGTGTCATTGATTTCTCTGGAAGTTGGGACAGATTTTTGCCACTTGTAGAATTTGCTTACAACAACAGTCATCAAACCAGTATTGGCATGGCACCATTTGAGGCATTGTATGGAAGAAGATGTAGAACGCCTCTATGTTGGAATGAAATTGGAGAGGGCAAATTAATTGGTCCTGATTTGGTTAAAGAAACTGAAGATAATTCGGGATCGGTTAAAGACAGCTTCAGATCGACAGAAATCTTATTCAGATTTGAAGAGAAGAGACATAGAATTTGATGTTGGAGGTAAAGTATTTTTGAAAGTGTCTCCTTGGAAAAAGATATTGAAATTTGGTCGTAGAGGGAAGCTGCGTTCTCATTTTATTGGACCATATGAAATTTTAGAAAGAGTTGGGCCAGTTGCTTATCGTCTTGCTTTGCCACCTAAGTTGGATAGAATCCATAATGTATTTCATGTTTCTATGTTGCGGAGGTATAGACCGGATCCATCTCATATCTTGCCAATTGAATCCATTGAAGTGAGTTCAGATCTGACATTTGAAGAAGAACCAGTTGCTATTTTGGCACATGAAGTGAAAGAATTGAGAAATAAGAAAGTGCAATTGGTGAAAGTTCTATGGAAGAATCATGGGAGAGAAGAGGCAACTTGGGAGAGCGAGCAAGCAATGCAAGATCAATATCCTCAACTGTTTCAGACATAATATCAGGTAATTTCGAGGACGAAATTTCTTTTTAGAGGGGGAGAATTGTAATATCCCAAAATGTGCCTAGAAGTTTTAGTATAATTGTTGTTTAATTTGAATTAAAATGTATATGTTATTGGAAAGAGAAAATAATTTAAAAAGGAGTGTATATGTTGTATATATGGACAAATATATATAACATATACACAAGTCAAATGGATGGTCAAAGGAAGAAGATATGTATTTTGGTTATTTATGAAATTACTAAAAAGGGCATGTAAGTGAAAGGAAGTTAAAATAAATAGATGGGGGTATTTAAGTAATTTTCTTTTTGGAATGCTTGGTGGAGGTTTAAAGAGATGAAAAGTTTGACTTTGTTTCTTCATTTTCTTTTCTTCTCCTTTGGTGGCCGGCCATTATCAAGACAAGAGAGCAAGAAGAAGGTTTTGAGTTCTAAGATCAAATTGAAGGAGATTTCAAATAAACAAGTTGGAATTTCAAGAAATTTCATTATTTTGGTAAGTTCTCTCTTGATTGCTCTTGTTGTTTTTGAAGTTATTTTTGAGTTTGATGAAGTGTTGTTGATAATATGGTTAGGATTTCTTGTGGTGTGTTTTTATGTGTTGGAAATGGAATTAAATATAAGAAGTTAGGTTGGTGTTGGTGATGGAAGAGTAAGAGTTGTGTTTAGTGAAATTTCTTTCTGTTTTACAATTAGTTAAGGCTGTGACTTATACAATTTTTAATTAAATATAGAAAAATGTTCTTGAAGTGAATTTTAGATATGTTGTGCCTCTATGAGTCTAGAATGACTGAAAAATATGTTGATTCAATTTTGGAATGGTTATGATTTTGGAAAGATTATTTTTATTAGACCTGTTCCAGCAGGTACCTTAACTGAGACAGCTATCTTTTAGGATTTTTAATAAAATATAGAAAAATAATATCCAATAGAATTTTTGATATGTTGTGTCTTAGTGAGTCTAGTATTTGAAAAAAATAATTTGGAACCACGTTGATTGAATTTGATTTATGGAATTCACAAAGTTCAGAACTGCTGCCAGGATGCAGGGCAATTGGGGCAGTCTGGTTGGGTGAACTATTTGACCAGGATTTTGTGTTCAGTTTGATCTGAAATTTTAAAGGAATGATTTTAAGATGTAAAACTAAATTCTGTAAAAATTTTAGAGTTTTTAGTCAAGTAGATTATTTTATACAATTTTTCAAAATAAGGATAAAGTGGAGTCTAAAACCAGAATTTACTATTTATATGGTCATTTTGCTAATATTCCTTTTGGATTAGGTTGTGAAGAGGTTGAATTGCCCTAACCTAAGTGTTGAGGATTCTTGGAAGAGTAGGTGTATATATTGGTGTGAGTTGGTTTTAAGGTAAGTACAAACTACATTATTGCATACATTCATATGATATTGAGACTTGAGACATATTTGGTTATAATGTGAATGTTGTGATGAGTATGTAAAATATGTGTTAATGCCATTGATTATATCCATTTGAATAATGAATTGATTAATGTGATTTGAAATATAACGAAATGTGAAATGTGCAAGATGTGATGATGAAATGAAATGTGAATGATATGATGTTATGAAGAGTTGCTTTATTGTGATTTGAGATCATATGAGATGATTGAGACATGGTTGCCTAATTTGCTTATGAAATATAAAATGAAATGAAGAGATGAATGAAATGTTTGTGTGCTTAATATGTTATTCAGATTTCAGAGTTCTGGGTTTGGCGGCATGCCTATGAAATATATGAATAATAGTAACAATCTTGCCGGGTTGAGGATCTCCTCGAGATTAGTCGGGTTGAGGTCCAAGAGACTGGGTCTGTTACACTTGTTTTGGTAACAGTCTTGCCGGGTTGAGGATCTCCTTAAGTCTAGCCAAGTAAAGGTCCAAGAGACTGGGTCTGTTACCCTATCCATGGATAGATATATATATGTGTATATTGCCTACGGGCTTGATGATTATGATTATGGACCAAAGCAGTAACTCTAAACTTTGAATAACATATTAGTGTATTTTGGGCCCATGCTTGTCTTTGTTTTCAATGTGAATCATGAATGTTTTGATTAATTATTAAATAATGTAAAATTGTGAAATATAATATTCTCTGGAATTGATCTTGAATCTTGATTGTGTGACATTAGCATGGCATTAAAGCATCATAGCACTGTAGTTTGTACCACTAAGCCGTTGGCTTAGCGCGAATGTGATTCTTCGCGCAGGTGACAGGGAAGAACCAGAGAGTTCCTCTAGGCTGAGTCGAGCCTAGATTTTGAAGAGTGAATAGTGGGCTTTAAGATCGAAGACTGACTGCCAAACATGTATAAATTTTATGTGTTGTAAAACTTGAGTTTTGATGTATATGAATTTGTAAATATTGTTACTTTCCGTTGCATAGTGAACAAATATTTTATCTACTGTATTTCATAATAAACCTTTACTTTATTTTGTATTAGAAGTGTAAATCCTTTTTGCAGGTTGTAGTTGAGATTATAAGGGGGATTTATAGGAAGTGTACTGAGAATGATTTTGTTTGCATTGGTTTGTGTAAAAATGTTTTCAAAAATCAGAAAAAAACCAGTTTTGTCGACACTTGGGATTAAATTTTTAGGCGAAACTATGGCAAAATTTCTATAAAAATCGGAACTAAAATTTGACTAAGTAAAAGTGGTAGCAACATTAGGTTAGTGTGGCGCCTCTACTCAGCTTACACACGTAGGTCGGGAAGGGGTGTTACAGAATCTCTTCTTCATCTGACTCCAGCTCTACCTCCGGAGTGTCTACATCTGTTTTATCATTTGTTGCTGGGTCAACAATTCTTCTTTTAAACTCCACCTGCTGCGGAGTATCATCCGTCTGCTGAACAATTTCATTTGTTATCTTTTTCAACATGGTAGACTCATCAAAAGTGACATCTATGCTAAAGACTATCTTCTTTATTTATAGGCACCAAAGGCGAAGTCCTTTCACACAAGTGGTGATCTCTATAAAGAGCGCTTTCTTTGCCCTTGGATCTAACTTTGATTCCTTAATACAGTAGTATGTAATGGAACCAAACACACATAAGGAATCATAATCAGTAGCAGGTTTTCTAGACCACATCTCCAAAGGTGTTTTACCACCAATAGCACATGATGGTAAGCAATTAACGAGATAGTATGCATATCTCACAGCCTCAGCCCAAAATTATCTGCCCAACCCAACATTGGATAACATACATTGAACTTTCTCTACCAATATTCGGTTCATGCATTCTGCCACCCTATTGTATTATGGTGTATCTCTAACTGTGAAGTGTCTAATAATGTCTTCATCTTGGCAGAATTTTAAAAATGGATCACTTTTATACTCTCCACCATTATCTGTAACACCCCCACATCCAATACATACACACTACATACACCACAATGTAGTATACATGCATCGAATATAGGAATGCTACGAATTTCTTAACATTCAAAAACATTTCCAATGATACTATAATCTTTCTCATTATACATTATAGAAAATAAGTAATTAACTTATAATATAAAAACAAAATAGATATATATATATATATATTTACTTAATACGCAGCGGAATTTAGAACTATTTACATATAGGAAAACATTTAAATATTTATATTTACAAATGTACATATATTCACATTATAAACAATACTTTACAAAATATTAAAAGAGTTATACATGATTGGCAAATCTTCTCTGATCTTTAAGTCCCAAAATCAACTCTTCAATGTCTACTCTCACTCGGCCTCGATGAGCTCTCGGGTTCAACTCTATCAACTCTATCACCTGCGCGATCAACACTATCGCGCTAAGCCAAAGGCTTAGTAGTACAAAACATGCTAACATTATGCTTGAATGCTATGCAATGTCACACATTCCATTAATATCAACATCATAAGTGAAAAGCTAACATCAAACCTTTGCCTTTCACAAATCATAATCATATAAGCATATCACATCTCAAAGTCCTTTCATGAATTTCATAATTTAATTATTTTGCCATCAATGAATCACATATACACAAAGACAAGCATGGGCCCAAAACACACTAATATGCCATTCAATTTTCAGAGTTAATGCTTTGGTTTTATCACATTTATCATTATCACATATACCCAACTAGGCTTCAAGGATTAGGTTCAACCAAGCTTCAAGGGGAACAAAGCATGCTAAGTCTCAACCCAACTTGGCTTCAAGAACCAAACCCAACCTAGCTTCAAGGGTTGTAACATCTCAATTAGGCTTCAAGGACTAGACCCAACCAAGCTTCAAGGGGAGTAAAACATGTTAAACTTCAACCCAACTTGGCTTCAAGGATCAAGCCCAACCTAACTTCAAGAGATTGTTACTATCATTAAGCATGCCACCAACAACAAACTCTGAAAATAGAATAACACATTAGCCACACAACTCATTCATTAATTTCTTATCAATTTCATTCTCAAATGAATTAACATAGCCAATCATAATGGCTTTATATTCCATTTCATCTCCATTCACATCATAGCATTTCAATCTTTCATATACACAATCATTTGCATCATCATGTCATTCACATTATTCATATATATATATATATCATCATTGATATAAACATAACAACACACATTACTCATATAAATTAACAATGTAATAATGCCACATTTGTACTTACATACAATCATATAGGTTTTGTACTTACCTTAAAAGCAAATCACACCACTCTTAACAATTCCTTGTTCAAGATTCTTCTACTTCTTAAATCAATGATCAATCACTATCTTCAAGACCTAAATCAAAAGTAATAGCATATACTTACTTAGGGATACACAAGAGATAATCCAATTAGGAATTAATTAGGGCAAACCCTAACCCTGACACGCTCACGCACACGGGCGTGTCCATGACCGTGCCCTAACTCCACAACACAGAAGCATTTACATGCTCAACAACATGGACGTGTTCCTGGGCGTGTAAATTCTCAAATCTTACAGTAGCTATGACACGCTCAATAACACGGGCGTGTTACTGATCGTGTCAAACCTACCGCCTCTAACAAAATTGACACGCCTAAAAACCCTGAACGTGCTCATGGGCGTGTCCGGCCACAAATCAAGACTCCGATCAAAACAACCAAACACTCAACAACACACTTCTATTCCTTAACATCCACTTCAACCAATCTTCACAAAACATACCCAAAAACCTATCTCAAACTTGCAACAACACCAAAACAAACCAAAACACATATATCAAAGACAAAACACAAAATCATCTCAAAACCCTCACCACATATACAACATCATCTCTTCCAACCACTTACTCTTTTCTTCAATCCATCCTCAAAATCCATCATCAAATCAACCAAACACTTCTAAACATCTCACAAACAAACAACACACTCTTAAAATCATCTATCAAATCCAAATATCATTTCAAATAAACAAAGATATCAAAAGAGAACTTACCAAAGTTATAAAACTTCTTGAATCAACAACTGGATCACTTGGATTTCCTTCAATTTGAGCTTAGCACATCAAATCCTCTCTTGCTCTCTCTTTCCCTTTGTTAGCCGACCAAACAATGCAAAGAAAAGAAGAAGAAGAAGATGATCCACGGCAAAGAGAAGGAAAGAAAAATGAGAAGCCCAAAGTCAAATTCCCTTTTTCCTTAAAACTCTCTCATCCAAGTAATTAAAATATTAAACAATTCAAATAAACCTCCTCCATTCATTAATTCCTTATTAATTAATTATAAATTCAAACACAAACAAATATCTTCTTCCACTATCTCCATTCTTTGACTTTCCATTGACCTAGGTATATGTTATATATATTCTAATATACGTCACATATACACTCTCTTTAAAGAACCTTTTCTCTTTAAATAAAACATATACATTCAATCCAATATACAACAACAACATAATCAAAACTTTTAGGGCATGCATTGGGATATTACATTATCTGTATAGAAATATTTGACTTTTCTGTTCGTCTGAGTTTTCATCATCTTTTTTCATAAGAGGAAAATTCTCAACACTTCATTCTTTATTTTCATAGTATACACCCATATTCTCCGAGAGAAGCTATCAATAAATGTTACAAAGTAGTACTTTCCTCCTATTGAAGCTGCCTTGGAAGGACCCCACACATCTGAGTGAACATAATCTAAAATACCCTTGGCATCATGGATTGCAGTACCAAACTTTACTCTAGTCTGCTTGCCTTTGACACAATGCTCACAAAAATTTAACTTCTGAGGTTGCACTCCTTTCAATAATTCTTGATCTGACAATAATTTCAAGAATTTATCGCCAACATGTCCCAGTTAATATGCCATAATCTGATTGCTTCCAACTCTTGATTATCACTAGAAGCTACTACTGCTATCCCAATAATTGCATGACCTTGATAGTAATACAAGTTATTATTTTTCCTTATTCCTGTCATTATCACAGTGCATCGGAGATGATTTTTATTACTCCATCTGCTGCATTTATAATGAAGCCCTTTGATTATAGGACTCTTACAGAAATGAGATTCTTCTTCAAACTCGATACATATCAGACATTTGTCAGAGTTCTGATTGATCCATCATGATTCCTCAATTAGAGGAACCAATCCCTTTAGTCATATATGGACCGTCATTTGTTGAGTAAGCTATTGCTCCATCTAGTTCTCTAAAGTCAAAGAACCAATCTCGATTAGGAAACATATGATAGCTACAACCAAAATCAAGTAGCCATACACTAAAAGAGCGTGTTGATGACACAATAGCTAATGAAAGGTCTGAGTCTTCATCATCACACTTGCTACATTTGAATTTACGACAACTTTCCCTTTATCATATTTGCTTTTATTACTCAGCTTGAGATAATTTATCTTCCAATGCCCTTTCTCCTAGCAAAAGAAACATTCATCTTTAGTTGGTCTGAATTTTGATCTCCCCTTCTTTTCTCTCTTCCTATATTGAGAGAGACCTCTCACAATCAATGCTTTTTCTGCTCTACTTGAACTCTATTTCTTATCTTTTTTTCGTAGTTCGTAACTGTATAATGTAGCAGTTACTTTAGAGAGAGTTACTTCAGCCTTTCCATGGAGTAGAGTTATTTTAAGAAACTCAAACTTCTCTGGAAGGGACCCCAACAACATCAAAGCCAAATCTTCATATTTGAAAGTCACATCCAAATTCATCAAATCAGCTACCGGATGATTGAAATTGGTGATGTGCTCATTCATAGTGGTACCAGGAACATAAGTGAAGCAAAACAATCTCTTCTTCATATGAAGCTTGTTATGACTACTTTTCTTCAAAAATTTTTCCTCCAATGCCTTCCACAATTTACTTGCAAAAATTTCTTTAGAGAAAACATACTTCTATTCTCTAGAAAGGCACGATCGAATTGTACCACAAGCCACAAGATTGATGGCTTTCTAATTTTTTTTATCAATGTCTTCTAGTTTCTCTTCTTCAATGGCAATTTCTAGAACTTGCTGAAAGAGAGTGACTAGAAACTCACTTTTTCACATACCAAAATGACTCATACAATAAAAAATCTCCACTGTAAATCTAGCATTTGACACAACTTGACCAAATTGACGAAGTGAATGCTGTATCCTATGTAGTGGATGATTTGCTTGAGTCATCTGCCATTTTTTCTTTAAAAAATTATTTAATAGCTAACAAATGCGGAATATAAATAATCCAAGAAAATCTTTTCTAATATGGAAGATCAGACTAGGCTGTAACCACAGAGTATACTCAGAAAACCTTGGCTTTAATGCCAATTGTTGTGAAAATTAGATTAAATTTTCACCAATAATATGTATAGTGTGTAAACAGTTGCAATAATTAATTATACCAGAAATATTTTTAAGAAAAAGAGGTGGGTCATAATGGACACGCTTAAATACCAAGTCTTTTCTTAGACAAAATTTTTCTAGACATATAATTAATAGCATAAAATACCACTACAATTATACCTAAAATAGCTATTAAATAAATAATAAAGAGAATACCAAAATTTAATGATGTTCGACCAATTTTACCTACATTTTTGGACACACCAAACTAATTTTATACTATCAAAGAAGAAATACAAAAGAGAGAGAAGAGATAAAAAATATTAAAGCCTTAGAAATGAGAAGGCTTAATATTTTGGGATGGATTTACAAAGGAAGAGAAGGGTCCCTTATATAGCCAAAAAACCTCACATCCATTCTCACATCTTTCGATGTGGGATTCAATAAATAGCCAAATATAACATTTAGAGCAGCATGGATGGAGAGAAAGTTGAAGGAGAGATATGTACATACAAAGCAAAAAAAATAAAAAATAAAAAATTACTGCCTTTTTTCTTAAGTTTTACAAATATCAATTCTTTGCAAGCTAAAAAAATCTCAGCTATCAGAATAAAAATGCTGTATAGTAGTACAAAATGGTTTTCCTATTGGTGTCATCGGAATTGAATCCAACATTGTGAAAATAAGAAATTTGTAAGATTACCATTTGACCTTTTAGTGATACAAAATTATAATAACACGTAAAAAGTTAATAATATCAAAAATATCAAAATCATATAAAAGTAAAAAAAATCCAGATTAATTTTATTATTATAAAAAATAAAAAATAAATTCATAATCAAATGGTTGAATGTTGAACTATGAGATTCAATTAAAAATCACTAGGTTCAACTGTAATTCATAACATTTCTAATGTTTTTTTACTTTTTACTCGTTGGATCTTTTAATTGAATCAACCCATTTTTGCTTATGCTTATGGGCAATTTAATTTCTGACATCAAATCAATGGAATTTTGTTGTTGAAAGGTAATACAGCTAGTCTCACATATTTAGATTCTACAACTGCTGCTATGCTTGCCAACATATTTTTCCAATTAGCAGCCCTATTGAGGAGGCTGCTACTTTCACTAAAATAGCTCAAGTATGTGTTTTGTTTTTAAGCAATGTGGGCAATTTGTTTCACCACATGAGACCATGAAAAAAACTAGTTATTTTTAGTTTTAGTCTTCGACTTTAGAATTTGAATGGTCTTTTTATTTCATTGCTTTTAATTGTTTTTTATAAACTAAACCTAGTGTCACATGAATGGCTTCTTGAATAAGCCAAATACCCTATGTATTTGTAAATTTAACTAAATGAATATATATATAACTTTTCATCTTCTTTTGCTTTGTCTTCTCACATACCAAAACACCCTTTTTGCTATGAAATTTTCTGCTTTTTTTTCTTTTTTTTCTGATTTTATTTTTTTTAAACTTTTACCCTTTATTATTTGATCTAAAGCTTTCAATTGGTATCACACCACCCATTTTAGCAGTGTAAATTATGGAATTTGGGCAATCAAAATGAAGGCATATTTGCAAGCATTTGATCTTTGGAGAGAGCAAATCTTGCTTTGGCTCAAATCCAAAATCACAATGAAGAATAAAAAGTTTAAAACCTTAATGCCTATTCAATCCACTCTGATAATGTTTTCATCAGAATTATGGCTTGTACTATACCTAAAGAAGCTTGAAATAAGCTTTAAGAGGAGTTTTAAGGGAGTACAAGAACAATGCAAATGCAAGTTCTTAATTTGAGAAAGGAATTTGGGTCCTTGAAAATGAAGGATATTGAATTAGTGAAGGAGTTTGCCGATAGAGTTCTCAATGTTGTGAATCAAATTAGGATTCTTTATGAAGATTTGAGTGACAAGAGATTGAAGAAAATTTTGATTTCTTTGCCCAAAAAATTTGAGGTAAAGATTTCTTTTTGGAGGATTCAAGAGACCTCTCTCAAATCTCACTTTCAGAATTGCTTTATGCTTTGTAAGCAATGGAGCAAAGGAGAGCAATTAAACAAGAGGAATTTGTTGCTGAGAATGCTTTTATGGAAAAGAACAAGGGCAAGGCTCCTTCCACTAGTGGCACTCAAAAGTAAGGAGAAAAGAAGGGAAAAGGAGAAAAGAAGAAGTTTCCAGCTTGTTCTCATTGTAAGGACACTCATCTGGAAAAATTTTGCTGGTATAAACCAAATGTCCAATGTAGAGTATGTAAACAATTTGGTCATGTGGAAAAAGTTTGCAAGAACAAGGAGGAAAATAAGGCTCAAGAAGCTTAATTAGTAGAAGAAGATCACAAAGCTAAGGCAACTACATTTGTGGCTCTTTGTCAAAGCTCTAATAGCAACAAAGATGCTTGGTTGTTGGATAGTGGTTGCACTAGAAATGGAGAATATGTTAAAGTTATGGGCAAAAGTCAACTTTCCATTGAGATTCCAAAAAGTATTAAACTAATTTTAAATATTCTTTATTTGCTAGAAATTAGTCAAAACCTATTGAGTATTTGTCAAATGCTTGAGAAGAATTATTCTCTTTTATTTCTATGATAAAACTTGTATTATTTATGATCCAAATGAGAAATAAAAGTTTCATTTTTGATTGGAAGCAACCTAAGTTGATTACTTTGAATGCAAGTATTGTTGATGAATCACACTTATGGCATAAGCGCTTTTAGTCACTTCAATTATGGTTTTTTTTTTACATGTGATGCATGCCAAATACTTAGTTGAAAACATGCATGTTGTCGATGTTATTGATGATGTATGTGAAGTGTGTGAATTTAAAAAGCAAAAAGGCTTTTTTTCCCATCAAATTCAGTTTGGAGAGCTACTAAAAAGCTACAACTGATTCACACAGATTTGCGAGGACCTATGAGTGTTTTGACTCCAAATGGAAGTAGATACTTTCTAATTTCATTGAAGATTTCTCCAGAATATGTTGGGTTTTAAATTTTGAAATCAAAAGCTGATGTGTTTATGAAATTTAAAGCTCTTATGGAGAATGAATTTGGTTGTTCCATTAAGGTACTCAGGCCAAACAATGGAAATGAGTACAAGGCTAAAAATTTTGAAGAAATTTGCAGGCATTCATGCATTAAGCATCAATTTACAACTTCTTACACTTCTCAACAAAATGGTATAAGTGATAGGAAGAACAGAACCATCATGGAGATGAGTAGATGCTTACTATTTGGGAAGGATATCTCCAAGTTCTTGTAGGCTGAAGTAGTTAATAATCTTATGTACTTATTGAATAGGATTCCTACTAAAGCTCTTGATAAAAAAAAACTCAATGCTGGTATGGGTTTAAACCTTCTATTACTCACTTGAAAGTGTTTGTTATACACTAGTGCATGAAGGGAAAAGAGAGCTTGATCATAAGTCTAAACTAGGAAACTTTGTAGGTTACAATGACTCTACCAAAGGTTACCAAGTGTATCAAGTATAGTCTAAAAAATTTATTGTTAGTAGAGACATCAAAGTTGATGAGTTTGCTAAGTGGAATTGGGAAATGAATGTAGTACCTTCCATAATGAAAATCACTAGTGATAATCTTCCCTATTAATTAGAAGATGAAAATATTGAGAAAGATAAAGATGCTTCAGTTAGAGGCACTGGAAAACTTGCTGATATTTATGCTAGATATAATTTGTTATGTTAGAACTAACAAGCTATGAAGAAGCAACTAAATTTAAAGAGTGGAGGAAAGCTATGAAAGAAGAAATGATGATGATTGAGAAGAATGGCACATGAAACTTAGTGGATAAACCAGTAACCAAGAATGTTATTGGTGTAAAATAGATTTTTAGAACCAAGTACAATACAGACGATTCAATTCATAAACACAAATCCAAGTTGGTTGTAAAAGGGTATGCCTAACTACTCAAGTTGAATTTTGGCTACTTTTGTTTCCGTGGCAAGACTTGATACTATTAAGCTTATTTTGGCTGTAGCAGCAGCAAAAGGCTGGAAAGTATTTCATCTTGATGTGAAGTCTACATTTTAAAATGAAGTACTTCAAGAGAAGATATATGTAAGTCAACCTGAAGGTTTTGAGCTAGCTAGCAATGAAGATAAAGTGCACAAGTTAAATAAGGCCCTCTTTGGCCTTAAGTAGGCTCCAAGGGCTTGGTATAGTAGAGTTGATGATTATTTTTTGCAATAAGGAGGTAGGAGGAGCATGAATGAGCACACTCTTTATTCCAAAATTAGTTTAGATGGTAATATACTCATCATTTATTTATATGTTGATGATTTGCTGATTACAGGTAATGATGAGCAAATTGTTTAATAATTCAAGTTTCACATGATTAATGCTTTTGAAATGTTTGACTTGGGCTTGATGAAGTTTTTATTGGGGATGGAGGTTGAATAATTTAAATCATTTATTTTACTTACTCAAAAGAAATAAGCTCAATAAAATTTGAAGAGGTGTCATATGGAGAACTCCAAATTAATGAGCACTTCAGTAGCGCATAATGAGAAGTTAAGAAGAAAGATGGGTCTAAAGGTGTTGATGCTGCCATTTACAGAAGTTTGGTGGGTGGTTTGCTATATTTGACTGCCACCAGACCTAATTTAATGTATGCATCTAATCTACTTTCAAGATTTATGGGCTCTCCAATACAAAATCATTTTGCTGCAACCAAGGGAGTCTTAAGATAATTGAATGGGACATCTAATCTAGGTGTGAAGTTTTTGAAGCAAAATGATTATGTTTTTGTATGGCTATGTTGATAATGATTAGGCTGGTGATGTCAATGATTGCAAGAGCACATCCAGTTAGTTGTTTTCTCTTGGTTCCAATCTATTTTCATGGAGAACAAAGAAGCAAGAAGTGGTTGCTTAATTATCTGCTAAAGCTGAATAAATTTTAGTTACTAATGCTACAAATTAAGTGATTTTGTTAAGAAATCTTCTTGATTATTTGAATGAAACTTAAGGTGAGGCAACTATCATTTTGTATGACATAAAATCTGCTATTGCCATTGCTGAAAACCCAATTCAGCATGGAAGGGCAAAGCACATATCAATAAAGTATAATGTTGTGAAATAAGCTAAGAAAAATAAAGTTTTTGAATCTTAAACTTTGCAAATTAGAAGGGAATCCTTCTGATTTGATGATGAAAGCCTTGCCAAAATCAAGATTTGAAACATTGAGAGATCAAATTTGTGTTTTCAATAAAAGTAGTAAGGAGGAGAGTTAAAGAGATTGCTACTTTCGCTAAAATAGTTTAAGTATGTGCTTTTTTTTAAGTAATGTGGGTAGTTTGTTTCACCACTTAAGACTATGAAACAAACATGTTGTTTTTAGCTTTAATCTTTACTTTGGAATATGAAGGGGTCTTTTTATTTTGTTACTTTTAATTGTTTTTTATAAGCTAAACCTAGTGTCACCTGAATAGCTTCTTGGATAAGCTAAATAGCCTATATGTTTGCAAATTTATCTAATGAATATATAGGTGACTTTTTGCTTTCTTTTGCATTGTCTTCTCACATACCAAAGCACTACTTTTGCTTTGAAATTTTATGCTTTTCTTCTTCATTATCTAATTTTTCTTTTTTAATTTCTATCATCCATCATTTAATATAAAGCTTTCAAGCCCTCCTTCTCTGAAAGCTACTGATTCCTAGCAAACCTGCCATAAATCCTTTATTTCATGTTCTTGCATGCTTATTTATAATCTATAATATTAAGAAATGCAAGGAAAGATTCAAAAACCTGGATTTCCTCCCACTAAGGCAATTATATCATCAACTTAGGCATTGAAGCAATATTATATGAATTCAGACAATAACAAACTCTCAAAAATAATTCTATTGGCAATTGAAAATTTATATCTAGAATACTGACATAGATTAGTTAGTCAAGCATATAGACTCTACAAGGTCCTAAACTAACCTATCAAATCCGTCAAGCAGCCCCTCGCCTGTGTATGCACTGCAGCCTATGAATTTGTAATGTCTAGTTTATCCATACTCTCTAGATACCCAAAGTGTCATCATAACCATCTTCGAAAGAAGAGGCAAAGGTTATAAGTCACCAAAGCAAAACTATTGGGAATTGTAAGAATTTACTTAATATTTTTTATAAGAAAATTTACTTAGTTAATCTCTAGATATTTCATATTTTGGTGGAAAATTTTATTACACTTTGATTTTACCTTGAATATAAGCAAAGCAATAATAACCATGATGTTAGGTAGAAAATAAAAATTAAATTATTATTAATATTTCTTTACAAGTTAACTTACTAAATTGGTTTTAGGCCATATTTGTTTATGGTTATCAAGTTTTTTTGGTTACTTGATGGCTTAATAATATGTGAAGCTTCTACATAAATGAAAGCAATTGTAGTCCAACACAAGGTGGATGCTCTCAAGATGTTTTTTGTCGTTTTCCTATGTTCCTCTCTTTTTTGTGTATTTGCTTCTTCATATGTGGAAGAGCAAGTGCTTGTCTATGGTGTGCATGTGCATATGTGTTTTCTCAGTAAAAAAATGGTATTAGAGCTAACTTCTCAGTGGCTATGGGATTTGAGAGACTAAATTAGAGTGAGTTTTTGAGAGGTTAAATGGCTTCAAATATCATTATTATTCCTACTGTGGCTTCTTCTTCTTCTTCCTTTTTTTAGTGAGAATACCAGATTTAGGTAATTAAGATTAAGTCTTAATTGAAGTCTTTGAGATTATGGAAATTGGAGAGCAAGATAGAGAGTTTCATCACTAAGAGTTAACCCAGTAGTAGTTCAAATCAAGAAACATGAGGAGAAATGAAAAATGATAAGGTTGTCACTTGTCTACATTCAACATTGTCTAACTATAAAAAACATGCAGATTATCAATGAAATTTTTTAATGGTAATCCTAACATTTTTTGTCAGTAACATTGTGTCTCGATAGATTACCGACAAAAAAAATTATATTCTTGATTCCCTTCTTGGAAAAATCTCCCCTAATAGAATCCACTTTCGTGGGTAAGTATCAACAACTTACTGATGCTGCATTCAATCATGAAATTTCACAATAAGCAGAGAGCATAAATATTTTGGTAAATCGCCAACACAACTTTAGTCGGTATTTGTTTTATTAATAGTTTTAAAAATTAGTTTTGTCGATACTTTGTTGGAAAAATTTCAAATATCTGTTAATAAGACCGTTAGTAATTTTTTTAATCTATTTAGTTAAAAAAAAACTTTGTAGGCAAGCTGTCGATAATTTTTTTTAATTTTTTTTAAATAATTATTTTTTGTAATTTAAAAAATTAATATAATTATCTAGACTTCCTCATATTCTGAATTTGATGAGCTTGATTCTAGTATATCTTCATCTTATTCAGATTCCCCTTCATCAATGTCAACTAGCTAGCCAGATGGATCATTCAAAGGACATGGATCATCATCTCTTGATATTTTCTCTATTTCACTTACAAAATCACATTCATCTTCTTAAAAGGTAGTTTCTTGGTTTGAGGTTTTCGTTGGTAATTCAGGAAGATCAACAATTGACCGAGATTTGATTTTACAAACTACCAACCAATCATGTGTATCTCATCTCAAACTAGGATATAACATATAGTAAACCTATGAAGCTTGTATTGCTATAATAAAAGGTTCATACTTATTTTTCATTCATCTTTTGTTAACATCTACTAATTTATATGTTCTATGAATCCTTATTCTAGCTATAACATGGTCATACCAGTTACATTTAAATAAGACATCTCTCTTAATTGGCAGAGCTACATATTCCACTTCAACAATATAAATTAAGTGATCATAGAAGTTGATGGCGAATCTGTGCTATCGCAGTGTTACCGCAAGTGCACGGGTCGCGTAAGTAATAAAATGGTGAGTAAGATATCATTCCACTTGGGACAAGGTCAAGTACTAGTGCAAATTTCAATTGTTGTTTAGCAAATCAATAGTTTTTGTGATGATTCAAATAAAAGATGAATTACTTAATAAATTAAAGTAAAAAAAATTGAATATTGTGAAAAAAGAGTTGATGATGAAAATACTATCCAGATATTGAATCCCCCTAGCCATAAAAATATTTATGAATATGAATTTAATTAAATCAAATAGTAGAGCTAGATTGACATTCCTCTAAATTAGATCAAAACCTCTCTCGAGTGAATTAATGTAACATCCCTGACAATTCTCACACAAAATTATCAGAGAATGTTACTCAATATACTATCAGTACTCTAACCAATTTATTGACAAAGTTTTCTTTTAGAATGTTACTAACAAAAATCTTCAAATAATAATATAATTTGTATAATACAACACTTATAAATTCAACATTTAAACCAATCTCCAATATCTCCAATAATCTAATTACTAATTATAAATCAGATAACTATCATAAGTTTGTCAAATCAAATAAATATATAATACATTACTTTATTTGATAATCATTCACTAGAATCTCAAACTTCATCCTCTAAATACATATATTCTTTTCATATTTATAAATTTGTACAATCTCTCAAATAGCCAAATTAAATTGTATATATACATTTTATAACTTATGAGTACAATATACAAAAGATCTCTATATGTACTGTAGGTAATTTCCTGAGATTCTTAATTCCACTTCTTAACTTGTTCCGATGTCCTGATACCTGCGTGTCAGAAAATAATTCTAACACGCTAAACAAAGCTTAGTAGTGCTTGTATAAGCATATTTTGTCACTTAATATTAAAGAAAAATACTTATGGAAATATAGTAATAACACTTAGTTTTAAGAAATATTTCAATATATTAACTATTTTCAATAACAAACCAGGATATTATTTTGATTACACAAAATAATAACTTTAACTTTATAAAAGTCATCATGCTATACTATACTCTCAGTATTGCAACTTTTCTCTTTATGAATTATTTTATTTAAGACTTACTTTCTCATTTGTTAACATTGCTCACAATACACTTATTTTATTTTTCAGTAAGCCTTACTTTTCAATTTTACATATAGGATAATTTTATTCAATCTATAATTTTCAGCACTTAAATTTAGTGCTATAGTGCTATACTTTGGGGCACTTTATATCTTATATCATTATATACACTTTCAATCATTACAACACTTATAAAGTTATGGATTAATTCAATAACTTGAGTATAATATTTCGATTCTGTGCATTAGAACTTTCACTTGTAAACATTAATATATACATTACCAATCACTTTCACATTGTAACACAGTAAGTTGATTTTAAGTAATTGACTTATATTATTATTTTGAATTTCTTTCATTATTCATAACATCATATTCACATATATTTTCAATTTGGATAACTTCATTAAATATGCCCATACATACTGAACTCACATCATAGGTTTGGATAATAAGTTAGTGTAGCAATTTTAATGCCAAGTCTCAAGAATATATATATATATATATATATATAATGGCAATTATGATCACTGTCACTGATGACACAATGTGTCCATTAATGGCATGAGATGCCCACTATCACTATGGCTATCCTTCCTCTGGTTAGCCATTCAATTTAAAGCTAGATCTAAAATCAGTATGATTTGGGCAATTCATTAGTTTTGATTAACACTTAATTGTGTATATCATTTCAATGGTACAATAAAAAATCAACATTTAGTATTATATATCTTTGTCACATATCCAAAGTTTATCACTCTTTTCCATACTTTTAACACATACACATGAATTCTAACACAAAAGTAAGAAATATAAACACATTAGCCTTATACTAGGCCTTTATTTCACAAAATACAAGCCAAAAACATCATCCAGGTACCCCACGGCTGTGGCATCTCAACACCACGCCCGTGGGATACAAAATGAAGCTGTCACATGCCTTTGTAGATTCCCACAGTCGTGGCATTCAGGGACCACGGCTGTGGCATTCAGAATGGCTCTGTTTTATTAAAATTTTTAAAGAAACAACCTCACTCTCAACCCCACAGTCGTGGCACTCAATTGCCACGTCCGTGGTGTTGGTTTTGGGTCTATTTTCGGAGTAATTCTTCCTCCAATAGTCCCGACTTTGGTACCACACCCATGACACCTTTAAGTCACGCTTGTGGCATCCCAAAATTATGTATTTTACATTTTTAACTTCATTAAACACAAACATATTAAAGATCTAAGTTAAAAATGTATCAAAACCAAATGTTTGACATAAAAAGAGTTCATATCAAATAATTTACTAAAACTTCACTTAATCAAACTTTCAACCATCTCATATGGATAAAAACAACATCAAACCGCCCAATACTCATAAGGGTTGAATTAAGAATCAAACTCATCATATAAAAGTTATTTTTTACTCATTAATCTATTTAATCAATACTTTCAAGAAATATTTCATTATAAATAACTCAATCAATCAATTCATACATTAAAACTCATAAAAATTCTTATATTTGTAAATTATAATACAAAAGCACATACCTCTTTAAATTTCCTCTTTCTCTTTCTTTTTCTCTCTTTCCCTTTGATTACTTATTGATAATCTTGCCTTTTCTAGCTTATTCTTCTAAAAATCTATACCTATATGTGATTTTCTCTTAATCCTTGATTAACTTGATAAAAGGAAGAAGAAAATAGAAAAGATGGTAATGGTGGTGGAAGATGGCGTGGGAGATGGAAGAAGAAATGAGAAGTTTCCACACACACACATGTACACACACAGATATATATATATAGTTTAATCAAGCGAGGGAATGCTCATAATAACTATGGTGCACCCTCATTCTTAACTGTTGATTCTAAATCGAGTTTTAGTCCCGTAAAACCATAAAAATAATTTTTTCAGTAAATTTTGAGATATACTATTCACTATTCTCTGCTTATAGCATTTATCCACATTACTTTTATCACTATACATTATCAATTATCAATATTAGTTAAAAAGTTTCATGTTTAAAATCTTAACCATTACAATTCTCCCCCACTAAAGAAATTTCATCCTCGAAATTTACATGCTATGGCAATAAGCCATTTAATTTATAACTAATCTCAAATCTCACATAAAATTAATTATTTTATTAATTTACATAACTTTTATTTATGTTTGATATCAATAAATGTAACACTTTCAGAATAATCTTATTATAGAACTGCAGAAGATTCAACTCTACACACTTACACTATTTAAGTTCAATTCAGTAATTGCCTTTAATTCTCTTTAGATTTTTTTAAATATAATTTGTGTCATTACATTCCACTATTATATATATCTCTTTCTTTCTCTTATATACTAAACTTTAAATCCTAGTTTCGAATAGTGGGTTACTGATGGCAAATAAATGCCCATTGTATAAATATGGCCAAAGGCCCACTATGGCACGAATGCCCACTGTATATGATGACACAGAGTGTCCACTGAGAGAAAGGGACCAAAGGTCCTCTATGATGCAAAGAGTCCATTGATTGCATAGATGCCAATATCACTAGGACATATATAAAAAAATGTCCTCTGTGGCACAAAGTGCCCATTTTCAATATGGGACATAAGTGTCCTCTATGGCACAGAGTGCCCACTTTTAATATAGGACATAAGTGTCCTCTATGGCACAAAGTGCCCACTTTCAATATGGGACATAAGTGCCCTCTATGGCACAGAGTGCCTACTTTCAATATGGCATAAAATGCCCACTATCACTTTGAACATTACCCTTTAGCTAATCCAGAAACTAGATTTAACATCAGTATAATCGATCAATACTTTTATTTCATTGTTACAAATTATTGTCAATTATAATATCTTTTGGAATATAACACTTTCTTTTTGAAGTGTTTGTTTATTATTGTGAATTTATAAGATATGAGCAATTATTTCAAACACATTTATCATATGAACATATATACACATTATATTTGTTTTCGATTAGTTTGACTAATTTTATTTATTCATCAATCTTTACCTTTCAAATCAATTCCATGTTTCCACTATAATAATGAAATCTAAATAGATTTCCACTCTTAATTGTTTAATTCTTTTCTTAACATATTAAGAATTTACAACTATTTTTTCATTTTAAGAGTATATATACATATATAATGTATTCACTATGTTTAATACACACACTCACACACACACACACACACACACACACACACATATATATATATATATTTCTAACTTGATCCACAATATATCATTTCACCAGAAGGGTTAAACTACCTACAAATCTCACTACATTATTTCCTTTTCACATTATAAATTCCTTTCTTTCTATTGTATCAATTAGCATCAATTAACTCTTTAACACTTGTATAAAAAATCTATAACCTTTCTTTAATCACCAAATAATATTACTATCACGTATTTCATAAGTACACAATATGTAAATCTCACATTCTTACTTTCATTACTCAATCAATTCCTATATACACCTCTTTGTTTTCTTTATCTTGCTCTTCAAACAATTTAAAATCATCAATAATTCATCAATATATCATTCTTCTCACTTTGCTTCATAAATTATCTTATTTCTTTATGAATAATGTTAAATCCACTAATCACTTGTAATCATCTTTTATCTTTTCTCTAACCTTACACTTATTTCAAATATCTAATTGCATTTATCTATACTTTCCTCAAGTTTTCTTCAAATCTAAGTTTCATAATTTAATATATTGATTTCATTTCAATCTTACAAGCAATCTTTTGTCAATTATAACTGTTTCTAAGATGTATTCAATAATTCATTATTAATTCCACCCACAAACCCCTACTTTGTGAAGGTATAAGATGGTAGAAATATGCATGTCCATATGAATGATCATGTGTCTCACTGTTGAGATTTATTTTCAAAGTTTGAAAAATAGAAATTTTGCACAAGCATACGCATGACTATACAAATGATCATGCATATCTCTACTAGAATTTCGTTTCATGATTTAATCAATAAGTTATCAATAATTCAACTCAAAAAAATTGAGGAAATAGGATCCAACTCTTCAAAGCATAATTAAATTCAAATCTAAACTTCCATAACCCTAAAATCTTTCAAAACCTTATTTTCTTCCACAACCTTATATCAACTTATAAATGATTCAATGATAGATTTAATCATTGTTTTAGTTAATAATCTATAAATACACATTTACATATTGCAAGAATAACTTTACTATCATAGAAGTAAAGTTTTATACTCGTGTTATTATTATTTTTAATTATTTAATACACCATATCTTTCACAAGTAATGATGTTTAATCAATTCATAAATCTCTTTGCATAATAAAAAACAAAATCATTTCAAATAATAGCAAAATAAGTATTATATAAGCACTAATCTCTTTAAAAATACTCTTCCATCACTTTTCCTTTCAATATTTTGTTTTGATGATGTTTTAGAAGATAATAGAAGACACTAGAAATCTTTAAATAGGTTTTAGGACTTTTATCCAATATATTCACTTATACAATACTTTCGATGCATTCACTTTCTTTAATTAACTATCACTTCAATTTTTAATGCCAAAACATTATAAAAAATTACTTTGGACACTTTAAAACCCCATTATCCATATTTCACATCTAAATTACAGCTCGAATTCATTTCGAGCTATAAGAGTATTTTCATAATTTTTTACCTCTTCAAAATCTTTTCCAAAAATACAGATATTATCCATACTCTGATTTAATGTTACTCTTATTAAGGCTTATTTAACCTTATCACTATCAGTTTCAAATACTCAAGCTACACATAATATCATAATCAATCCAATTTACACTTATATATTCACTTAATGTAGAAAATCAATACTTAAAATTTTAAAGCATGACAATTCTCATTCTAGTAAGAAATTTCATTCTCAAAATTTATCTATCTGCCATAATTGATTCCCCATATTCCAATAAATTATTACACTTCCACTGTTACATTGATATATCTCTTTAACTACTTATATCTTGTTTTCTTTTTACATCCTTCTTTTCACAAATAGGTCTACTGCACTCCAAACAATACACTATGAATTCTCAATCAATTCTTAGAAAACATTCTACTACCATAAACATATGAAATATCAATTGTATCAAACATATACCTACTTATTCGATTCACATAACTTAGATAATTGCATTTCACTTCTCCCATAACTCCACATGCCAGAAATGACTAAACCATTCTCTGATAGCACTAAATGTAACATCCCCTGACAATTCTCACATAAAATTATCAGAGAATGTTACTTGATATACTATCAGTACTCTAACCAATTCATTGACAAAGTTTTCTTTCAAAATGTTACTAACAAAAATCTTCAAATAATAATACAATCTATATAATACAATACTTATAAATTCAACATTTAAACCAATCTCCAATATTTTCAATAATCCAATTACTAATTATAAATCATATAACTATCATAAGTTTGTCAAATCAAATAAATATATAATACATTGCTTTATTTGATAATCATTCACTAGAATCTCAAACTTCATCCTCTAAATACATATATTCCTTTCATATTTACAAATTTGTACAATCTCTCAAATAGCCAAACTAAATTGTATATATACATTTTATAACTTATGAGTACAATATACAAAAGATCTCTATATGTACTGTAGGGAATTTCCTGAGATTCTTAATTTCACTTCTTAACTTGCTCGATGTCTTGATACTTGCATGTTAGAAAATAATTCTAACACGCTAAGCAAAGCTTAGTGGTGCATGTATAAATATATTTTGTCACTTAATATTAAAGAAAAATACTTATGGAAATATAGTAATAACACTTAGTTTTAAGAAATATTTTAATATATTAACTATTTTCAATAACAAACCAACATAATATTTTGATTACACAAAATAATAACTTTAACTTTATAAAAGTCATCATGATATACTATACTTTCGGTATTGCAACTTTTCTCTTTATGAATCATTTTATTTAAGACTTGCTTTCTCATTTGTTAACATTGCTCACAATACACTTATTTTGTTTTTCAGTAAGTCTTACTTTTCAGTTTTACATATAGGATAATTTCATTCAATCTATAATTTTCAGTACTTAAATTTAATACTATACTTTGGGGCACTTTATATCTTATATCATTATATACACTTTCAATCATTACAACACTTATAAAGTTATGGATTAATTCAATAACTTGAGTATAACATTTCGATTCTGTGCATTAGAACTTTCACTTGTAAACATTAATATATACATTACCAATCACTTTCACATTGTAACATAGTAAATTGATTTTAAGTAATTGACTTATATTATTATTTTGCATTTCTTCCACTATTCATAACATCATATTCACATATATTTTCAATTTGGATAACTTTATTAAATATGCCCATACATACTGAACTCAGATCATAGGTTTGGATAATAAGTTAGTGTAGCAATTTTAATGCCAAGTCTCAAGAATATATATATAATGGCAATTATGACCACTATCACTGATGACACAATGTGTCCATTAATGGAACGAGATGTCGACTATCACTATGGCTATCCTTCCTGTGGTTAGCCATTCAATCCAAAGCTAGATCTAAAATCAGTATGATTTGAGCAATTCATTAGTTTGATTAACACTGAATTGTGTATATCATTTCAATGGTCCAATACTTTTATCAACATTTAGTATTATATATATTTGTCACATATCCAAAGTTTATCACTCTTTTTCATACTTTTAACACATACCATGGCACCTTTAAGCCACGCCCGTGGCATGCCAAAATCTTGTATTTTGCACTTCATTAAACACAAATATATTAAAGATCTAAGTTAAAAATATATCAAAACCAAAATTTTGACATAAAAAGAGTTCATATCAAGTAATTTACTAAAACTTCAATTAATCAAACTTTCAACCATCTCATATGGATAAAAACAACATCAAACCACCCAATTCTCATAACGGTTGAATTAAGAATCAAATTCATCACATAAAAGTTATTTTTCACTCATTAATCTATTTAATCAATACTTTTAAGAAATATTTCATTATAAATAACTCAATCAATCAATTCATGCATTAAAACTCATAAAAATTCTTATATTTGTAAATTATAATACAAAACCACATACCTCTTTAAAATTCCTCTTTCTCTTTCTTTTTCTCTCTTTCCCTTTGATTACTTATTGATAATCTTATTTTTTTAGCTTATTCTTCTAAAAATCTATACCTATATGTGATTTTCTCTTAATCCTTGGTTAACTTGATTAAAGGAAGAAGAAAATAGAGAAGATGGTGATGATGGTGGAAGATGGCATGGGAGATGGAAGAAGAAATGAGAACTTTCCACACACACACACATGTACACACACATATATATATAGTTTAATCAAGTGAGGAAATGCTCATAATAACTATGGTGTACCTTCATTCTTAACCGTTGATTCTAAATCGAGTTTTAGTCCCGTAAAATCTTAAAAATAATTTCTTCAGTAAATTTTGAGATATACTATTCACTATTCTCTGCTTATAGCATTTAACCACATTACTTTTATCACTATACATTATCAATTATCAATATTAGTTAAAAAGTTCCATGCTTAAAATCTTGACCATTACAATTAATCCCTAATCACTAAGTAGAATGCTAGAAATCTCTTCTTAAGCATAATTAAATTGATCTTGCAATAAGAACAAGGAAATTTAAACCAAATGGTCTTGCAAGTCTATCTCTAGCACTCCAATCAACCCTCAATCCTAATGAAAATTCTATTCATATCAAGCTTTCTCAAGTCAATAATTTTAAAATTGCAACCAATCAATAAGTATGCTATTATCAATTGGAAATAAGAAATTAAGAATCAAAAGGATAAAACAACTCAATCAAATGATTTAATTTAATAAGAACTATTCAATCCATACAACAAGGCTAGGGTTCATCAATACCTAGATAGAAATATTTTAGCTCATGTTCATAACCAGAAAACCAAAACAAAAGAAATAAGTAAAAGAATTCTAACAATCCTTAATGAGTGATTTGTTTTTCTTCACTTCAATCCTTGAATATTGATTTGAATCTCGTATGAATTGGATCTGTACCTTCACTCTTAGCTTCCAAAACTCTCTTTTTCTTAGGAAGTCGGGTCTAATAATAAAAACTGAATCCCTAATTCACACTTTAGCTCAGATTTTACAGCCTAGAAATTTTGCATGATATGTCTATTGACACAGGCGTGTTTGTGGGTGTGTCAACCGCGTTGTTTTGAACTTTAATGACATGGGCAGTGACATGCTCATGTCCTTGGATGTGTCATTGCTACTGTAATGCTGAGTTAGGGACATAGTCAGTGACACACCTATGTTTTTGGGCATATCATAGCTTCTGTAAGGTAGGATCAATGGCACTTTTAGTGACGCGCCCATATTTCTGGGCATGTTAAAGCTTCTATAAAGTAGTTAAATGACACGGCCATTGACACGCCCATGTCAATGTGCGTGTCAATTGAAGAATTTGCCTAAAATAGTTATTTTCCTTGTCTTTCATCCGTGATTCCGACCTAAATAACCTTAAGGTCCCAACGTGTCAAAGGTTCCTGGAATCAACCCTAATAAACACTTGAACAAACAAATTAAACTCAATTTAACAATAAATATACTAAGAAATAGGGGCAAAAATATCATCAACTATACACTTATCAGAAGTCATAAGAAGTTTTACTATAGTTTGACTCCTTAATGCAAACTCTATTATTAACTGTGGACCTTTTAGAGAAATGTGATTTTGTGTGAAATTTAAATCCATTCACAAATAGCACTTCATAGTTGGCAATGGACCCTTTACTATATTCAATATGCACTTTTTATTTATAATTTCACCATTGTCATGTGCCCATGCAATCAATTAATTAGTATAGTTTAATATAATTATATCTACATATCTAATTATATATAATAAATTCATAACAAGTTAAATATGAAATCAAACTTACATATTTTCAAACCATTTTAAGAAATGTTTATCAATCTTTGCATCAATTTGAGAATTAGAAATATCTTTATCCAATTCTCGTAGCCATTCAATGTAAATACTTCGACATATGGAAATAGAAGTAATTAAAAAATAAATAAAAATGATAAATTTAATTAACTGAGGTAATTTATATATATATATATACTTACTTTGAATATGGAGTAACTTCATTGCAATTACATAAAAATATATGTGCGAGCTGTTACATGTTCTTTGTAGTTTAGTCTTCTTGGTCTTGGTTTTCTATATGCTTAACCAGGAGAAGTAAAAATTGATATAAGCCTTGTTCGTCAACTTCTCCACCATCATAATTCCTAGGTGGTGACAACCACCTAGGACTCACATGAGGTTCGAAATGATGAGAACAAAAATTGGTTGCTTGCTTAATAATATAAGCATTGCATATGGAAGCTTCAACTTTTGCTTTATTTTTTACATTCTTTTTTAAATGTCAAAGATACTGCTAAAAGTGATACATATATTAAAATAAACTTAACTTAGTGATTGCTTCCTATACATTAATAGGTAGTAATCCCCTAAAAGTAATTAGAATAAGTCTCTGCAGAAATATGTGGCAATGATGGCTTTTCATTCTAAACAACTTATATTTCCTCATATTGACACATTAGCCCATATTCAACACGTACCCATCTAGAAACTTTAATTATTTTAGCAACTGGCACAACACTTATTTTTTATTTCGGTCTAATGTGTATCTTGCTTTAGGATAATTCCATGTTCTTTCATCTTGTTCCAACTCTCAGTGCCTACAAAATATCCTTAAATCTTCCCTAGCCTTGGCATTACCTTTTTCTCAATGTGCATCACATTAGATTATGTATGATTATATTCAAACTCAATAAGGAAAATCGTAGAAAATACTTTTTTTTTCTTCCAACTGCTATTCCTGCATCTTGGACCATTATAAATTTCTTGGGCATCAAGATTAGTTATCTTTCTTAATCTCAACTCATTTAATTGATCCAAAATTTATTCCGCAGTTCAGATTGTTGGAGTTTTAGAAGGCACAATGATATTTTTTTGAAAATATTTTTGTCCCGTATGAAAGGGTGATCAAGGCTAAGATATTTCTTGTGATTATCAAACTAGCAAGTTTTTCCTCCATAAGGAAGTGTAAATGCCTGAGTGTGCTCCATACAATATGGGCAAGCTAATATCCCAGTTGTACTTCATCCAAACAACATGGCATAAGTTGGAAAATAAATGATTTTCCACATAAGTGCAACTCTCATATTGAAATTTTGCTTTAATGCAATATCATCAGTCTGTACACCCACTTGCCACAATGTTATCAACTCCAAGATTGAAGGCTGAAGACACACATCAATGTTGTGCTTTGAATTATTCGATCATGAAACAATCATAGTTAAGAATAGAAACTACTCTTTCGTACACATTTATGGGGCAAATTATAAGGAGTGATTATAATTGGTCAACATGGATATTGTTCTCTTGTTTGACAGAATGGTTGGAACTCATTTGTACACAACCCAAGTTGAACATGTTTAACTTATGTTGTAATTTTCGAGTATGTTTGATTGAAATGCTTCCAACCAATAGAATTAGGTGGATAACATACTATTCCCTCTTCTTGTTTGTGCTGACAATGCTATCACATATGTATCGTTGACGCATTTGAAGTGTATAGACGTTGCATTCTCGGTGCTAGTGGAAAATAATATATTTGTTTATATGGAATATTCTATCTCTATCATCCTCTTTTGCTCTTGTATTTGGTATCTGAACAAAATTTACACATAGTCATGTGCTGATCATTACCCCAATATAACATGGAACCATTTTTATAGCAATCTATCTTTTTGTATGATAGAAATTGTCTACCATTGTGTTATTTGTTAGTAAAATTTATTGAATTAATTGCAGCCAATTATTATATTCCCTTTTCGACATGTGCTACTTAGATTTATGATTCAAGAAATGAGCAATTGCCAATAGTTGAGAATGGGTTTTGCATCGAGACCATAATTTAGTGTCCAAATATCCCAACATGTTATAAAACTGTTGTGCATCCAGATTAGGAGGCTTATTGTAACACCCCTATACCCAATATACGTACACCACATATACCCACATATGTAATATACGTATATCAGATACAAGAATGTCACAATCAATTTTAAATAAACCAATCTTTAACTTTAACATCAAATCATCATTTCTACAATCTGAGTAAACTTAAAACATTTAACTTATATTATAGAAAGTAATAGATAAAACATTCCTTGTTAAAATACATATATATACTTTCATTACCCAAAAGTTTATCCAAAACATTTGTTTTTTAAGCAACGAAATATGCAGCGGAATATACATATGTATACATCAAAATCAATATTTACAAAAATATAAAATTTATACATGCTGGTAGTTCATCTCTGATCTTGATGTCCAAAACAACACCGCTCTCACAATCTCAAGCCTAGACTTGACTCGGTCTAGCTGAACTCTCAGGCTCAACCAGATCTACCCTGTCACCTGCGATTAGGAAAGTGTGTATATGATTAAGTGGAAAGAAAGGAGAAAGGAAAGTGTGTATATGTTGTATATATGAAGATATAAACAACATATACAAGTCAACATCTTAATAATAAGGTCAAAAGATATTTTAATTAATTAAATATTAAATATTGATAGTGGAAGATGATTTTTGTTTATTATATTATAATAATATATTAATGCTTGGTTGTGATTAAAAGAGGGAATTTAAGTGGTTAAGAGTAGTGGTTGGTTTGACTTGTTGATAACCATCTTCATCTTCTTCTTTCTTCTCTAAGAGGGCCAGCCATCACCATTGTCCAAGGGAAAAGAGATTTTGTTTCTTGCAAACTCAAGCAATTGAAAGATTTCAAGTGATCAAGTTGGATTTTTAAGGATTTTTCTTCATATTTGGTAAGTTTCCAACTTGTTTCTTTAATTTCCTTTGAGTTTGTGTATATGAGTTTGGTGGATGGTTGGTGTAGTTGTGTGTATGGTTGATTTTGGTATGTTTGAGGTTATTTTGTCTAGTTAACTTTGATATTTGGGGTTGGATTGAAGAAAAAGGTTAAGTTTGGTGAAGAAAATAAGAGTTGTGCATTGTGTAAGTTTTGAGTTGTGAAATATGGTTGTGATTGTGTTTTGTTGCTATAATTGAGTTGTTTGATGTTTATGCAAGTATTATTATGGTATATTGATGGATTTGGTTGAGTTTGAGTGGTGTTGATAAGGTTATTGAAAGATGTTTGTTGGATGTGCATTTTTTTGTGTCGATTTCAGGTTTTTGGCCTGACACGCCCAGTAGCATGGCCATGCCTTTAGGCATTTTGATGGTTCTATTTTCAGGGTTGGTGACATGAGCAGTGACACACCCATGTCACCGAGCATGTCACAGCTACTGTGTTGTTGGAGAATTGACACATCCAGTGACACGCCCATGTCACTGATCATGTCATAGCTTCTGTGTTGGAGGAGAATTGACACATCCAGTGACACTCCCATGTCACTGAGCATGTCAAAGCTTTTTGTGGGTTTAGGGCACGGTCAGGGACACGCCCGTATTGTTAAGCGTGTCATGTGTAGAGTTTGCCCTAGATAGTTCTCTTCCTTATTTTCTTATGTGTATCACTAAGTGACTATGTATAATCACATTTGGATTAGGTTTTGAAGAGATTTGAGTTATCCCAATCCAAGTGTTGAAGGATATCTTGGAAGAGGAGATTGGAATTGGTGTTTGTTGCTCTTAGAGGTAAGTACAAACCTTAAATGATTGCATACATTTACATGACTTTAGGACTTAACACATTTGGTTAGATAATGTGTTAAGTTACCTACTATATTGTTGGTGTATGAGAATAGTGCTATGATTTGCATAATGTGAACTATGTAAAATATATAATGATGATTCAAAATGTATGGATAATGCAATTTGTTATGTATACACTAATGATAGTGTGTGAAGCCATTGGTGATGGATATATTGATATAAATGTGATATTTGAGGCATTGTGCTTATAATGATCATGAGAAAATGAGAAAGGATTTGATAATGAAATTATGAAAGAATTGTGTGCCTAGTATGTTATTTAATTTTTAGAGTTTTGCATTTGGTGGCATGCCTATGAAGTAACAGTCCCTTGAAGCTGGGTTGGGCTTGGTCCTTGAAGCCTAGTTGGGTGTTACATGATGTAGCAGACCCTTGAAGTTGGGTTGGGCCTAGTCCTTGAAGCCTAGTTGGGATGTTACATATGAGGTAATCCTCATTGTGATTATGATTTGCCTTCGGGCTAGATAAATGTGATTATTGGACCAAAGCAGTAACTGTGGAATTTGAATGGCATATTAGATCTCTTTGGGCCCATGCTTGTCTTTGCTTTAATGTAAAATATGAATTATAAAACAATTGAGCTATATAATGAGATATAATGCTATAAGTTGTGGTATCCATATGTGTTGTGCATTAGCATTGTAATTGAATAATATTGTTATCAAGGTTTGTACCACTAAGCTTCTTGCTTAGCACGATTGTGATTTATTGCGCAGGTGACATGGTAGATCCGTTTGAGCCGGAGAGTTCATTTAGACCGAATCGAGTCTAGGCTTGAGATTGTGAGAGCAGTGTTGATTTGGACATCAAGATCAGAGATGAACTGCCAGCATGTATAAATTCTATAATTTTGTAAATATTGATTTTGATGTATACATATGTATATTCCGCTGCTTATTAAACAAATATTTTAGATAAACTTTTGGATAATGAAGATATATGTATGTATTTTAACAAGGAATGTTTTATCTATTACTTTCTATAATATAAGTTAAATGTTTTAAGTTTACTCAGATTGTAGAAATGATGATTTGATGTTAAAGTTAAAGATTGGTTTGTTTAAAATAGATTGTGACATTCTTGTATCCGGTATATGTATATTACATATGTGGGTGTATATGGTGTACGTATATAGAGTACAAGGGTGTTACACTCTACTCCAAATTGACCAACTAAATGTTTTAGCCGGTAAATTTAGTTGGCAAGTAGTGGCACCAAATTTTCGCATCATATTTGCCGACTATTGTAACTTTTCTGTCGATAATATTTTTTTGGAAATCAAATAATTTTTTTCCCGAGTAATTTTTCAGAAATTCATCAGTAATTAGGAATATATTATTTTTTTATCAGTAATCTGAGTATTTCTAGTTGTGTATGATATTATTTTCTCAAGAATTATACATCTTGAAATAAGAAAAAAAATATGGAAGAAGTTAAATAAAGAGTATAAAGAAAAATGAAAAGGTCAATGTTTTCAAGTTGTTAACTCTAAAAAAAATTTGAGAAACTAAAATGAAGGAGAATACTCTAATATGTCAAAGAATACTCTTCTACATTTTTAGAATTGGAATCAATTGAGACTCCAGGGGAGGTTGTTGATGATTACAGGTTGTTCAAAAGATATTCATTAGTTTGCTTGAAATAAAGGTATTACTAAAGGAGCATTCATGGCTTTTCAAGAAAATGATAAAGGAAAAGCTTCATCGAAACTAAAAGAGGATGTTGTGCTAAACCAAGACTACTGCAAGTATACAATATTGCAATAAGTAATATAGAGTGAGTGAGTCTTGATCCCATGAGAAAGGTGCAAAATTCAAGTGTCAAACTACTAAATTATTTATTAGTTAAAAAAATAGAAATTGGTAAAATTAATAAATTCTAAAGCTAAATTAATTGAACTAAATTGATTGAACTAAACTTCTTATATTTTAAATTCACCGGGTTAGATCTCTTCGACTGATTTTCATGGATTTCCTAAATTATTAACTCAAATTTTTTTTCTTTAATTAATGATTGAATATTCCAAAATTACGTTTTATTTTCTCTTAAGATCTAAAAGTAGTATTAAGATTAATTGATATATCTACTGTCGTGATCACAAGAATTAATTCAACTTTTTAAGATTTGTGAAGATCTTTAAGCAATCTCCAAAGTATTTTTCTTATCTCTAAGCAAAAATTCCTTAAGGTTATTATCTTCTTGAACTAAATTATGCTTTCACTCTCATTACATCACATAACATTTTAGATCATGCAATTATTGGCCAGATAATCACGAGCAATAAGTACAAAGTTCATAAAATAATAAAAAAAAATAAAATTTGAATCGAATTGACATTGAACACACCATAGGAGAATCAAAAGAATTAATCTAACTTCGTTTAAGGGTTTTAGTTACTCATCAAATAAATTGAAATAAAACAAGAATAAGGAATAATTATACTTGAGCATGGAAGTAAATTTAACTGAATGAAATTAAGAGAAGAAAATTTTAAAAGAAAACTCTAAAAGGTTTTGGATTGAATGGAGCTCCTGAACTTGATTGAATCTCTTCTTTAGCTAGTCTTCTTCTTCTTTCCCTCACAAGTCACTCAAATAGCAAAAGAAACTCAATAAAACTCAAGATGATTGAAATTAGGTCTAGAGACTACTTTATATAGCATCTTAGCAGAATCATTGGAGGATTAGGATTGAAACTAGTGTAAAATTTTGAGAGAATTTGCAATAGGAAACTTTAAAATAATATAGATGGTCGTGCCTTATATAATGGCATAACTGTGCATAATTGTCTTTAGGAAACCCATCTTTTTCTTTGCAAGATATATAAAACTCCTTGAAAAGCACACTTGTGTAATATCACAATGTATGACCGTGCTTATCAGATGTGCTTATGGACTTCATGATTCTCTTTCCACTTGTTTTGGCTGAAGCATCTTCCAATTTCATTGTCTTTCCTTTACTAAATGTATGATTGTGCTCTTCAATCTCTCTCATACTCCTTAAGCTCTCTCTCTCTCTGGCTCTTTTCTTCATTTTCTTATTTTCAGCAGTTCTTGGCAAAAAATACTCCATTTCTTGAATTTTAGTCAAATTTCTAAATAAACGATATTTAGCTTGCAAAAATACAAAATTGATCAAATTCAATTGATTAAAATAATAAACTATAGCTAGAATATCTCTAAAACTATAGAAAAATATAGCCTTACTAGAGGATGAAGCTAAAAGTCAATATATCAATGTCAAAAGAAAGTTTCCATCTTGTAGTACTTGTGGAAAAACAACTCATTGTTAAGGTAAATGTTGGAAGAAGGCTAAATGCAATTTTTGTAAAAAGATTGTATTGAAAGATTTTATAGGGCAAAGCAAAAACAATCTTCACAACAACTTGTCCAATAAGCAAAAGTGATGGAAAATCAACAAGAAGATGAAGGAAATTTATTTAATGCAACTCATTAGCTATGAGACTCTAGAAAGATACATTTGAAATCTTAATAATTATTGTACAAATCACATGGCCAAAGATGCAACTTATTTCACTACCTTGGATAAATTGGTGAAGATTATAGTGAGAATGAGAAATGAAGAAAATTTTCATGCTAAAGGAAAATATTCAGTTTCAATTAGACCAAGAAAGGTGTGAAAATCATTTATGATGTTCCATTCATACCCAAATTTGGTCAAAATATTTTTCCTATTGTACAAATGACAAAGAAGAGCCATGGACTCTCATATAAAAATAGTTGTTTCACCATAATTAACATGGCTATAAGATTACATAAGCAAAAATTTAAACAAAGGCTTCCTTTTAAATTTAAAGGATGATATATGCATATATATATATATATATATTCATGAAATTAATGAAGTAGCAAACTTGGAGAAAGGTGAAGTTGAAAAAAATACTCTAATAAAAAAATGAATATATTAATGTTGAAAATAAAATAAAGAATGTAATTGTGAGGCCTTGTCTGTGTAGTATCCTAGTTTGCTTAGAATCAAAATGGTCATTCGGTATCAGTTTCATGCGGAAGCAGCTATTGCTGAATTGGTTTGGTATGAATTTTTCATCCCCTACGTCTGGAGGCATGATAGTATTAGGGTCCAAGAAGACTTAAGGTTACCAGACACCACGTAGACCATTATCTGACTTGTTCTAGATCCATTCTTATCAATTCCACACATATTATATACAACTTAATTTAATACCATGCTAAATAATCTAGTGAACTTTATTGGATAATTATTAATCATTGAAATTAATAACACACGCACACACATCTTTTTATGAATCTCCAACACATCCTACCATTATACTCATATTTACATTACATTCTTTTACACAAATATTTCATATTATTAAATTATACCATCTCTTTACTAACCAACCAAACTCTCAACTTAAGAAAATCTCACTCTGACAAATCACCATTCTTCCTCTTTATCATTATCTTTATCTTTATGCAATAAAGCTTCTACGATTGATCAATTATCTCTAAAACTAGATTACAATTAATCTAGTGAGCTGCAACTTAGAGAGATATAACAAATATAGCATATTTAAGTAAATATAACAAGTATTTGAAAGATTAACACAAGAGAAACAAATTAAGGAAAATTGCAGAAAAAGATAAAAGTGAACAGAAGAAATATCATTATGAATTGCATGCAATCCAAAAATACTCAGAACTCTATTTTTCAATTCAAAATCATTTAATATTGATCACACAAATTATCAACATATTGATCACACAAATTATCGACATACGAATTTCTAGAGGTGGCTCCCACGATGTAGTACTTAGCCATTTGGCTTTAGAGGTGGCTCCCACTACGTGGCACTTGGGCTCGTATAAGTTTATTCTATTTTACTTCATGTGCACATAACCCAGTGGTTTAACCCCTACTAGAGTTGGGTCCTAACATATTTCTCATGTTACACATAATCACTCAAGAACACAACATATTTATTCACAAACAATGAAAGGAAGAAGGAATAAGTCATTTCATAATGCTTTATCATCCAACAGAAAGAAAAGTTTGAGAACATTCACACATTCAACATTATACCTAGCTTAGTATACTTAATATTTCTTAAAACAACTCATGTCCCACTAGGGATACTATTCCCCCCCGGTTATTCAAATTGCTCATATAATATTGAAGTCACTGTAGATTTCATGTTCATCATTATGATTGGGACATTGGGATTCATAGGAGACTTTGTGTTTTTCTTGCATTTTCTAGTTATTTTTCATAAGTTCTTCAATTTCATTTGCTTCTCAACCTTTAGTAATATCTTTAAGCTAAGTTTTACATGTGCACTTCATTCAATTATTTCATCTTAGGTCTTGATTGCATCACTTATACTTAACTTAGAACTTCAAAACTTCTTCTGTGAGCAAGGATTTTCGCCCCCACTCCCGGTGGAATGGTTCTTGCGACTTCGGCACTGTTTAGGCTCGGGGCCTTAGAGAACACGGACCTAAGTTCGGAGAAAATGGAGTCGCCACCCGGATGGGCTGGGAAAAAGAAAGGGGTGGATGACTCAATTCCTAAGGAATCCCCAACCCCCTAATGGGTTCAAAAAGTTGGGCACGTGTGGGGAAGGTGAGAAATGGCCCAACACCCCCACAACGCCCAGTTCATTGGAACCGGCCTCTTTTACAGGTCTTAATATTATAAAATTCTTAAATATAACAACATTATCCATATTACACACAACAATTAAAAGAAAGCATCAATATATTAAAATCAAAGCAAAGTCCAAGCAAAAAAAATAAATGGACACCCATCCGAAGATGGAAACATGTCCTTACATCACATGCCTAAATAGGACACCCACCGAAAGGTAGAAACATGTCCTTTACATAGGTTCTAAAATAGAAAAGCAAATTAAATTACATGATATTTAACTAATGAGGTATCCAACAAGTGGAAACATACCTCTTACAACATTTGGAAATCTAAATAAATTGATAAAAGTAAATAATCATTCATCATAAATAAATCATTCATCAAAGATATTAAATGTCAAAAGAAAGTAAACATCCATCCATGATAAATTAAATGAACCAAGCAATGAACTTAAATAAATCAAAGAATAAGAAATAAATCAAAGCATAATCAAATATGGAATTGAATAAGACAAATAAAAATCCAAATTATAGCTACTGTTTCCATTTAGGATACTTTATTTCATGTGTTTAGGATTTTGGATTTTCATAAGTTTAAGCTACTGTGACTTTTAAAGAATTAAAATAAATTAAGGATTTTATGTTTTAAAAGGTTGGTAAGACATTTCGATTAAACAAATTAAGGTTTGAATGGTGAAATCATGAAACTAAGGTTTTGGACACTTTAAAATACTTTTGATTTATGATTTTCGGTTATTGAATTGTGTTTTTAAGCTACTATGTAAAGTTGAAATATTTGTGTTTATATGATTTTTAAGGTTTTAAGGATTAGGGTTTATAAAAAATTAGGGTTTAAGGTTTTAAAAGGGTTAGTGTTCACTATTTTAGGTTTTAGAGTTGAATTAGGCTTTTAGGATTTGAAATTAGGGTTTCGGGTAATGAATTAGTTTTTAGAATTTGGAAATCAATTTGATAATTTTATGAAGTTTTATGAAAGCAAACCAAACAAATTAAAGTTTTTGTAAATAGAAAAGATGTTTTTTTAAGGCTTTTTAAAAGAAACAGAATTTTAATTTAAGGTTTTGAAAAGAAACATGTTAAATTAGGGTTTTAAGATTTTGAAGAAACAAAAGTAGCAATTGTAAGTTTTTTGGAAAATAAAGCAACTAAATAGTATTTTTAACTTTAGAAAAACTAAATTAAAGGTTATGGGATTTTTTGTTCTTTGATGAATTAAGCTACTGTAAAAAAATAAAAAGAATTTAGAATTCAAACCTTCTTTCGTGGGGTTGCACCAAAATTGCTTCTTGGATCAACCAAATCAAAGGCAGTTGATACCTTTGATGAATTCTTTGAATTGATTTTCGGCTCTCTCAAAAAATCAGCTTGGTTCCCAGTTTTCCTTCACCAATTCGGTTTCCACTTTGTTCGAAGTTTTTTTGTCCCTAATTTCTGATTACTTTTCCTCTTTTTTGTGTTGTTATTTATAGAGGTTTTTTTTATGGTTTTTTCCTAGTTACTCACGGCATACAATATTTAATAAGAAAAGGAAATCGAAACCTAATTATATTAGGTTTTGAAAAATTTGCGTTTGAAAATTTCGCCGGCAAAAAAAACTACTGCTAAAAAATTGCGCTGGCAAAAAAATCTGTCTCAGGAAAAATTGCGCTGGTAAAAAAATCTGCCACAGCTGACTGTGGCAGCTGCGGGTGAGGTGTGCCTATGGGCGGGCGAAATGGCCCCAGGCCATTTCTCGCAGCCCGACTTTTTTTTTGTTATTTTTTTTATTATTTTTAAATTTTTATTCATTTTATCATTTTTATTAAAATAAAATTTAAAATTAATTAAGATACCATAAAAATTATTTTGGACTAACTAAAATATATTGGACAACACAAAAATTATTTTGGACTAATTAAAATATATTGGACCAGACCGAAAAAAAAATTAAGGGTCTACAGTTTGCCCTCTGCTTGAATGATCTGAAACTTTAATGAAAGAGAGTGAAAAGCAACAAGACTTAATTTTTGAGATGGTGGAGGTTTTGGGTTCTGGATCCAAGCTAAGTTTGGGACTTAAAAATAATTCTAGGTTCTGGACCTAATGGTAATTTGGGTTCTGGACCCGGTTCAAGTTCTGGACTCTAGGATAATTCTAGGTTCTGGACCTAAGAAAAATTGAGTTCTGGACCCGGTTCGAGTTCTGTACCCTAGGATAATTCTAGGTTCTGGACCTAAGAAAAATTTGGGTTTTGGACCCGGTTCGAGTTCTGGACTCAAGGATAATTCTAGGTTTTGGACCTAAGGAAAATTTTGGTTTTGGACCCAGTTCGAGTTTTGGACTCTAGGATAATTCTAGGTTCTGAACCTAAAAAAAATTTGGGTTCTGGACTCGGTTCGAGTTCTGGACTCTAGGATAATTCTAGGTTCTAGACTTAAGAAAAATTTGGGTTCTAGACCCGGTTCGAGTTCTAGACTCAAGGAAAATTTTAGGTTCTGAATCTAAAAAAAATTTGGGTTCTAACCCGAGCTAATAATTTTTTATTTCAAAAAGTTTGGCTAATTTTTATGCATATGTCTTCTTGTCCCTAGGTGTAAAAATATTTATATACCCGCAATTATTTGAATGATTAAATTGAATAATTGAATTTACTGTTTATTTACTCTGCAGTCACTGTTCATGCACTATTTACTATTCATAAATAGTATATTTACTATTCGCAAATAGTATCAAATAGTATTTACTATTGAAAATAGTACTTTTACTATTTATCAATATTAATACTATTTATAAATAGTAAATTAACTATTCATAAATAGTAATACTATTCATCAATAGTATACTATTCATTAATAGTAAAATATACTATTTATGAATAGTAAAAATTTACTATTCATGAACAGTTTTGAATTTTGTTGTTTTGCTTGCCGTTTCTCTATATAAAGGAGCTGATTCTTCATTTCATTTCACAATTTCAATTTTAATTTCGTAATTCTCTCAAATTTCTTTTCAATTTTAGCATATATTTTTCAAAAACAATGCATGCTTCGAGGTCAGGGACCCATTCTAATGCCGAGTTATTGAAGTTTATTTGGCATCATGAAGATGGAAATTTAGATATACTAGCCGGGATGCCGCTCTATCACAGTTCCAACCAAAAGAGCGAGGTAATTATTTTTCCCTTTTTATTTCTTATTTTTTTTGTATATATATATTTTATATATTTTTATTATATATATATATTGTTATTATTTGTTATTGTGAAAAATAAATTAATTTAAGTGGATAGAATAATATGTACTTACCTGGTATTAACTTACCTGGGTCTGTCTTAGAATGATCGTTGTGTTGTTCAGGCTGGAGGGTGTATTTACAAAGTCCGACAATGGTACGATGTAGTGCCTTCTCGGGTAAGGCGGGTTATCTAAGATTGCGGCTTTGAGCAGTTCATCTTACAATTGCCATCCGAGGAATATCAGATAGACCGGAGCGTAGTCTAGGCGTTTATAGAGCAATGGTTGGATACAACACACACTTTTCACTTGCCCATTGGAGAGATGACAATTTGTCCGGTTGATTTAACTGCCATAACCGGCCTTTGATATGATGGTGAACCGGTCCCTCTGACCAATGATATTTTAACATTTGAAGAAATTCATGAATTAATTGGTATGGAACCATCATATAAAGGGCCTTTCAAGATAAAGATCGAGCCAATTTGTATTATTGGATGAACTACGAAGGATGGGTTGGCAGAGACACGGCCGAACAGTATGCTCGAGGATTTTTGTTATATCTGCTCGGGTCGACCATCTTAGGCAGCACTGAATTCTCCATCCACTTGTCAGTGTTGAGTGCCCTTTCTTATCTCAGAATGGTACCATCTTCTGGCTGGGGTGAAGCTGGTCTCACGTGTCTTTACCATGGTCTTGATAAGCTTTGCCGAAACAAGAGGTCTTTTATCGGCTTGATGGCAATTGTCGAGGTATTCTTTTCCTTCACCAATGTTATTTCCACTCTTGTCTTGCATGAATTTGATCTTTACTATCATTGTTGTAGGTGTGGGCATATGAACATAACCTCGTGAGGGTACCCGGTATTTCCCGAGAGAGAATCGGGTATCCGAGATTAAATTACTGGTTGTCTGATCGTGTGAATGTTCTCGGCTCTCATCATGTGCATACTCACCGCTATGTGTTGAGCATCTTAACCTGGGACCAGGTAAAATAACATTAGTATGATTTAAATTTTATATGAAAGTTTTACTTACCTTGTGTTATTTTGTAGGTGAATTTGACCTGGTGGAGAAAAGAAGAGTGAGCAAATTGGTCTCCTTTGATGACGGCTGCACTGTCTTTCCAACATTCTCACTGAATTATTGCTGGCCTAGTGTCTAGTGGCTGGTTTCTCGGGGAGAGAGTTTATGAATGGTTTCTCGGTCCAGAGCAGCGGAGGTTTCCGATGCAAATCCCGGAATACACTTTAAATATTATGTCAATGCCGGAGGATGCATGGTGGTCGGCCCGGTATGGTTATGATACTGAGTCATTTCTCCATTTACCGAGCCCATTTTATACCCGTTTTATTCAAATAAGACTCTTGAACTTTGATGTATCTCCTGTTGGTGTGCGGGAGATTTCCAATGAAAATGAGGGTAGAAATGAAGAGGAACATCACAGAGATGTAGAAGAGTCCGTTCCACATCTCGGGGCTAGTACTTCTCAGGTAAAACTTTTACCACTTTTCTCTTGCAACTGCTTTTCCTTCTTTGATTCTTTGATGATTGTTGCAGGCTATTGGCTCATTTGATCATGAGGCTGGACCTTCTTTTACTGCCCCTTCATTTGCTCATTTTAGCCCGCCAGATATGCCATCTCATTCGCAGGGCATTGACTTGAATTACCTGGTACATTAGCATAGTATGCTCTTATCTTTTCCTCCTTGGCTCACAGCGGATGCTCGAAGAAAAAAATAAGAAACTTCAAGAAGAGTTGGCTGCAAGTCATCAACAAGCTTCTTATTTTGAAAGTTTATATCATCAATCCGAACAAAATTTTTGAGACTTTCGATTTCAGGGGATGAGGGATCCCGGTGCTTCTTCATCAAGAGGCCTCCAAACCGACAACCATAAGATCCTTTCGTCTGCTTCTGATGATCACCATGACGGATCGGAACTTTAAGGTAATAGGGATTTTGGTGCTCCTGCTTCGGGTGATCCCGGGATGAGTAATTTGCTGGGTTTTGGTGCTCCCTCTTCGGGCGGACTCGGGATGAGTGATTTTCCCCCTCCTCCAACAAGCGACGATTTTTTCAAGCCTTTATTTGGTGACTTACCACCACCCTCTTAGTGATATATAGCAATTGTAAAATATTGTATAATAATGAAAAAATAAAATTTTCCTCTTTACCGTAACTCTTTTTTTTTGTTACGTTACTACACCACATTTTTTTTATTACAGTACATCATTAATTTACATCTATTTCTTTTGCTAAACTAAATCCAACGTGGTAAAGAAAATTCATTGCCAATTCCTTTCCTTATGCCATATGGTCTTATTCTTTCCCATCATCTTCTCCTTTTCACTTTTGGAAAAGGTTTGTTTCTTCTATATAAATCACCCTTCATGCCATATTTTAATACATAAACCAAAATTCTTTCTCTTTCAACGTGAAGACTCCCTTTAACAATTTTAATTTTTTTCTCCATTCAGACCGAGCATCATTTAAAGAGAATAAAAATTCTATTTAAGAATATGGATGCCATTCATTGGAAGCAAATTTCATGGTCAAAACTTGATGTTTTAAAATGTTTTCAAAATGTTAAATTGGACCACTCCTTCTTACATGCCGTGGCTTCCTTTTGGGATATGAATTCTAGGGTATTTAAAATTAATGGCTTAGAAATATGTCCCTTGATTGAAGAATTTGAGGCCATCCTTGGATATCCAAATAATCAACAAATGGCGTTACCCACATTGATTTCCAAGACTCAACAGAAGATGCAGATGTTATTTCAAATTCCAAAACCCGAAGTTCTTCGGTTGATGAGAGGTGAAAAAATTCTACTTGCTCCTTTGATTGACTTTTGTCTCTCTCATTTGGCCCCTACTAAGGCATGGGGACGCATGCTCTGTCTTTGCTTGCTCGGCCAATTCTTTCTTGTTTCTTCTGATGGTGATATTCATCCATGAGTATTGGATATTATGGACCAAATGGAAGGAGGCTTGTTGCCGGCACCTGTGATCTTAGCCGAGACCTTAGTTGGACTAGACCGATTTAAATCAGGATTGTCAAAGAGACTGACTGGGAGTCCATTGCTGCTTCAGGTAATTACCTAAACTGCCCTTTCGGGTTTTCAATTTAGGTTTTCTTTTTTTCTTCTTTTCTTGCTCTAACTTTTGCCTAGTCTGCCCATGCGGGTTTTCAAAACTAGCGAGCGGTCCTAATTTTTGCCTAAGTTGCCCTTGCGGGTTTTCAACTTAGCGGACTTCTTTTTTTTTAAATTTAATTCTTTCTTCACAGATTTGGCTTCAGGAGTGTCTTTGTTTGCTTGATACTCCATCCAAGGATTTTGCCAGATACATGCCACGTCATCATTCTGCTAGGAAGCTACTCCATCCTGCTTCTTCATGTGCTGACTGGGTTGACTGGATCCACTGACGCTCCGAAGTCAATATCCATTGGTTGATACCTTGGTGAAAGATTACTCATATCACCATGCGGACATACTTGATGTACGTTCCCCTTGCTTGTCTTCATCAAGGTACATGCTATGATCCTCGCCGACTTGGCCGTCAGTATGGAGCTGAGCCTCGTGATTCTGACTTTGCTCCTGACTTAGACATGCCTTGCTTGACTGAAGCCTACTTGGATCGATTGAGACAAAGCTGGCCTGCATGTTACACTTATCGACTGCCATAGATTTTACATTTGTCAATTCAAGAAGTGTTTTGTTAGGATGAAAAATAACTTAAGTAAATAAAGATGCTTCTTTTCCATTTATAATTTGTCGTCACCTTTTGCAATTATGATTATTTATTTCATTTATATCTGGTCAAATACTTATAACAGTGAACATAGAACAATTTTAACATTAATTCTGTTTTATTAAATTGGGGAACAACCAAACATAAAGCCAGCATACACAAGATCACTCCTGTTGCCAACTAGCCCTTTCAGGTTTTCTAATTGACGATTTTCTCTCATTTAGCCCTAATTGTTGCCTAGCCCGTCCTTTTGGGTTTTCGGGACTAGCGGGCTGCTCTAACTTTTGACTAGGCCGCCCTTTTTGGGTTTTCAACCTAGCAAGCTCTTTCTTTTTTTATTTTTCATACATAAAACTTCTTCAACCTGTCAATGTTTACTGGCTCACTAAATTCGTTCCCATCCATGTCTGACAACTTCATCGCACCTTTGTTCACGACTTGTTTCATGACATATGGCCCTTCCCAGCTAGGTTTGAACTTTCCTCTTGGATCAGATACATTAGGCTTACATTGCTTCAACACCAAATCCCCAACTCTGTATTTTCTGACCTTAACCCTTCTATTGTAGGCCCGAGCTATCTTCTTTTGATATAGTTGGTGATGATATAGTGCCTTTAACCTTCTCTCTTCTAGTAGAGCTAACTGTGTGTATATGCTTGCTACCCATTCCATTTCAGGTAGTTCAGCTTCCAAGACTACTCTCATTGACTTGATCTCAATTTAAATTGGCAATACTGCTTCCATCCCATAAACCAAAGAGAACGGTGTCATTCCAGTAGGCGTTCGCACACTTGTCCTATATCCCCATAAAGCAAAGGGGAGCATCTCTGACCAATCCTTGTATGTCTTGGTCATCTTGGACAGAATTTGCTTAATTCTCTTGTTTGTTACTTCAACCGCACCATTAGCCTTTGGTCTATAAGGAGAGGATCTATGATGATGAATTTGGTACTTCGAGAATAGATCCTTAACTGCTCCTTGAAACTGTACCCCATTGTCTGATATCACACTATGCGGGACCCCGTATCTGCAGATGAGGTTCTTTTCAATAAATCTAGCCATTTGGCTTGCACCCAATTTGTTGAAAGATTCAGCTTCAACCCATTTTGAAAAATAATCTACTGCTACTACAATGAATCGGTGACCGTTTGAAGCTGTCAGATGTATCTCTCTTATAATGTTGATACCCCAGGTAGCAAATGGCCAGGGTGAAGACATTGAATGCAGTTCTTCAGGAGGCATGTGATTCAAGTTACCATACATCTAACATTGCTGGCACTTCTTTACAAACTCAATACAATCTTTCTCCATAGTCAACTAGTAGTAACCTTGTCGAATAATCTTCTTGACTAGGGCCAAACCATTCATGTGCGGACCGCAACTTCCTGCATGTATTTCTGACATGATTCGCTCCACTTCAAGCTTTCTTAAACATCTCAAATGCACCCCATCAGGCCACCTTCGATATAACTCCCCATGGAAGGTAATGTATTGCAATGACCATCGCCTTAAGGCTCTTCTCTCTTTCTTTGTTGCCCCCGGCGGGTATTCTCTTTCCTCCAAAAATTGCCTTATAGTATCATACCACACATCATGGTCTGTATCAACTTCCATGATTGTCTCATATTCATAGCAAGGAGTTGACAAACTGGTCAAGATTAGAGGCTTAAGGAATAGGCTGACAGGGTTTTCCCATACCGAAGCCAATGTGGCTAGGGCATCAGCTATCTAATTTTCTTCCCTTGATAAGTGTATAAACCTACACTCCTTAAAGTTCCTTTTCATCATGGTGAGGTAATGGTGGTATGGTTTTAATTTTTCTTCTTTCAACTTCCATTCTCCATTTACTTGGGATACTACTAGCAATGAGTCACCATAAACTTCCACTTTATCCACCTTCATAATCATTAGGGTTTCCAAACAAAAAATACAAGCCTCGTACTCCATCATATTATCGGTTGCCCTAAATTTCAACTTTTTGGCTAAAGGGATAAGTTCCCCTTTGGGCAATTCTAGTATAACTCCCAAACCTGCTCCTTTCCTATTTACTGTTCCATCAAAATACATTTTCCACCCTTGTACCTAAATTGCTTCTAAATGTTCATCTGGAAATTCCAAGATTACCTCTTCGCTTTCGGGTAATGGTTGTTGGGCCAGGAATTCTGCCACCACTCTACCTTTGATTGTTTTCCTGGTTACATACTCGATCTCAAATTCTTTTAATATTATCAACCATTAACCATATTTCCCAATCAAAGAGGGTATTTCCCTTAAGTACTTCATTGGATCCAGCCTGGAAATTGGTTGCACACTATACGATAGAAAGTAATGCCACAACTTCTTAGAAGACCAAACCATGGCTATACATGTCTTTTCAATGATACTATACTTAATTTCATAAGGTAGGAGCTTTCTACTCAAATAGTAAATGACATGCTCAATCCCTGACTCATCTGCTTGGGCTAGTGTGGCTCCTATCGACTCTTCTTCTATTGCTAAGTATAGTAAAAGAGGTTTGCCGGGTTTAAGTGGTCTTAAAACAGGTGGATTCAACAAATACTCCTTTATTCACTCAAAGGCCTTTTGACATTCTTCATTCCATATGACCGGCTGATTCTTCCTAAGCAATTTAAAGATAGGCTCACAGATTGTTGTGAGCTTTGCTATAAATCTGCTAATGTACTACAGTTTACCAATGAATCCCTGAACTTCTCTCTCCGTCTTTGGGGCTGGCATATCCCTGATTGCTTTGACTTTGTCAGGATCAATCTCAATGCCATTCAGACCAATTACATGTCCCAATAATTTTCTTGAGGTAACACCGAATACACACTTCTTCGGGTTTAATCTTAGTTTATATTTCAAAGCTCTATCGAAGAATAATTCTAAGTTTTGGAAGTTTTGCTCCTTTGTGTCTGATTTAACCATCATATCATCAACATATACTTCAACTTCTTTGTGCATCATGTCATGAAAAAGTGTGGTGGCCATCCTTTGGTAGGTTGCTCCAGCATTTTTTAAGCCAAACGACATCACCCTATAACAAAATATACACCATGTAGTATTGAAAGCAGTTTTGGTTTTATCCTCTTGGGCCATTAACACTTGGTTGTATCCAGAAAATCCATCTACAAATGAATGTAGCACGCTAGAGGCTACACTATCAATGAGAACATCTATATGAGGTAAAGAAAAATCATTCTTAGGGGAAGCCTTGTTCAAATCTCTATAGTCCACACACACCCTTATTCTTCCATCTTTCTTTGGCACGGGTACTATGTTGGCTAACCAATCTGGATATTCTATTACTTCAAGGAACTTCACTTGCATTTGCTTAGTGACCTCTTCTTTAACCAATTCAGCCCACTTAGGTCTTAATCGCCTAAGCTTTTGTTTGACAGGTTTCATGTGAGTGTGAGTTGGAATATGATGCTCGGCTATGTCTCGATCTATTCCAGGCATATCCTCATAAGACCAAGCAAACACTTCTTCATATTTTTTTGAATATTTTTTCAAATCTCTCTCTCTCATCAGGAGTAAGGTCGGATGGTATGCTAATGTTTTTAGGATTTTCAGTTGTTCCCAAATTTAATGATTGTGTGCTAACATAATTAATATTAAAGATGCTTATGTAACTGCTATTTGAATGTATGCAACCATCAGGAGAAACATCACACAAGTAAGCAAAATCAGACTTTATTGCATTAATTTTGGAAAAGAAAACATCATCATCCTCATACAAAGTAGACAAATTAAAATCAAAATCAAAATCATTGTTATCAGAATCATAAAGCAGGATGTGTTGCGCTTAAATCAACACTATCACAAAGCGGCACTCGCAAGTATACGAGGCTATTGTAGTGACGGTGGTCGCCCCAAGGTCGTTTCCCAAGGAAGGACGTGCAAGTAATAATTCGATTAGCATGGAATAATGAATTCGATTTTGTGATTGAATTGGTGGACCGTAATTATCCTTAGAATTTAAAACTAGTGATTTTATGCAAGAGAATTTCAATTATGGAAATGGTGCCTAGGGTTATAGGTCTATTTAATCAAATGTTCAATTATCCGATTATCCATTAATATAACCTTGAATCTTAATTTGTTTCTTAAGATTAATTAGCCAATTATCAATTCACTAGTTTTCACATTTATGAATCAACAACAACCAATTATTTAACATTATCAAATTAATAAACCCTAGAACTTATATTTCTAATTCATTCTTAGGGTAGTCAATTGCATAGTTCCGATATTAAACTTCTCCTCTCGGTCCTTCATTCAATATTAAGTAATCAATAGGTGGCCAATCTATCAATTTACCTTTAATTACAATGCAATCAACATATAACAAGGTATATCAATGGAATCGTCAAATCAAATCATTTAATCAAATATACTACAACCCCAAGCATGAGTAATTTAGCTCATCATATGTTTTAAACAAATACTCAATTCGATATAAACCAAATCAAAGTTATACATTGCAATTTTAATGTTCTTAATACACAACAACAAATAAGAAATGGAATAAAAGAAAGAGTTAGAAAAACCCCTTTTTGAAGATACTAAAAATCGGACTCTCGTCTCTTTCGTGGCTCCTTCTTAGTGTGTAATGATGAACTTCCAGCTCTCTTGAACAATTGGTTCTCTTCTTGAAGGAGTGGATGATAGCTTTCTCCAATTCTCAACTCTCCAAGCAAGCCTCTTAAAACCCTAATTCTTAAGAACTAATAACTCACTTCAAAACCAACAATTGATTTTGCTCTTGGTGTGTGTAAAGGAATGGTGAATGGAGATGGTGAAAAATGGTCTTTCTCTCTCAAGCCAAGAACCAAGGAAGAAGATGATGAAGAAGAAGAACCAGTGGGAAGTGTAGAGAATGTCCACTAAATTAATTCAAAATCCCTTTTCTAATCCCCATGCTCCTCCACTTTCAATTGTTTAAGACACCCATAATGCCTTGTCTCCCACTTACTAGTTTCTTTATACCTTTTTCCCATAAAATCCTCCCACTTTTCACTCTTTTTCTTTCTTTTTGTCACCCACTAAAACACAACAGATCATTCCTCGTGCAAGCCAGCTAAGGACCCAGGGTGACACTGCCAAGCCAAATGGAGCCTGGCCGTGTCTAGTGACTTTCTTATTTGGGGACACGGCCAAGCTCCTGGCCGTGTCCCATTCTGTGTGCTTGTCCTTGTGAGACACGGCCAAGGACACGGCCGTGTCATGTGACATGGCCAGTGTCCTGGCCGTGTTCAGTGATGGTGTCTGTTTCTGTGTCTTTCTTTTCTTTCTTTGCTTCTTTGCTCTTTTTGTTCCCTTGGAGAGACACGGCCAATGGCTTGGCCGTGTCTCCTGGCCGTGTTTGCTACTGGACTTGTTTCCTTGAGGGACACTGCCAAGCCATGTTAATCCTGGCCGTGTCTCATGTTTGTCCTTGATTCTTCTTCTTTTGATGAGGGACACGGCCAAGCCTTGGCAAGCTTGGCCGTGTCACTTGTTTTCTTCAACAAATTCACCCATTTTTGATTCCTTAGCTCCATCAAATGTACTTCAACCTAAATCAACAACTTCAAACATATTTAAGTACAATTAAACATGAAAATTAACTTAAAACCAACAAAAACATCATAGAAAATATATACAAAATTGATCTAAACAGGATGCCTTCAGACTTTTCTTCGACCAGTGCAGCAATCTCTTCCAGAGTCTTCTCAGCTTTCAGGATAGCTTCATTCTTCTCTTTTGGATTGGATTCTTTGCTGGTTGGCAGGGTTTGTTCTTTCTTCACTTACTCCACCAGCTCGGCAACATCTGCAAAAATTTCAAAACCTGGGATTAACTTACCCATGAACATGATCGGCTCGGACTTTCCTTGGACTGGTCCCATATCTGGAGCTTTCACAAAGATCTCTTCAAGTGGTGGGAAGTTCATCTTCTCATTCTTGTTTGGCTGGACATTGTAGACACTTAATTTTTACCCTAATTTGATATGGTCCTAATTAAAGGATGCCAAATAAATTTGATCCAACTTTAAATATTTAAACCTAGTTTATAATTTTTAAAAGGAGTTGGTTCGAATTAAAGAGGCATATATTTGATTGTAAAACCCTAAAACCAAGTGGAATTGGCCCAAATTAAAATTTTTCGGTTCATAAGTTAAAAAAGGTCAGAGTAATTTAATTAAGGCCGGCCTGGAGACATTAGGATGCTTCATGTTGACCTTGGCAGCCCAAGATCGACATGAGCATGCCTCATGTCGACTTCGGCAAGCTAGGTCGACATGAGCATGCTTCATGTCAACTTTGGGAGGCTAGGTCGATATGAACATGCCTCATGTCGACCTTGGCAGCCCAAGTTCGACATGAGCATGCCTTATGTAGACTTGGGCAGCCCAAGGTTGACATGAGGTTGGTCTCACATCGACCTAGGGAAACTAGGTCGACATGGGTTCAATATGTTTCCTAATTCAACTAGAATTTGTTTTAGGGACTGTTTTATATTAGGTTAAGGATTCTGAGTGAGTTTTGGATATAAATATTAATGTTTCAGAATTCAAAAAGGGGGAAAAAGATTAACAAGGTAACATTAAGAGGGGACGACGAGGAACATTAACAAGATAGCAAAGAGACGACAACAAATAGAAAAGATTAGCATCAAACATTCATCAGTAATCAATCCATCAAAGACAGCAGTGCTGTCTTTGTTAATTGTTCATCCAGAAGTTAATTGTGGAGTAACCAACGAGTGGAGGTTTGATCTGTAATCATGAATTATTTATGTTTACAGTAGTTTTGTTTCTTTGATTAATAAGAACATACATGCATGCAGTAACTTTGAACACACAGTAGCTTGATCTTTGAACATGCAATAAATTTTTTTTTTTAATAACTTTAATCGTTTGTTTTGGTTTTTGTTTTAATAATTTTAATCTTTTTCTTTAATTATCACATTGATCAATTGGTATTCATAATCCCACTGGCATATTTCATAAAGCATAAAATTATCCAGTAGTCAACAATTAATTGTTAAAATCCATCTTGTTTACTTTAACTTCGAGAACTGTATGTTATTTCATTAAAACTCAAAACCTTAATCTATTTTTATCCAAAAGCCTAAACCATTTCATTATTACACTCCAAAATATTGATTATTTTTCCAAAACCTTAATTTATTTTTCCAAATCCAAAATTGTTTCTTTTTAGGCAGTAAGCTAATTCTAAAACCCTAATTCCAAAAACCCTAATTCCAAAACCCTAATTCCAAAACCTTAGTTTCAAAAACCCTAAAAATCCTAATTTCAAAACCTTAATTATAAAACTTTACTTTCTAAAACCCTAAATTTTGAAACCCTAAATTCAATTGATAATTCTTTAAAACCCTAAATTTACATATTTATTGCTTTATTTAATTTTAGATTTGATTATATAGTTTATTATATTTTTTGATGGTTGATTTATTTAATTTCAATGCTTGATTTATTTAATTTATCATGGATGGATGTTTATTTTATATTTTGATTAATAGCTCTGATGAATGATTTATTTATGGTGAATGGTTATTTATTTTATCAATTTATTTAAATTTCCAAATGTTGTAAGAGGTATGTTTCCACTTGGTGGGTACCTCATTAGTTAAATATCATGTAATTTAAATTGCTTTTCTATTTTAGAACTTATGTAAAGGACATGTTTCTACCTTTTGGTGGGTGTTCTATTTAGGCATGGGATGTAAAGACATGTTTCCATCTTCGGGTGGGTGTCCATTTATTTATTTTGCTTGGACCTTGCTTTGATTTTAATATATTGATGCTTTCTTTTAATTATTGTGTGTAATATGAATAATGTTGTTATATTTAAGAATTTTATAATATTAAGACCTGTAAAGGAGGCCGGTTCCAATAAACCGGGTGTTGTGGGGGTGCTGGTCCATTTCTCACCTTCCCCACATGTACCCAACTTTTCGAACCCATTAGGGGGTTGGGGATTCCTTAGGAATCGAGTCATCCACCCCTTTCTTTTTCCCGGTCCGTTCGGGTGGCGACTCCATTTTCTCCGGACTTAGGTCCATGTTCTCTAAGGCCCTGAGCCTAAACAGTGCAGAAGTCGCAAGAACCATTCCAAATGGAGTGGGGGAAAAAATCCCCGCTCACAGTGGCGGCTCCACTGGGGATAAGAGAAGTTGATTCCATTGGTCTTTCTATTATTCTATTCTTTTTTATAATGATATTATCCATTGCATCATATTAGATTGCATCGTGTGTGTGAGTTAGGATGCCCGTGTTACCCGTGTTATGTTATGGAAGGGATACCATACTTTCACTCAAGGTATGGAGATCGAGCATGGCATAAGCACTCATAGCCTCATACCGTTTGGTATATACTTGCTATGGGAACCTAAGCCTTTTTACCCAAAGACTAAAGCTCATGTAATTGGCCTAGTTACTTTCCTTAGGTTTTACCCCAAAATGCATGTTGTTAGACTATGGTTAGTTTATCTTAGTCTAAATCATGGCTTATTTGGTTTGTTCTTTTTCTAATATGACCTAAGTATATTGTAAGCTTAAAATAAATTTTTCTTTAAAATCCAAAAGACCAAAACTATTTTCAAAATTTTTCAAGATGGTCTTTGGACATAAGACTTTTCTAAAAACAAATCAAAAAGTCTTTGGCCCATGGCCCAAATACTAAGCCCAAAATCCATTTTTCTAAAATCTTTTACAATGGGCTTAGAAAAAAAACTATTTTCACCCAACCTTTTCTTGCAAAGAGCTTGCAAAAATATTTAGGTTAATTATGAAATACCAAAAATCTATTGTGGGCCTAGTTTACATTAAGAATAAATTAACCATGGGCTTGTTTTTGGCCTAAATCACTAGTTACTCTTTTCAAGTGAGAAATCTATCTATAATAAACCTCTTAATTTAGTTTTAACCAATATAGCATAAAAGCTACTATAGTTGGTTGAATGGATTAAAACCTAATTAATGGGAATTACTATAAATGAATTTTCATTTTCGAAAATATAACTATTGGTTGAAACGTTCGAGAAAATTATTCGAAAGCAAGATACCCCATGTTGGTATTTTGTCAACCATATACCTGGGAAAAGAGACTCGCCATTTGTGTGTGGGTGTTATAAGGTTGGAAGGAACGTCCTAATTATCCTTGTTTGTTGATTGTTTTGTGCATACATGCATACATGCATGCATTTGCATCTCATTGATCCTTTCTGGCTCACAACCCTAGATTACGAAAGTTCAAAAGCTTATAACAATCCGACCTACGCTGGAAATGAAGTATCTAGAAACAACTCAATCACTTGCTCACCAAAAATAATGGATCCCGAACAAATTCAAAGAATGGTGGATGATGCCCTCGATGCCAAGATGGAAGAAATAAAAGAGGCCATGGTCGAGACCATAAAGAATCAACTAGCTGCAATTTTAGGAAACAATGCCGAAGCATATGCTAGCACCAAGAAAGTCAAGGGGAAGGTTAGAATTTATGAAGTAGCTTTTGATGATGATAAGGTGATCATTGATGACGATGATTGGGCTCATTGGGCTCAATACTACTAAGATCTTCAAGACAAAAAGGAGCCGAAGGTTGTTAAGAAGGCAACTATTGAAAAGATTGAGACATCTGATGTTGAAAAGATGATTGCTAATTTAGAAAAGAAATTTGAGAAGAAACTGAAAATTGAAGAAATCTCCGAGATCGACAAATTTTTTGAGCTAGATGAAGAAGTTCCATACAAATTCAGGATGCCATATTTTGCGAAGTTTAATGGAACTGAAAATCCTCATCTCCATGTGAAGCAGTATATCACTGCTATGCAGTCTGCCTGAGCTACTAAAGCTCAAACTCTAAGGTACTTCATGCTCTCATTGGATCATATTGTCCAAAATTGGTTCAACACCTTAGAGGAAAGTACACAAAAAAATTAGGACATGTTGTACAAGGCTTTCATTCAGCAATATGGGTATAATGTCGAGATGGAAGTTACCTTAATGGAAGTGGAGTCCATTAGGCAAAGCCAAATGAGAATTTTGTGGACTATGTGAAGAGATGGAGAAACAAGGCCGCTTTGCTCAAGAAGAGGCCCGATGAATTCGATCAAATAAGGATGATCGTGAGAGGTGTCCCGCCCAATCTCCGTGAAAGGATGTCTCACACCCTTATAAGGGATTTCAAAGATCTTCTCCAAGCTGGTCTACAAATTGAAGAGTGGAAAAGGGAGAAGAATCGCTTTTCAATAAAAAGAAATGAGAAAGGAAACTACCAGTTGGGTAATCAAAGCACACAAAAAGAAGTTGATGCCACTAGTCAAGGAGGAATGAGGCAGTTTTCAGAATTAGGGAAGCCACTGTCTAGGGTTCTCAATAAGCTACAAAAGAAGGGATTGTTGCAACCCTTGACTCCTCGTCCTTTGCCTAATCCTCTTCCACCTAACTTTGATACTAATGCATTTTGCCAATTCCATCAAAGGCCTGGATATGAAACGGACAATTGTATGAAGTTGAGGCATGAGATCTAGAATTTAATTGATAATGGCAAGTTGCCTGAGCCGGACAAGCCCAATACCAAAGGTAATCCATTTTCAAGGTTCAACAAGATGCCACCACCAGCAACGTTCATGGTAGGAAAAGGATTAGAAGAGGATTTTGTTTTATCGTCCTTTCAAGATGGGGATATTGAAGATGTGAAAGGAAAAGAAGCTTGAACTCAATGAACTTTCCTTAGCTTGAATGTTGCTTTTCAATCTTACTTTCTTTAATATTTTGGAACTATTGTGCTTTTCAAACTTAAAGTTGCTTTAAATAAATTATTTTCATCAAAATTTTGTTGGCCTTTGTTCATTTTGGTGCTCAACTGATGAGGAATCTAGCTGATGTTCATAAATTAATGTGTCTAGGCATCATGACTTGAATGACTTTACTAGATAAGGGAATTGCTTTATAGCATTGAGTTGTGTATGCTTACTTAGAGAGGGATCCTACATAATTACCTTTGTCTAGTCAGTCTTAGAACATGCTTTGACAAACTTTCGAGGCGAAATTATACTCTACTTATTTAAGAGAGAAATGATCTAGGCATTGTTTGATTAGCCAACAACTAGTATCCACCCTATTAAATATCAATCCCTAGTTGTCCCTTTTAGCCTTCATAAAATTTTAGCTTTCTTTTCATTGGTATATAACCTCAATAACCTACCCTGAGCTATTGTGATACTTTTGACAAGTCTTATGATCACTAATATGAAGAGGCTAGAAGATAAAAGAAAATAATGATTAGTCTAGATCATAAGGATAGTTGAAGTTCTCAAGACCATGAGGATAGTTGAAGTTCTCAAAACCATAAGAGTGGTTGAAGTTCTTAAGACCATAAGGGTAGTTGAAGTTTTCCCTAATATCTCCAATATGTTAAGACAACATCAGATTAACAAATGATTCATCCCTATTAAAGGAGATTTATGTTGGTCCACTCATCCATTATTGGAAGCCAAAGTCGATACAAACAATACAACTCTGTTTGAGCTAGAACCAAAAAAAGGAAAAAGAAAAAAAAGAAAAAAAAGGGAAAGAAAGAAAAGAAAAAAGAAAAGAAAAAAAAAAGAGAAAGAAAAAAAAAGGGAAAGAAAAAAAGAGAAAAAAGAAAAAAACCCAAAATGGTTCAAAAATCCAACAGAGTTCTCTTTTACCTAAGACAACAAAAGGCTTCCATTTGGAACATAAAGACAATTTTACTTGAATTGGTCCAACCCATCTAAAGATTCAATCAAAATTGGAGAAAAAGGAGGGAGACCATCCAGTTCTTGAAAGTTCTGTACTTGATAGTCCTACAAGAAAGAAAGACAAAATGATAAAAGAAAGGGAAGAGTAAGAAAAATAAAGAGGAAAGAAAAGGGAAAAGAAGGAAAGAAACGAATTTGGGTCTTAAACTTTTTGCAAGGGCAAAGACTGTCCTTATCAAGATCTAGATTAATGCCAAAAAGATAGAAGGAATTTGGAGTCTAGAAAGATTGCTCCCAACTGTCTAAAGTTCCAACAAGAAATTTGTAGTGTGAGGGTTTGTCCATTGTGTCACGCCAGCTCCAATCTCAAAATGGCCTCCACTTTAACCCATGTCCCTTATAGACCCCGTTTCAAGCCTATCAAAGACCTGTTGATCTTTCTTGCTAGGTAGAGTCTATTAGTGGAGTTAGTTTGGATAAGCATGCATATGAGATAGACAATATTTAAACTCAAATGAGACCTTTGGCCAAGTAATGTGTATGTGCCTATCTGAAGTGCAATAATTCTTGCTTAAATAGAATTAATTCTCGAGTTTAGTACGTTAACTAGGGTTGTCATGTTATAGATATGTTAATTTGTAAAAATCAAGTCTTGAGGTACATTGACATTAATTTGGCAAAGCCAACATTTGATTTCAAAATTAAAATTCAAAAAAATGTTTTGTCATAAAAAGCCTTCAAGTTAAGGGAAGTATGTTGAACATCCAAAGGACACATTGGGCAAAGGGAATGATTATTGGCAAGGTCATGAAGAAGCTATCAACCGACATGCTGAAACATAGTTGGAAATGGATGCATCCCTGACTCTACTGCTTAGGGTCTCCACCACTCATGTTTTCATCATCTTGAAGATAAAAGCCACAAATGTAAAGCTTTTGATCATTCCAATGCAAGACTTAAACGAGCGTCAAAAAGGAACCAATGAGAACACTTCTGCTGATCACCTCAGTCTGTGAGTCAATAAAACCGCTGTAAGTATCATTCATGCATATCATGCATACATGAGCATATCACATCACACTTTCTTATCTTATGTTGTCTATTCCTTATCAAAATGAACAGCAAGCAATCAAAAGAAGATATCAAATTAGAGGGGCATAGAAAGCCCATTACTTGAGAAAGCTCCAGTAATTTTGCAAAGAGAAGAAATGCGTTATTGTGCGAAGAGCTGGACAGCAACAACATCAATCAGAGTCCGCATAGAAAAATTATGGGTTTGAGCCTACACAGGGGGCAATGTTTCTCCTTTTCAATTTTTTGAGTTTATATACCAAATATTTACAAACTCACTTGCAAATATTTCGCCACGCAGGGGGCAGGAGAAGATATGAGGGCCAACTAAAAATAGTTGAATTTTTGCAAAGGAAGAACAAAAAAGAATGGAATAAAAAAAAGAGAAAATTAGAATTCCCAAAAGAATGAAGATGCAAAAGACAAAAGATCAATCCAGCTAAAAGAACTAAAGCAAGGGTGAAGACCCGATCTCAAAGAATGAAGATCCATTTTCAAGGGTGAAGACCCGATCTCAAAGGATGAAGATCCATTTTCAAGGGTGAAAACCCGATCTCAAAGGATGAAGATCCATTTTCAAGGGTGAAGACCCGATCTCAAAGGATGAAGATCCATTTTCAAGGGTGAAGACCCGATCTCAAAGGATGAAGATCCATTTTGATGGTGAAGAATCATAATACATAAAACAGCCGGAGCAGTCAGACTTCTCAAATGATAAAAGGTCAGTCAAACTCAATCTTGGGTCTAAGTACCCAATCTTGGGTCCAAGTACCCGAATTCAATCCAATCTTGGGTCCAAGTACCCAATCTCAGGTCCAAGTACCCAATCTCAGGTCCAAGTACCCAAATTCAATCCAATCTTGGGTCCAAATACCCAAATCAAATTCAATCTCGGGTCCAAGTACCCAATCCTGGGTCCAAGTACCCAAATTCAATCCAATCTCGGGTCCAAGTACCCAATCTCGGGTCCTAGTACCCAAATCAAATCAATATTGGGTCCAAGTACCCAATCCCGGGTCCAAGTACACAAATCAAATCAATCTCGGGTCTAAGTACCCAATCCTGGGTCCAAGTACCCAAATTTAATCCAATCTCGGGTCCAAGTACCCAATCTCGGGTCCAAGTACCCAATCTCGGGTCCAAGTACCCAAATTCAATCCAATCTTGGGTCCAAGTACCCAAATCAAATTCAATCTCGGGTCTTAGTACCCAAATCAAACCTAAAGCAAAACCTCAACCATCTCAAAAATTAGTCTTATTGCTTTTCACTCTCTTTGGCCGTAGTCTCAGATCGTTTAAGCAGGGGGCAAACTGTAGACACTTAATTTTTACCCCAATTTGATATGGTACTAATTAAAGGATGCCAAAATAAATTTGATCCGACTTTAAATATTTAATCCTAGTTTATAATTTTTAAAAGGAGTCGGTTCGGATTAAAGAGGCATATATTTGATTGTAAAACCCTAAAACCAAGTGGAATTGGTCCAAATTAAAATTTTTTGGTTCATAAGTTAAAAAAGGCCAGAGTAATTTAATTGAGGCCGGCCTGGAGACATTAGGATGCTTCATGTTGGCCTTGGCAGCCCAAGATCGACATGAGCATGCCTCATGTCGACTTGGGCAAGCTAGGTCGACATGAGCATGCTTCATGTTGACCTTGGGAGGCTAGGTCAACATGAACATGCCTCATGTCGACCTTGGCAGCCCAAGATCGACATGAGCATGCCTCATGTCTATTTGGACAGCCCAAGGTTGACATGAGGTTGGTCTCATGTCAACCTAGGGCAACTAGGTCGATATGGGTTCAATATGTTTCCTAATTCAACTAGAATTTGTTTTAGGGACTGTTTTATATTAGGTTAAGGATTCTGAGTGAGTTTCAGATATAAATATTAATTTTTCAGAATTCAAAAAGGGGGAAAAAGATTAACAAGGTAACATTAAGAGGGGACAACAAGGAACATTAACAAGATAGCAAAGAGATGGCAACAAACAGAAAAGATTAGCATCAAAAATTCATCGGTAATCAATCCATCAAAGACAACAGTGCTATCTTTGTTAATTGTTCATCCAAAAGTTAATTGTGGAGTAACCAACGAGTAGAGGTTTGATCTTTAATCATGAATTATTTATGTTCACAGTAGTTTTGTTTCTTTGATTAATAAGAACATGCATGCATGCAGTAACTTTGAACACACGGTAGCTTGATCTTTGAACATGCAGTAAATTATTTTTTTCATTTTAATAACTTTAATTGTTTGTTTTGGTTTTTGTTTTAATAATTTTAATCTTTTGCTTTAATTATCACATTGATCAATTGGTATTCGTAATTGTTAAAATCCATCTTGTTTACTTTAACTTCGAGAACCGTATATTATTTCATTAAAACTCAAAACCTTAAACTATTTTTATCCAAAAGCCTAAACCATTTCATTATTAAACTCCAAAATATTGATTATTTTTCCAAAACCTTAATTTATTTTTCCAAATCCAAAATTGTTTCTTTTTAGGCAGTAAGCTAATTCCAAAACCCTAATTCCAAAACCTTAGTTTCAAAAACCCTAAAAATCCTAATTTCAAAACCTTAATTATAAAACTTTACTTTCTAAAACCCTAAATTTCAAAACCCTAAATTCAGTTGATAATTCTTTAAAATCCTAAATTTACATATTTATTGCTTTATTTAATTTTAGATTTGATTATATAGTTTATTATATTTTTTGATGGTTGATTTGTTTAATTTCAATGCTTGATTTATTTAATTTATCATGGATGGATGTTTATTTTATATTTTGATTAATAGCTCTGATGAATGATTTGTTTATGGTGAATGGTTATTTATTTTATCAATTTATTTAAATTTTCAAATGTTTTAAGAGGTATGTTTCCACTTGGTGGGTACCTCAATAGTTAAATATCATGTAATTTAAATTGCTTTTCTATTTTAGAACTTATGTAAAGGACATGTTTCTACCTTTCGGTGGGTGTCCTATTTAGGCATGGGTTGTAAGGACATGTTTCCATCTTCGGGTGGGTGTCCATTTATTTGTTTTGCTTGGACCTTGCTTTGATTTTAATATATTGATGCTTTCTTTTAATTATTGTGTGTAATATGAATAATGTTGTTATATTTAAGAATTTTATAATATTAAGACCTGTAAAGGAGGCCGGTTCCAATGAACCGGGCGTTGTGGGGGTGCTGGGCCATTTCTCACCTTCCCCACACGTACTCAACTTTTCGAACCCATTAGGGGGTTGGAGATTCCTTAGGAATTGAGTCATCCACCCCTTTCTTTTTCCCGGTCCGTCTGGGTGGCGACTCCATTTTCTCCGGACTTAGGTCCTTGTTCTCTAAGGCCCCGAGCCTAAACAGTGCCGAAGTTGTAAGAACCATTCCACCGGGAGTGGGGGCAAAAATCCCCGCTCATAGACATCATTGTCTTCATCATATCCCAATCATTTCTTAGATGTTTGAGTTCTAAAATCTGGCAACTTTGTCAAACTGGCCTTACCCTTTCCAAGACCAGCTCCGGGAAGGTAGTTCATGTTCTTCATCATATTCAAGACTTTGGAATCCATTACTTCATCATCAGAAATCGCAGCTACTTGAAAACCATTGAGAGGCCTCTCAATCATTAGAGTGTTAACAATCTCATTAATCTTTTGATGAAGGGTGGAAGGAACTCCACCAAGAGGATGGAACCATGGTGGCCCAAAGAGTAAGGCGAAGGTAACCGGTATGTCTAAAACAACAAACTCAACAATAGATTCAATTGGACCAACCTTGACAGCTGCTTTGAAAGTCCCTTCAGCATGCCTCTTAGTGTTGTCATAAGCATGAATTGTCACCTCTGTTGGGTTTAGATCTCTTATTGACATGGCTAGCTTTGGCAATATCTTAAGTGGACAAACATTTATGGTGGACCCATCATCGACCATTACACATGGAGCCCTCTTCCCCTTGTCTTCTATTTTGATGAAGAGAGGGCGGATGTGGTCTCTCCCCTCCTCCGGTAAATCCGCATCTGAAAAAGAAACGGCTCCCATATTAACTTCGCTCTTCTCTCGAACCTCTTCACATTTCATTAGCCCTCCAATTTTTATGAAATTGGTCAGCTCCTCCGGTGTCGTGGAGGTAGAGATTGGCATGCTAGCCAAGGCTTTGGCCATAGTTTCTCAGTGCTTTTTAGAAGTAGCTAATAAGTCCCAAATGCTAACACTTGTTTGGGTTCTTTTCAATTGCTTGAGCACAACATCATCTTCTTCTACTTCAACTTCCTTTCCCATATTAGTTTCTACCTCCTTAGGTGGTGGCCTTACATAAGGCTTACCAGATCAAGTGTTCATTCTTCATCTTCTTCGGGTTCGGACCAAGTCCACTCCTCCTTCTTGGATACAATATCATCATCACTATCACTTGAATCCCAAAACACATTGACAACACAAATTGTTACTTCTCCACCCATCATAGCTTGTTTAATTTCACCAAATACCTCTTCTTCTTTGGTTGCTTCTCCACCCACATCTTGAAAAGAAGACATAACAAAATCCTCGTGCAAACCTCCTCCAATCATGAAGGTTGCCAGTGGTGGTACCCTATTGAACTTTGGTAATGGGTTGTCTTTTGTGTTTGAATTGTTGGGCTCAGGTAGCTTCCCATTATCAATTAGATTTTGGATCTCATGTATCAACCTTACACATCTATCCGTGTCATGCCCTTGCATTTGGTGAAATTGACAAAATGCTTTGGTGTCAAAATTAGGTGGGAGAGGATTAGGCAAAGGATGAGGATTTAAGGGTTGTAGCAATCCCTTTCTTTGAAGCTTATTGAGAACCCAAGACATCAGCTTTCCTAATTCTGAAAATTATCTCCTCGTTCCTTGGTTAGTAGCATTAACACCGACGGCCTTTTGCATGCTTTGGCTACCAGGATGATAGCTCCCTTTCTCGTTCCTTTTTGTTGCAAAATGGCTCTTCTCCCTTTCCCATTCTTCAATTTGGAAACCAGCTTGGAGAAGGTCTTTGAAATCATGGATGAGTGTATGAGACATCCTTTCACAGAGACTAGGCAACACCCTCTCACAATTATCCTTATTTGATCGGATTCATCAGGCCTCTTCTTGAGTAAAGCGGCCTTATTTCTCCATCTCTTGACATAATCTACAAAATTCTCATTCGGCCTTTGTCTAATGGACTCCACTTCCATTAAGGTAACTTCCAACTCGACATTATACCCATATTGCTGGATGAAGGCTTTATATAGCAAATCCCAATTCTTTTGTGTTCCATCATCTAAGGTATTGAACCAATTTTGGATAACAGGGTCCAATGAGAGCATAAAGTACCTTAGGGTTTGAGCCTTAGTAGCTCGGGTAGAGTGCATGGCAGTGATATACTGCTTCACATGGAGATGAGGATTTTCGGTGCCATTGTACTTAGCAAAGGAAGGCATCTTGAACTTATAACCTCTTTATCTTGTTCAAATAGTTTATCGATCTCGGACATCTCTTTAGTTTTCAATTTCTTCTCAAATTTCTTTTCTAAATCAGCAATCATCTTTTCAACATCGGATGTCTCGGTCCTTTCAATAGTTGCTTTCTCACCAACCTTTGGTTCTTTCTTCTTCTCTTGAACATCTTGGTAGTATTGAGCCCAATCATCATCATCATCAATGATCACCTTTTCATCATCAAAAACCACTTCACTAACTTTGGCCTTCCCTTTGTCCTTTGGTTTCTTAGTGCTAGCAGATGCCTCGACATGATTCTCTAAGATTGCAGTCAACTGGTTCTTCATGGTCTCAGCTAGGGCCTCTTTGATTTCTTCCATCTTGGCATTGAGGGCCTCATCCACCATCCTTTGAATTTGTTCGGGCTCCATTATTTTAGGTGAGCAAGTGATTGAGTCGTTGCTAGATACTTCATCTCCGGCATAGGTCGGATTGTTGTAAGCTTTAGAACTATCTTAATCCAGGGCTGTGAGCCAAAGAGGATCAATGATATTAGATGCAAATGTATGCATGTATGCATGTATGCACAAACAATCAACAAATAAGGATAAATAGGACGTTCCTTCCAACCTTATAACATCCACACACGAATGGCGAGTCCCTTTTCCTAGGTATATGGTTAACAAAATACCAACATGTGGTATCTTGCTTTCAAATAATTCCCTCGGGCGTTTCAACCAATAGTTATATTTTCGAAAATGGAAATCAATCCATGATAATTCCTATTAATTAGGTTTTAATCCATTCAACCAACTATAGTAGCTTTTATGCTATATTAGATTAAAACGAAATTAAGAGGTTTATTATAAATATATTTCTCACTTGAAAAAGGTAACTAATGATTCATGCCAAAAACAAGCCCATGATTAATTATTCTTAGTATAAACTAGGCTCACAATAGATTTTTGGTATTTCGTAATTGACCTAAATATTTTTGCAAACTCTTGTAAGAAAAGATTGGATGAAAATAATTTTGTTTCTAAGCCCATTATAAAAAGATTTTAGAAAAAATGAATTTTGGGCTTAGTATTTGGGCCATGAGCAAAAGAATTTTTGATTTATTTTTAGGAAAGTCTTATGTCCAAAGACCATCTTAAAAAATTTTAAAAAATAGTTTTGGTCTTTTGGACTTTAAAGAAAAATTTATTTGAGCTTACAAATATACTTGGGTCATATTAGAAAAAGAGCAAACCAAATAAGCCAAGATAAATTAACCATAGTCAAACAACATGCATTTGGGTTAAAACCTAAGGAAAGTAACTAGGCCAATTACATGTGCTTTAGTCTTTGGGTTAAAAGGCTTAGGTTCCCATAGCAAGTATATATCAAATGCTATGAGGCTATGAGTGGTTATGCCATGCTCGATCTCCATACCTCGAGTGAAAGTATGGTATCCCTTATATAACATAACACGGGTAACACAAGCATCCTAACTCACGCACACAATGCAATCTAATATGATGCAATGGATAATATCATTATAAGAAAGAATAGAATAATAAAAAGACCAACGGAATCAACTTCTCTCCACTGTGACCGGGAATTTTTGCCCCCACTCCCGGTGGAATGGTTCTTGCGACTTCGACACTGTTTAGGCTCGGGGCCTTAGAGAACACGGACTTAAGTCCGGAGAAAATGGAGTCGCCACCCGAACGGGCCGAAAAAAAAAAGGGGTGGATGACTCGATTCCTAAGGAATCCCCAACTCCCTAATGGGTTCGGAAAGTTGGGTACATGTGGGGAAGGTGAGAAATGGCCCAGCACACCCACAATGCCCGGTTCATTGGAACCGGCCTCCTTTACAGGTCTTAATATTATAACATTCTTAAATATAACAACATTATCCATATTACACATAACAATTAAAAGAAAGCATCAATATATTAAAATCAAAGCAAAGTCCAAGCAAAAAAAATAAATGGACACCCATCCGAAGATGGAAACATGTCCTTACATCACATGACTAAATAGGACACCCACCAAAAGGTAGAAACATATCCTTTACATAGGTTCTAAAATAGAAAAGAAAATTAAATTACATGATATTTAACTAATGAGGTATCCAACAAGTGGAAACATACCTCTTACAACATTTGGAAATCTAAATAAATTGATAAAAGTAAATAATCATTCATCATAAATAAATCATTCATCAAAGATATTAAATGTCAATAGAAAGTAAACATCCATCCATGATAAATTAAATGAACCAAGCATTGAACTTAAATAAATCAAATCATAAGAAATAAATCAAAGCATAATCAAATATGGAATTGAATAAGGCAAATAAAAATCCAAATTATAGCTACTATTTACATTTAGGATCCTTTATTTCATGTGTTTAGGATTTTGGATTTTCATAAGTTTAAGCTACTGTGACTTTTAAAGAATTAAAATAAATTAAGGATTTTATGTTTTAAAAGGTTGGTAAGACATTTCGATTAAACAAATTAAGGTTTGAATGGTGAAATCATGAAACTAAGGTTTTGGACACTTTAAAATACTTTTGATTTATGATTTTCGGTATTGAATTGTGTTTTTAAATTACTGTGTAAAGTTGAAATATTTGTGTTTATATGATTTTTAAGGTTTTAAGGATTAGGGTTTATAAAAAATTAGGGTTTAAGGTTTTAAAAGGGTTAGTGTTCACTATTTTAGGTTTTGGAGTTGAATTAGGGTTTTAGGATTTGAAATTAAGGTTTCGGGTGATGAATTGGTTTTTAGAATTTGGAAATCAATTTGATAATTTTATGAAGTTTTATGAAAGTAAACCAAACGAATTAAAGTTTTTATAAATAGAAAAGATTTTTTTAAGGCTTTTTAAAAGAAACAGAATTTTAATTTAAGGTTTTGAAAAGAAACATGTTAAATTAGGGTTTTAAGATTTTGAAGAAACAAAAGTAGCAATTGTAAGTTTTTTGGAAAATAAAGCAATGAAATAGTATTTTTAACTTTAGAAAAACAAAATTAAAGGTTCTGGGATTTTTTGTTCTTTGATGAATTAAGCTACTGTAAAAAAATAAAAAAGAATTTAGAATTCAAACCTTCTTTCGTGGGGTTGCACCAAAATTGCTTCTTGGATCAACCAAATCAAAGGCAGTTGATACCTTTGATGAATTCTTTGAATTGATTTTCAGCTCTCTCAAAAAATCAGCTTGGTTCCCAGTTTTCCTTCACCAATTCGGTTTCCACTTTGTTCGAAGTTTTTTTGTCCCTAATTTCTGATTACTTTTCCTCTTTTTTGTGTTGTTATTTATAGAGGTTTTTTTTTATGGTTTTTTCCTAATTACTCATGGCATACAATATTTAATAAGAAAAGAAAACCGAAACCTAATTGTATTAGGTTTTGAAAAATTTACATCGAAAAATTTTGCTGGCGAAAAAAAACTGCTGCGGAAAAATTACGCTGGCGAAAAAATCTGGTGTGCCGCAGGATTTTCCTGCGGGAGAAATGGCCAGGGCATTTCTCGCAGCCCGAATTTTTTTTTGTTATTTTTTATTATTTTTGAATTTTTGTTCATTTTACTATTTTTTTACTAAAATAAATATTAAAATTAATTAAGATACCATAAAAATTATTTTGGACTAACTAAAATATATTGGACAGCACAAAAATTATTTTGGACTAATTAAAATATATTGGACCGGACCGGGTCAAAAATTAAGGGTCTACATCTTCCCTGCCTTAAAAATTTCCTTACCTCTTCATCTTACACAAAAATTTCATATATAACCATAAACATAGCCCATACTAACCAAATAAAAGTTTTTATTGATTTCTCTTAATCTTAAAATAATATGTTTCATGGTCTCTCTTAACTTTGTTGTGGTCATAATATTAATTAAACTTAAACGATTTAAGATCCAATAAGAATCACAACTACTAAATTTATACCACTTTGGGAGGCTAAATTTGTTTTACTTTGGCTAAATCTATGTGAATCAAAAAGACAAATTTGCATTGAATCTACATCACTCATCCAGAAAAATATGTGCCACTCACTGAAAAACTTAAATCTACATTCACCTAGAAGATGAATCCACATCACTCACATAAAAAGGCGAATATTCCTCATTCAATCAAGGAAAACAAATCTGTGTTAATATGCAACATTCTATTAAAGGCTAACCAACCAATTAATCTATCAAAGATTAATCTAGACCACTAGTTTGGCCTGCCTAAATGGTCATTAAGCAACCCAAGTCAACACCACTTCTCTTGTCATTCCTAAGCTGTTCGAGAAGAGGTGTAAAACAAGGTAAGTATACTCTATCCCTTTGCAACTCTAGTGGAAATCTCTAATGGTTCCCTTTGAAACTTTAATAGAATTTAAAAAGATCCCTTTCAAATACTAAAAAATAGGGGCAAACTACTAGCTTTAGATTTTTTGCTTATCTTGATTTCATGATAATACCCAATGATGATAACTAGAGAAAAATCTTAAAATGAAAGATTTCTCTAAAGATATACCAAATGAGCAGGAAATTCTCTATAATGTTATTTGGGTTTGAAAAAGTTAGAATTAAGAAAATGGGCTAGAGAATGTAGGCTCATGTTTTTATCAAATATGTATACATGATTAGGTTAATTTTATTGGTTTTTAGTTAATTTTTCTTTTAATTTGTGTTTAAAGTTTGCTTGAAGTGTTTGATTTAGGTAGAGGTGCAAAAGAATGGATTGATGGATCAAAATGTTGGAAAAACATGAGACATGACCAAGACACTTCTGGCTTGGCCGTGTCCCTCATCCAAGGCAAGAGGCACGAACCACTCACATGACATGGGCTGAGGCAACTTGGCTTGGCCGTGTCCTTTAGAAAAATTGGGTAGAGGCAGACACTGGCAGAAGACACAGCCAAGTCCTTGGTCGTGTCCCACTTGATGAAACCAAAGAGCAAGCAAATGGCAAAGTGAATGGCAGTAGAGAACATAATCAAGAGACACGGCTAAGCCACTGGCCGTGTCACATGACATGGCTAGGGCCTTGGCCATGTCTCACTTGGAAAAGGAAGAAGACATTGAGGTAGCCATGGACATAACCTCAAGGCTTGGCCATGTCCCAAGAAGAATGAGTGACACGGCCAAGTCACTCAAGGTTTGACAGTGTCTCATATGGTCCTTTGAATTATTTTGCACGAAGTGAGGGACAATTGGGTGACAAAAGACTTTTCTTTTTAAAAAAGAAATATTAAAAATGAGTAAAAGGTAGATGGATTTATGGGAAGAAATAAAAAACAAAGAAAAAGAGGGAGACAAGGGGTGGTGTGTGAGTTGGCAAGACATGGTTGGTGCTTTAAAAAATGGAAAGGAATTGGAAGTGGAGGTATGGAAGGACATACATGTTTGGGCTTATTCGAAGAGTTATTTATCTTTCTCTTAATTTTGTTCTTGGTTTTTTTTTTTTATGAAAGGGAGACACCATTCTCTCTTATACACCATTCTCTCTTTATCTTCATTTTTCATTCATCTTTAATTTCTTCCATAGACAAGATTTAATCAAGTAGGGAATCAAATTCAGTTAGCAAGCTCCTTAGAAGATTATGGTTTGAAGAAAGCTTGATTGGAGTTGTAAGCTTGAGAGAGTTACCATTCCTACTTTCAAGAGGAGAACCATTGATTGAAGAGGGCTTGGAAGTTGTTCATCATACATCAAGGTGGAAGCTAGGAGGAAGACAAGTAGTTCAACTCTTGGAGTCTACAAAGGGTTTTTTCATATTCTCTCTTTTAATTCATTTCTAGATTGTTGTTGTTTTATTATGAATATTAATATTACAATGTATAGTTTTGATTTGATGAATATTGAGATGGATATTTATTTTAAATTGATGATGAGCTAATTTACTCATGGCTTGGGTTGTAGTAGATTTGATTAAATGACTTGGGTTGTAGTAGATTTGATTAATTCACTTGGTTTGATAATTCCATTAGTATACTTTGTTATTGGTTGATTGCATTGGACATAAAGTTAGTTTGATAGATTGGCCACCTATTAATCACTTAATATTAAATGATGGGCCGAGAGGTGAAATTCGATATCGAAACTATGTAATCAACCACCCTAAGAATGAATTCAAAATATAAGTTCTAGGGTTTATTTAATTTGAAATTTCAAAACAATTGGTTGTCGTTAATTCATGAATGTGAAAACTAATGAATTGGTAATTACTAATTAAACTTAAGGAACAAATTAAAATAAAGGTTATATTAATGGATAATTTAAGAATCAAGATTTAATTAAATTGACCTACAACCCTAGGCACCATTCCTAACATTGAATTAATCTTATGCACTACTGCTCATTTTTACTTAGAAATTTTAATTACAACTCACCAATTCAACAACACACACTCAATTTTAATTTATTTGTTAATCAAACTATTGCAAAATAATTTCTTTCTTGTGAGATGACCTTGGAGTGGTTACCATTGCTACAATTACCTCATATAATTGCGAGTGACACTTTATAATAGTAAATAATCAAGCGCAGCAAGTTTTTGGTGCAGTTGCTTGGGAGGGCAATTGTTGTTAATAGTTTGATTCTTTTATTTTAATTGTTTAATTGTTTAAAGTGTTCCTTTTTAAATTGCCTAGGTGATTTATGTAAGGATGAAGATCTCAAAGAAATGAACTTGTTCCATATATATACAATATTCATAAACTCCCAAGAACTGAAGGAGTATATCCTTTGGGACAAGAAGGAGAAGAAACCAAAGAGCAATTTGAGGAGGACATGGAAGTAGAAATGGGTGACGTAGAGGAACCACCTATGAAGGAGTTTGCCCGATCGATCATTGGAGTAACCACATCATGTATCCAGTTGAGCAATGCAGCAATAAATTATGAACTCAAAAATACTCATTATAGTATGCTGCCATCCTTCCATGGATTACCGAATGAAGATCCTCTTAACTTCATTTGAGATTTTTACACAACATTGCATACTTTCCCTTTGCAAGCATTCACAGAGGTTGAACTCAAAATTAGATGTTTCCCATATAGTTTGAAAGATAGGGCAAAAGTGTGGTTGATGACCTTACCAGAGAACTCCCTAATCACTTGGACTAAAGTGTATAACAAATTCATGGGAAAATTTTATTCACACTAAAAGACAAAGGAGCTTAGGGGGAGTATTGTAACTTTCACCCAATTTGATGGGGAACCATTTCATAAGGTGTGGGGTAGCTTCAAATCTTTATTGTTTCAATGCTGTCATCATTATTATCCACAATAATTGCTTAATCAGTTCTTCTATGATGGGCTAACTCAACAATGTCAAAACACAATGGATAATGCTGCAGGAGGGGCAATGGGTAAGAGAACAGCTACTGAAACGATTGTATTATTTGAAATGTTGGGAGAAAATTCTCTATATCAAAGTATTGGGGAAAGGAGAAGAGGAGCATATAAGCTGAATCCAAACTCAGAAATGGTAAGGCAAATTGCAGAGTTGAAAAGGCAAGTTAAATTGTTGAATGCTAGAGGAAACTTGCCGGTGCCAAGCCAAGAATCATGTGCATCATGTGGTGTGATAGGCCATATTGCAAATGTATGTCCTTCAAACTTTGACCAATTCCTAGAAGGGCAAGAACAAGCTTTTTCTTTTAAAGGGTTCCAACAAAGAGGAAGGAATGACCCATACTCAAATTCTTATAACCCCAGTTGGAGGACTCACCCTAATTTTTCATGGAAGAATCAACAAGTTCCACCTCAACATTCATACCAACCTTATCAAAGGGGACACCAATTTCAATGGCAAAGTTCAAATCATGATCAAGTCAAGAAACCTTCACTTGAAGACAATTTGAATGCTTTCATTTAAATAAGCACTCAAAATCAAAAGGTGAACAACAAACGATTCGACTCTTTGGAAGCCTCACTTAAGAAGGTAGAAACTCAAGTGGGTCAATTGAATAATCAACTTCAAACTCATCAAAAAGGAAAATTTTTGAGTCAATCAGAGCAAGCCAAAGCAATCACGGTCTTAAGAAGTGGTAAGGTATTTGATAATAAAATTGGCAATAATAATATTGATGATTCTTTGGATGCAGAAACATTTGAAGAAGATGGTGAGGAAATACAAGAAGGCAAAGCTCAACCAAGTGAGCCGAAAAAAAGATAGTGATGAGTCATCAATTGCACCAAAGTTGCACAAATCTCCAAATCCTTACAAACTACCAATTTTGTTCCTGATAAGGTTAAAAAGTGAGAAGCAAGATAAGCAATTTTCTAAAATTTATAACATGCTCTCCAAGGCAAGTATAAATCTTCCTTTACTTAAAGCGATCAAGAACATCTCGGCTTATGCTAAATTTTTTAAATAACTGATCACCAAAAAGAGAAGATATGAGCCAAATAAAAAGGTGATAGTTTGGGAGGTGGCAAGTGCTATTTTATAGTGCAAGTTACCTCCTAAGCTTAAAGACCCTATGAGTTTTATAATTAACCTTTCCATGGGAAATGGGAAAGAAGCATCTGACATGTGTGATTTGGGAGCTAGCATAAATTTAATGCCTTACTCAGTTTATTTGAGATTAGAGCTTAGGGAACTTAAACCAACCAAGATGGTCTTACAATTGGCTGATAGAACTCATAGGTTTCATAAGGGAATCATAGAGGATGTTCTATGCAAGTTGGAGGTTTAATAGTTCCTATGGATTTCATAGTCCTGGATATGGGGGAAGATATCCCTAAGGATGCTGAACATACAATTTTGTTAGGAAGGCCTTTCATGGATACAACTAATACCTTGATAGATGTTAAAAATGGGAAACTGTCCATGACTGTCTTAGGAAAAACTGCAAAATTTTTAATTTTTGACACTTTCCCCACTCCCAATATTGCTATCCATGAACATTGTTCTTTTACTGATTATTCTTATTTTGTGGTTAAAGAAGTTTTCTTTTAGAAAGTTAGTAAAGGCAAGCTAGATAAGGCTTTGCCCTAGAGAGAAGAAGTTGAAATATCTAAAGTGAAAATTGAGGATTGCAAGTTAGAAGAGAAGAATCTACCCTAGGCGACCTTCACCTACCCCTTTGGGACATATACTCTTTGTTTGGAGCATCTATGTGTTTATTTTTAGTGTGATTTTATTGGCTTTTGGTTGATTTTTCCTTTAATTTATGTTTAAAGTTTGTTTAAAGTATTTGATTTAAGTTGAAGAACAAAACAATGGAGCTTTAATTCAAATTGATGGATTATTAAGTGGAAAACATGAGACTCGGCCAAGACACTTCATGGCTTGGCTGTGTCCCTCATCCAAGGAAAGAGGCAGGAAATTTTGATAGGGACAAACACAGCCAAGAGGCACGGCCAAGCCACTAGCCGTGTCACATGACATGGCCAAGGCCTTGGTCTTGTCTTACCAATTGAACAAAGCAAAGAAGAGTCAAGAAGGAAATGCAGAAATGGACACACCCAAGAGTCACGACCAAGCCATTGGCCGTGTCACATGACACGACCAAGGCCTTGGTCATGCCCCATTTAAAGGTCAAAGCAAAGATAGCAAATAGTAGAGAACACACTCAGGAGACACGGCTAAGCCACTGGCTTTGTCATATGACACGGCCAAGGCCTTGGCCGTGTCCCACTTTGACAAAAAGGAAAATTTGGACAGCCATGGACACGGCCACATGGCTTGGCCGTGTCCATAAGAAAATGAGTGACACGGCCAAGTCACTAATGACTTGGCCGTGTCATGTGAAAATTCTTTCAATTATTTTACATGAAATGGGGGATAACAAGTGCCATCTTTTAAAAAATATTAAAAGAAGAAAAAGGTTGCCTAATTTATGGGATGAAGACTTAAATAATGAGAAAGTGGGAGACAAAGTGGAGTGTGTGGCATGGGTTGTGTCTTGAGATATTAAAAAGAATGGGAGAGGGGATACATATACACATTTTGGAGGAAGAAAGAAGAGTTCTCTCTTGGTTCATCATCTTGTTCTTGGTCTTGAGAGAGACCAAGAACATCATCTTCATCTTCATCTTCCATTTCTTCTATAAACAAGATCTTTGACATTTTTGGGAAAAAATTGGGTGAGCAAGCTCTTGTGAAGGTTAGGGTTTGAAGAAAGCTTGATTGATGAGTTGGGGGCTTGAGAGAGTGACCATTCCATCTTTCAAGAGGAGAGCCATTGATTGAAGAAGGCTTGTTAGTTCTTCATCACATTCAAAGTGGAGCTAGGAGGAAGACTAGAAGTTCAACTCTTAGTATCTTCAAAGGGGTTTTTATATTCTCTCTTTTAATTCATTTATAGATTGTTATTATTTGTTAAGAACATTAATATCAATGGACAATTGTGATTTGATTTATATTGAGATGAATATTTGTTTTAAATTGATGATGATGAGCTAAATTACTCATGCCTAGGGCTTGTAGTATATTTGATTGAATGACTTGATTTGATATTTCCATTAATATACCTTGTTACTAGTTGATTGTATTGGATTGAATGTTAGGTTGATAGAGTAGCTACATATTGATCTCTAGATATTGAATGAAGGACCGAGAGGTGAAATTTGATATTAGAATTATGCAATCAACCATCCTAAGAATGAATTAGAAATATAAGTTCTAGAGTTTGTTAATTTGTAATTGCAAAACAATTGGTTGTTATTAATTCATGAATGTGAAAACTAATGAATTGGTAATTACTAATCAAACTCAAGGAACAAATTAAAATACAAGGTCATGTTAATGGATAATTTGAGAATTAAGCTTTGATTAAATTGATCTACAACCCTAGGCACCATTCGTAGAATTTTATTAATCTTGCACAACCATTACACATGTTACTTTTAGATTTTAATTGTTTTTCACCATTCCAACATATCACACTCTTGCTTTTAAATTTCTTGCTAATCAAACTATTGTTTAAATTATTAGTTTGATTTTTTTATTTAAATTGTTTAATTGTTTTGAGTGTTTCATTTTTTTAATTTTCAAGTGTTTATTGTAAGAATGCAGTTTTCAAGGCACGAGAGAGTTTATGATGAGAATGCTAATTCTAAAATGGCATGGCAATTAACAGAATTAACAAGACAACTTAAGATGCTAAATGCAAGAGGAAGAGCACCTATGCCTATTCGTGAAGTATGTCCAACATATGGCATTGCAGGATATAGTGCAAACATGTGTTCATTTGGTTTTGAAAAATACCAAGAGAGGCAAGAGGAAGAATATGCCTTTGAAAGTTTCTAGCCATGGGGCAGAAATGACCCATATTCCAATCCTTATAATCCAAGTTGGAGAAACTACCCAAATTTTTCTTAGGAAAATCATCAACAAATTCTACCTCAATAACTTTTTCAACTTTACCAAAGAAGTTCTTAGTTTCAAGAATAATGCTCAAATCAATATCACCTTAAGAAACCCACATTGGATGATAGTTTGAATGCCTTTATTCAAATTAGTGCACAAAATCAAGATCAACTTAAGGAATCCACATTAGAAGATAATTTGAATGCCTTCATTCAAATTAGCGCACAAAATCAAGATCAATTTAAGAAACCCACAATGGAAGATAATTTAAATGATTTCCTTCAAATTAGCATACAAAATTAGGAAGGGAGCAATAAGAGGTTTGATTCTTTGGAGGTATAATTGAAGAAGGTGGAAACTCAAGTTGAGCAATTGGCAAATCAACTCCAAGCACACTAAAAAGTGGAATCTGCTAGCCAAATAGAGCAAGCCAATGCGATCACAATTTTGAGGAGTGAAAAGGTAATACATAACAAAGTTTGTGATTCCTTTGATGCAGGTACTAATCAAAAAGAAAATGGCGAGGAGATACAACCCAACATAGAGGAGCTAAGTCAATCAAAGGAGGAGGAGAATTTGGAATCATCAACTTCACCAAAATTGCATAAGCCTCCAAATCTTTACATGCCACCAATTCCATTCCCAAGTAGATTGAAGGATAAGAAGCAAGGTATGCAACTTTCTGAACTCTACGACATGCCCTCTAAAGAAGTTAGTGAAGATAGTGAAAATGAGCTTGAGATGGCCATGACCTTGGAAGTAGAGCCTAAAATTTCTAATTCAGAAACTAAGGAGAGCAAATTAATCTTAAATGATGAGATTGTTGAGAGGGGACTTCAGATAGCTAAAGTGGATGAGAAAGATATTCAACTAAACTTGGTTGAACCTATAAAGACCCCAAAACTTTTGACATATGTTTTGGTTGGGGGGAATAGTATGCAACCAATGATCATCTCTTCTACTCTCGGTGGTGAGAGAGAGCAAAAAATGAATATAACCATGTTACATACTGAAAAATATTTTTACCAAGTTCCTATTGTATTGGAGGATCACCCTAAGACAACCTTCACACGTTCCCTTTGGACATGTGCTCTTCAAAGGATGCTACTTAGGCTTTGCAATACATTGGGTACCTTTCGAAGTTGCATGCTATTCAATTTTTCAAACATGGGCGACAATTGCATTAAGGATGGAAGGAGCACTTCATGTCAAATATGGGAACGATGGAAATTAGGTTTCATATGAACTCTTTCTTTTAATTTATGCTTGCTCACATTGGGGACAATGTGAATCTTTAAGTGTGGGGTGCAGTTTGTGTTTTTACTTTTAACTTATCTTTGTTTAATAGTTAATGTTTTTCTTTGAATAAATGAATTTTGAAAAGTTCAATTATTATAAGATTGTTGATAGATGACCTTTGAATTTTTGAAGCATGAATTTGAGAATTGATTAGAATTGGTACTTATTATCAATTTTGATGGTTATTCTTTGCATTACCTTTAAACTGGTGAGGAATTAAGCCATTAACTTATTATTTTTTTATTGTGTAAACATCTTTGATTGATTAATTTCTAGAACTTGCTTTGACATGCATTTTGAAACTATATAAAAATTTTAATTAGGCATTAATATGATTAAGGCAATTAGGTGAACCCATTTTGGCTTAAAAAGACCAAGCTTATATCCAATCTTAGTTAGCCAATTTTGAGCTTATTTCATTTTTCCTTATCTTTCTTTTAAATAACACCATTAGCTTGAAATTTATTGTTTAAACTATTACCCTTGCATTAGGTCAAGAGAATTTTAAGAGCGTTTATGATTGAGTATTGTGTTAAATAAAGTGTGGGGTTAAATTTATTAGTTCAAAATTACAAATTATTATCTTCTTTAGTTGCAAACCCTATTAAAAAAACAATAAATAAATAAATAAAACATGAAAAAAAGAGAAAAATCAAAATAATAGAAGAAGTTATTCTTTTTCGAAGGGTTGGAATAAGTTTGGGAATGAACACTACAAAATTTAACAAGTGAGTTCCCTTGAAGAACTCCTTAATATCAAGTGGTAGGTGAGAGGAAGGTGTTTTGGGATTGTTGGGTTATACATACGATCAGTTACTTCATTCTTGAAGTGCTCTTGAACTTAATGAATAATCTCACATTTCCTAAATGTCATGCCTTTATCTTAGCCCTATTATAACCCAATGAAAGACTTTATGATTGATGCTTGATTGTAATTAGGTGGTGGATATTTGATTGATAAGCAAGCCTATAGAGATAATCTTTCATTGAATGTTGAGAGCTTAAACACTACCTGATTAAACACTTAAGAGGTTTTGTGAGGGAGTGATAATTTTTGGTATACATGGATTGGCCATTTAATTGCTTGAGTACTGATTGTTCTTGATTTGATAATGATTGTGGATTTAATAAAATGGGAGTCTTGATACATCCTTATAACTCTTGAACTTTACTAAATATATCTTGTTTAGTTTGTTTTGATTTTGACTTTGCTTGGGGACAAGCAAAAAATTAAGTGTGGGGTAGTTGTTTGGATCATCTATGTGTTTATTTTTAGTGTGATTTATTGGCTTTTGATTGATTTTTCTTTTAATTTATGTTTAAAGTTTGTTTAAAGTATTTGATTTAGGTTGAAGAACAAAACAATGGAGCTTTAATTCAAATTGATTGATTATTAAGTGGAAAAACATGAGACACGGCCAAGACACTTCATGGCTTGGCTATGTCCCTCATCTAAGGAAAGAGGCAGGAAATTTTGGCAGGGACAATGTAGACCCTTAATTTTTGATCCAGTCCGGTCCGTTATTTTTTATATAGTCCAAAATATTTTTTTAGTATTTTAATTAAATAATATTTATTTTAGTATTTATTATTTATAATTTTTAATAAAAATAAAAATGGTGAAGTTAATAAAAAAATATAATAATAAAAAATAATAATAATAATAAAAAATAAAAATAAAAATCAACGACGAAAAAATCGGAGACGAAGGTCCAAATTTCGTCGCCGAAGGTCCAATTGGCCAAGGCCAATTCACCCGCAGGAAGCCATTTCGCCGCAAGAAATTCCTGCGGCGAATTAGCTGGTCTCCCAGCCAGCGCCTCATAATTTTTCGCCAGCTCTCGCAGTCCTTGCCAACGCTCGCAATTTTCCCTAGAGAAATTTTTTCCAACGCAATTTTTTTTCCGAAACCAAATTTTATTTGGTTTCGGTTTCTTTTTCTAATTAATTTTAGTTTCCTTAAACAATTAGAACTAGGTTTATAATTTTTCCTACAAATAACACTTTAAAACTTAGAATTAAGGGACGGGAACTTTGGAGATCGAGACTTTGATTGGGGGATTGAAAATTGAACTTTGAAACTTGGATTACGAAAAAACCCTAGCCAGAGAAGATTAGCAATAATCAAGCAACCAACAATTCATCTAAGGCAGCAACCTTGCCTTTGTCTTTGTTCATCCAGAAAGTAACTTTTTGGTGGAACCAAATACATATGTTTGATCTTTAATCATAGATTATATATTTATGGTAGCTTTGTTTCTTTGATTAATAAGAACATGCACACAGTACTTTGATCCTTAAATATGTAGTAATTTGATCTTTGTTTCAAAAATCCTAAAAAGTACTCTTCTGTTTCCAAAAACCTTAAGAACCCTAATTGTTTCTTCTGTTTCCCAAAAAACCTAAAAAAAACGTCAAGAACCCTAATTTATTTCTTCTATTTTCAAAAAAACCCTAATTTGTTTCTTATGTTTTCAAAAACCTTAAAAACCTTAAATCATTTTTCCTATTTCCAAAAACTTTAAAAAACCCTAAACTGTTTTCCTCTAACTTTTTTCCAAAATTTTCAAATGTTTTCTTAAATCTCCAAACCCTAACCTACTTTACAGTTTCTAAAAATCATAATTATTTTATAAAACTCTAAACTATTTTCTTAAATCCTAAAACCAAATATGTTTTCCAAAATACCAAAAACCCTAACTTTCTCTCAAAACTAATACGGTAAACCCTAGTTTTCCTAAACCCTAATTCTTAAAACCTTAAAATCTTATAAATCTAAACCCTAAAGCCATAATCTAATAAAACTAAAATCACAATCCAGTAGCTAAGAATTATAAACCCTAATATCTTAAAATTCCAAAACCCTAAATATTAATTAAAGAACTTTAAATAGAAACAGTAAACCTTAATTTGTATATTTACTTGCTTTATTTTTAGATTTGATTATGAAGTCTATTATATGCTTTGGTGGTTGATTTATTTAATTTCAATGCTTGATTTATTTAATTTATCATGAATGGATGTTTTATTTATTGTCATTATTTATTTGTTTTAGTATTAAAAGTGTAAAAGGTATGTTTCCACGTTGTGGGTACCTCATTAGTTAAATATCATGCAATTTAAATAGTTTTTATATTTTAGACCAATGTAAAGGACATGTTTCTACCTTTTGGTGGGTGTCCTATTAGTTTAGACATGGATGATGTAAGGACATATTTCTATCTTCGGATAGGTGTCCATTTATTTGCTTTGTTTGGACATTGCTTTGATTTTAATATAATGATGCTTTATTTTAATTGTTGCATGTAATATGGATAATATTGTTATACTTAATAATTTTATAATATTAAGACCTGCAAAGGAGGCCGGTTCCAATGAATTGGGCATTGTGGGGGTGCTGGGCCATTTCTCACATTCCCCACACGTACCCAACTTTTCGAACCCATTAGGCGGTTGGGGATTCCTTAGGAATCGAGTCATCCACCCCTTTCTTTTTCCCGACCCGTCCAGGTGGTGACTCCATTTTCTCTAGACTTATGTCCGTGTTCTCTAAGGTCCCAAGCCTAAACAGTGCCGAAGTCGCAAAAACCATTCCACAGGGAGTGGGGGCAAAAATCCCCTCTCACATACAGACACACCCAAGAGACACGGCCAAGCCACTGGCCATGTCACATGACATGACAAAGGCCTTGGCTATGTCTCACTAATTGAACAAAGCAAAGAAGAGTCAAGAAGGAAATGCAGAAATGGACACACCCAAGAGACACGGCCAAGCCATTGGGCCTTAGCCCTATGCTATCTAAAGATCAAAGCAAAGATAGCAAACAGTGGAGAACACACTCAAGAGATACGGCCAAGCCACTGGCCATGTCACATGACATGACCAAGGCCTTGGCCGTGTCCCACTTGGAAAAGAAGGAAAAATTGGGTAGCTATGGACACGGCCACATGGCTTGGCCATGTCCATAAGAAAATGAGTGATAAGGTCAAGTCACTCATGACTTGGTTGTGTCTTGTGAAAATTCTTTTAATTATTTTACATGAAGTGGGGGACAAAATGGGGGACAAAAAGTGCCATCTTTTAAAAAAATATTAAAAGAAGAAAAAGGTTGCCTAATTTATGGGATGAAGACTTAAATAATGAGAAGGTGGGAGACAAAGTGGAGTGTGTGACATGGGTTGTGTCTTGAGATATTAAAAAGAATGGGAGAGGGGATACATATACACATTTTGGAGGAAGAAAGAAGAGTTCTCTCTTGGTTCATCATCTTGTTATTGGTCTTGAGAGAGGCCAAGAACATCATCTTCATCTTCATCTTCCATTTCTTCTATAAACAAGATCTTTGACATTTTTGGGATAAAATTAGGCGAGCAAGCTCTTGTGAAGGTTAGGGTTTGAAGAAAGCTTGATTGAGGAGTTGGGGGCTTGAGAGAGTGACCATTCCATCTTTCAAGAGGAGAGCCATTGATTGAAGAAGGCTTGTTAGTTCTTCATCACATTCAAAGTGGAGCTAGGAGGAAGACTTGAAGTTCAACTCTTAGTATCTTCAAAGGGATTTTTATATTCTCTCTTTTAATTCATTTATAGATTGTTATTGTTTGTTAAGAACATTAATATCAATGGACAATTGTGATTTGATTTATATTGAGATGAATATTTGTTTTAAATTGATGATGATGAGCTAAATTACTCATGCCTAGGGTTTGTAGTATATTTGATTGAATGACTTGATTCGATATTTCAATTAATATACCTTATTACTAGTTGATTGTATTGGATTGAATGTTAGGTTGATAGATTAGCTACCTATTGATCTCTAGATATCGAATGAAGGATCGCGAGGCGAAATTTGATATTGGAATTATGCAATCAACTACCCTATGAATGAATTAGAAATATATTTTCTAGGGTTTGTTAATTTGTAATTGCAAAACAATTGGTTGTTGTTAAATCATGAATGTGAAAACTAATGAATTGGTAATTACTAATTAAACTCGAGGAACAAATTAAAATAAAAGGTATTGTTAATGGATAATTTGAGAATTAAGCTTTGATTAAATTGATCTACAACCCTAGGTACCATTCCTAGAATTGTATTAATCTTGCACAACCATTACGCACGTTACTTTTAGATTTTAATTGCTTTTCACCATTCCAACACATCACACTATGACTTTTAATGTTCTTGCTAATCAAACAATTGCAAAATAATTCCTTCCTTGTGAGACGACCTTGGGACGATCACCGTTACTACAATTACCTCGTATACTTATGAGTGTCACTTGTACTCTTCATAGGGTGTTGAAAAATTTTGTGCAAGATGAACTTAAATGAAGCCTTTATGAACTCAAGGATCTACAAAGAAAAAATGAAAGTGATGCATGATAAAATGATCCCTAGTAATACCCTTGAATCGGGAATGAAAGTCCTTATTTTAACCCAAAGATGAGATTGTTCCCTATAAAATTGAAGTCCCATTGGAGTGGACCATGTCAAGTTGTTCAAACACTTCCATTTGGATTTGTTGAATTGTTGAATTTGAAAACCAACGAGACATTTAAGTTGAATGGAATGGACAAAGGGTGAACCCTATTTTGAAGAAATTGAAGCTGCAAAATAACATAGGAAGTATGTTATTCTTTAACGAGTAATGCAAAAATGTCCATCTACACAACATTAAAGAAGCGCTCAATGGGAGGCAACCCATTAGTTTGTATTTCTTTTCATAGTTAATTTTTTGTTTTTTACAATTTAAATTTTGTTTTTGGTTTAAGAGAATAGAATGGGTGCATTGATCGATTTTTATTTTTGATGGAGTTTTCAGGGTGTAAGTCAGGAAAAAAAGTTGCATGTATTAGACTTTGGTGACACATTTCCATTAAAAAAATGTATAGGAAAAATTGGCAGTGACGGACACTGCCACTTGACACGGCTAAGCCACTGGCTGTGTCAAGCAAGCCAAGAAAACTGAGGCGTTGACATGGCCAGAAGGCTTGGTCGTGTCCTTGGCCGTGTTACCCAGACATGACCAAGCCGCCTAGCTCGTGTCCCCATTTCTTTTCCCTGCCAACATAACACAGTAGTAGACATGCTCACGGGACACGGCCAAGCCACTGGCCGTGTCCCTCATAAAGACTCAAACACGGCCAAGCCATCCCTAGGTTGGCCGTGTCACCTCTTTTAAAAACCCAAATTTTATCGGTCTCGTCATTTTCAAAACCCTAGACGTCATCATCCTCTATTCTTTCTCTTATCTCTCTCTCTCTAAAACCTCCATTTGCATCACTAAAAACCTCAAACTTTCACCAAATCTTCCATTCTTCTTACCTAAAAACTCAATTAAACCCACTCAATCTTTCAATTTTCTAATCAAAACTCCATAAAATCCATCAAAGCTTCACTTTCCACCAAAGAATCAAGATGCCTAGAATAAAAATGGTGTCCCACCAAAAGAGGAGGAAACCTTCATCATCCTCTTCATCATCTTCAAAGAAATTGACTCTTCTAGCACGAGGTTTCTTTCCAACGAGGAATTGGTGCTTATTGTTGATTTGGTGATATTCCTTGCATTGCCTTTTAAAATTTGTGAGGAATTGAGCTTATTAAGTTGGATAGCAACTTATTATTCTTTATTATGTGTAAACATCTTTGATTGATGAATTACTAGAACTTGCTTTGACATGAATTTTGAGACAACTACTTAAAAATTTCAATTAGACATCAATGTGATTAAGATAATTAGGTGAACCCATTTTAACTTAAAAGACCAACCTTATATTCAACTTTAGTTAGCCAATTTTAAGCCTATTTCATTTCTCCTTTTCTTTCTTTTTCACAACACTACTAGCTTTGAACCATGCTATTTTGTCTCTTACCCTTTCATTAGGTCAAGAGCATTTTAAGAGCATTTATGATTGAGTATTGTGTTAAATGTATTGTGTTAAATAAGTGTGGGGGTTAAATTTAGTGGGTTTAAGATTGCAAACCATTATGTTCTTTAGTTGCAAATCATAATTTATAAAAAAAGAAAAAAATATAAAATAATAATAAATTCAATAATAAAAAAATTATTATTCTTGTTGGAAGGGTTGAATTGAGTTTGGGAATGATCTTTGCAAATTTAATAAGTGGAGTTCTTAAAATGTTCTTTAATGTCTAGTGCTAAGTGATTGGAAGGTACGTTGGGATTGCTGGTCGTACTACGTTGCTTACTTCACTCTTGAAAGTGCTCTTGAACTTAGTGGATAAACTCACACTCCCAAATGTCATGCCCTTACCTTAGCCCCATTATAACCAAATGAAAGACCTTATGATTGATGATTAATTGAAATTTAGTGGTGGAGGTTTGATTGATAAGCAAGCTTATGGTGATAATCTTTCATTGAATGTTATGAGTGTAAATACTACCTTATTAAACACTTCAAAGAGTTGGTGAGGGAGTGAAAATATTGGTTATGCATGGAGAACCACTAAATTGCATGGGTATTGGTTTTGTTTGGTTTGATATTGATTGCGGATTTAAGAAATTGAAAGTCTTGATATATTCTTATAACTCTTGAACTTGGTTAAATTTTCTTGTTTAGTTTGTTTTAATTTTAACTTTGCTTAGGGAGCAAAGGATTAAGTGTGGGGCAGTTGTTTTGATCAAATATGGATATATGTTTAGGTTAATTTTATTGGTTTTTAGTTAATTTTTCTTTTAATTTGTGTTTAAAGTTTGCTCAAAGTGTTTGATTTAGGTGGAGGTACAGAAGAATGGATTGATGGATCAAAATGTTGGATAAACATGAGACACGGTTAAGACACTTCATGGCTTGGCTATGTCCCTCATCTAAGGCAAGAGGCATGAACCACTTACATGAAATGGGCTAAAGCAACTTGGCTTGGCAGTGTCCTTCAAAAAAATTGGGCAGAGGCAGACACTGGCAGAAGACAAGGCCAAAGCCTTGGCTGTGTCCCACTTGTTGAAACCAAAGAACAAGAAAATGGCAAAGCGAATAGCAGTAGAGAATATAGTCAAGAGACACGGCCAGGGCCTTGGCCGTGTCTAACTTGAAAAAGTAAGAAGACATTGAGGCAACCATGGATACAACCTCAAGGTTTGGCCGTGTCCCAAGAAGAATGAGTGACACAACCAAGTCACTCAAGGCTTGGCCGTATCTCATATGGTCCTTTGAATTATTTTGCACGAAGTGAGGAACAATTGGGGGACAAAAAAACTTTTCTTTTTTAAAAAAGAAATATTAAAAATGAGTAAAAGGTGGATGGATTTATGGGAAGAAATGAAAAATAAAGAAAAAGAGGGAAACAAGGGTGGTGTGTGAGTTGGCAAGACATTGTTGGTGTTTTAAAAAATGGAAAGGAATTGGAAGTGGGGGTATGGAAGGACATACACGTTTGGGCTTATTTGAAGAGCTATCTATCTTTCTCTTTGTTTTGCTCTTAGTTTTTTTTTTTTTTTGTAGGGGAGACATCCTTCTCTCTTATACACCATTCTCTCTTCATCTTCATTTTTTCATTCATCTTTCATTTCTTCTATAGACATTATTTAATCAAGTGGGAAATCAAATTGAGTGAGCAAACTCCTTAGATGATTATGGTTTGAAGAAAGCTTGATTGGAGTTGTAAGCTGGAGAGAGTTACCATTCAAACTTTGAAGAGGAGAGCCATTGATTGAAGAGGGCTTGGAAATTGTTCATCATACATCAAGGTGGAAGCTAAGAGGAAGACAAGTAGTTGTAGACCCTAAATTTTTTATCCAGTCTAGTCCAATATTTTTTAAAAACAGTCCAAAATAATTTTTGTAGTATTTTAATTAAATAATATTTATTTTAATATTCATTACTTACAACATTTATTTTTAATAAAAATAATAAGGTAACAGTAAAAAAAGAGATAAAAATAAATAAATAAAAATCGGTGATGAAAAATTTTCATCGCTGAAGACGAATTGGCTTGGGCATATTCGCCTTAAGAAAAACCTGGTGCGAATTGGCTTGGATTTTCCTGTGGTGAATTAGCTGGCCCGCGCCCAGCGTCACAGCAATTTTTTGGCCAGTGCACTTTCGCATGCCCCTCCCGCACGCGGTTTTTCCAAAATCCTATTCTATTAGGTTTTTAATTTTATTTCCTACAAGGTTTTATTTTTTAGCCAATTAGGATTAGGTTTATTATTTTTTTCTTATAAATACCATATTAAAGGCACATAATTACGGATCAAAAATTTTTACTTGACTTTGGACTTTTAGATTTTTTGGCCAATATAAAGCTTGAAAGATCAAGAGGCAGCAAATAACAAACACTCCATCAAAGGCAGCCTACACTGTCTTTATTATTATTCAACTAGAATTCAAAGATTGTGGTGGAACCAACAACGGAGGTATGAAACTCTATTTATTTGTTTATGTTTATAGTAGCTTCATCAAGTTGGATTAATTGTTTCATCATATAATTTGATCAATTATTCTACTTATAATCCAAGCTCTATTTGAAATCCTAATGCTATTTCTTTTAAAACCCTAATGCCTTAATACCCGTAACACATATTTTCAAAACCTAAAGCCCTAAATTACACTTTTCTAAAGCCACAATGATCTATTTTCTTAAAACCCTAACCAAATTTATTTTTCTAAAGTCACAGTAGCTTTTTTTTTTTTCAAAAACTTAATCTAAAAACCAATTTTCATGATTTTCAATCTTACTTATTTAAACCCTAAATTTTAATATTATTTTCATACAACTTCCGAAACCCTAAATCCAAAACATCCATTCTTTAGATTCAAACCCTAATTTATTTCAAATCTAATCTTTATATTCAAACATCCAGTAGCCATGTTATTTCTTTAAAATGTTTCTCAACTAATTAAACTAGTATATGCAAAATCCTAATTGTTAAACATAAAACCCAAGAAATCCTAATTGATGCATGAACCCTAAAGTTATATACTTACTGTTTTATTTAAATTGGATGAATGTTTATTATACATTTTGATTGATGTTTGATGTCTTTGATGAATGATTTATTTATCATGAATGGTTGTTTACTTTTATTGATTTGTTTTGATTTTAAAACTTTGTAAGAGGTATGTTTTCATATTTTGGGTACCTCATGTATTAAGCATCATGCAATTTAAATTACTTTTATATTTTAGACCAATGTAAAGGACATGTTTCCACCTTTCGGTGGGTGTCCTATTTAGTTTTAGACATGGATTATGTAAGGATATATTTTCATCATCGGATGGGTGTCCATTTATTTTCTTTTGTTTGGACATTGCTTTGATTTTAATATAATGATGCTTTATTTTAATTGTTGCATGTAATATGGATAATATTGTTATACTTAAGAATTTTATAATATTAAGACCTGCAAAGGAGGCCGGTTCCAATGAACCGGGCGTTGTCGGGGTGCTCGGCCATTTCTCACCTTCCCCACACATACCCAACTTTTCGAACCCATTAGGGGGTTGAGGATTCATTTGGAATCGAGTCATCCACTCCTTTCTTTTTCTTGGCTCATCCGGGTGGCGACTCCATTTTTCTTCGGGCTTAGGCCCGTGTTCTCTAAGGCCCTAAGTCTAAATAGTACCAAAGTCGCAAGAACCATTCTATCGGGAGTGGGGGGGGGGGTAAAAATCCCTGCTCACAGTGGCGACTCCACTGGGATAAGAGAAGTTGATTCTGTTGGTCTATTATTATTCTATTCTTTCCTATTATGGTATTATCCATTGCATCATTTAGTTTGCATCGTGTACGTGAGTTAGGATGCCCATGTTACCCGTGTTGTATTATGTAAGGGATACCATACTTTCACTCAAGGTATGGAGATCGAGCATGGCATAACCACTCATAGCCTTGTATCATTTGGTATATACTTGCTATGGGAACCTAAGTCTTTTAACCCAAAGACTAAAGCTCATGTAATTGGCCTAGTTACTTTTCTTAGGTTTTTACCCGAAATGCTTATTGTTTAACTATGGTTAGTTAATCATGGCTTATTTTGTTTGTTCTTTTTCTAATATGACCTAAGTACATTGTAAGGTCAAATTATTTTTTTCTTTAAAGACCAAAAGACCAAAGCCATTTTCAAAACATTTCAAGATGGTCTTTGGACATAAAACTTTTCTTAAAAATAAATTAAAAATTCTTTTCTCATGACCCAAATACAAAGCCCAAAAACCATTGTTTTCTAAAATCTTTTTACAATGGGCTTAGGAAAAAAGAATTATTTTCATAACCTTTAAAAGAGCTTACAAATTATTTAGGTCAATTATGAAAATACCTAAAATCAATTGTGAGCCTAGTTTATACTATGAGTTATTAATCATGGGCTTGTTTTTGGCATAAATCACTAGTTACTTTTTCAACTGAGAAATCTATTTATAAGAAACCTCTTAATTTAGTTTTAATCCAATATAGTGTGAGCGAGGATTTTTGCCCCCACTCTCGGTGGAATGGTTCTTGCGACTTCGGCACTGTTTAGGCTCGGGGCCTTAGAGAACACGGGCATAAGCCTGGAGAAAATGGAGTTGCCACCCGGACGGGCCGGGAAAAAAGAAAGGGGTGGATGACTCGATTCCTAAGGAATCCCCAACCCCCTAATGTATTCAGAAAGTTGGGTATGTGTGGGGAAGGTGAGAAATGGCCCAGCACCCCCACAACGCTCTATTCATTGGAACCGACCTCCTTTGCAGGTCATAATATTATAAAATTCTTAAGTATAATAATATTATCCATATTACATTCAACAATTGAAATAAAACATTATTATATTAAAATCAAAGCAATGTCCAAACAAAGCAAATAAATGGATATCCATCCGAAGATGGAAACATGTCCTTACATCGTTCACATCTAAACTAAATAGGACACCCACCGAAAGGTGGAAACATGCCCTTTACATTGGTCCAAAATATAAAAGCAATTTAAATTACATAGAAATTAATTAATGAGGTACCCACAAAGTGGAAACATACCTCTTACAATTTTAATACTAAAACAAACAAATAATAATCATAATAACAAAGAAAATATCCATCCATGATAAACTAAATAAATCAAACATTGAAATTAAATAAATCAACCATCAAAACATATAATAAACTACATAATCAAATCTAAAATTAAATAAAGCAATAAATATATAAGTTTAGGGTTTTAAAGAATTTAGGGTTTTTTGGAACTAGGGTTTTGGAATTCAGAATTTGGAATTAGGGTTTTTGGGTTTAACTTACTGCCTTAAAAACATAATTTTGGGTTTAGAATGATAAATTATGGTTTTGGAAAAATTATCAATATTTTGGAGTTTAATAATGAAATGGTTTAAGCTTTTGGATAAAAATAGTTTAAGGTTTTGAGTTTCAATAAAATAATTTACGATTCTTGATGTAAAGTAAACAAAATAGATTCTAACAATTAATTTAAATCCTTGATGGATACTGGATAGTTTTATGTTTTTTATGAAACGTGCATGTGGGGTTATGACTACAAACTGATCAATGTGTTAAATAAAGCAAACGATTAAAGTTATTGAAACAAAGATAAATTTACTGCATGTTCAAAGATCGAGTTACTGCACGTTCAAGGATCATGTTACTGCATGCATGCTCGTATTAATCAAAGAAACAAAACTACTATGAGCATGAATAATTTATGATTAAAGATCAAACCTCCATCGTTGGTTCCACCAAAAAGATTGATTTATGGATAAACAATGTGAAGACAGTATGAATTCTGCCTTCTTCTTTGGTTGTTTTGATTTTTCTGTTTGTAGTTTCCTTTGCTCTCTAAAAAGCTGCTGCTGTTCTTCTCTCTTTTTTGCTGTCTCTTCTATTTTGTGTTTTTAATCTCTCTTAATATTCATTGCCGACCCTCTTTAATGTTCCTTCCCTCCTCTGAATTCTGAAACATTATTATTTATAGGCCCTAATTTCACTCAGAATCCTTAACCTAATACTAATCAGTCCTTAAAACAAATTCTAATCGAATTAGGAAAATTATTGAAACCATGTTGACCTGGTTGCCCTAGGTTAACATGAGACCAACCTCATGTCGACCTTGGACTGTCCAGGTCGACATGAGGCATGCTCATGTCGACCTTGGGCTGCCAAGGTCGACATGAAGCATGCTCATGTCGACCTAGCCTGCCAAAGTTGACATGAAGCATGCTCATGTCGACCTAGCTTGCCCAGGTCGACATGAGTCCAACCTCATGTTGATCTGGGCTGCCAAATTGACATGAGGCATGCTCATGTCTCCCTGACCAAACTCACTCAAATTATTCTGGCCTTTTTTAACTTATGGATCAAAAAGTTTTAATTTGGGCCAATTCCACTTGATTTTAAAGATTTGCAATTAAATTTATGCCTCTTTAATCCGAATCGACTCTTTTAAAAATTATAAACTAGGTTTAAATATTTAAAGTCAGATCAAATTTATTTTGGCATCCTTTAATTAGAACCATATCAAATTGGGGTCAAAAATTAAGGGTCTATAGTTTGCCCCCTGCTTGAGCGATCTGAGACTATGGCAAAAGAGAGTGAAACGTAATGTGATTTTTGACTGGGTTTAGAGCCATATAGGACTCCTTACCCAATGTTGGTTTGATTTCTGGACTCAAAAATTATTTGGGTTTTGGACCAAAGGTGAACTTAGGGTTTGGGTTCTGGACCCGAGACTGAGTTACACTGACCTTTTATCAGTTGAGAATTTTGATTACTCTGGCGGTTCTATTCTTTAACGCATTATGGGTCTTCACCCACAAAATGGATCTTCATTGTTGGTTCTTGGATCTACATCCTTATCGTCGGATCTTCACATTTGAAAATGGATCTTCATCCTTGGAGATCGGGTCTTCATCCTTGGGGATCGGGTCTTCACCCTTGTAAATGGATCTTCATCCTTGGAGATCGGGTCTTCACCCTTGTAAATGGATCTTCATCCTTGGAGATCAGGTCTTCACTCTTGTAAATGGATCTTCATCCTTGGAGATCAGGTCTTCACCTTTGTAAATGGATCTTCATCCTTTGAGATCAGGTCTTCACCCTTGAAAATGGATCTTCGTCCTTGGAAATCGGGTCTTCACCCTTGAAAATGGATCTTCATCCTTTAGACTTTGGGTCTTCACCCTTTGTAAATGGATCTTCATCCTTTGAGATAAGGTTTTCACCCTTGAAAATGGATCTTCATCCTTGGAAATCGGGTCTTCACCCTTGAAAATGGATCTTCATCCTTTGGATTTCAGGTCTTCACCCTTTGAAATTGGATCTTCATCCTTGGAATCAGGTCTTCACCTTTAAAAATGGATCTTCATCCTTGAAAATTGGGTCTTCACCCTTGAAAATGGATCTTCATCCTTTAAGCTGGATCTTCATCCTTGAAAATTGGGTCTTCACCCTTGAAAATGGATCTTCATCCTTTAAGCTGGATCTTCATCCATTGCATTATGTCTTTACCCTGAAAATGGATCTTCATCCTTGGAGATTGGTCCTATATTGGCTTCAGCTCTTCTAGTTGGACTGATCTTTTGTCTTTTGTGTCTTCATTCTTTTGATAGTTCTAATATTCCATTCTTTTTGTTCTTCCTTTGCACTTTTGCAAAGCAAAAAATTTCAGCCATTTTTTTAGCTAGCCTTCATATCTTCTCCTTGCTCCCTGCATGGCAAGATATTTGAAAGTAAGTTTGAAAATGCTTTGTACATCCATAAACTCAAAAATTGAAAAGGAGAAACTTTGCCCCCTATGTAGGTTCAAACCCATGATTTTTCTATGTGGGCTCTAATTGATGTTTGTCTTGTCTAGCTTTTCACACAAACATGTATTTCTTCTTTTGCAAAATGACTGGACCTTCCTCAAGCAATAGGCTTTCCATGCCCCCTTGATTCAATATCTTCTGTTGATTCTTTACTTCACAGGGTGTTTGCTGTTCACTTTGACAAAGAATAAACAATACAAGATAAGAAAGTGCGATGTGATATGCTCATGTATGCATGATATGCATGAATAATACTTACAATGGTTCCATCGACCCACAGACCAAGGTGATCAGCAGAAGTGTTCTCATTGACTCCTTTGAGATGCCCATTCAGGTCTTGCACTGGAATGACAGAAAGCTTTGCATTTATGGCTTTTATCTTCAAGATGTTGAAAACATGAATAATGGAGGCCCCAAATAGCAGAGATACATCCATTTCAAATTATGATTCTGTATGTCAATTGGTAGCTTCTTCATAACCTTGTCAGTAATCATTTCCTTGCCCAATGTGTCCTTCAAGTTTTGATGATGCAACAAACTTCTCTTAACTTGAAGGCTTCGAGTGACAAAAACATATTTTTTTGAATTTTAATTTTGAAATCAAATGTTGGCTTTGGCAAATCAATGTCAATGTACCTTAGGACTTGATTTTTCCAAATTAACATATCTATAACATGACAACCCTAGTTACCATACTAAACTCGGGAATTATTTCTATTTAAGCAAGAATTGTTGCACTTCAGATAGGCACATACACATTACTTGGACAAAGATCTCTTTTGAGTTTAAATATTGTCTATCTCATATGCATGCTTATCCAAACTATCTCTACTAATAGACTCTACCTACCAAGAGAGATCAACAGGTCTTTGATAGGCTTGAAATGGGGTCTATAAGGGACATGGGTTAAATGAATGCCAATTGTAAGTTGGAGCCGATGTGACACAATGGACAAACCTTCACACTACAAATTTCTTGTTTGAACTTTAGGCAGTTGTGAGCATTCTTGCTAGACTCTAAATTCTTTCTATCTTCTTGGAATTAATCTAGATCTTGATTAGGACAGTCTTTGCCCTTGCAAAAAGTTTGTTATCCAAATTTGTTTCTTTTCTTCTTCTCCCTTTTCTTTCTTTTTATTTTTCTTACTCTTCCCTTTCTTTGAGCATTTTATCATTTTGTCCTTCTTCCTTGTAGGACTGTTAAGTATAGAACTTTCAAGAACTTGATAGTCTTCCTCCTTTTTTTCTCCAATTTTGATTGAATCTTTGGTTGGGTTGGATCAATTTAAGTCAAATTGTCCTTATAAACTAAATGGAAGCCTTTTGCTGTCTTAGGTAAAAGAGAACTCAGTTGGATTTCTAAACCATTTTGGGTTTTCTTTTCTTTTCTTTTTCTTTTTCCTTTTCTTTTTGTTTTGTCTTTTTTCTTTTCTTTTCTTTTTCTTGTCTTTTTTTTTCTTCTTCTTCTTTTCTTTTCTTCTTTTTGTCTTTTTTGTCTTTTGTCTTTTTCTTTTCTTCTTTTTTTCTCTTTTTTTTTGTTCTAGCTCTAAAAGAGTTGTTCTATTTGTACCAACTTGGGTTTCTAATAATACATGAGAGGAGTGGCATAAATCTTTTTTAACAGGGATAAATCATTTGTTACTCTGATGTTATCTTGATAGTCTAGAGATATTAGGAAAACTTCAACTACCCTTATGGTCTTGAGAACTTCAACTCCCCTTATGTTCTTGAGAACTTCAACTATCTTCATTTCTTTCTTTGATCTTCTTGCCTCTTCATCTTAATGATCATAAGACTTGTCAAAAGTATCACAACAGCTCAGGGTAGTTTGTTGGGGTTTGTAAGCCAATGAAAAGAAAACTAAAATTTTATGAAGGCTCAAAGGGACAACTAGGGATTGATATTTAATAGGGTGGATACTAGTTGTTGGCTAACCAAACAATGCCTAGATCATCTCTCCCTTAAATAAGCAGAGTTTAATTTTTCCTCGAAAGTTTGTCAAAGCATGTTCTAAGACTGATTAGGACCTAGACAAATGTAATTATACAGGAGCCCTCTCTAAGTAAGCATACACAATTCAATGCTATAGAGCAATTCCCTCACATAGTAAAGTCATTCAAGTCATGGTACATAAATATATTAATTCATGATTTATCAAGCTAGATTCCTCATTTGTTGAGCACCAAAATGAACAAAGACCAATAAAAATTTTGATGAAAAGTAATTTATTCAAACAAATTTAAATTTGAAAAACACAATTGTTCTAATTAAATATTAAAGAAAGTAAAATTGAAAAGCAACATTCAAACTAAGGAAAGTCTGTTGAGTTAAGCTTCTTTTTCTTTCACATCTTTAATATTTCCATCTTGAAAAGAGGAAAAGATAAAATCTTCTTCCAATCCCTTTCCCACCATGAAGATTGTCGGTAGAGGTACTTTTCTAAACTTAGGCAAAGGATTGTTCTTGGTATTGGGTTTGTCCGGCTCAGGTAGCTTACCACTATCAATTAGATCTTGGATCTCATGCTTCAATCGGGTACATCTATCGGTCTCATGTCCTTGAGTTTGATGAAATTGACAAAAAGCCTTAGTATCAAATTTTGGGGGTAAAGGATTAGGCAAAGGTCAAGGGGCCATTGGCTATAATAGTCCCTTCTTTTGTAGCTTGTTGAAGATCCAAGACAAAGGCTTCCCCAGCTCTGAAAACTACCTTCTATTTGTTTGACCAGTTGTATTGACATCAACTTCTTTTTTGCGTGCTTTAATTTCTAGACTGGTAGTTTCCTTTCTCATTCCTTCTTGCCGAAAAGTGATTCCCTTTCCCATTCTTCAATTTGCAGACCGACTTGGAGAAGATCTTTGAAATCACGGATGAGTGTATGAGACATCCTTTCACGAAGACTAGGCAGCACCCCTCTCATAATCATTCTTATTTGATCAGATTCATAGGGCCTCTTCTTGAGCAAAGCAGCCTTATTTCTCCATCTTTTCACATAGTCCAGAAAATTTTTGTTTGGCCTTTGTCTAATGGACTCCACTTCCATTAAGGTAACTTCCATCTCGACATTATATCCATATTGTTGGACAAAGGCCTTGTATAGCAAATCCCAACTCTTTTGTGTTCCATCATCTAAGGTGTTGAACCAATTTTGGATAACAGGGTTCAATGAGAGAATGAAGTACCTTAAAGTTTGAGCCTTAGTGGCTCGGGAAGATTGCATAGCAGTGATATACTACACATGGAGGTGAGGATTTTTGGTTCCATCAAACTTTGCAAAAGATGGCATTTTGAATTTTTATGGAACTTCTTCGCCTAGCTCAAATAATTTGTCAACTTCGGACATTTCTTCGGTTTTCAGCTTCTTCTCAAATTTCTTTTCTAAATTCGTAATCATCTTTTCAACATTAGAAGTTTCAGTTTTCTCCATAGCTGATCTTTCAGTAATCTTCGGTTCTTTCTTCTTGTCTTGAGGATCTTTAAAGTATTGAGCCCAATCATCATCATCATCAATGATCACCTTATCATCATCAAAAACCACTTCACCAACTTTAGCCTTCCCCTTGTCCTTTGGCTTCTTGGTGCTAGCAAATACTTCGATATTGTTGCAGCCAATTGACTTTTCACAGTCTCGGCCAGGGCCTCCTTTATTTCTTCCATCTTGGCATGAGGGCTTCATCCACCATTCTTTGAATTTGTTCAGGCTCCATTGCTTTTGGTGAGCAAGTGATTGAGTTGCTACTAGATTCTTTGTAATATCCCAAAGTATGCCCTAGAAGTTTTGGAGTAATTATTGTTGTTTTATTTGGATTTAATATATGTGTTTAATTGGAAAGAGAAAAGAATTTAAGAGAGAGAGTGTATATGTTGTATATATTGAAATATATACAACATATACAAGTCAATATGTGATGGTCAAAAGAAGATATTTTATTTTATTATAATGGAATTAATTAAAAAGGGAAATTAATATGAGTGGAAGAGAATTATTGGATTATTTTATTATTATTTTTGCTTGGAGGAGGTTTAAGTGGAGAAGTGTGGTTGACTTTGTCTCATTTTATTCTTCTCTTCTTTTCTTTTCCTTTGTTGGCAGGGTATCCCAAAGACAATAGAGAGCAAGAGAAGTTTTGTTTCTAAGATCAAATTGAAGGAAGATTCAAGTGATTAAATTGGAAATTTGTGAAGTATCATCAACTTTGGTTAGTTCTCTTTTGATTTCCCTTGTTTTATTTTGAAGTTGTGTTTGAGTTGATTGTTGAGATGTGATAGTGTGATTATGTTTGATTATAGTATGTTTGAGAGTGTTGGAATTGAATTGAAGATAAGAAGTTAGGTTGGTGTTGGTGTTGGAAGAGTATGAGTTGTGTTTGTGTTAGGGTTTTGAAGTGGTAATTTTTGTAGATGTTGAGTTTGATTAATTATTTTTGTAGATTTTCAAGTTGTTTGTGTTTAATGAAGTTAGAAGCATAGAATACATGAGTTTGGTCCGAAACAGAAGCATCTTGGATGCCACGCCCATGGCCCTTGGCTGCCACGACCGTGGTCATTGAAAGCCATGGCCTTGGGGATTTGGAGCAAGGGAGGCAGAACCATTTGGTAACCCACGCCCGCGGGGGTTGGGAGGCCACGACCGTGGGGTCCTAGAGAGAAATGTTGATTTGTAATTTGTGATCTATGGGTCTAGTTTGAGGTTAATAAGTGAATAATTGTATTGGAATTCTTGTGAATTTGTATTAAGTGTGTATGTGTTTCTTTTTGGTTTAGGTTGTGAAGAGGAAGTGTATAGATTTGTGTGAGTTGTCCTTGAGGTAAGTACAAACCCTACATTATTGCATACCTTTATATGATCTTGAGACCTAACACATTTGATTGTCAATGTGTTAAGTAATCTATTGCATTGTTGATGCATATGAATAATGCTATGTTTTGCATAATGTGAACTTGGTTGATTGTATGTTGAATATTCTAAATATATGATGTTATGATGAAATATGATATGTGAAAGAGATGATAATGATTCAAAATGTATGTTCAATGCAATTGATTATGAATACTTCAATGATGAATTGATTTAATGTGATATGAGACATGATGAGAAATGAAACCTTTGTGGTTGGCTATGGTAATGCAAATGAAATGATTGGGGGCATGATTGCCTATTTGATTATGGAATATGAAATGAGAAATAGAATTGATAATGAAATGAGAAATGAATTGAGAAAGAGATTGTTAAAGAGATAATTGAAATAATTGTGTGCTTAATATGTTATTCAATTTTTAGAGTTTTGAGTTTGGCGGCATGCCTATGAATCACTGGATAGGTGAAAAGACCGGGTCGTAAGCCGATTCCAGTTGAAATGAAAAATGTGAAATATGATGTTTTTGGGGTGAAAAGACTGGGTCGTAAACCTCAAAAATAGTAACAGTCTTGCCGAGTTGAGGACCAAGATACTGGGGCCCTCGGGTCTAGCCGGGTTGAGGTCCAAGAGACTGGGTCTGTTACACTATCCATGGATAGAGATATATATATCGCCTACGGGCTTGATGATTGTGATTATGGACCAAAGCAGTAACTCTGAACTTTGAATATCATATTTAATTCTTTTTGGGCACATGCTTGTCTTTGCTTTAATGCGAAAATGGAATGATATATATATATATATGTAAAGAGATTATGAAAACACAACATGATGTGTAATGTGTATGGATGTGGAAATTGTGAGTAGTATTCTATGAATGTGCTAATAAGCCATTAGGTGATGTAAGGTTGTGAAATATAATATTCTTATGTATTATTTATAAATGTAATTGTGTGACATTGGCATTGCATTGAAGCATAGTGTTATTGTAGTTTGTACCACTAAGCCGTTGGCTTAGCGCGATTGTGGTTCATCGCGCAGGTGACAGGGTAGAACCGGAGGGTTCTTCTAGACCGTGTTGAGTCTAAGTTTTGAAGAGTTGATTTTGGACTTAAAGATCAGAGAAGAGCTGCCAATCATATATAAATTCTATGTTTTGAAATATTTTGATTTTTAATGTATATATATAATTATAAATATTCCTATATTTCCGCTGCGTACTAAATTAATGTTTTATCTATTTTGTTTTATATTACAAGTTGAATGCTTTAACTTTTCTATATTGTATATTGAGAAAGATTGGCTTGGATATTAAAAGATTGGGTTGTTTAACATAAATCGTAGCACTCTTATATCTGTTATACGTATATTACAGGAGTAGTAGTGTGTAGTGTACGTATATTGGATATAAAGGTGTTACATTCTTCATCTCCAGCGTAGGTCGAATTGTTGTAAGCTTTTGAGCTATTGTAATTCAAGGCTATGAGCCAGAGAGGATCAATGATATGAGATGTGAATGTATGTATGTATGTATGCATGTATGCACAAACAATAAACAAAGGAGGATAAATAGAACGTTCCTTCCAACCTTATAACATCCACACACGAATGGCGAGTCTCTTTTCCTAGGTAATATGGTTTTTAAAAAAAATACCAACATGGGGTATCTTGTTTTTGAATATTTCCCTCGGATGTTTCAACCAATAGTTATATTTTCAAAAATGGAAATCAATCCATGATAATTCCCATTAACTAGGTTTTAATCCATTCAACCAACTATAGAAGCTTTTATGCTATTTTGGATTAAAACTAAATTAAGAGGTTTATTGTAAATAGATTTCTTACTTGAAAAAGTAACTAATGATTCATGCCAAAAATAAGCCAATGATTAATTATTTCTTAGTATAAACTAGGCTCACAATTAATTTTTGGTATTTCATAATTGACCTAAATATTTGTAAGCTCTTTGAAAAGGTTATGAAAATAATTTTTCTATTAAGCCCATTGTAAAAAGATTTTAGAAAAAATGGATTTTGGGCTTAGTATTTGGGTCATGAGAAAAAGAATTTTTGATTTGTTTTTAGAAAAGTTTTATGTCCAAAGACCATTTTGAAAAAGTTTTGAAAATAGCTTTGGTCATTTTGGATTTTGAAGAAGAATTTGTTTTGAGCTTACAATGTAATTAGGTCATATTAGAAAAAGAATAAACCAAATAAGCCATGATTTAAACCAAGATAAATTAACCATAGTCAAACAACAAACATTTGGGGTAAAAACCTAAGGAAAGTAACTAGGCCAATTACTTGAGCTTTAGTCTTTGGGTTTAAAGGCTTAGGTTCCCATAGCAAGTATATACCAAATGGTACAAGGCTATGAGTGGTTATGCCATGCTCAATCTCCATACCTTGAGTGAAAGTATGGTATCCCTTACATAACACAATACGGGTAACACGGGCATCCTAACTCACTCACATGATACAATCTAATATGATGCAATGGATAACATCATGATAAGAAAGAACAGAATAATATAAAGACCAATCAAATCAACTTCTCTTATCCCCAGTGGAGTCGCCACAGTGAGCGGGGATTTTTGCCCCCACTTCCAGTGGAATGGTTCTTGCGACTTTGGCACTGTTTAGGCTCGAAGCCTTAGAGAACACGGACCTAAGCCCGGAGAAAATGGAGTCACCACCCGAATGGGCCGAGAAAAAGAAAGGGGTGGATGACTTGATTCCTAAGGAATCCCCAACCCCCTAATGGGTTCGAAAAGTTGGGTACGTGTGGGGAAGGTGAGAAATGGCCCAACACCCCCCACAATGCCCGATTCATTGGAACCGGCCTCCTTTGCAGGTCTTAATATTATAAAAATCTTAAGTATAATAATATTATCCATATTACATGCAACAACTGAAATAAAACATCATTATATTAAAATCAAAGCAATGTCCAAGCAAAGCAAATAAATGGACACCCATCCGAAGATGGAAACATGTCCTTACATCGTTCATGTCTAAACTAAATAGGGCACCCACCGAAAGGTGGAAACATGCCCTTTACATTGGTCCAAAATATAAAAGCAATTTAAATTACATAGAAATTAATTAATGAGGTACCCACAAAGTGGAAACATATCTCTTACAATTTTAATACTAAAATAAACAAATAATCATAACAATAAAGAAAATATCCATCCATGATAAATTAAATAAATAAAACATTGAAATTAAATAAATCAACCATCAAAACATATAATAAACTACATAATCAAATCTAAAATTAAATAAAGCAATAAATATATAAGTTTAGGGTTTTAAAGAATTTAGGGTTTTTTGGAACTAGGGTTTTGGAATTCAGAATTTGGAATTAGGGTTTTTGGGTTTAACTTACTACCTTAAAAACATAATTTCGGGTTTGGAAAGATAAATTATGGTTTTGGAAAAATTATCAATATTTTGGAGTTTAATAATGAAATGGTTTAAGCTTTTGGATAAAAATAGTTTAAGGTTTTGAGTTTCAATAAAATAATTTGCGATTCTTGATGTAAAGTAACACAATAGATTCTAACAATTAATTTAAATCCTCAATGGATACTGGAAATGTGCATGTGGGGTTATGAATACCAACTGATCAATGTGTTAAATAAAGCAAATGATAAAGTTATTGAAACAAAGATAAATTTACTGCATGTTCAAAGATCGAGTTACTGCACGTTCAAGGATCATGTTACTGCATGCATGCTCTTATTAATCAAAAAAATGAAACTATTGTGAGCTTGAATAATTTATGATTAAAGATCAAACCTCCATCATTGGTTTCACCAATAAGATTGATTTCTGGATGAACAATGTGAAGATAGTATGAATTTTGCCTTCTTCTTTGGTTGTTTTGATTTTTCTGTTTGTGGTTTCCTTCGTTCTCCAAAAAGTTGCTGCTGTTCTTCTCTCTTTGTTGCCATCTCTTCTATTTTGTGGTTTTAATCTCTCTTAATATTCATTGCCGACCCTCTTTAATGTTCCTTCCCTCCTCTGAATTCTGAAACATTATTATTTATAGGCCCTAATTTCACTCAGAATCCTTAACCTAATACTAATCAGTCCTTAAAACAAATTCTAATTGAATTAGGAAAGTTATTTAACCCATGCCGACCTGGTTGCCCTAGGTCGACATGAGACCAACCTCAAAATCAAAATCAATAGGTCGACATGAGACCGACCTGGTTATTTAACCCATGTCGACCTGGTTGCCCTAGCTACAAAGTTATTTAATCAAAATCAAAACCATTATTCTCAAAATCATAAAGCAGAACATCTTCAAACTTCTCTTCAACTAGGGCAGCAATCTCATTTGGAGTCTTCTCAACTTTCAGGACAACTTCCTTCTCCCTTTCCGGATTGGGCTCCTTGTCGGCTGGCATGGTGAGCTCTTTCTTCACTTGTTCCACTAACTCAGCAACATCAGCAAAAATTTCAAAACCCGGGATCAATTTTCCCATGAACATGATTGGCTTGGGCTTTCCTTGGAGTGGTCCCATGTCTGGAGTTTTGACAAAGATCTCTTCGAGTGGCGGGAAGCTCATCTTCTCATTCTTCTTTGGATAAACATCTTTTCTAGCTTCTTCATACCCCAACCCTTTCTTGGAAGTTTGAGTCTTAAAATCTGGAAGCTTTGTCACACCGGCCTTGCCCTTTCCAAGACCAGCTCCAGGAAGGTAGCTAATGTTCTTCATCATGTTCAAGACCTTAGAGTCCACTACTTAATCATCAGAAATTATAGCTACTTGGAAACCATTAAGTGGCCTCTCAATCATTAGAGCATTAACAACCTCATTATCCTCGGCCTCGATGACCACTGTCCCATCTTCGTTAGGGAACTTGATCGTCTGATGAAGGGTGGAAGGAACTCCACCAAGAGGATGGAACCATGGTCATCCCAAAAGTAGGTCAAAGGTAATAGGTATGTCCAAAACAACAAATTCAACAATAGATTCAATTGGACCAACCTTTATAGTAGCTTTGAAAGTTCCTTCGGCATGCCTCTTGGTGTTGTCATAAGCCCGAATGGTTACCTCGATTGGGCTTAGATCCCTTGTTGACATAGATAGCTTTGGCAATATTTTAAGTGGACAAACATTTATGGCGGATCCATCATCAACCATCACACAAGGAGTCCTTTTTCCTTTGATTTCTACTTTGATAAAGAGAGGGCAGATGTGATCTCTCCCCTCTTCTGATAAATTTGCATCTGAGAAAGATACCATTCCCATATTAACTTCGCTCTTCTTTTGAACTTCTTCACACTTCATTACTCCTTCAACTTTTATGAAGTTAATCAGTTCCTCCGATGTTATAGAGGTAGAAATTGGCATGCTAGCCAAGGCATTGGCCATAGTTTCTCGGTGATTTTTAGAAGTAGCCAATAAGTCCCAAATGCTAATACTTGCTTGGGTTCTCTTCAATTTCTTAAGCATAGTATCATCTTCCTCTTCTTTATTTCCCACTTTGACTTCCTTTCCTTTATTAACTTCTACCTCCTTAGGTGGTGGCCTTGCATAAGGCTTACTAGATCTTGTGTTCATTACTTCATCTTCTTCGGGCTCGGACCAGGTTCATTCCTCCTTCTTGGGTACAAGATCGTCATCACTATCGCTTGAATCCCAAAACTTATTTACAACATAGATTGCTACTTCTTTATCTATCATAGCTTGTTCAAATTTGCTAAATACCACTTCTTTTTTGGTTGGTTCTTCATCCATATCTTGGAAAGAAGACATGACAAAACTTTCATGCAACCCTCCTCCAATCATGAAGGTCGCCAGTGGTAGTACTCTATTGAACCTTGGCAATGGGTTGTCTTTGGTGTTTGGCTTGTTAGGCTCGGGCAGCTTCCCATTATCAATCAAATTTTGGATATGTGCCTCAATCTCACACATCTATCCGTGTCTTGCCCTTGCATTTGATGAAATTGACAAAATGCCTTATTGTCGAAATTAGGTGGGAGAGGGTTAGGCAAAGGACGAGGATTTAAGGGTTGTAATAATCCCTTCTTTTGTAGCTTATTGAGGACCCAAGATAGCGGCTTCCCCAATTCTGGAAACTGCCTTCTTCCTCCTTGGCCAGTAGCATTAACTGTTAGTGTATGTGCCCTAGGCCATTTATTTGGATCTTTATGTTATACATTCATTATTAATAAATGAGGTTTTATTATCATTATTGTTTGTTTGCATGTTACACAATTTTGATATTTGTCCCTGGTTTATTATTGTTATAGAGATAAAAAATAATAATTCTTAACCAGTATGAACATTGATTTAATAATCATCAGATGGTTATGTGTATAGTGATACAAATCAATTTCATAGATACTTGTTAGAGAACAATGTATTGGATAGACCCATCATGAGATTACTACATGGGTTAGTGTCATAAGTAAATCTCATGATAGTTATGTATTAATTCTTTGACTTGAGATTGTTATAGTTTCCAATATAAGGACTATTATATTTTGACATGATCAAACATTATCCGTAACTGGATAGTAATAAAGGTTATGATCATATATGATAGAAATTATGTAGAGGATAATGAACAATCAAGATAGAATTTGTCCCTCTCTTTGAGAGAGATATCTTTTGGGCCCCTCCATGAGTGAGACTGTGAAATGCATGGCCGTGCTCAAATGAATTGATAGTATGATCAATTTCATTTGTTTTTATCAGTCTACTTGGAGATCGAGTAATCATAAGTTTGAACAATATAAGTATGACATTGACCATGACTTATGTTCAAGCTAGATATCGTGTGACAAAGGGATTAATGCATGTACTATTATTAGGCAAATTGGACATTCCTTATATTAAATGGGTAGTTGTAACGCCTTGCTAGAGGCCAATTACGACTTGTTGGCTTAATAGAGATTAAATTGACCGCCAATTAATATGGGCCTATTGTGTCACACACAAGAATGCGCTTTGGGCTAGATATAATATTAATAATATTAATATTAGATATTAATATTTATTATTATTATTATTATTTTCATTTTTTTATATATATTATTAGATAATATATTCAGAATCCTTATTAGATTTGGATTTGAATTTGACTTACCTTATCCAATTTCGAATTGGATTCTGGAGTGAATATATTCACTCCAGACGTTAAGTCTTCTCATAGGAACCCTAATACGTTTTAGAGAAAATGTTTTTCAGCCTTCACCGTTGTAGAGAGCTAGCACTCCAAACGGTAGCATTCGTGTGGATACGCGATAGAGGGTGTTTCGTGATCGAGGCATCTCTTCCAAACTGTGATTTTGAATCATCAACAGGTTAGTTCTTTGAACACTTTTGTCAAATTAAACGAACAGCATGGATCCTGATGGGAAATCAAAGATCAAATTTTTTCGCTATGTGTTTTTGGTTTGCAGTGATCTCCTTGATTTCGTAACAGTGGTATCAGAGCCACTTGTTGTTTTCGTTTAAGTCGAAAATGCCATGTTGATATGATTACATGACATATATTGATTTCGTATGGCATGTTAACTATAAAACCCTAATTCATTTTTCATATGATGAGAAAGGATTGTTTTTTGGTTTCGTTTCTGTAAAACCCTAATTCGTTTTTAATATGATGAGAAAGGATTGGTGTTTTTAATTTCGTTTTCATGAGATGATCATGTATATATAATTGGTTTTCATATGATGAGAAAGGATTGTTTTTGGTTTCGTTTCTGTAAAACCATAATTCATTTTTCATATGATGAGAAAGGATTAGTGTTTTTAATTTTGTTTTCATGAGATGATCATGTATATATGATTGATTGATTAAAACGATTTTCATATGATGAAAATGATTATGTTTATATGTGATATAAACATTTGGTAATGATTCTATAATGGGTTGTACATATTCGAAATAAAAAGTAAGAAGGTTAATGAGATTAACGATTCTGTTTTAGGGTTTCGCCAAAGAAAAATGTTAATGAGATTAACGTTTCTGTTTGGCTTCGAGGGGCGTTGCCCCTCGACCCCACCCAGGGGCGATGCCCCTTCGAAACCCCGCCCGCTAACCGGCCAGCGGGAGCCTCGCCCGCTAACCGGCTAGCGGGACCGCCGTACGTTCGCGCCCTATAGTTCGTTACCGCGACATTAAGAATGTCAATATATTTGTTTCTATTTAACATATTGGTGATGAATATGTTATGTTTGTTTGATGTCTTGGCATGGTGCATAGCATGGTCTTATGACCTATGTGATTGGTTTATTCATATCTTAATTTTGGGTAAATACGGCCTGCGTGTCGTTTATTTTGTTGTAATTCATTTTACTAGTAGTTAGATTTTCTTTTATTGTAATAAATGAAGATTCAAGCTACAATGTTTGTGATGGAGATTCATACCAAGGAGAAGATGGTTCCATGGTGATGGAAGCACAAGCTCAAGTTTTGAAGATATGTAATATTGCAAGTGTTGTAATAGATAGGTTTTTCACCTAGGGTTGCCTTTATGATCTTCATTTGGTCTCTTGAAGATCATATTTAGTTTGGCCATGCTATGTCACGTTTACATATTTTGTCATTTGGTATATGATGCTTATGTGATAAATTATATATATGCATATAGGATGCTAAAATATAATGATATGTAATGCAAGACATGATAATAATTTAGTTGAACCCTCATTAATAATTTAAGTCTAAATGCCATCCACGTTTTGAACACCTATCAAAACTAAGATTGTATTAAAGTAGGTATTACCAAAGCAATATGCTTTAAACATTCCTAGCTAAGTAGGATGAGTAATAGTGCTACTCATATGTTTTAAAATTGGTTAGACTTAATTAGGCTATCAAAATGGTTTTGGGACTAAGGCATTAGATGGAATTCAACATGCTATGACATATGATGTCAATATTCCATAATTACTAAGAGTTACATGAGATGTAATTGGTAAAGATGTTACCTACCTAAATAACTTGATTTTAAGCGTCACGCCAAAGCTGAGTTTAGAATTAAGTGAAATACGGATCTTAGCCTACTAAAATTTTTCTTTAGAGGGTTATATTTTTAGTAGGAGTTTAAATAATTTTAACCTCATTATTAATTAAAATTTGACTTTACATATTTATCAACAGATGGCTGCTAATAACAATTCCACCTTATCACTGCGATCTATCCTTGAAAAGGAAAAACTGAAAGAATGTGGGACTAATTTTGTTGACTGGTTTAGGAACCTGAGAATTGTTCTCAAACAAGAGAAAAAGTCCTATGTGCTTGATGAAGCTATCCCTGACCCACCTCCTGCTGATGCTTCTAATGCTGCTAAGAGTAAGCATAAGAAGCATGTGGATGATTCCAATGACATAGGATGTCTTATGTTGGCTACTATGTGTCCAGGACTTCAGAAGGATCTGGAACACTTAGAGGCTTATGAGATGAGTGTGCATCTCAAACAAGCTTTCCAACAACAGGCTAGGCAAGATAGGTTTGACACCGCTGTTGCATTATTTGACTGCAAAATGTCTGAAGGTGAATCTGTTAGTGCTCATGTTTTGAAGATGAAAGGCTATCTAGATCACCTTGCTAGACTTGGATATCCCCTGAGTTTAGAACTCTCCACGGATTTGATCCTACATTCATTGCCTAGCAGTTTCTCACAGTTTGTCATGAACTATAACATGAATGACATGGAGAAATCCATTCCTGAGCTACATGGTATGCTCAAAACAGCTGAGGGGAATATCAAAAAGCCTACCCAAATATTGAATGTCAATATTAAACAAATGAAAAAGAAAGCCAAATATACTAAAGGCAAGGGTAAGGCAAAAGGTGCTAAAGGGTCCAAGGGACAAGCTAAACCAAAACATGAACCTAAGGCTAAAGTTCCTAAGGAAGGGACTTGTTTCTATTGCAACAAGCCTGGGCATTGGAAGAGAAATTGTCAACTCTATTTGGATGAGTTAAAGAAGTTGAAGGGTAGTGCGACTACATCTTCAGGTATTTATGTTATAGAAATTAATTTATCTATTCCTTCTTCCTGGGTATTAGATACCAGATGTGGATCTCATATTTGTACAAATATGCAGGGACTCAAAAGGAGTAGGATGCTGAAGAAGGACGAAGTGGACCTACGTGTTGGTAATAGAGCAAGAGTTGCTGCTATAGCTGTAGGAACTTATGAACTTGTTATGCCCAATGGCTTTTTGTTAATTTTGAACAATTGCTTTTATGTTCCTACTATGAGTAGGAATCTTATTTCAATATCTGTTTTGGATGATGAAGGTTATTCATTTTTTATTAAGAATAAGAAATGTTCTATTTTTGATAAAAATGATTTGCTTTATGGTATTGCAAATTCTTATAATGGCCTTTATATCCTTAATCTTGATTATTCTAATGGTAATGATATCTATAACATAACTTCTAAGAGAACTAAGCCAAATGAGTTAAACCCTACTTATTTATGGCATTGTCGCCTTAGCCATATAAATGAGAAACACATTTCTAAGCTCCATTAAGATGGATTATTAGATTCATTTGATTTTGAATCATTTGAAACATGTGAGTCTTGTTTGCTTGGTAAGATGATAAAGGATCCTTTTACTGGGCATAGTGAAAGGGCTAATGATTTATTGGGCTTGATACATAAAGATGTATGTGGTCCTTTTAGCATTAGTGCCAGAGGAGGATTTCGATACTTCATTACTTTTACTGATGATTTCAGTAGGTATGGCTATGTCTACCTAATGAAACATAAGCATGAGTCTTTTGAAATGTTTAGAAATTTTCAAAAAGAAGTACAAAATCAACTTGGTAAAACAATTAAACTACTTCGATCAGATCGAGGTGGTGAATATTTGAGCCAAGAGTTTGATGATCATCTAAGGGATTGTGGAATTGTTTCACAACTGACTCCTCCAGGAACTCCACAGTGGAATGGAGATTTTGAAAGGAGAAATCGAACTCTATTAGATATGGTTCGATCAATGATGAGTCAAGCGGATCTTCCTTTATCTTTTTGGGGTTATGCCTTGGAGACAGCTGCATTCATTCTGAACCGTGTACCATCTAAGGCGATTGAAAAGACACCATATGAGATATGGACAGGTAAGACACCTAGTTTGTCTTTTCTTAAGATTTGGGGTTGTGAAGCTTATGTGAAAAGACCAGTTTCAGATAAGTTAGCTCCAAAGTCTATCAAATGTAATTTTGTGGGGTATCCTAAGGAAACTAAAGGATATTATTTCTATACTCCTTCAGAGAACAAAGTGTTTGTTGCTCAAAATGGGATCTTTTTGGAAAAGGAATTTCTTTCTAAGAGAACTAGTGGGAGTATAGTAGAACTTGAGGAAACTCAAGTACCACAAGAAATCATTGAGCCGTCTATAGAGCCTATTTCAGAACCATAAATAGTTGTGGAGTCTGAAGATGTAACACAAATCCCTCGCAAGTATGATAGGACACGTCGTTAGCCAGAGAGATATGGATTTCTTGTGACTGATGATAGTGAAGTAATGCTCATAGATCAAGATGAGCCTACTACCTATCAAGAAGCTGTGTCAGGTCCAGATTCAGACAAATGGCTTGGAGCCATGAAATCTGAGATGCAATCTATGTTTGACAACCAAGTTTGGTCATTAATTGATCCTCCAGAGGGTATTAAGACTATTGGTTGCAAATGGGTTTTCAAGAAGAAAACTGACATGGATGGGAATGTGCAGACCTATAAAGCAAGGCTTGTTGCAAAAGGTTTCAAGCAAACTCATGGTATAGACTATGATGAAACCTTTTCACCAGTTGCTATGCTTAAGTCTGTTAGAATTCTCATTGCCATTGCAGCATACTATGATTATGAGATATGGCAAATGGATGTCAAAACCACTTTCCTTAATGGAAACTTGATTCAGGATGTGTATATGACACAACCTGAGGGTTTTGTAAATCCTGAGAATTCTACAAAGTTTGCAAGCTTCAAAGATCCATTTATGGATTGAAGCAAACATCTCGAAGCTGGAATCTTCATTTTGATAAAACAGTTAGGAACTTTGGTTTCATCAAGAATGAAGATGAACCTTGTGTTTACAAGATGGTTAGTGGGAGTGCAGTAGTGTTTTTAGTCTTATATGTGGATGACATATTACTCATTGGGAATGGTATCCCTACCTTGCAAAAGGTTAAGACTTGGTTAGGGAATTCTTTCTCAATGAAAGACTTAGGTGAGGCTGCCTATATCCTTGGTATAAAGATCTATAGAGATAGATCTAGAAGGATAATTGGCCTGAGTCAAAGTACATACATAGATAAAGTGTTGAAGATGTTCAACATGCAAGATTCCAAAAAGGGATTCTTGCCTATGTCTCATGGCATTCATCTCAGCAAGAGTCAATGTCCTATGACATCTGATGAGCGAGATCGAATGAATAAGATTCCTTATGCTTCTGCTATAGGATCTATTATGTATGTCATGTTATGTACTAGACCAGATATCTCATATCCATTAAGCGCAACTAGTAGATTTCAAGATGATCCTGGTGAAGGTCACTGGACAACTGTCAAGAATATTCTTAAGTACATTCGAAGGACTAAAGATGTATTCTTGGTTTATGGAGGTTTGGAAGATGAGCTAATTGTAAATGGTTACACAGATGCTAGTTTCCAAACTGACATAGATGATTTTATATCACAGTCAGGTTTTGTATTCACATTGAATGGTGGAGCTGTTAGTTGGAAGAGTTCAAAACAAAGCACTGTGGTTGATTCTACAATAGAGGCTGAGTATATAGCAGCATCAGATGTAGCTAAAGAAGGAGTCTGGTTGAAGAAATTCATCACTAATCTAGGAGTGGTGCCTAGCATTGCAAATCCTGTGGACATTTATTGTGACAACAATGGTGCCATAGCACAGGCAAAAGAGCCTAGATCTCATCAAAGGTCTAAGCATATACTCAGGCGTTTTTGCCTAATTCGAGACATTATCGATAGAGGAGATATCAAGATATGCTAAGTTGACACAAATGATAACATAGCAGATCCATTAACAAAGCCTCTCTCACGGGTCAAGCATGATCAGCACACTAGATCTATGGGTCTTAGAAATTTGTAGGCCTAGTGCAAGTGGGAGATTGTTAGTGTATGTGTCCTAGGCCATTTATTTGGATCTTTATGTTATACATTCATTATTAATAAATGAGGTTTTATTATCATTATTGTTTGTTTGCATGTTACACAATTTTGATATTTGTCCCTGGTTTATTATTGTTATAGAGATAAAAAAAATATAATTCTTAACCAGTATGAACATTGATTTAATAATCATCAGATGGTTATGTGTATAGTGATACAAATCAATTTCATAGATACTTGTTAGAGAACAATGTATTGGATAGACCCTAAATGAGGTTTTATTATCATTATTGTTTGTTTGCATGTTACACAATTTTGATATTTGTCCCTGGTTTATTATTGTTATAGAGATAAAAAAAATATATAATTCTTAACCAGTATGAACAGTGATTTAATAATCATCAGATGGTTATGTGTATAGTGATACAAATCAATTTCATAGATACTTGTTAGAGAACAATGTATTGGATAGACCCATCATGAGATTACTACATGGGTTAGTGTCATAAGTAAATCTCATGATAGCTATGTATTAATTCTTTGACTTGAGATTGTCATAGTTTCCAATATAAGGACTATTATATTTTGACATGATCAAACATTATCCGTAACTGGATAGTAATAAAGGTTATAATCATATATGATAGAAATTATGTAGAGGATAATGAACAATCAAGATAGAATTTGTCCCTCTCTTTGAGAGAGATATCTTTTGGGCCCCTCGATGAGTGAGACTGTGAAATGCATGGCCGTGCTCAAATGAATTGATAGTGTGATCAATTTCATTTGTATTTATCAGTCTACTTGGAGATCGAGTAATCATAAGTTTGAACAATATAAGTATGATGTTGACCATGACTTATGTTCAAGCTAGATATCGTGTGACAAGGGGATTAAAGCATGTACTATTATTAGGCAAATTGGACATTCCTTATATTAATTGGGTAGTTGTAATGCCTTGCTAGAGGCCAATTACGACTTGTTGGTTTAATAGAGATAAAATTGACTACCAATTAATATGGGCCTATCGGGTCACACACAAGAATGCGCTTTGGGCTGGATATAATATTAATAATATTAGATATTAGATATTAATATTTATTATTATTATTATTTTCATTTTTTATATATATTATCAGATAATATATTCAGAATCCTTATTATATTTGGATTCTGAATTTGACTTACCTTATCCAATTTCTAATTGGATTCTAGAGTGAATATATTCACTCCAATCGTTAAGTCTTCTCATAGGAACCCTAATACGTTTTAGAGAAAAAGTTTTTCAGCCTTCGCCATTGTAGAGAGCTAGCACTCCAGACGGTAGCATTCGTGTGGATACACGATAGAGGGTGTTTCGTGATCGAGGCATCTCTTCCAAACTGTGATTTCGAATCATCAACAGGTTAGTTCTTTGAACACTTTTGTCGAATTAAACGAACAGCATGGATCCTGATGGGAAATCAAAGATCAAAATTGTTCCGCTGTGTGTTTTTGGTTTGCAGTGATCTCCTTGATTTCGTAACAGTGGTATCAGAGCCACTTGTTATTTTTGTTTAAGTCGAAAATGCCATGTTGATATGATTACATGAGATATATTGATTTCGTATACCCTAATTTGGTTTTCATATGATGAGAAAGGATTGTTTTTGGTTTCGTTTCTGTAAAACCCTAATCGTTTTTCATATGATGAGAAAGGATTGGTGTTTTTAATTTCGTTTTCATGAGATGATCACGTATATATGATTGGTTGATTAAAACGATTTTCATATGATGAAAATGATTAAGTTTATATGTGATATAAACATTTGGTAATGATTCTATAATGGGTTGTACATATTCGAAATAAAACAGTAAGAAGGTTAATGAGAATAACGATTATGTTTTAGGGTTTCGCTAAAGAAAAATGTTAATGAGATTTCTTCGTCTAGCTCAAATAATTTGTCAACTTTGGACATTTCTTTTGTTTTTAGCTTCTTCTCAAATTTCTTTTCCAAATTCGCAATCATCTTTTCAACATTAGAATTTTCAGTTTTCTCCATAGCTGATCTTTCAACAATCTTTGGTTCTTTCTTCTTTTCTTGACGATCTTGGAAGTATTGAGCATAATCGTCATCGTCATCAATGATCACCTTACCATCATTAAAAACCACTTCACTAACTTTAGCCTTCCCTTTGTATTTTGGCTTAGTGGACAAGCTGAAGCATCCGCAAGGGAAAAGAAATTTTGAAAAGCATGGATCCTTTGCAAAGTTTGATGGAACCAAAAATCTTCACCTTTATGTGAAATAGTATATCACTGCTATGCAGTCTACCCGAGCTACTAATGCTCAAACTCTAAGGTACTTCATGCTCTTATTGGACCCTATTATCCAAAATTGGTTCAATACCTTAAATGATGGCACACAAAAGAGTTGGGATCTGCTATACAAGGTCTTCATCCAACAATATGGATACAATGTCAAGATGGAAGTTACCTTAATATAAGTTGAGTCAATTAGACAAAGGACAAATGTGAATTTTATGGACTATGTGAAAAGATGGAGGAATAAGGCTGCTTTACTCAAAAGAAGGCCTGATGAATCTAATCAAATTAGAATGATTGTGGGAGGAGTGTTACCTAGCCTTTGCGAAAGAATGTCTCATACACTCATTCGAGATTTTAAAGACCTTTTGCAAGCTGGTCTACAAATTGAAGAGTGGGAAAGAGAGAAGAACCGCTTTTCAACAAGAAGAAACGAGAAAGGAAACTACCAGTCTGGTAACCAAGGCATGCAAAAGGCAGTTGATGTTAATGCTACTGGCCAAGGAGGAAGAAGGCAGTTTTTAGAATTGGGGAAGCCGCTATCTTGGGTCCTCAATAAGCTACAAAGGAAGGGATTATTACAACCCTTAAATCCTTATCCTTTGCCTAACCCTCTCCCACCTAATTTCGACAATAAGGCATTTTGTCAATTTCATCAAATGCAAGGGCAAGACACGGATAGATGTGTGAGATTGAGGTATCAGATCCAAAATTTGATTAATAATGGGAAGCTGCCCGAGCCTAACAAGCCAAATACCAAAGACAACCCATTGCCAAGGTTCAATAGAGTACTACCACTGGCGACCTTCATGATTGGAGGAGGGTTGCATGAAAGTTTTGTCATGTCTTCTTTCCAAGATATGGATGAAGAACCAACCAAAAAAGAAGTGGTATTTAGCAAATTTGAACAAGCTATGATAGATAAAGAAGTAGCAATCTGTGTTGTAAATAAGTTTTGGGATTCAAGTGATAGTGATGACGATCTTGTACCCAAGAAGGAGGAATGAACCTGGTCCGAGCCCGAAGAAGATGAAGTAATGAACACAAGATCTGGTAAGCCTTATGCAAGGCCACCACCTAAGGAGGTAGAAGTTAATAAAGGAAAGGAAGTCAAAGTGGGAAATAAAGAAGAGGAAGATGATACTATGCTTAAGAAATTGAAGAGAACCCAAGCAAGTATTAGCATTTGGGACTTATTGGCTACTTCTAAAAAGCATCGAGAAACTATGGCCAATGCCTTGGCTAGCATGCCAATTTCTACCTCTATAACACCAGAGGCACTGATTAACTTCATAAAATTTGAAGGAGTAATGAAGTGTGAAGAAGTTCAAAAGAAGAGCGAAGTTAATATGGGAATGGTATCTTTCTCAGATGCAAATTTATCAGAAGAGGGGAGAGATCACATCTGCCCTCTCTTTATCAAAGTAGAAATCAAAGGAAAAAGGACTCCATGTGTGATGGTTGATGATGGATCCGCCATAAATGTTTGTCCACTTAAAATATTGCCAAAGCTATCTATGTCAACAAGGGATCTAAGCCCAATCGAGGTAACCATTCGGGCTTATGACAACACCAAGAGGCATGCCGAAGGAACTTTCAAAGCTGCTGTGAAGGTTGGTCCAATTGAATCTATTATTGAATTTGTTGTTTTGGACACACCTGTTGCCTTTGACCTACTTTTGGGATGACCATGGTTCCATCCTCTTGGTGGAGTTCCTTCCACCTTTCATCAAAAGATCAAGTTTCCTAACGGAGATGGGACAGTGGTCATCGAGGCCAAGGATAATGCTGTTGTTGATGCTCTAATGATTGAGAGGCCACTTAATGGTTTCCAAGTAGCTATAATTTCTGATGATGAAGTAGTGGACTCTAAGGTCTTGAACATGATGAAGAACATTAGCTACCTTCCTGGAGCTGGTCTTGGAAAGGGCAAGGCCGGTGTGACAAAGCTTCCAGATTTTAAGACTCAAACTTCCAAGAAAGGGTTCGGGTATGAAGAAGCTAGAAAAGATGTTTATCCAAAGAAGAATGAGAAGATGAGCTTCCCGCCACTCGAAGAGATCTTTGTCAAAACTCCAGACATGGGACCACTCCAAGGAAAGCCCAAGCCAATCATGTTCATGGGAAAATTGATCCCGGGTTTTGAAATTTTTGTTGATGTTGCTGAGTTAGTGGAACAAGTGAAGAAAGAGCTCACCATGCCAGTTGACAAGGAGCCCAATCCAGAAAGGGAGAAGGAAGTTGTCCTGAAAGCTGAGAAGATTCCAGATGAGATTGCTGCCCTGGTTGAAGAGAAGTTTGAAGATGTTATGCTTTATGATTTTGAGAATAATGGTTTTGATTTTGATTTTAATTTGTCTGCTTTGTATGAGGATGATGATGTTTTCTTTTCCAAAATGAATGCAATAAAGTCTAATTTTGCTTACTTGTGTGATGTTTCTCCTGATGGTTGTATACATTCAAATAGTGGTTACATGAGCATCTTTAATATTAACTCTGTTGATACACAATCATTAAATTTGGGAACAACCAAAAATCCTAAAAATATTAGCATAGCATCCGACCTTACTTCTGATGAGAGAGAGAGATTTGAAAAAATATTTAAAAAATATGAAGAAGTATTTGCTTAGTCTTATGAGGATATGCCTAGAATAGACCGAGACATAGCCGAACATCTTATTCCTACTTACACCCACATGAAACCTATCAAACAAAAGCTTAGGCAATTAAGACATGAATGGGTTGAATTGGTTAAAGAACAGGTCACTAAACAAATACAAGTAAAGTTCCTTGAAGTGATAGATTATCCAGACGGGCTCGCCAATATAGTACCCGTGCCAAAGAAAGATGGAAGAATTAGGGTTTATGTGGACTATAGAGATTTAAACAAGGCTTCTCCTAAAGATGATTTTCCTTTATCCCATATAGATGTACTCATTGATAGTGTAGCCTCTAGCATGCTACACTCATTTGTAGATGGATTTTTCAAATGCAACCAAGTGTTAATGGCCCAAGAGGATAAAGCTAAAACTGCTTTCATTACTACATGGGGTATATTTTGTTATAGGGTGATGCCGTTCAGATTAAAGAATACTAAAGCAACCTACCAAAGGATGGCCACCACATTATTTCATGACATGATGCACAAAGAAGTTGAAGAATATGTTGATGATATGATGGTAAAATCAGATACAAGGGAACAACACTTTCAAAACTTAGAATTATTCTTCGATAGAGCATTGAAGTATAAGCTAAGGCTAAACCCGAAGAAGTGTGTGTTTGGGGTTACCTTAGGCAAATTGTTGGGACATGTGATTGGCCCAAATGGCATTGAGATTGACTCTGACAAAGTTAAAGCAATCAGGGATATGCCAGCCCCCAAGACGGATAGAGAAGTTTGGGGATTCATTGGCAAATTGCAGTACATTAGCATGTTTATAGCATAACTCACCACAATCTGTGAACCTATCTTCAAATTATTTAAAAAGAATCACCCGATCTTGTGGAATGAAGAGTGTCAAAAGGCCTTTGAATAAAAGAGTATATGCTAAATTCACCTATTTTGAAACTACCTAAACCCGGTAAACCCCTGTTACTATACTTAGCAGTAGAAGAAGAGTCAATAGGAGCCATGCTAGTCCAAGCAGATGAGTCAAGGATTGAGTACGCAATTTACTATTTGAGTAGAAAGCTCATACCTTACGAAATTAAGTATAGTATCATTAAAAAGACCTGTATAGCTGTGGTTTTGTCTTCTAAGAAGTTGCGACATTACTTTCAATCTTATAGTGTGCAAGCAATTTTCAGGTTGGATCCAATGAAGTACTTAAGGGAGACACCCACTTTGATTGGGAAGTATGGGCGATGGTTGATAATATTGGAAGAATTTGAGATTGAGTATGTAACCAGGAAAACAATAAAAGGTAGAGCAGTGGTAGAATTCTTAGCCCAACAGCCATTACCGGATAGTGAAGAGGTAGTCATGGAATTTCCAGATGAACATTTAGAGGCCATTGAAGTACAAGGATGGAAAATGTATTTTGACGGGGCAGTGAATAGGAAAGCAGCAGGTTTAGGAGTTGTAGACCCTTAATTTTTGACCCAATCCGATCTAATATGTTTTATTTAGCCCAAAATGATTTTTGTTGTCTAATTGGTCCAAAATAATTTTAATTAAGTAATTTTTACCTTAGTATCTATTTTATTAATAAAAAATGAAAACAAACAAATAAAAATAAAAATAAAATCGGAGTTGAAAAAAATCGGCAGCAAAAAGCAGTGGTGCAGGCCCGTAGGTGTTTTGCCCGCAGGAATTTCCTGCGGGCGGCACGCCAGTAGGCCCAGCACTTCACCCGCAGGCCTGCGGGCGAAATAACTTCCCACAGGATTTTCCTGCGGGCGACACACCCACTGGCCCAAAATTGGCCCGCTGCCACAGTTTTCGCCAGCCAAAATTTCGACCAAATTTTTCGAAACCTAATCCAATTAGGTTTTAATTTCTTTTTTTATTAATATCACTTGCCGTGTATAATTAGGAAAAAACAACCTAAAACTAATATAAAAAAAGGACCAAAGGCAATTAAAATGGGGGGGAGGCGGAGAGAGAGGAAATCCAAGGGGAGTGTGGAAAGTTTGAAACCAAATCAAGGAAGGAAAAGAAGAAATTGAATTTAAATCTTTTCTGGAACAGCAGCATCACGTTGGGAGGGGATTTCAAAGGCTTGTCTTTGGAGCTAAGAAGAATTGTTTTTGGAGCACAAAAATGCGACCTTCTTTTCTAAGAAGACTTAAAATTATTATTTTTTCTTCTTAAAGACCTTAAAACACTAATTGAACATATTTTTCAACAAAACCAAAATCAAATTCTGTTTCTTTTAAGATTTTAAAGTAGGTTCTATTTCATTCAAAAAACCTTAAAAAAACATCTTTTCTACTTATAAAAACTTCAATCCATTTGTTTAAATTCATAAAACTTCATAAAATATCAAATTGATTTCTAAAACCCTAAAAATTCTTCATCACCCGTGACCCAAATTCCAAAACCCTAAAATTAAAATTTCAACTTTTAAACCTAAAATAATGAACCCTAATCCTTTTAAAACCTTAAACCCTAATTTTTATGAACCCTAATCCTTTTAAAACATTAAAAAACATAAAAACTCTAAAATTACACAGTAGCTTACATCACTATTTAAAACCATGAATTAAAAAGTATTTCAAAGTGTCCAAAACCCTAGTTTCATGATTTCACCATTCAAATCTTAATTTGTTTAATCAAAGTGTCTTACCAACCTTTAAAAAAACATAAAACCCTAATCTATTTTAATTCCCTAAAAAGTCACAGTAGCTTAATTTTAGAAAAGTCCAAAACCTTAACACATGAGATAAAGAATCTTAAATGGAAATAGTAGCTATAATTTGGACTTTTATTTGCTTTATTCAATTCCATACTTGATTTTGCTTCAATTTATTTGAATTCAATACTTGATTTATTTCATTTATCATGGATGGATGTTTATTTTATATCTTGATTAATAGCTTTGATGAATGATTATTTATGATGAATGATTATTTATTTTTATCAATTAATTTAGATTTCCAAAAGTTGTAAGAGGTATGTTTCCACTTGGTAGGTACCTCACTAGTTAAACATCATGTAATTTAATTTGCTTTTCTATTTTAGAACTTATGTAAAGGGCATGTTTCTACCTTTTGGTGGGTGTCCTATTTAGGCATGTGATGTAAGGACATGTTTCCATCCTTGGATGGGTGTCCATTTATTTACTTTGTTTGGACATTGCTTTGGATTTAATATAATGATGCTTTCTTTTTATTGTGTGTAATATGGATAATGTTATTATACTTAAGAATTTTATAATATTAAGACTTGTAAATGAGGCCGGTTCCAATGAACCGAGCGTTGTGGGGGTGCTGGGCCATTTCTCACCTTCCCCACACGTACCCCAACTTTCCGAACCCAATAGGGGGTTGGGGATTCCTTAGGAATCGAGTCATCCACCCATTTCTTTTTCCCGGCCCATTCGGATGGCAACTCCATTTTCTCTGGACTTAGGTCCGTGTTCTCTAAGGCCCCGAGCCTAAACAGTGCCGAAGTCATAAGAACCATTCCACCAGGAGTGGGGGCAAAAATCCCCGCTCACAGGAGTCATACTAGAATCGACCGAAGGGAAGCTTATTCCTTTAGACAAGAAGTTGAAATTCAAGGCAACCAATAATATGGTGGAATATGAAGCATGCATCTTTGGTTTGGAAACCCTAATGATTATGAAGGTGGATAAGGTGGAAGTCTTTGGCGATTCATTGCTAGTAGTATCCCAAGTAAATGGAGAGTGGGAGTTGAAATAAGAGAAGTCAAAACCATACCACCATTACTTGACCATGATGAAGAAAAACTTTAAGGAGTGCAGGTTTATACACCTACCAAGAGAAGAAAACCAGATGGCTGATGCCCTAGCCACATTGGCTTCGGTATGGGAAAATCCTGTCAATTTATTACTCAAGCCTCTAGTTTTGACTAGTTCATCAGCTCCTTGCTATGAATATGAGACAATTATGAAAATTGATATAGACCATGATGCGTGGTATGATACTATAAGACAGTTTTTGGAAAAAAGGGAATACCCATTGGGGGCAATAAAGAAAGAAAGAAGAGCCATAAGGCTATGGTCCATACAATACATCACCTTCCATGGAGAGCTGTATCAAAGATGGCCTGATGGGGTGCACTTGAGATACTTGAGGAAGCCTGAAGTGGAGCATATCATGTCAGAAATACATGCGGGAAGTTGCGGTCCACACATGAGTGGTTTAGCCCTAGTTAAAAGATAATTCGGTAAGGTTACTGCTGGTTGACCATGGAGAGAGATTGTATTGAGTTTGTAAAGAAGTGCCAGTAATGTCAGATGTATGTTAATTTGAATCACATGCTTCTTGAAGAATTGCATTCTATGTCTTCACCCTGGCCCTTTGCCACTTGGGGGATCGACATTATAAGACAGATACATCCGACAACCTCAAATGATCACCGTTTTATTGTAGTAGTGGTAGATTATTTTTCAAAATGGGTCAAAGTCGAATCTTTCAACAAATTGGGGGCAAGCCAAATGGCTAGATTTATTGAAAAGAATCTCATCTGCAGATATGGGGTCCTGCACAGTGTGATATCAGATAATGGAGTACAGTTTCAAGGAGTAGTTAAGGACTTATTCTCGAAGTACCAAATCCATCATCACCGATCCTCCCCTTATAGACCAAAGGCTAATGGTGCACTAAAAGCAACCAATAAGACAGTTAAACAGATCATGTCCAAGATGACCAAGACATACAGGGATTGGTCAGAGATACTTGCTTTTGCTTTGTGGGGATACATAACAAGTGTGCAAACACCGACTAAAATGACACCATTCTCTTTGGTCCAATTGAAATTGAGATCAAATCATTAAGAGTGATCTTTGAAGTTGAACTGCCAGAGACGAAATGGGTAGTGAGCAGATATACACAGTTAGCTTTACTAGAGGAGAGAAGGTTAAAAGTATTGTATCATCATCAACTGTATCAAAGGAGGATAGCTCGGGCCTACAATAGAAGGGTTAAGATAAAAAAAAAACTTAGAGTAGGGGATTTAGTGTTGAAACAATGTAAGCCTAATGTATTTGATCCAAGAGGGAAATTTAGGCCTAGCTGGGAAGGGCCATATGTTGTGCAACAAGTCATGAACAACGGTGCAGTGAAGTTATCAGACATGGACGAGAACAAGTTTAGTGAGGCAGTGAACATTGACAGCTTGAAGATGTTTTATGTATATAAAAAAAGGAGTTCACTAGGTTGAAAACCCAAAAAGGGCAGCCTAGCCAAAAGTTAGAGCAGTCTGCTTGTAACACACTTATACCCAATATACATAGACTACATACATTCATAAATGTAATTTACGTATAGAGGAATACAAGAATGTCACAACCATTTAAACAAAACAAAACTTCACTTTTAAAAACCTGTATAAACTTCAGACATTCAATTAATATCATTTAAATAGTAAATGAAACAATACTTGTTAAAACACAAATGTATCTTCATTACCCAAAAGTTTATCCAAAACATTTTTAATAAGCAGCAGAATTTTATACATGTTGGCATCAATATGTATAATATGTACAAAATATAGGAAATTTATACATGCTGGCAGTTTGTCTCTGATCTTGATATTCCACTAACAACTCTGATCTCAAAGTCTCAAGCCTAGACTCAACTCAGTCTAACTGAACTCTCCAGCTCAATCGGATCTACCCTGTCACTTACGTGATGAACCACAATCGTGCTAAGCCAAAAGCTTAATGGTACAAACTTTGATAACAATACAGTTCAAATGCAATGTCAATGCACAACACATATGAATATCACAACTAATAACATTATATCTCATTATATTACTCAATTGTATCTCAATTCATAATTTACATTAAAGCAAAGACAAACATGGGTCCAAAAAGGATCTAATATGCTATTCAAATTTCAGAGTTACTGCTTTGGTCCATAATGACACCTTGTGTCTATCCACATAGGCAATATATCGATGGATAATCCAACTAGATCTGAACTTATGACCTGGTCTTTTCACTCAGTCTAGCTTCAAGGATTTATTTTTGAGGTTTATGACCCGGTCTTTTCACCCCAAAAATATCATATTTATTAGTTGGGCCTGGCTTACGACCTGGTCTTTTCACCAGCCCAGCATCTAGCTCATAGGCATGCCGCCAAACCCAGAACTCTGAAAATTGAATAACATACTAGGCACACAATTTATTCATATTTCTCATTATCAAATCCTTTCATAATTCCATTCTCAAATTCTTTCTCATTTTCACATGATCAAACTAGGCACATTGTCTTATTATATCATCTTTTCTCACTTTTCTCACTTTTCTCTTTTATATCAATATCAATTTATTACATTATGTTTTCACATATCTCATCACATTATTCCACATTTCTTTTTAATTACAACACATTACTTTGATACATCAACATAATTCACATTATGCATATCATAACATATTTCTCATTCATCAACAATATATTAAGTAACTTAACGCATTTTTCCAACCAAATGTGTTAAGTCCTAATGTCATGTAAATGTATGCAATCATTCAAAGCTTGTATTTACCTCTAAAAGCAATAACACCACTTCAACCTCCTCTTCCAAGATATCCCTAAACACTTGGATTGATAACTCAATTCTCTTCAAATCCTAAACCAAAGGTGATTATAAATACTCACTTAGTGATACACATAGGAAATAAGGAAAAGCACTATCTAGGGCAAACTCTACACTTGACAAGCTCAAAACCATGGGAGTATCCATGATGTCACTTCACATGTCAATTCTCCAACAACACAGTAGCTATGACATGCTCAGTGATATGGGCATGTCACTTCACGTGTCAATTCTATAACAATACAGTAGCTGTGACACGCTCAGTGACATGGGCATGCCACTTCAAGTGTCATTACTCCTCCAACATAGTAGCTATGACATGCTCAGTGACATGGGTGTGTCTCTGCATGTGTCATCAACACTAGAAATAGAACCATCGACACACCCAAAGACATGGGCGTGCTACCGGGCGTGTCAGGCCAAAAGCCTGAAATCGAAACAAAAATGCCACATCTAACTATCATCTTTCATTAACCTTTCCAACTCCAAATAAACAAAGCCAAAAACCATCATCAAACCACATAATACTTATATAAACATCAAAACAACTCAAACACAATCAACAATACATAATCATAACCATATTTCACAACTCAAAACTTACACAATCCACAACTCTTATTTTCTTCACCACTTAACCTTTTTTCTTCAATCCAACCCCAAATTTCAAAGTTAACAAGACAAAACAACTTCAAACATAACAAAGTCATCCATAGACACAACTACATCAAACATTCAACAAACTCATAAATACACTCTCAAAGGAAATCAAAGAAATAAGTTGAAAACTTACCAAATATGAAGAAAAATCCTTAAAACTCCAACTTGATCACTTGAAATCCTTCAATTGCTTGAGTTAGGAAGAAACAAAATTTCTTTTCCTTTGGATGAAGATGGTGGCCGACCCTCTTGGATAAGAAAGAAGAAGATGAAGATAGTCAACAACTCCACTAATCTCACAAACCTCTTAAAAACCACACAATCCCCTCTTTTAATCTCCACCAAGCATCAATAATATTATATTATAATATCATCTTCCACTATCATACTATATTAATATCTTAATAATTTAAAATATCATTTGACCAACTAAACATGTTGACTTGTATATAATGTATATATCTTCATATATACAACATATACACACTTCCCTTTTTCCTTTTTCCTTTCTTTTCACTTAATTAAATTTATGCACTTATAAATCCTTTAATTAATATACAACAATTAATATTTATTTTTAAATTTTTGGGATATTACAATTCTTCCCTCTATAAATAAATTTCATCCTCGAAATTACTTGCTCTCAAGTCTGAAACAACTGGGGATATTGATTCTGCATCAACTGCTCACTCTCCCATGTTGCCTCTTTCGTAGCATGATTCTTCCAAAGAACCTTCACAAGTGGCACCTTCTTATTTCTTAACTCCTTCATTTCAAGTGCCAAAATAGCCATTGGTTCTTCCTTATAGGTCAGATCTGAACTCACCTCAATAGATTCTAATGATAGTACATGAGATGGATCTAACCTGTACCTCTGAAGCATAGAAACATGGAAGACATTGTGAATTCAATCCAATTTAGGAGGTAAAGCTAGATGATAGGCAACTGGTCCAACTCTCTCCAGTACCTCATAAGGTCCTATGAAAATAGGACTCAACTTCCCTTTGCGACCAAATCTCAAAATTTTCTTCCAAGGAGACACTTTCAAAAATAATTTATCTCCTACACTGAACTCTATGTCTTTTCTCTTTAAATCTGAATATGATTTCTATCAGTTTGAAGCTACTTTCAAACGATCCCAAATTAACTTCACTTTCTCTTCTGTTTCCTTAATCAAATCAGAACCAATCAACCTACCTTCTCCAACCTCATCCCAACATAGAGGCATCCTGCATCTTCTACCATACAATGCCTCATATGGTGCCCTTCTAATACTGGACTGATGACTGTTGTTATAAGCAAACTCAATCAATGGTAAAAATCTATCCTAGCTCCCAGAGAAATCGATGATACAACTTCTCAACATGTCCTCTAAAATCTATATCACTCTCTCTAACTGCCCATCTGTCTGAGGATGGAAAGCAGTACTAAAATGTAACCGAGAACCCAAAGCATCATGCAAATTCTTCCAAAACCTCAAAGTAAACCAGATATCTTGATCAAATACCAAAGAAATTGGGACTCTGTAGACCCTAAATTTTAACCCCAATTTGATACGGTCCTGATTAAAGGATGTCAAAATAAATTCGATCTGATTTACAACTTCTAATAAGTCGATCTAATTTAAAAAGTCATAAACTCTACTACAAAACCCGAAACCAAGTTTTTTAGACAATTCGGTCAAAAAAATTAAAAAATACAAAATTATTTCAAAGGGTCGTGGCTCATGTTGACCTGGAGACCCCAGGTCGGCATGAGCCTAGCTCATGTCGATTTGGCTCCAGATCGACATGAGCATTGGCTATTGTCGACATGGATGTCAAGGTCGACATGAGCCTTGGTCCATGTCGACCTGGATGCCCAGGTCGACATGGCCTTGGTCCATGTCGATCTTGGCATGCCAAATCGATATGGTCTTCAATTGTTTTTTTGTTTCTGAATTAAACTAGAATTTGTGTTAAGGACGGATTAATATTTGGGTTAGGGTTTTTGAGAGAGGTTTTGGCCTATAAATAATAAGGTTTTAGACTTTAATAAGGGTCGGCAATTAACATTAAGGAGGCCGATTATGATGAACTGGGTGTTGTGGGGGTGCTGGGCCATTTCTCACCTTCTCCACACGTACCCAACTTTCTGAACCCATTAGGGGGTTGGGGATTCCTTAGGAATCGAGTCATCGACCCCTTTCTTTTTCCTAGCCCGTTCGGGTGGCGACTCCATTTTCTCCGAGCTTAGGCCCGTGCTTTCTAAGGCCCCGAGCCTAAACAGTATCGAAGTCGCAAGAACTATTCCACCGGGAGTGGGGGCAAAAATCTCTGCTCACAGTGGCAACTCCACTGGGAATAAAAGAAGTTGATTCCGTTGGTCTTTATATTATTCTATTCTTTCTTATTATGATATTATCCACTACATCATTTAAATTGCATCGTGTGCATGAGTTAGGATGCCCGTGTTACCCGTGTTGTGTTATGTAAGAGATACCATACTTTCACTCAAGGTATGGAGATCGAGCATGGCATAACCACTCATAGCCTTGTACCATTTGGTATATACTTGCTATGGGAACCCAAGCCTTTTACCCCAAAGACTAAAGCTCATGTAATTGGCCTAGTTACTTTCCTTAGGTTTTACCCCAAATGCAAACAACGGTTAATTTGGCTTAGGTTAAATCATGGCTTATTTGGTTTGTTCTTTTTCTAATATGACCCAAGTACATTTGTAAGCTTAAAATAAAATTTTCAAAGTCCAAAAGACTAAAGCTATTTTCAAAACTGTTCAAGATGGTCTTTGGACATAAAACATTTCTAGAAATAAATCAAAAAATCTTTTGCTCATGACCCAAATACTAAGCCCAAAATCCATTTTTTGTAAAATCTTTTTTACAATGGGTTTAGAAACAAAATTATTTTCAACCTTTTAAAAGAGCTTACAAATTATTTAGGTCAATTATGGAAATACTAAAAATCAATTGTGAGCCTAGTTTATACTAAGAATTATTAATCATGGGCTTATTTTTTGCATGAATCATTAGTTACTTTTTCAAGTGAGAAATCTATTTATAATAAACCTCTTAATTTAGTTTTAATCCAATATAGCATAAAATCTACTTTGGTTGGTTGAATGGATTAAAGCCTAGTTAATGGGAATTATCATGAACTGATTTCCATTTTTGAAAATATAACTATTGGTTGAAACGTCTGAGGGAATTATTCGAATACAAGATACCCCATGTTGGTATTTTGTTAACCATATTACCTAGGAAAAAAGGCTTGCCATTTGTGTGTGGATGTTATAAGGTTAGAAGGAACGTCCTATTTATCCTTGTTTGTTTATTATTTATGCATGCATGCATACATGCATACATACATTCACATCTCATATCATTTATCCTCTATGGCTCACAGCCCTGGATTATGATACTTCAAAAGCTTATGACAATCCGACCTACGCTGGAGATGAAGAATCTAGCAACGACTCAATCACTTGCTCACCAAAAGCAATGGAGCTCGAACAAATTCAAAAAATGGTGGATGATGCCCTCAATGCCAAGATGGAAGAAATAAAAGAGGCCGTGGCTGAGACCATGAAGAACTAATTGGCTGTAATTTTAGAAAATAATGCCGAAGTATCTGCTAGCACCAAGAAGCCAAAGGACAAAGGGAAGGCTAAAGTTGGTGAAGTAGCTTTTAATGAAGACAAGGTAGTCGTTGATGATGATGACGAGTGGGCTCAATACTTCCAAGATCCTCAAGACGTAAAGGAGCCGAAGGTTATTGAGAAGAAAACTATTGAAAAGACCAAGACGTCTGATGTTGAGAAGATTATTGTTGATTTAGAAAAGAAATTTGAGAAGAAGCTGAAAATCGAAGAGATGTCCGAGATTGACAAACTGTTTGAACAAGCTGAGGAAGTTCCTTATAAGTTCAAGATGCCTTCCTTCACTAGGTACAATGGTACTGGAAACCTTCATCTCCATGTGAAGCAGTACATCACTGCTATGCAATCTGCTAGAGCTACTAAAGCTCAAACTCTAAGATATTTCATGCTCTCATTGGACCCTATTGTCCAAAATTGGTTCAACACCTTAGAGGAAAGTACTCAAAAAGATTGGGACATGTTGTACAAGGCTTTCATTCAGCAATATGGGTATAATGTCAAGTTGGAAGTAACCTTGATAGAAGTTGAAACCATTAGGAAAAGACCAAATGAGAATTTTGTAGACTATGTGAAAAGATGGAGAAATAAGGTTGCACTGCTCAAGAAGAGGCCCGATGAATCCGATCATATTAGAATGATAGTCAGAGGTGTCCTGCCTAACCTTCGTGAGAGGCTGTCTCACACCTTTATAAGGGATTTCAAAGATCTTCTCCAAGCTTATTTACAAATTGAAGAATGAGAAAGGGAGAAGAATCACTTTTCAATAAGAAGGAATGAGAAAGTGAACTACCAGTTGAGCAATCAAATCACGCAAAAAAAGTTGATGTTAATACCACTAGTCAAGGAGGAATGAGGCAGTTCTCAGATCTAGGGAAGCCGCTGTCTTGGGTTCTCAATAAGCTACAAAAAAAGGGATTGTTACAACCCTTGACTCCTTGTCCTTTGCCTAATCCTATTCCACATAACTTTGATACTATTGCATTTTGCCAATTCCATCAAAGGCTTGGACACGAAACGGACAATTGTATGAAGTTGAGGCATGAGATCCAGAATCTTGTCAACAGTGGTAAGCTACCTGAGCCAGACAAGCCCAATACCAAGAATAACCCTTTGTCTAAATTTGGAAGAGTGCCACCACCAGCAACCTTCATGGTAGGAAAAGGATTGGAAGAAGATTTTATCTTATCGTCCTTTCAAGATGGGAAATATTGAAGATGTGAAAGGAGAAAAAGCTTAACTCAACAAACTTCCCTTGGCTTGTTTGTTTTTCTTGTTTTCTTTATTTGGTGTTCTATGGAACAATTGTGTTTTTCAAATTTAAAGTTGTTTGAATAAATTACTTTCATTAAAATTTTTATTAGTCTTTGCTCATTTTGGTGCTCAACGAATGAGGAATCTAGCTTGATGTTCATAAATTAATATATCTAGGCATCATGATTCGAATGACTTTACTAGATGAGGGAATTATTCTATAGCATTGAGTTGTGTATGCTTACTTAGAGAGGGCTCCTATATAATTCCCTTTGTCTAGGTCCTAGTCAGTCTTAGAACATGCTTTGACAAATTTTTCAGGTGAAATTGAACTCTGCTTATTTAAGAGAGAAATGATCTAGGCATTGTTTGGTTAGCCAATACTTAGTATCCACCCAATTAAATATCAATCCCTAGTTGTCCCTTTGAGCCTTCATAAAATTTTAGCTTTCTTTTCATTGGCATATAAACCCAATAACCTACCCTGAGCTGTTGTTATACTTTTGACAAGTCTTATGATCACTAAAGTGAAGAGGTAAGAGGATTAAAGAAAGGAATGAATAGTCAAGATCATGAAGATATTTGAAGTTCTCAAGACCATAAGGGTAGTTGAAGTTCTCAGGACCATAAGGGTAGTTAAAGTTCACCTGAATTAGACCAAATATCACAAATAAAGTCAAGACTGAAGCAAATTGATACCACTCTGCTCATCCATTATTAGAAACCCAAGTTGGTACAAACAAGACAACTCTTTTAGAGCTAGAACCAAAAAAAAAGAAGAAAAGAAGAAGAAGAAAAAGAAAAAAGAAAAAAGGATAAAGGAAAAAAAGGAAAAAAGAAAAGAAAAAAAAGAAAGATAAAACCTAAAAAGGCGGTTCAAAAAGCTAAATGAATTCTCTTTTACCTAAAGCAGCAAAAGGCTTCCATTTGGTTTATAAGGAAAGTTTGACTTAAATTGGTCCAACCTAACCAAAGATTCGATCAAAATCAAAGAAAAAGGAGAAAAACTATCCAGTTCTTGAAAGTTCTGTACTTGACAGTCCTACAAGGAAGAAGGACAAAATGATAAAATGCTCAAAGGAAGGGAAGAGTAAGAAAAATAAAAAGAAAGAAAAGGGAGAAGAAGAAAAGAAACAAATTTGGGTACCAAACTTTTTACAAAGGCAAATACTATCCCAATCAAGATTCATGTTAACGCCAAAAAGAAAGAAGAATGTTCAAAGCTCTTTCTTTTCATGTTTCCAATTGCCTATGGCTCCAACAAAAAATCATGGTGTGAGGGTTTGGTCATAGTGTCACAATGGCTCCAACTTACAAATGACCTTCATTTAACCCATGTCCCTTATAGACCCCATTTCAAGCCTATCAAAGACCTGTTGTTCTCACTTGGTAGGTAGAGGCTATTAGTGGAGATAGTTTGGATAAACATGCATATGAGATAGACAATATTCAAACTCAAATGAGACCTTTGACCAAGTAATGTGTATGTGCCTATTTGAAGTGCAACAATTCTTGCTTAAATAGAAATGATTCCTGAGTTTAGTACGGTAACTAGGGTTGTCATGTTATAGATATGTTAATTCTAAAAATCGAGTCCTGAGGTACAATGACATTGATTTGACAAAGTCAGCATTTGATTTTAAAAAAACTATTTTCTTGTTATAAAAATTTTAGAAAGCCTTCAAGTTAAGGGAAATATGTTGAACAGTCGAACCTCAAAGGACACACTGGGCAAAGTAAAGAATTATTTGCAAGGTTGTGAAGAAGCTACCAATTGACGTGCTGAATCATAGTTTGAAATGGATGTATCTCTGACTCTACCACTCGGGGTGTCACCACTCATATCCTCGACATCTTGAAGATAAAAGCCATAAATGTGAAGCATTCTATCATTCCAATGCAAGACCTGAACGAGCATCTGAAAGGAATCAATGAGAACATTTCAACTGATAACCTCAGTCTGTGAGTCGATGGAACCATTGTAAGTATTATTCATGCATATCATGCATACCTGAGCATATCACATCACACTTTCTTGTCTTGTATTGTCTATTCTTTGTCAAAGTGAACAGCAAACACCCTATGAAGTAAAGAATCAAAAGAAGATATTGAATCAAGGGGGCATGGAAAGCCTATTGCTTGAGGAAGCTCTAGTCATTTTGCAAAAGAAGAAATACATGCTTGTTTGAAGAACTAGACAATCAACAAAAACTTCAAACAAAGCTTGCATAAAAAAAAATCTTTGGTTTGAGCCTACACAGGGGCAAAGTTTCTCCTTTTCAATTTTTTGAGTTTATATACAAAACATTTTCAAACTCACTTGCAAATATTTTGCCACGCAGGGGGCAAAGAGAAGATATGAGGGCCAACTAAAAATAGCTAAATTTTTGCAAAAGGAAGAATAAAAGAATGGAACAACCAGTTAAGCCAAAATCCTCAACTGATAAAATGTCAGTGAAATCCAATTCAATCTTGGGTCCAAGTACCCAAATTCAATCCAGTTTCGGGTCCAATTACTCAATCACGGGTCTAAGTACCCAAATCAAATCTAATTTTGGGTCCAAGTATCCAATCACGAGTCCAAGTACCCAAATCCAATCTAGTTTTGGGTCTAAGTACCTAATCTCGGGTCCAAGTACCCAAATTCAATTCAATCTCGGGTCCAAGTACCTAGTCTCGAGTCTAAGTACCCAACTCAATCTCAGATCCAAGTATGCAATCTCGGGTCTAAGCACCTAAATTTAATTCAGTCACGGGTCCAAGTATCCGGACTCGGGTCCTAGCACGCAAATTCAATTCAATCTCGGGTCCAAGTACCTAGTCATGGGTCCAAGTACCTAAATCCAATCTAATCTCGGGTCCAAGCACCCAAATTTAATTCAGTCTCGGGTCCAAGTATCCAGTCATGGGTCTAAGTACCCAAATCCAATTCAGTCTCGGGTCCAAGTACCCAAATCAAATTCAATCTCGGGTCTAAGCACCCCAATCCCAGGTCCAAGTACCCAAATCAAATTCAATCTTGGGTCCAGGCACCCAATCTCGGGCCCGAATACCCAAATTCAATTAAGTCACGGGTCCAAGCACCCAATCTCGGGTCCAAGTACCCAAATTAATTTCAATCTTAGGTCCCAGAACCTAAACCAATTTAATCTCGGGTCCAAGTACCCAAATTAAATTCAATCTCAGGTCTAAGTATCCAGTCTCGGGTCTAAACACCCAAATCTAACCCAGTCTCAGGTCCAAGAACCCAAATTCAATCCAGTCCCAGGTCCAAGTACCCAATCTCGAGTCCAAGTACCCAATCTTAGGTCCCAGAACCCAAACCAATTTAATCTCGAGTCCAAGTACCTAAATCAAATTCAATCTCCGGTCCAAGTACCCAAATCAAGTTCAGTCTCGAGTCCAAGTACCCATCCTCATAAAAAATCAGTCAAAAATCACATTGCTTTTTGCTCTCTTTTGTAGTAGTCTCAGATCACTTAAGTAGGAGGCAAATTGTAGACCCTTAATTTTGACCCCAATTTGATACGGTCCTGATTAAAGGATGCCAAAATAAATTCGATCCGATTTACAACTTCTAATAAGTCGGTCCAATTTTAAAAGTCACAAACTCAACTACAAAACTTGAAACCAAGTTTTTTAGATGATTCAGTCCAAAAAAATTAAAAATGCAAATTATTTCAAAGGGTCATGGCTCATGTCGATTTGGAGGCCCTAGGTAGGCATGAGCTAAGCTGATGTCGATTTGGCTCCAGATCAACATGAGAATTGGCTCATGTCGACCTGTCGACCTAGATGCCCAAGGTCGACATGAGCTAAAGGCCATGTCGACCTGGTTGCCCAGGTAGACATGGCCTTGGTCCATGTCGATCTTGGCATGCCAAATCGACATGGTCTTCAATTATTTTTTGTTTCTGAATTAAACTAGAATTTGTGTTAAGGACGGATTAATATTCGGGTTAGGGTTTTTGAGTGAGGTTTTGGCCTATAAATAATAAGGTTTTAGACTTTAATAAGGGTTGGCAATTAACATTAAGGAGGTCAGTTCCAATGAATCGGGTATTGTGGGGGTGCTGGGCCATTTCTCACCTTCCCCACACGTACCTAACTTTTTGAACCCACTAGGGGGTTAGGGATTCCTTAGGAATCGAGTCATCCACCCCTTTCTTTTTCCCGGCTAGTCCGAGTGGTGACTCCATTTTCTCTAGGCTTAGGCCCATGTTCTCTAAGGCCCTGAGCCTAAACAGTGCCAAAGTCGCAAGAACCATTCCATAGGGAGTAGGGGTGAAAATGCCGCCTCACAAACTCCATGCAATTTCACTATCTCACCGATATACAGCTCAACCAACCTCTCAAGAGAATAATCCATTCGAACTGGAAGAAAATGAGCTATCTTTTTCATCCAATCAACAATCACCCAGATTGCATCATGCTTCTTCTAAGTCAAAGGAAAACTAGTCACAAAATATATCGTCACTCGCTGCCATTTCCACTCTGACACTGATAATGGTTGAAGTAATCCCGAAGAAACTTGGAGTTCATCCTTCACTCTCTGACAAGTGAGACATCTGGATACAAACTCTGCTATGTCCCTCTTCATACCTGACCACCAATAATATTATTTCAAATCCTGATACATCTTGGTACTCCCAGGGTGCATAGCAAAAGCCGACTGATGTGCTTCCTCCAAAATTACCTTTTTCAAACTTGCATCATTAGGAACACATAATCTATTTCTTTACCACAAACTGCCATCCCTTCTCACATGAAAGTCTCGACTCTCCCCCTTTTGGCAATTCAAAATGGCTTTTTGAATTTTCTCATCTGCCAACTGAGTCTCCCTAATCTGATCCAATAGCACTGACCTCAATTGCAACTGAGCCATCAATGCACCGTCATCGCAAGACTCAAATCTAGCATGCAACACTCTCAACTCAACAAGCAACAAGAGCGAATAAATAGTCAAACCTGCCAAAGACTTCCGACTTAAGACATCTGCAGCAACATTTGCCTTACCAGGATGATAATCAATTAAACAGTCATAGTCTTTAATCAATTCTAACCACCATCTTTGCCGAAGATTTAACTCTCTCTGAACACCCAGGTATTTCAAACTCTTGTGATCCATATAAATAAAACACTTCTCCCCATACAAGTAATGTCGCCAAATCTTCAAAGCAAAAACTATGGTTGCCAATTCCAAATCATGCGTCGGGTAATTTAACTCATGCAGCTTCAACTATCGAGAGGCATAATCAATGACTCTACTCTCCTGCATCAATACACAACCTAAACCACTATGTGAAGCATCACTATAAATCACATAAGGTTTACCTTTTACAGGCAGAGTAAGCATAGGAGCCTGAGTCAACATCTCCTTCAGCTGCACAAAACTCGTCTAAGATCAATCTGTCCACATGAATCTAACTCCTTTCCGAAGTAATCTGGTGAGTGGAGTTGTTATTAAAGAGAAACCTTTCATAAATCATTGATAATAGCCTGCCAAACCCAGAAAACTTCTAACCTTTGTCACAAACTTCGGTGGACTCCAATTCAAAATAGCCTCAACTTTACTTGGATCCACTTTAATACCTTGTGCTGAAACCACATGACCAAGAAAAGTTACTTGATCAAGCCAAAACTCACATTTAGACAGCTTAGCATACAATTGCTTCTCTCTCAAAGTCTGCAATACAATTCGTAAATGCTTGTTATGATCCTCCTTATTATGTGAATACACCAAAATATCATCAATAAAAATCACCATAAATTGATATAGATATGGTCTGAACACCCTGTTTATCAAATCCATAAATGTTGCTGGTGCATTCGTCAATCCAAAGGGCATCACTAAGAATTCATAATGCCCATACCTTGTGCGGAAAATAGTCTTAGGTACATCTTCATCTCTAACTCTCAACTGATGGTACCCTGATCTTAAATCGATCTTAGAGAAAATTGCTGCTCCTTTCAACTGGTCAAAGAGATCATCTATCCTAGGCAAAGGATACTTATTCTTAATGGTCACCTTATTCAACTGTCGGTAATCAATGCACAATCTTAAGGTGCCATCCTTCTTCGTCACAAACAATATAGGCGATCCCCACGGAGACACACGAGGGCGGAAGAACCCTATATCCAACAATTCCTGCAACTGCACCTTCAACTCTCTCAACTCAGCAGGTGCCATATGATAAGAAGTAATAGAGATGGGAGACAAATCAATACCAAACTCAACCTCTCTCTCAGGGGGTATCCCCGGCAACTCCTCAGGAAAAAAATCTAGGAATTCAATAACTGTGGGTATACTGTCTAGCTGGGAACCCATTACTCTAGTATCCACAACATGAGCAAGATAAGCCTCACATCCTTTCCGAATCATCCTTCTAGCTGAAACAGCTGAAACAAACAAGGATGAAAGATGTTTCTGATTACTAGATACCATCACACTTCTATCATTATCAGTTCTCAAAGTAACACACTTTTGTTGATAGTCTACTACAGCCTCATGCTTGGATAACCAATCCATGCCTAAAATTAAATCATACTCTCTGAAAAGGCATCTTAATTAAATTACCAAGGAACTCCTCATCCTGAACCACAATCGAACTATCTCGGTATACCTTGCTAACTACAACACTATGCCCTAAAGGATTTGTCACCAAAACATCAAATCCTAGGGACTCAGACTGCAAATCAGTCACAGTCAAGATGGATGCACTAATGTATGAATGAGTTGATCCAGGGTCTATCAAAGCAAGAACTGAAGTACCAAATAAAGAAAAAGTAACAGCAATGACTGCTAAAGCATCTAGCTATCTCCGCATCACATATACCCGCTGTGATGCTCCTGCCTCATCTGGTCTACTGCCTGCGATAGAACCTCCTCTCTGACTAGACCATGTTCGAACTCATCTGATAGAACCTCTGCCACCATGACCCCCTCTAAAACTGGGTTGAGAAGCTATAGTATAAGTCTATCTATCCTCTAGTGGCTCAGGATAATCTCTTATGAAATGGTTTGGCAACCTACATCTATAACACACGGCTGGTCCACCTATCTTCCAACAAATACCCCCATGTGCCCTACCACAATGGAAACATGTAGGTAGAGCAGACCTCTGAACCACTGGGGTCGGAGCACTAGCCACAGAAACTATAGGTCTTGACCTCTGCCTCTGCTACTGTATTGACCTACCAGACTGCCTCTGGCTCCTACTAAAACTCAAAAAAATCCTCCTCGGTCTCTCTTCACAGATGAAGATTCTGCCTCTCTCTAAGGTCTCCTAACTCTGGTCTCTTCATCCCTAGCAGCTGCTGTAAGACCTTGTGCACTCTCAACACTCCTGGCTGCTACAACTAACTGGAAAAAATCCTGATACTAGGAGCCTGCTATAATACACATGATAGAGGGTCTCAACCCCTCCTCAAACCTCCTACACAGGTCAATCTCATCAGAAATAATCCCTCCAGCATAATGACCAACCAGGTAAACTCGATCTCATACTCCAACACAGTCCTGGTATCCTACTTCAAACTCAAAAACTTTATTTTCTTTGTAACTTTATACTCCCTCGGAGTATATTTCTGCTCAAACTCTTGCATAAAATCATCATAGGTCAAGGTTGGTGGATCATCCAAGGCATGTGGAACCGTCTTCAACCAATCATATGCATCCCTCTGCAAAAGAGATCTAGCATAATCAAACTTTTCTTCTAGAGTAGCCTGCAACTGGATGAACACTCTCTGAACTCTATCAAACCACTGCTTAGCTACAGCAGGGTCTGTAGTACCCACAAAGTCCTCAACTTCACACTTCCTCAACTTATCATATTGCCTTGTCGGTACTTGCAGCTATGGTTGCGGCGGCGGCGGCTGTTGAACTGGAGCCTGCCTCAACAACTCCACCATATGTCATACCCAAACCGGCAAAATCTTATCAATTGCTGGTCTCTTTGGCATAGGAGCGGGTGCCCCTCCAGCTATCTCAACTCTAGCTCCATCTCTACCCTCAACAGGAGCCACACTCTCAGCACTACCCTCAAGAGACTGACATGTCCGAGACGCCATAACTACCTATATCTGCAAACACAATAGAAATTGCCACATTAGAGATCAAAAACTGCTAGTGCCAAAGCATGTGTCTTATTTAAAGACCATATTTTAAAATCTAAATTTTCTTTTTCTTACAACCCTCCTAGGTTGAGAACCTCAAACATAGGCTCTAATACGAAAACAAGTGTAATACCCTTATACCTAATATACGTACACTAAATACACTCATATATGTAATATATGTATAGAGGAATACAAGAATCTCACAACCCATTTAAACAAAATAAAACTTCACTTTTAAAAACCTGTATAAACTTAAGACATTCTAATAATATCATTTAAATAGTAAATGAAACAATACTTGTTAAAACACAAATGTATCTTCATTACCCAAAAGTTTATCCAAAACATTTTTAATAAGCAGTGAAATATACTTATTTATATACATCAAAATCAATATGTACAAAATATGAAATTTATACACGCTGGCAGTTTGTCTCTGATCTTGATGTTCCACTAACAACTATGATCTCAAAGTCTCAAGCCTAGACTCGACTCGGTCTAGCTGAACTCTCCGGCTCTACCGAATCTACCATGTCACCTGCGTGATGAACCACAATCGCACTAAGCCAGAAGCTTAGTGGTACAAACTTTGATAACAATATAGTTCAAATGCAATGTCAATGTACAACACATATGAATATCACAACTAATAACATTATATCTCATTATATTACTCAATTGTATCTCAATTCATAATTTACATTAAAGCAAAGACAAGCATGGGCCCAAAAAGGATCTAATATGCTATTCAAATTTCAAAGTTACTGCTTTGGTCCATAATGACACCATGTGTCTAGCCCCGTAGGTAATATATCCATGGATAATCCAACTAGATTTGAACTTACGACCTGGTCTTTTCACCCAGTCTAGCTTCAAGGATATATTTTTGAGGCTTACGACACGGTCTTTTCGCCCCAAAAACATCATATTTATCAGCTGGGCCTGGCTTACGACCCAATCTTTTCAACAGCCCAGCGTCTAGCCCGTAGGCAATTCATAGGCATGCCGGCAAACCCAGAACTCTGAAAATTGAATAACATACTAGGCACACAATTTATTCATATTTCTCATTATCAAATCCTTTCATAATTCCATTCTCAAATCCTTTCTCATTTTCTCATGATCAAACTAGGCACATTGCCTTATTATATCATCTTTTCTCACTTTTCTCTTTTATATCAATATCAATTTATTACATTATGTTTTCACATATCTCATCGCATTATTCCGCATTTCTTTTCAATTACAACACATTATTTTGATACATCAACATAATTCACATTATGTATACCATAACATATTTCTCATTCATCAACAATATATTAAGTAACTTAACACATTTTTCCAACCAAATGAGTTAAGTCCCAATGTCATGTAAATGTATGCAATCATTCAAAGCTTGTACTTACCTCTAAAAGCCACAACACCACTTCAACCTCCTCTTCCAAGATATCCCTCAACACTTGGATTGATAACTCAATTCTCTTCAAATCTTAAACCAAAGGTGATTATAAATACTCACTTAGTGATACACATAGAAAATAAGAAAAAGCACTATCTAGGACAAACTCTACACTTGACACGCTCAACAACACGGGCGTGTCTATGACCGTGCCCTAAACGCACAACACAGAAGCTTTGACACTCTCAGTGACATGGGTGTGTCACTGCACGTGTCAATTCTCCAACAACACAGTAGCTGTGACACGCTTAGTGACATGGGCGTGTCACTTCACGTGTCAATTATACAACAACACAGTTGCTGCGACACGCTCAGTGGCATGGGAGTGTCACTTCACGTGTCAATACTCCTCCAACAAAGTAGCTATGACATGCTTAGTAATATGGGTGTGTCACTGCACATGTCACCAACACTAAAAATAAAACCATCGACACACCCAAAGACATGGATGTGCTGCAGGGCATGTCAGGCCAAAAACCTAAAATCGACACAAAAATGCCACATCCAACTATCATCTTTCATTAACCTTTCCAACTCCAAATAAATACAGCTAAAAATCCATCATCAAACCACACAATACTTATATGAACATCAAAACAACTCAATCACAATCAACAATATAGAATCATAACCATATTTTACAACTCAAAACTTACACAATCCATAACTCTTATTTTCTTCACCACATAACCTTTTTTCTTCAATCCAACCCCAAATTTCAAAGTTAACAAGACAAAACAACTTCAAACATACCAAAGTCATCCATAGACACAACTACATCAAACATCCAACAAACTCATAAACAGACTCTCAAAGGAAATCAAAGAAACAAGTTAGAAACTTACCAAATATGAAGAAAAATCCTTAAAACTTCAACTTGATCACTTGAAATCCTTCAATTGCTTGAGTTAGGAAGAAATAAAATTTCTTTTCCTTTGGATGAAGATGGTGGCCGGCCCTATTGGATAAGAAAGAAGAAGATAAAGATAGTCAACAACTCCACTAATCTCACAAACCTCTTAAAAACCACACAATCCCCTCTTTTAATCTCCACCAAGCATTAATAATATTATATTATAATATCACCTTCCACTTTCATACCATATTAATATCTTAATAATTTAAAATATCATTTGACCAACTAAACATGTTGACTTGTATATAATGTATATATCTTCATATATACAACATATACACACTTCCCTTTTTCCTTTTTCCTTTCTTTTCACTTAATTAAATATATACACTTATAAATCCTTTAATTAATTTATAACAATTAATATTTATTTTCAAAATTTTGGGATATTACACCACTAGTTTCGAAAACTTGAAAGGGCAGGCTAGGCAACAATTAGGGTTAAGTGAGAGAAATCGCCAATTAGAAAACCTGAAAGGGCTAGTTGGCAACAGGAGTGATCTTGTGTATGCTGGCTTTATGTTTGATTGTTCCCCAATTTAATAAAACAGAATTAATATTAAAATTGTTGTATGTGCATTGTTGTAAGTACTTGACTAGATATAGATAAAATAAATAGACACAATAGCAAAAGGTGATGATGAATTATAAAAGGAAAAGAAACATCTCTTATTATTACTTTTATTATTTTTTCATCTTAACAGTACTCTTTCTATAGAAATTAATAAATGTAAAATCTATGGTAGATGATAAGTGTAACGTGCAGGCTAGCTCAGCTTTAGCTGATCCAAGTAGGCTTCAGTCAAACAAGGCATGTCCAAATCAGGAGTATAATCAGAATCTCGAGAATCAGCTCCATACTGATGGTCAAGTCTGCGAGGATCATAACAAGTACCTCGACGAAGAGCAGCAAAAGGAACATACATCAAGTATGTCTGAATGGTGATATGAGAAATCTTCCACCAAGGTACTAACCAACGGATGTTGACTTCAGCATGAGAACGGATCCAGTCAACCCAGTCGACATATGAAGAAGTAGGGTGGAGTAGTTTCCTAGCAGAGTGATGTCAGGGTAGATATCTAACAAAATCCATAGATGGAGTATCGAGCAAGCAGAGGCACTCCTAAAGCCAAATCTATAAGCACAAGAAATGAATTAAAAAAAAGGGGTCCGCTAAGTTGAAAACCCGTAAGGGCGGCTTAGGCAAAAATTAGGACAGCTCGCTAGTTTCGAAAATCCACAAGGACGGATTAGGCAAAAATTAGAGCAATAAAAAATAATAATAAATCTAAATTAAAAACCCGAGAGGGCAGTTTAGATAATTATCTAAAGAAGTAATGGACTCCTGGCCAATCTTCTTAATAATCCTGATTTAAGTTGGTCTAATCCAACTAAAGTCTCGGCTAAGATCACAGCTATCGGCTGCAAGACTCCTTCCATTTGGTCCATGATATCTAATACTCATGGATTGATATCGCCATCAGAAGAAACAAGCAAAAATTGGTCAAGTAAGCATAGAAAAAGCATATGTTCCCATGCCTTGGTAGGAGCCAAGTGAGAAAGACAAAAGTCAATTAAGGGACCAAGCAGAATTTTCTCACCACTCGTCAATTGTAGAACTTTATGCTTTCAAAGTTGAAATAATATTTGCATCTTTTGTTGAGTCTTGGAAATCAATATAGGTAATGCCATTGGTTGATTTCTTGGATACCTAAGGATGGCCTCAAATTCTTCAATCATGGGACATATCTCAAAGCCATTAATCTCAAATGACCTAGAATTCACATTCCAAAAAAAAGCCATGGCATGTAAAAAAGAATGGTCTAATTTAATATTTTGAAAACACTTCAAAGTATCAATTTTTAACCAAGATATTTGTTTCCAATGAATGGCATTCATATTTTTAAATAGACCTTTCATTTTCTTCAAATTGAGTTCAGTCATTGTTGACAATTGAAGAAAAATTGGAATTGTTAAAAGGAATTTTGATGCTGAAGTGGAAAATTTCTTGGCATCTGTATGAGATCATGGCATGAAAAGAGATTTATATGAGATAATTGGCTATTCCAAAATTGACAAGGAATAGCTTGAGACCAAGACGCGCAAGGATAGGAAATTGGCAATGAAAAGGTTTTGAGTTGCCTCGTTGCCTTTGGTTTTGTAAATTAGTGCTATTGTGGAAATTTTGAATGTGAAGAGGAAAGTGCAATAATTGTATCGTAGGAATAATAATGATGATAGAAACGTGAAAAAAAAGAGAAAGAAAAAATAGAAAGAAATAAAAAAGAAATAAAAAAAGGTCAAAAGTTACAATAAAAGTGCAAATTATATATCATCATTATTATTTTTATCATTAATTTTATTATACAATATTTTCTCAATTAATATAATAATGATAGATCACTGAGAAGGAGGTGGTGGATCATGATCAAACAAAGCCCTGAAAAAGTCATCGCTTATTGGAGGAGGAGGCATATCACCTATCCTGAGTCCGCCCGAAGCAGGAGCACCTGAATCTCTATTACCTTGGAATTCAGATTTTTAACGGTCCTCATCCGAAGTAGATGAAAGGATCTCATGGTCATCAGCTTGGGGTACTCTAGATGATGAAGCATCAAGATCTCTCACCCCCTAAAATTGAAAGTCTCAAAAATCTTGCTCTGACTGGTGATATAATTTTTTGAAATGGACATCCTGTTGGCGACTAGAAGCTAACTCTTCTTGAAGTTTCTTATTTTGTTCCTCAAGCATCTGCTGTAAAACAGAAGGGAAAGAGTGTAACACCCCTATACCCCATATACGCACACTACATACAACCATATCTGTAATATACGTATACCAGATACAGGAGTGTCACAGTTTACTAAACAAACAAATCTTTTCTTTTAGCAATAATATGAGAAAACTTAAAACATGCTTAGTAACATGGGAGTGTCACTGGTCGTGTCACCCATCCAGAAAATAGAATCATTGACACGCCTAAAGACTTGGCCGTGCTCAAGGGCGTGTCAGGCCAAAATCCTGATTCCGGCAACAACATCACATCCAACAAACCTCTTACTTCCACCATTTTCTACTCCAAACAAACTTAACTAAACACACCCATAAACCATACTAACTTGCAAAAACATCAAAACAACTCAATACATACATCAAACACCAATTCACAACCATCACATACATACAACTCAAACACCACACTTGTTTTCATCCAACACCAAACTTAACTCTATCTCAAAATCAACACCAATAAGATCAAACACCCTCAAATACACCATAATCAAATATACACATACCATCAACAATCAATCACCAACTCAAAACACAAACTTAAAAGAAAACAAAGGAATCAAGTGGAGAACTTACCAAAAGTGATGAAAACTCTTAGATTTCCAACTTGATCACTTGAAACATCCTTCAATCTTGAGTTTGGAAAGATGAAATCTCACTTCCTCTCTTGCTATGGAGTTAGCCGGCCAAGGAGAAAAGAAAAGAAGAAGAAGATGATTAGAGAAAAGCAAAGTCAACACTCAACTCTTCTTTCAACCACTAAAACTCCCTTTAATTCTCAACCAAGCAATTTTATTAATATAATATTCATAAAAATCTTCATCCACTTACTAATTTCCATTTCAATTAATTTTAAAAATAAATAAATAAATAAATCTTCTTTTGACCTTCCATTTCTTTGACTTGTATATGTTGTATATATCTCATATATACAACATATACACTCTTCTCTTTACCTCTTTTCTCATTCCACTTAAACATATACATTTAATACAAATACAACAATAAATATTCCAAAACTTTTAGGGTATACTTAGGGATATTACAAAGAGTAAGAGCATACATAATCATGCATACATGTAGCATAAATTATCATGGAACAGGAAAACCTACCAAGTAATTCATATCAACGCCCTGTGGATGAGATGGCATCTCCAGTTGATTAGAATGAGCAAACGAAGGAGAGGTAAAGAAAGGTCCAACCTCATGACCAAATGAGCCAGTAGCCTGAAAATAATAATTAAACAGTCAAAATAAGTTAAGAAAGAAGTAATTACAATGGAAAAATGGTAAAAGTTTACCTGAGAGGTGCTAGTCCCGAGATGCGAGACGGACCCTCTTCCCTCTCCATGATACTCCTCTTCATCGCTATCCTCATTTTCCTCGGGAATCTCCCATACACCAACAGGAGATACATCAAAGTTCAAGAGTCCTACTCGAATAAATTGGGTATATGATGCACCTGGTAGATAGAGAAAGGTTTCAACATCATAACCATGCCGAGCTAACCACCACATATTCTCTGGCATTGATGCGATATTTAAAGTATACTCTGGGCAATTCCTTGGGATCCTCCACCACTCAGGACCAAGGATGTAATATCCCAAAGTATACCCTAAAAGTTTTGGCATTATTGTTGTATTTGGATTTAATGTATATGTTTAAGTGGGAAGATTAAAGATGAGAAGAGAGATGTGTATATGTTGTATATATAGAGATATATACAACATATACAAGTCAAATTATTATATGGTCAAAAGAAGAAATAATTGATATTAATTAATTAGTGGAAAATAGAAAATAAATGAGTGGAAGAGGATATATTTGATTATTATATTATTTAATTTGCTTGGTGGAGGTTTAAGTTGAGAAGAGTGTTTGACTTTGCCTCTTTGCCTCTTCATTTTTCTTCTTCTTTCTTTGGTTGGCCGGGCATCACAAAGCAATAGAGAGAAAGAGAGTTTTTGTTTTCCAAGCTCAAAATTGAAGAAGATTTCAAGTGATCAAGTTGGAAATTTAAGAAGTTTCATTAACTTTGGTAAGTTTCCTCTTGATTCCCTTGTTTTATTTTAAGTTGTATTTGAGTTTGATAGTTGATTGTTGAGAGTATGATTATGTTTGATTGTGGTGTGTTTGAGAGTGTTGGGTATAATTGATTTTGATTTTGGGGTTGAATTGAAGAAAAGGAATTAGGTTGGTGTTGAAAGAGTAAGAGTTGTGACTTGGTAATTGATGTATGTTGTGAGTTTGAGCAATTATTATCTTAGATTTTCTTTGTGTTTGTGTTTAATGGAGTTGAAAGCATAGAATACATGAGTTTGGTCCGAAACAGAAGCATTTTGGATGCCACACCCGTGGCCCTTGGATGCCACGACCGTGGGGGTGTTAAGCAAATTGGACAGATTCATTTGCTAACCCACGACCGTGGGGGTTTGTGAGGCCACGACCGTGGGGTTGTGAGGCCACGACCGTGGGGGTGTGAGGCCATGACTATGGGTCCTAGATAGTTGTGTTGGCTTATAATTTGTAATCTTTGGGTCTAGTATGAGACTAATAGGTCAATAATTGTATTGGAATTCATGTGAATTTGTAAATAAGTGTGTATTATTCTTTTTGCATTAGGTTGTGAAGAGGTTGAGTGGCCTTAACCTAAGTGTTGAGAATTCTTGGAAGAGGAAGTGTATAGATTGGTGTGAGTTGTTCTTGAGGTAAGTACAAACTTATATGGTTGCATACATTTACATGATTTTGAGACTTAAAACATTTGGTTGTAAAAGTGTTAAGTAATTTATTACATTGTTAATATATTGGATTAATGTTATGATTGTATAATGTGGAAGATATGATGATCATTTAAAATGTATGTTCAATGCATTTGGTTATGTATACTTTAATGATGAATTGCTTTAATGTGAATTGAAATATGATGAGATGTGAAGCCATTGTTGTTGGCTATGATAGTGCAAATGAAATATTTGGGGCATGGTTGCCTATTTGATTATGGAATATGAAATGAGAAATGAATTGAGAAAGAGAATGATAAAGAGATAAATGAAACAATTGTGTGCTTAATATGTTATTCAATTTTTAGAGTTCTGAGTTTGGCGGCATGCCTATGAATCGCTGGATAGGTGAAAAGACCGGGTCATAAGCCGAGTCCAGCTGAAAAATGTGAAATATGATGTTTTTGGGGTGAAAAGACTGGGTCGTAAGTCTCAAAAACAGTAACAATCTAGCCGGGTTGAGGACCAAGATACTGGGGCCCTAGGGTCTAGTCGGGTTGAGGTCCAAGAGATTGGGTCTGTTATACTATCCATGGATAGAGATATATATATGTATCGCCTACATGCTTGATGATTGTGATTATGGACCAAAGCAGTAACTCTGAACTTTGAATAACATATTAGAGTATTTTGGGCCCATGCTTGTCTTTGTTTCAATGTGATTCATGAATGGTGAAACAATTGAATAAGATAATGAAATGTATTGTTATGAAATATAGCATTTTTGAATATGATCTCTATTGCTTGAATGTATGACATTAACATTACATTAAAGCATATTGTTATCATGGTTTGTACCACTAAGCCGTTGGCTTAGCACGATTGTGGTTCATCTCGCAGGTGACAAGGTAGAATCAGAGAGTTCAGCTAGACCGAGTTGAGTCTAGATTCTGAAGCATTGATAGAGGGCTTAAAGATCAAAGACAAACTGCCAAACATGTATAACTTTTATGTTTTGTAAAACATGGATTTTGATGTATATGTATTTGTAAATACCGCTATATTTTCTGCTGCATATCAAATAAATGTTTTATCTATTGTACTTTATAATATGATTAGAATGTTTTAATTTTTCTTATAATATTGCTAAATTGAAAGATTGGTTTGCTTATTATAAACCGTAGCACTCCTGTATTCGGTATACGTATATTATAGGTATAGTATGTAGTGTACGTATACGGGGTATAGGGGTGTTACAATTGTTTTGGTATCAGAGCCTAGGTTTGAGATTCTCAACCTAGGTCAATTGTAAGAAAAATAATATTTTGATTTTAAAAGTTGGTTTTTAAATAAGATACATGTTTTGGTATTAGCAGTCTTTAATCTTTGATGAGGTATATTCTGCTGTGTTTGCAGACATAGGTAGTGATGGCATCTCAGTCACGTCAGTCTTTAGAAGGTAGTGCAGAGAGTGTAGCTCCTGAAGAGGGTAGAGATGGAGCTAGGGTTGATAGAGCTGGAGAGGCACGTGTTCCTGTGCCAGAGAGACCAGCTGCTGATGAGGTTCCTCCAGTTTGGCTAAGACATCTGGTAGAATTGTTGAGGCAAGCTCCAGTGTAGCAGCCGCCACCGCCACCACAGTCGCAAGTGTCGGTGAGACATTATGATAAATTGAGGAAGTTTGGGGCTGAGGATTTCTTTGGTACTACAGATCCTGCAGTAGCTGAGCAGTGGTTGGATAGAGTGCAGAGGGTATTTATTTAGTTGCAAGCTACTCCTGAAGAGAAATTTGATTATGCTAGATCCTTATTGCAGAAAGATGCTTATGATTGATGGAAGACAGTTCCTCATGCCATGGATGATCCACCTACTTTGTCTTATGGTGATTTTCTACGGGAGTTTGAGCAGAAATATACCCCGAGGGAGTATAAGGATGTTAAGAAGATGGAATTTCTGAATTTGAGACAAGATAACCGGACTGTGACAGAGTATGAGGTAGAGTTAATCTGGTTGAGTCACTATGCCGGTGGGATTATTTCTAATGAGATTGACCGGTGTAGGAGATTTGAGGAGGGGTTGAGGCCCTCTATTATGTGTATTGTTGCTGGTTCTCGGTACCAAGATTTTTCTCAATTGGTTGTAGCAGCCAAAAGTGTTGAGAGAGCACAGGCTATTGCAACAGCTGCTACTGAAGAGGAGACCAAAGTTAGGAGATCCCAGTTTGAGGCAAGGTCTTCGTCTATGAAGAGAGGTCGAGGAAGTTTTATTTCGAGAGTCAGTAGGAGCCTGAGGCAGTCGGGTAGGTCAGTTTAGTATCAGAGATTGAGATCGAGACCTACAGTTTCTGTAGCTAGTGCTCCGACTCCAGTGGTTCAAAGGTCTACTACACCTACATGTGCTCATTGTGGTAGGATACATGGGGGTGTTTGTTGGAAGATTGGTGGATCAGCTGTGTGTTTCAGATGTGGATCGCCTGACCATTTCATTAGAGATTGTCCTGAGATGCAGGAGGATAAACAGACTGATACTGCAGCTTCTCGACCTAATTTTAGCAGAGGTGGTCGAGGAGGCAGAGGTTTCAGTAGAGGTGGTCGACCTGGGATTAGTCAGAGAGGAGGCTCTACATCTGGAGCCAGTAGGCCAGATGAGGCTGGGTCTTCTCAGAGAGTGTATGTGATGCAGAGGCAGCCTGATGCTTCAGCAGTCATTACGGGTACATTTTCTTTATTTGGCATTTCAGTTCTTGCTTTGATTGATCCAGGATCCACTCATTCATACATAAGTGCATCTATCTTGCCTGTGTCTGAATTGCATTCAGAGTCCTTAGGATTTGATGTCTTGGTGACAAATCCTTTAGGGCATAGTGTGGTTGTTAGCAAGGTGCACTGAGATAGTGCAGTTGTGGTGCAAGGTGAGGAATTTTTGGGTGATTTGATTGAAATGCCTTTTAAGGAGTATGATTTGATATTAGGCATGGATTGGTTGTCTAAGCATGAAGCTGTGGTAGATTGTCAAAAGAAGTGTGTTACCTTGAGAACCGGTGATGGTAGAAATGTGATGGTATCTAGTGAGCAGAGACAACTTGCATCCTTGTTTGTGTCAGCTGTAGCAGCTAGAAAGTTGATTAGAAAAGGGTGTGATGCTTATCTTGCTCATGTTGTGGATACAAGAGTAATGGGTTCTCAACTTGATAGTATAACCACAGTTGCGGAGTTTCCAGATGTTTTTCTGGAGGAGTTGCCAGGGTTACCTCCTGAGAGAGAGGTGGAGTTTGGTATCGAATTGTTGCTTGGTACCACTCCCATCTCTATTACTCCTTATCGAATGGCACCTGCTGAGTTGAGAGAGTTGAAGGTGCAGTTGCAGGAGTTGTTGGATAAAGGGTTTGTTCGCCCTAGTGTTTCTTTGTGGGGAGCTCCTGTTTTGTTTGTGAAGAAGAAGGATGGTACTTTGAGGTTGTGCATTGATTATAGGCAATTGAATAAGGTAACTATCAAGAATAAGTATCCTTTGCCTCGGATAGATGATCTCTTTAATCAGTTAAAGGGAGTAGCAGTTTTCTCCAAGATTGATTTGAGATCAGGGCACCATCAGTTAAGGGTTAGAGCTAAAGATATTCCTAAGACAGCTTTCCACACAAGATATGGGCATTATGAGTTTTTGGTGATGCCTTTTGGGTTGACGAATGCACCTGCAGCATTTATGGATTTGATGAATAGGGTGTTTAGGCCCTATCTAGATCAGTTTGTGGTGGTCTTCATTGATGATATTTTGGTATATTCGCATAATAAGGAGGATCATGACAAGCATTTGCGGATTGTGTTGCAGATCTTGAGAGAGAAGCAATTGTATGCTAAGTTGTCGAAGTGTGAGTTTTGGCTTGATCAAGTGACTTTTTTGGGTCATATAGTTTCAGCAGATGGTATAAGAGTTGATCCGAGTAAAGTTGAGGCTATTTTGAATTGGAGTCCACCAAAGTCTGTGACTGAAGTTAGAAGTTTTCTGGGTTTGGCAGGCTATTATCGACACTTTGTGAAAGGTTTTTCTTTGATAGCTACTCCACTCACCAGATTACTTCGAAAGGGAATTAGATTTGTATGGACAGATCAGTGTCAAGCTAGTTTTGAGCAGTTAAAGGAAATGTTAACGCAAGCGCCTGTTCTTACTTTACCTATGGAAGATAAACCATATGTGATTTATAGTGATGCTTCACATAATGGTTTAGGTTGTGTTTTAATGCAAGAGGGTAAAGTTATAGCTTATGCTTCTCGGCAGTTGAAGCCGCATGAGCTTAATTATCCGATGCATGATTTGGAGTTAGTAGCCATAGTGTTTGCTTTGAAGATTTGGCGACACTACTTGTATGGGGAGAAGTGTTTTATTTATACGGATCATAAGAGTTTGAAATATTTGGGTGTTCAAAAGGAGCTGAATCTTCGGTAGAGACGGTGGTTGGAATTGATCAAAGACTACGACTGTTTGATTGATTATCATCCTGGTAAGGCGAATGTTGTTGCAGATGCCTTGAGTCATAAGTCTTTAGCAGGTTTGACTGCTTATTCGCTCTCGTTGCTTGTTGAGTTGAGAGCGTTGCATGCTAATTTTGAATTATTTGATGATGGTACATTGTTAGCTCAATTGCAATTGAGACCGGTGTTGTTGGATCAGATTAAAGAGGCTCAATTGGTTGATGAGAAAATTCAAAAGATTGTGTCAGATTGCCAAAATGGGGAGAGCCGAGATTTCCATGTGAGAAGCGATGGTAGTCTTTAGTTTAAGGATAGATTGTGTGTTCCTGATGATGCAATATTGAGAAATATTATTTTAGAAGAAACACACCAGTCAGTTTTTGCTATGCACCCTGGGAGTACAAAGATGTATCAGGATTTGAAGCAGCATTATTAAGTGGTCAGGTATGAAGAGAGATATAGCAGAGTTTGTATCCAAGTGTCTCACTTGTCAGAGGGTGAAAGCTGAGCATCAAGTTCCAACAGGATTGCTTCAACCTTTATCAGTGCCTGAATGGAAATGCGAAAGAGTGACAATGGATTTTGTGACTGGTTTGCCATTGACTTAGAAGAAGCATGATGTTATCTGGGTGATTGTTGATCGGTTGACAAAGATAGCTCATTTTCTTCCAGTTCGGATGGACTATTCTCTTGAGAAGTTGGTTGAGCTGTATATCGGTGAGATAGTGAAATTGCATGGAGTCCTAATTTCTTTAGTGACTGATCGAGATCCTCGGTTTACTTTAAGGTTTTGGAAGAGTTTACATGGTGCTTTGGGTTCTCGATTGTACTTTAGCACTGATTTTCATCCGCAGATAGATGGGAAGTCAGAGAGAGTGATACAAATTATTGATGAGAAGCTGTGTTATTGATTTCTCTGGAAGTTGGGACAGATTTTTGCCACTTGTGGAATTTGCTTACAACAACAGTCATCAATTCAGTATTGGAATGGCACCATTTGAGGCATTGTATGGTAGAAGATGTAGAATGCCTCTATGTTGGAATGAAGTTGGAGAAGCAAATTGGTTGGTCCTGATTTGATTAAAGAAACAGAAGAGAAAGTGAAAATAATTCGGGATCGATTGAAAGCAACTTCAGATCGACAGAAATCTTATTCGAATTTGAAAAGAAGGGACATAGAATTTGATGTTGGAGATAAAGTATTTCTGAAAGTGTCTCCCTGGAAAAAGATTTTGAGATTTGGTCGAAGAGGGAAGCTAAGTCCTCGTTTTATTGGACCTTATGAAGTATTAGAAAGAGTTGGACCAGTTGCTTATCGATTCGCTTTGCCACCTGAATTGGATAGAATCCATAATATCTTTCATGTTTCTATGCTGAGGGGGTACTGATCAGATCCATCTCATGTTCTACCGGTTAAATCTATTGAGGTGAGTCCAGATTTGACATTTGAAGAAGAACCAGTTGCTATTTTGGCACATGAAGTGAAAGAGTTCAAAAATAAGAAAGTGCCACTTGTGAAAGTTCTTTGGAAGAATCATGCAAAGGAAGAGGCAACTTGGGAGAGTGAGCAAGCGATGCGAGATCAGTATCCTCAGTTGTTTCAAAATTGATATCAGGTAATTTCGAGGACAAAATTTCTTTTTAGAGGGGCAGAATTGTAATATCCCAAAGTATACCCTAAAAGTTTTGGCATTATTGTTGTATTTGGATTTAATGTATATGTTTAAGTGGGAAGATTAAAGATGAGAAGAGAGATGTGTATATGTTGTATATATAGAGATATATACAACATATACAAGTTAAATTATTATATGGTCAAAAGAAGAAATAATTGATTTTAATTAATTAGTGAAAAATAGAAAATAAGTGAGTGGAAGAGGATATATTTGATTATTATATTATTTAATTTGCTTGGTGGAGATTTAAGTGGAGAAGAGTGTTTGACTTTGCCTCTTTGTCTCTTCATTTTTCTTCTTCTTTCTTTGGTTGGCCGGGCATCACAAAGCAATAGAGAGAAAGAGAGTTTTTGTTTTCCAAGCTCAAAATTGAAGAAGATTTCAAGTGATCAAGTTGGAAATTTAAGAAGTTTCATTAACTTTGGTAAGTTTCCTCTTGATTCCCTTGTTTTATTTTAAGTTGTATTTGAGTTTGATAGTTGATTGTTGAGAGTATGATTATATTTGATTGTGGTGTGTTTGAGAGTGTTGGGTATAATTGATTTTGATTTTGGGGTTGAATTGAAGAAAAGGAATTAGGTTGGTGTTGAAAGAGTAAGAGTTGTGACTTGGTAATTGATGTATGTTGTGAGTTTGAGCAATTATTATCTTAGATTTTCTTTGTGTTTGTGTTTAATGGAGTTGAAAGCATAGAATACATGAGTTTGGTCCGAAACAGAAGCATTTTGGATGCCACACCCGTGGCCCTTGGATGCCACGACCGTGGGGGTGTTAAGCAAATTGGACAGATTCGTTTGCTAACCCACGACCGTGGGGGTTTGTGAGGCCACGACCGTGGGTCCTACATAGTTGTGTTGGCTTATAATTTGTGATCTTTGGGTCTAGTATGAGACTAATAGGTGAATAATTGTATTGGAATTCATGTGAATTTGTAAATAAGTGTGTATTATTCTTTTTGCATTAGGCTGTGAAGAGGTTGAGTTGCCCTAACCTAAGTGTTGAGAATTCTTGGAAGAGGAAGTGTATAGATTGGTGTGAGTTGTTCTTGAGGTAAGTACAAACTTACATGGTTGCATACATTTACATAATTTTGAGACTTAACACATTTGGTTGTAAATGTGTTAAGTAATTTATTACATTGTTAATATATTGGATTAATGTTATGATTGTATAATGTGGAAGATATGATGATCATTTAAAATGTATGTTCAATGCATTTGGTTATGTATACTTTAATGATGAATTGCTTTATTGTGAATTGAAATATGATTTGATGTGAAGCCATTGTTGTTGGATATGATAGTGCAAATGAAATATTTGGGGCATGGTTGCCTATTTGATTATGGAATATGAAATGAGAAATGAATTGAGAAAGAGAATGATAAAGAGATAAATGAAACAATTGTGTGCTTAATATGTTATTCAATTTTCAGAGTTCTGAGTTTGGCGGCATGCCTATGAATCGCTGGATAGGTGAAAAGACTAGGTCATAAGCCGAGTCTAGCTGAAAAATGTGAAATATGATGTTTTTAGGGTGAAAAGACTGGGTCGTAAGCCTCAAAAACAGTAACAGTCTAGCCGGGTTAAGGACTAAGATACTGGGGCCCTAGGGTCTAGCCGAGTTTAGGTCCAAGAGACTGGGTCTGTTATACTATCCATGGATAGAGATATATATATGTATCGCCTACGGGCTTGATGATTGTGATTATGGACCAAAGCACTAACTCTGAAATTTGAATAACATATTAGAGTATTTTGGGCCCATGCTTGTCTTTGTTTCAATGTGATTCATGAATGGTGAAACAATTGAATAAGATAATGAAATGTATTGTTATGAAATATAGCATTTTTGAATATGATCTCTATTGCTTGAATGTATGACATTAACATTGCATTAAAGCATATTGTTATCATAGTTTGTACCACTAAGCCGTTGGCTTAGCGCGATTGTGGTTCATCGAGCAGGTGACAGGGTAGAACCAGAGAGTTCAGCTAGACCGAGTTGAGTCTAGATTTTGAAGCATTGATAGAGGGCTTAAAGTTCAAAGACAAACTGCCAAACATGTATAACTTTTATGTTTTGTAAAACATGGATTTTGATGTATATGTATATGTAAATACCGCTATATTTTCCGCTGCGTATCAAATAAATGTTTTATCTATTGTACTTTATAATATGATTAGAATGTTTTAAGTTTTCTTATAATATTGCTAAATTGAAAGATTGGTTTGCTTATTATAAACCGTAGCACTCCTGTATTCGGTATACGTATATTACAGGTATAGTATGTAGTGTACGTATACAGGGTATAGGGGTATTACAAAGGAGCACTCATACACTCTCTCCTTGAGAAACCAGCCACTAGACACAGGGCTGACAATGACTCAGCAAGTATGTTGAAAAGGCAATGCGGCATTCATGGAAGAAGTCCAGTTCATCCGCTCTTTAGTGGTCCACCATGCCAAATTGACCTATAAAATGACATAAGATAAGTGAACTTTTATATAAATTTTAAAGTATACTAATACTATTTTACCTGGCCCTAGGTTAAGCAACTCAAGAAATAGCATTGGGTGTGCACATGGTGAGATCTGGGAACTACTACATGATTCGAAAACCAAAAATTCAATCTGGGATACCCGACTCTCTCTCGAAAAATGCCAGGCACCCTCATAAGATTATGCTCATATGCCCATATCTACAACAACAATGAAAATCAAATTCATGCAAGAATAAGAATGGAATTGACAATGGTGAAAGAAGAGTACCTCGACAACCACCATGAAACCAACGAAAGACTTCTTATTTCTGCAAATCTTGACTAGTCCATGATAGAGACAGGCAAGGCCAGCTTCACCCCAGCCATAAAGCGGTACCATACTCATATTAATAAGGGACCTCAACACCGATAGATGGATGGCAGATTCGGTGCTGCATAAAATGGTCGACCCGAGCAAATACAGTAAAAATCCTCAAGCATATTGTTTGGTTGTTTTCCTACGAACCCGTCCTTCGTAGTTCATCCAATAACTCTGAATCGGCTCAATTTTTATCTTGAAAGGCCCTTTTAAAGATGGTTCCATACCAATTAACTGTTGGACGTCTTCGAATGTCAGAATATCATTGGCAAGAGGGACCGGAAGACCATAGTACCAGATATCAGTTATGGTTGTATAATCGACTGGGCCAATGGTCATCTCTCCTATAGGTAGGTGAAAAGTATGGGTCATGTCCATCCACCGCTCCGATAATGCTTGAACTACACTCCTGTCTATCAGACACTCCTCAGATGTTAATTGCAAGATAAAGCTTTCAAAACCACAATCTCGGATAATCCATTTTACTCGAGAGGGTGCTACATCATACTATTGTCGGGCTTTATAGACACATCCTCCGCCCCGGATAACGCAACGATTGTGCTAACATGGAGCCAGGTAAGTTAACACAAGGCAAATATATCATCATACCAATATCACTGATTTATAGACTAAACTTACTCATTATATTCTATTTTAATCTATCTATTTGTTTGTCTATTAAATTCCTAAACATAGTCCTCTAATTAATTTATTTTTCCTAAATCTCAAAAATAAAATAAAAACAAAAATATAATAAAATAATAAATACATATTTGTGCTGTTAAAATAAATAATTGAATGGTTACCTTAGTTTTTTGGCTTAAACTATAATGAAGCTGCATCCCAGCTAGTAGACTTACAGTTCCATTTTCATGTCGTCAAATAAATTTCAATAACTCAGCATTAGATCGGTGTCCTGATCTCGAAGCATGCATTTTTCTCCTTAACTCTATGCTAAACGCTCTGATTTACCTATCAAAATATGTGAGTTTGGATGAATATGGTAGAAATGAGCCGAGGTTTATATAGAAAAATTGTAAAGGAAAAAGACAAAAAAAAAATGAAAAAACAGTATTCTCGTGAAAAAAGAGAAAATTAAATATTACTATTGATAAATAGTAAATGAATAGTTAGTAAATAGTACATAAATAATTACTAAACAGTAAATAAATAGTAAACTCAATTATTCAATTCAATTATTCAGATATTTGCGTGTATATAAATATTTTTGTACTTTTAAAATATTTTTTCATGTAGGGGGCAAGAAAATATAGGCATGATAAAAAAAAGCTAAATTTTTTACAAACTTCTTTAGTATCCTACTGACTATAACTATTTTTTGCAGATAACCAAATTATTTTTTAAGTCCAGAACTTACCTTGGGTCCAGAATCTAAATTAAGTCCAAAACTTACCTCGAGTCCAGAACCTAAATTAAGTCCATACCTTACCTCGAGTCCAGAACATAAATTAAGTTCAGAACTTACCTCGGGTCCAGAACTCAAATCCTAAATTCACCTTGGGTCTAGAACCCAAATCCTAAATTCACCTCTGGTCCAGAACCTAAATTAAGTCCAGAACTTACCTCGGGTCCAGAACCCAAATTAAGTCCAGAACTTACCTCGGGTCCAGAATTCAAATTAAGCCCAGAACTTACCTCGGGTCCAAAACCTAAATTATTTTTAAGTCCAGATCTTACCCCGGGTCTAGAACCCAAATCTTAAATTCACCTTGGGTCTAGAACCCAAATTAATTTTGAGTCCAGAGCTCAAACCAACCTTGGGTGTGGAGTCCAATATGGCCCTAAATCCAGTAAAAAATTACATTGTTTTTCGCTCTCTTTTATTGTAGTCTCAGATCGCTCAAGCAGGAGGCAAACTGTAGACCCTTAATTTTTGACCCAGTCTAGTCCAATATTTTTTAAAAATAGTCCAAAATAATTTTTGTGGTATTTTAATTAAATAATATTTATTTTAATATTCATTACTTACAATATTTATTTTTAATAAAAATAAAAAAGGTAACAATAAAAAAAGAAATAAAAATAAATAAATAAAAATCGATGACGGAAGAATCGACGATGAAAAATTTTAGTCGCCGAAGATGAATTGGCTGGCCCGTACCCAGCGCCCGCAGCAATTTTTTTGCCAGGGTACTTTCGCACGCCCATCCCGCACGCGGTTTTGCCAAAACCCTATTCTACTGGTTTTTAATTTTATTTCCTAAAAGGTTTTTATTTTTTTAGCCAATTAGGATTAGGTTTATTTTTTTTTTCTCTTATAAATACCAAATTAAAGGCACAAAATTAAGGATCGGAAATTTTTTACTTAACTTTGGACTTTTGAATTTTTCGGCCAATCAAAAGCTTGAAAGATCAAGAGGCAGCAAACAACAAACACTCCATCAAAGGCAGCCTACACTGTCTTTATTATTGTTCAACCAGAATTCAAAGATTATTATTTTGGATCTCTATTTCTTTGTGTATGTTTACAGTAGCTTTATCAAGTTGGATTAATTGTTTCATCATATAATTTGATCAATTATTCTACTTACAATCCAAGCTCTATTTGAAATTATAAAACTATTTCTTTTAAAACCCTAATGCCTTAATACCCGTAACACATATTTTCAAAACCTAAAACCCTAAATTACACTTTTCTAAAGCCACAATGATATGTTTTCTTAAAACCCTAACCAAATCTATTTTTCTAAAGTCACAGTAGCTTATTTTTTCAAATACTTAATCTAGAAACCAATTTTCATGTTTTTCAATCTTATTTATTTAAACCCTAAATTTTAATATTATTTTCATACAACTTCCGAAATCCTAAATCCAAAACATCCATTCTTTATATTCGAACCCTAATTTATTTCAAATCTAATCTTTATATTCAAATATCCAATAGCCATGTTATTTCTTTAAAATGTTTCTCAACTAATTAAACTAGTATATGCAAAACCCTAATTATTAAACATAAAATCCAAGAAACCCTAATTGATGCATGAACCCTAAAAATATATACTTTCTATTTTATTTAAATTGGATGAATGTTTATTATACATTTTGATTGATGTTTGATGTCTTTGATGAATGATTTATTTATCATGAATGGTTGTTCACTTTTATTGATTTGTTTTGATTTTAAAACTTTGTAAGGACATGTTTTCACCTTTTGGTGGGTGTCCTATTTAATTTTAGATATGGACAATATAAGAACATGTTTTCATCCTCGAATGGGGTCCATTTATTTATTTTATTTGGACATTGCTTTGATTTTAATATAATGATGTTTTATTTTAATTATTGCATGTAATATGGATAATATTGTTATACTTAAGAATTTTATAATATTAAGACCTGCAAAGGAGGCCGGTTCTAATGAACAGGGCATTGTGGGGGTGCTGGGCTGTTTCTTACCTTCCCCACACGTACCCAACTTTCCGAACCCATTAAGGGGTTAGGGATTCCTTAAAAATCGAGTCAGCTGCCCCTTTCTTTTTCCTGGCCCGTCCGGATGGCGACTCCATTTTTCTCCATGCTTAGGCCCGTGTTCTCTAAGGCCCTGAGCCTAAATAGTGCCAAAGTTGCAATAACCATTTCACCGAGAGTGGGAGCAAAAATCCCCGCTCACAGTAGTTCAACTCTTGGAGTCTACAAAGGGGTTTTTCATATTCTCTCTTTTAATTCATTTTTAGATTGTTATTGTTTTATTATGAACATTAATATTACAACGTATAGTTTTGATTTGATGAATATTGAGATGGATATTTGTTTTGAATTGATGATTAGCGAATTTACTCATGCCTTGGGTTGTAGTAGATTTGATTAAATGACTTAATTTGATAATTCCATCAGTATACCTTATTATTGGTTGATTGCATTGGACTTAAAGTTAGTTTGATATATTGGCCATCTATTAATCACTTAATATTGAACGATGGTCCAAGAGGTGAAATTTGATATCAAAACTATGTAATCAACCACCCTAAGAATGAATTAAAAATATAATTTTTAGGATTTATTTAATTTGCAATTTCAAAACAATTGGTTGTTGTTAATTCATGAATGTAAAAACTAATGAATTGGTAATTACTAATTAAACTCGAGGAACAAATTGAAATACAAGGTTATATCAATGGATAATATGAGAATCAAGATTTAATTAAATTGACCTACAACCCTAGGCACCATTCCTAGCATTGAATTAATTTTATGCACTACTACTCATTTTTACTTTGAAATTTTAATTACAACTCACCAATTCAACAACACACACTCAATTTTAATTTATTTATTAATCAAACTATTGCAAAATAATTTCTTCCTTGTGAGATGACTTTGGGGCGATCACCATTGCTACAATTAGCTCGTATACTTGCGAGTGTCGCTTTGTAGTAGTAATTAATCGAGGACAATAACTCAATAGTAGAACTAGGCTGATTTAGAGTTCAATTGGGCTTAATTAAATAAGAGGTAGTCTTGGATTTAATTTATATAATTGGATTATGATTATAGGCTCCCAAAAATGTCATTAATGGGTATTAGGATAAAATGTTGAGCTTATACCAATCAGGCTCAAGTTAGATGGGCTAAAATTAAATATTTTTCTTAGAACTAGAACCAACCACATGGATGGTAAAGACTACCACATGGCTCATCGAAACCATCACCCAGTGCTCACCTTGGATGTCAAACCTGGACACTTTTGATTGCAGTTGAAGTCTATACCTTATCTTCAAAACCATATTATGACAACTATGCATCTTCATTGTCGTCTACCAATCCCAAAAAATCTATCTTTTTAAGCCTAACTTGCCTCCCAATAGCCTATAAATATACCCTCTTTCATTCATAACTTCCCATCAATGATTATTCTTAACAAATATTAGCAGTGGTGATAGATTTACATAGTTTTCTTTGTAGTAAGGGTGAACCACAAATTTAGAGAGATAATATTTTATTTTCAAAAGTGTTCTTAAGTGTTTATAAAAAAAAAGTGTTTTAGAGTGTTCTAAGCTTTAAATCCATTTTGGATTAGAATTTCCTCCAATTTTGATGTTATTTTTAAAGGACGTCTTCCCCTTTTGATTCAATAACAAGACTAGTTAGTTCTAAGGGTAACCATTCAAATTTAAACTCTTATTTGTCATAATTTCTTATTAAGTTCATAACATTTTTCTTCTTTGATCTTTATTTTAGTAAATTAATGCACTAATCATATTTTTATCATAGTATAGTAATGTTACCTAATTACCCACAAATTATTTAACTAACCCATTTTCTTTCATGATATTTAAAAGCATAAAGGAGATTTATTATTATTCTTGAGTGCTTGCCTTATTATTATCTTACTTATTGTGTGCACATTGCATTAGAATTACATTAGGCTTAATGATAGTAATAAGAAAACTTGTGTTTAGATTGCTTGACATATGCCCTAGGAAAGGGTCACCATCAAATCTAGTATCTGTAGAATGATCGATTGGTCCCTACCATAAGGTTAAAACACTTATATCAATCCATTCAAATTTTTTTTTTTGCACCAAATGGTGACTCCCAAATTCCACTTCTAGAGCATTCCCTCTTATAGAAAACCTACAACTTATTGAAGTTGTAAAATTCCTTCAAAAATGACAAGTGAAGCACATAACTTGTAGTTTGTGAGGCAAGAGGTGGGATAAGAATGAGAGAGAGCTCGTGGAAGACTTGAAATTCAAATATCTATAAATTTCTTCCAAACAGGATTGGCAAATGTAAGACATTGCTCTTGATTCAGCTTCTTTTGAGGAGAAGACCTTATGCCTTTGGGTCTACCTTTTTCTAATTTTGTAGGCCTTTCAACTCGTGCTTCAGGCATGATTTGTGTCACTCATCAAAATTGAGGAAAAAGACTTGAACTGCTACTATAACCTGTTCCGCTTAGGCTTCTTGCCTGAAAGAAATCCTTTAGCTCCACTCCAGTCCTTACTGATGAACATACTTTTTAACTAATCAGTGGCTAATATTTCTCGACAAAATAAGTCCCTCGGTCCTAAAGTAAATCAAGAGGCTAAACTCAATCTATCTTTCTAGTTTAGCCGAACTCGGGTAGAGAGCGAGAGAGAGTGAGGGTAGTAGAAGGAAAGTGAAAATAGCAGAGAGGAGAGCAAGAGTTGTAAAAAGAAAAGGAATTGATTAGAGAGCAAAGTGAGAGATTGAGAGAGTGGCTAGTTGGAGCGAGAAAGTAGAGAATATAATAAGAAAGTGAGAGATCAACTAGGTATAATGGAAGAGCAAATATGAGTATGGACCTTAGAGTTTTCATAGTGAAAAGGGGTAAGAGAGCTAAAAGAGTAGAGAGTAGGCAAAAAGAGCTTTTCAATTCATTATAGTTTATTTATGAAAGGGTAAAGATATAAAAAAGAGTTTATTTCGAATGGATATGGTCTAAATTGAATTAAAGAAAAAGATTAGATATATTCAAAGTGATTTATCAAAATAATAAAAAAAAAATTAGTCTATTTCGAATAGAATGAGCCTAAATTGAATTAAAGAAAAAGAACAGATATGTTTGGAGTGATTTATCAAAATAATAGTAAAAGTTATGCATATTGACATTATATATAAAAAATTACAAGTAAATATAACTTGAGTTTAAAAAATAGGTTAAATAATTATGAAGTCCCTGAGATTTTGCATATTGCACTAGTCATTCTCTGTATTTTCAACATCTAATTTTTGTATCCCTATGTTTTTAAAAATTAAACTGTTTAGTCATTTTGTCAATATTTTCATCCTAAAATTATTAGTCAACTTTGATATTATAAAATAATTTTTTTGCACTTCCTTTATATATATTTATCTTTATTATTTATTAAGTTTATTTCATGTTTAATTTTATTTTATATATAGATTGTCTGTAAAATAATAAAAGACATTATTTGTATTATTTAAAATTATTTTTTAGTAATATTTATGAAATTAAAATAAATGATATATGGATTGTCTGCAAAATAATAAAAGATATTATTCGTATTGTTTAAAATTATTTTTTAATAATATTTATAAAATTAAAATAAATTATGTGCAATGAATAAAATAAAATAAAAAATAAATATGACTTAACAAATAATAAAAATATATATATATATATAAAGAGCAAAGAAATTATTTTATAATATTAAAGCAGTTGACTAATATTTTTAAAATTAAAATATTAATAGAAAAATTAAACAGTTTAATTTTTAAAAATAGAGAAATATAAAAATTAAATACTAAAAATATAAGAATTAATTAACTTAATATGTAAAATTTAAAAGACATTATAATTATTTAGTCTAAAAAATATAAATAAATTTGGCATTAGTGGAAGGGGGAGGAGCGAAAACTGCCTAGCTATACGCCGATACCCAAGTTCTTATTGATTCGTGACAAGGTCGTATTCTCTACTTCATAATTTTCTTTTCTTGGTCCACTTCTATCACCTTTATAATTGCGAAATTTGTTCCTTTTTCCATGAATTTTTCATTGAAAAACAAGTTATTTCCAAAGCTAAAATCAAATCCATTCTACCATATTCAATCCATTACCCACCAAAGTTTTCATGCAAATCTTTATCTGCATTTCTAATTTTGCCCCCATGTTCTTTATTCTCAATTTTATGAGTACCAACGAATTCTAAATACAATTGTTCGTAAATCTGCTGTACAGTTCACTGATACTGTCTTAGAGATTGGACCCGGCACTGGTAATCTCACTCTCGAGCTTCTTGAAATTGCTAAAAAGGTTGTTGCCATTGAAATTGATAACCGAATGGTAGAGATTCTCCGTCAACGGGCTTTTGACCGTGGGTTTCAAGATAAGCTCGAGGTAAGTTAAATTGACTGTTTTTTGTTCGTTGAAATGCCTGCAAGAAGCTATTTTTGGCTTTTTTGTTTTTAAATATATATATATATATATATTTGCAGATTATACGCGAGGATGCATTGAAGGTTAAGTTTCCTCAATTTGATCTTGTTGTGGCAAATATTCCGTATGGAATATCATCCCCTCTTGTGACTAAATTAGTGTATGGAGCCAACCCTTTTCGAAGTTTTACACTTCTACTTCAAAAAGAGTTTGCTTGGCGATTATTGGCTAATCCTGGTGACTCTGAGTACAACAGATTGGCTGTAAATGTGAAGTTGATGGCTGAAGTGGAGTTTGTGATGGACGTGAGCAAGAGGGACTTTCTTCCGCGTCCAAAAGTTGATTCTTCGGTAGTCATAATCCGTCCTAAAGCTGAAATCCCCAATGTCACCCTTGATGAATGGTGGGCATTCACTAGGACGTGCTTCGGCAAGAAAAATAAGACCTTGGCTGCATTGTTTAGGCAGAAGAAAAATATCATCGAGCTATTTAGATTATCTAAGATGAAGAGCTCACTTAGTAAATGTAAAGCCACTAGCAGAAACCATGATTTTTTTGAAGATGATGAAGCAGAGGAGAGCGACGAAGAAAGTTGTCCCCCATGTTCTTACTCAGAAATGGAATTGAGTTCATACAAGGAGAGGATCATTGAAGTTCTAAAAGCTAATGGTTTTGAAGGGAAGAGACCTTCAAAACTGTCTAACGAGGAGTTACTGAAATTACTTTCTTTACTTAATCAAGCTGGAGTGTATTTTCATGGTCAAACAAGGTTACGGAACACTGAAAATGATGCATTTGCTGCTGCTTGTAGCTCATTATAACTAGGTGCTGATACTGCCTAAATATATTATATATGTACTTCCATCATTGCTATGTTAGATTGCCAAAGAAAAAAAGAAGTAGCCAAAGAAAAAAAGAAGTACAGGAAGTATTCAGAATTGGGATAATTACAGAAAAAGAAATAATGAAATATGGGATTAGCTCCAAACATGTTACTACTTGCTTGATATTAGTTCCAAACAAGCTACTTATGGTTAAAACATTATAGTTTGAAGTTTGAACAATTTAAACATTTTAGCTTAGTTTTCTTTTTTTTTTTTTTCAATTTAATTTTATTTGCTAGTTATAATGGCAGTAATCCTATGAGACCAGGAAAGCTGAAGAAGAGACTGTTGGTTTTGGGAGAATCAAACAACAAAGAGTAGGGTATTGGGTCTCCTCTATCAATGGAAAATTGATGTACATAAAAAAATTGGTGTTGGGTTAGCCTCAGCTCTGCAGGTACTTGGGTGGGGGACTATGCCCTGAATATTGGGGTATGCTTTGCCTGCAGCTGAACTGTGGAGGATGCTGAAAGATTTTGAGATGGCTTGAGATAAGGATTTAGACGGTTTTTTGTTTCAGGTGGATAGTAAGAGTGTCAACGAGTATAGCACCATTAGAAGGCATCAGATCGTGGTAGAAAGCAATTTTATTGACTTTGTTGCTGCCATTTTTTGACTGCTGGAGTGAGTGTGCATTATTTATTTTGAATTTTGGTGTCTAGAAAAATTTGGGGAGAAGTGGATATTAAAGAGAAAAAGAAATAAAATCATTTTCTTTTGTCCTGTAGTAGAAAATCTCTGATCTTTCTGGGTTTTTGAAGTTTGAAATAACCTAGTTGATGAATTTTGCCTGTGAAATCTTATAGTCTTTTAAAATCTGAAGTTGACAAATCTTGAATGATGTTTATAATAATCATCCTCCTCCTCCTCCATTTAAAGAAAGGAGAGCAGCAAGTGGGATATTGGGGCTGTTGTTGTCTTACATATTAATGCATCTTTGTAATTGAGCCCTGCTTCTTTCCTCTCCTTCTACTGAACTCGAACCCGAGCTAATTGGCAATTAGCTTGTGAGCCATTGTCAACAAGCTACAAGAGTGACCGGTATTGAGCCCTGCTTCTTTGAAGGCAAATGAAGCCATTGATTTTGTGCTTCTGTTAATTCAGTTATAGAAATTGTGAGGTTTTAAAGTTAATAAGTTCTTATGTTTAATTTTCACATGTAACAACGGAGCAAATTGCACCCTGAGCTATTTTGGGTATCTCATTTTGGATGCTAATTTTTTAAAAAAAAAAATGGAGCAAATTGGACCTTTAGTTAAGTTAATTTTTCATTTATTTCTATGACGTGACACTATATGAAATTTGAACTCAAGCTTAATTTAACTGAGTTTAACTAGTTCAATGAGCTTATTTTAATTTTTATTTTTTATTTATCCTTTTTACATTTTCATAGTAGAGATATTAAAATTAACATATTTATAAGAATGAATAATATGATTAGATATTAATAAAAATAAAAAATTATATTACTATAATTTTATATTCTATTGTATATTTTATATTATTTAATTTATTTATTATATATAACATATATTAATAAATTACATATATTAAATTAGTTAAAAACTAATATATATTCATGTACATAATTTAATATATATATATATATATAAATTGAGTTATGTATATTTCTAATCCAACATAATAAATAAGCTAGTTTGTGAGCTTAACTCACGAACTTTTTATATAAGCCAGCTCGTGAGCTAATGAGTCGAGTATTTCTTAGCTTAAGCTTGGTTAATTTAATAAACGAGCAATTTTAGTTCGAGGCTGAATGAGCTTTTATCAAGTCAGATTTCAAGCTGAGCTCGAATAATTTGACTCACTTATTATTCTAATTTTCAATTATATCAAATATCGATGCAAATTTGTTTATTCAATTTTTGGTACTTACATTTTCAGATAATAAGAGATCCTGAGATGGACTTTGACATGGTTTTGGATTTAATTCATTTATAATCTATTGTTTAGAATAATTGAAAATTAAAAAGAATGTAATTGTTTTTTAACTTTATCTTTATGATTGGTCTCTTTATTATCTGAAAATGTAAGTACCGAAAATTGGATAAACAAATTTGACATGGTTTTGGATTGAATTCATTTATAATCTATTGTTTGGAATAATTGAAAATTAAAAAGAATGTAATTGTTTTTTAACTTTATCTTTATATAAAAATAGTTATTTTTAATTTAAATAAGATTATTTTAAATTTTAAAAAAGGATTTTATTAAATAAATTGAATTCTTGGAAAATTCTTCCATTTGGGTATTGTTTCATTTCTTTCAAAATGATTTATTATTATTATTATTATTATTATTATTATTATTATTATTATTATTATTATTATTATTATTATTATTATTATTATTATTTAGAAGAATTGAGTTCTATTAATTATAACTTTCTAAGTATAAAAATATACAACTAGAATTCAATTGGACTAAATTCCTATAAAATTTAAGTTTCTAAATAGGCCATGTAGGAAGTTAAAAAATCTAGAAAAATAGTTGGTTATATTAATAGTTCATCTTAAATTAATAATAATAATAATAATAATAATAATAATAATAATAATAAGCCTATCAAAATTGCACTATACTAAGTGATAAGGTGGTTCAAGAGAAACCATAGTATTAGGGGCTTGTATTAGTCAGATAAAATGTAATTTATGATGTGAATCAAATCATCTTGTTTTGTTTGAACTATGTTTTGTTTGGTTTAAAACTTTTAAAATAAATGTTTCTGGTTTGGTTTAAGCAACGGAGGGAACACAAAATTATACTAGGTTTTTATTTTTTTTGAGGGTATATTACTTTTAGATTGGGATGCCTTGATTTTAGAGCCTTTCATCATTCATAAAAAAAATCAATTATGAGAAAATTTGCAACTTGCTCTGTGAGGCACAGATTCAACACAAAGAGTGAGTGGCTGCATTAGAAAAACGAGTTAATTGATGAAAAACCGGAACCAATTGAGACCTTACTGTATGAGTTTTCACTAGGAAGAAGGGTGGAAACTTCGACCCAAGGCATCTCAAAGCATACCAGCAATCAGGGAGCACACTTAAGAGTTTGAACCAATGGCGAAAATAGTCACGAGCGTTCAACAAACTACAATGGCAACATGATAGGAGTAGAAATACTCAAATACTCCAAACTCAACTTTTTGACATACAACAGCTCAGATGACCCCCTTGTTTGGCTCCATAGTTGTGAGAAGTTCTTTGCCAATCAAGACAAGGTCAAACTAGCTGTCTTCCACATGTTTGGGAAAGTACGACTATGGTTCTATCAATTGGAACTAAGTGAGTCGAATATGAAATTAAAGATCTTTAAGTACTATTATTTGCTTTGTTTTGGATGACCCATGAATGGCAATCCGCTAGGGGACTTACTAATTTAATGCAAACAAGTTTGATTAAAGACTATCAACCCCAGTTCCAAAGCCTATTGACACGTGCAACTTCAGTGCTTAGTGAACAAATGGATTTATTTACAATCGGCTAGTTGAATTGATCCATTTGGATGTAGAGATGTAACTTCCAATTATTCTTGTTTAGGCAATGAATTCAACTAGAGCCTTTGAAAAGAAGCAGGAATTGACAATGTCAACCACCATATAGCATGGACCTAACAGAATACAACTTCAAACAAGGGAGTTGCTGATAGCACCTCAGTCTCGTTCTTTGCCTCTAAACGTGGTTTTGAGCAAGCTAGATTGACATACTAAGGCAAGTGGTTCCAATAAGGATAATATAACTTCCTCGTTCATTAAAAAAATTGCCTCGAGCTGAAATGACAAATGATAAAACTAAAGGCCTATGTTATATATATGATGAACTTTATAAAACAAATAATAAGTGTAAGAAACTATTTTGGCAAGAATTTGAAGATAAGAAACTATTTTTGCAAGAGTTGGGAGGTACTCATGAGCCAAACACAAGGCAAGAACATTTGAGAAAGTGAATAATTTTTTATATATTTATCCAAAATTTGAATTTAAGGACAAGTTTTTTCTTTAGGTGGGGAGTATTATAGGGTTCATAAATTGAAACAATTCATAATAAGATACTAATAGTCTATTTTTTTTGGATTCTTCTAAAATAGAAGAATTTATAATATAATGTTAGTAGTCTATTTTAATTGGATTCCTAAATTAGAAGAATTTATAATAGATTTCACTTGGTGTGGCACTACATATCAACAAAAGATATTCCTCTAGATGAACTTTTCCATTTGTCCCCCCCCCCCCCCCCCCCCCCCACAGCTTGTTGAAGGACTATGCTTCAACCCGTTTAGAGAAATAATCGACCACTGTTTTAATCAAATATGTATACATGTTTATGTTAATTTTATTGGCTTTAAGTTGATTTTTCTTTTAGTTTGTGTTTAAAGTTTGCTTGAAGTGTTTGATTTAAATGGAAGTGAAAAAGAATGGATTGATGGATCAAAATGGTGGAAAAACATGAGATACGACCAAGACACTTCATGGTTTGGCCATGTCCCTCATCCAAGGCAAGAGGCATGAACCACTCACATGACACGGGCTGAGACAACTTGGCTTGGCTGTGTCCTTCAGAAAAATTGGGCAGAGGCAGACACTGGCAGAAGACACGACCAAGCCATTGATCGTGTCACATGACACGGCCAAGCCCTTGGCCGTGTCCTACTTGATGAAACCAAAGAGCAAAGCAAATGGCAAAGAGAATGGCAGAGGTGAGCACAAGCAAAAGACACGGCCAAGCCACTGGCCGTGACACACCTGGAAAGGAAGAAGAAAGATGGGCAGCTATGGACACGGCCTCAAGGCTTGGCAGTGTCCCAAGAAGAATGAGTAATGCGGCCAAGTCACTCAAGGCTTGGCCGTGTCTCATATGGTTCGTTTGAATTATTTTGCATGAAGTGAGGGAGAAACGGGGGACAAAAGACTCTTTCTTTTTTAAAAAAATATTAAAAATGAGTAAAAGGTGGATGGATTTATGGGAAGAAATATAAAATAAAGAAAAAGAGGGAGACAAAGAGTGGTGTGTAAGTTGGCAAGACATGGTTGGTGTCTCAAAAAAATGGAAAGGAATTGGAAGTGGAGGTATAAATAACATACATGTTAGGCTTGTTTTGGGAGGTATCTAGTTCTTACTTTTGTTCTTGTTTTTGGAGAAGAAGAGAGACCATTCTCTCTTCATCTTCATTTTCCATTCATCTTTCATTTCTTCCTTAGACAAGACCTAATCAAGTTTGGGAATCAAATTGAATGAGCAATCTCCTTAGAAGATTAGGGTTTGAAGAAAGCTTGATTGGAGTTGTACGCTTGAGAGAGTTACCATTTCATCCTTCAAGAAGAGAGCTATTGATTGAAGAGGGCTTGGAAGTTGTTCATCATACATCAAGGTGGAAGCTAGGAGGAAGACAAGTAGTTCAACCCTTGGAGTCTATAAGGGGTTTTTCATATTCTCTCTTTTAATTCATTTCTAGATTGTTGTTGTTTTATTATGAACATTAATATTACAATGTATAATTTTGATTTTATGAATATTGAGATGGATATTTTATTTTAAATTGGTGATGCACTAATTTACTCATGCCTTGGGTTGTAGTAGATTTGATTAAATGACTTGATTTGATAATTCCATTAGTATACCTTGCTATTGGTTGATTGCATTGGACTTAAAGTTAGTTTGATAGATTGGCCACCTATTAATAACTTAATATTGAACGATGGACCAAGAGTTAAAAGTCGATATCGGAACTATGTAATCAACCACCCTAAGAATGAATTAGAAATATAAGTTCTAGGGTTTATTTAATTTGCAATTTCAAAATAATTGGTTGTTATTAATTCATTAATGTGAAAACTAGTGAATTGGTAATTACTAATTAAACTCAAAGAACAAATTAAAATACAAGGTTATATTAATGGATAATTTGAGAATCAAGATTTAATTAAATTAATCTACAACCCTAGGCATCATTCCTAGCATTGAATTAATCTTACGTACTACTATTCATTTTTACTTTCAAAATTTAATTACAACTCACCAATTCAACAACACACACTCAATTTTAATTTATTTGTTAATCAAACTATTGCAAAATAATTTCTTCCTTGTGAGACGATCTTGGGGCGATCACCATTGCTACTATAACCTTGTATACTTGCGAGTGTCGCTTTGTAGTAGTAATTAATCGAGTGCAACAAGTTTTTGACGCCATTGCCGTGGAAGACAATTGTTGTTAATAGTTTGATTCTTTTATTTTAATTGTTTAATTGTTTAAAGTGTTCCTTTTTGAATTGCATTGGTTATTTATGCAAGGACGAAGGTCTCAAAGAAATGAACTTGTTCCATATATAGACGATATTCATAGACTCCCAAGAACTGAAGGAGACCTTTAAACTTATTTTAATATAACCTTGTATTTTAATTTGTTCTTTGAGTTTAATTAAATTAATCTACAACCCTAGGCATCATTCCTAGCATTGAATTAATCTTACGTACTACTATTCATTTTTACTTTCAAAATTTAATTACAACTCACCAATTCAACAACACACACTCAATTTTAATTTATTTGTTAATCAAACTATTGCAAAATAATTTCTTCCTTGTGAGACGATCTTGGGGCGATCACCATTGCTACTATAACCTTGTATACTTGCGAGTGTCGCTTTGTAGTAGTAATTAATCGAGTGCAACAAGTTTTTGACGCCATTGCCGTGGAAGACAATTGTTGTTAATAGTTTGATTCTTTTATTTTAATTGTTTAATTGTTTAAAGTGTTCCTTTTTGAATTGCATTGGTTATTTATGCAAGGACGAAGGTCTCAAAGAAATGAACTTGTTCCATATATAGACGATATTCATAGACTCCCAAGAACTGAAGGAGTAGATTGCTTGGGCAAGAAAGAGAAGAAACCAATGAGCAATTTGAGGAGGACACGCAAGTAGAAATGGGTGACGTAGAGGAACCACCTATGAAGGAGTTTGCACGATCGATCATTGGAGTAACCACATCATGTATCTAGTTGAACAACACAGCAAGAAATTATGAACTCAAAAGCACTCATTATAGTATGCTGCCATCCTTCCATAGATTGCCGAATGAAGATCCTCTCAACTTCATTCGAGATTTTTACACAACACTGCATACTTTCCCTTTGCAAGCATTAACAGAGGATGAACTCAAAATGAGATGTTTCCCACATAGTTTGCAAGTTAGGGAAAAAACGTGGTTGATGACCTTACTGGAGAACTCTTTGACCACTTAGACCGAAGTGTATAACAAATTCACGAAAAATTTTTATTCACACCAAAAGACAAAGAAGCTTATGGGGAGTATTGCAACTTTCACCCAATTTGATGGGGAATCATTTCATGAGGCGTGGGATCGCTTCAAATATTTATTGTTTCAATGCCTTCATCATTATTATCCACATCAATTGCTTAATCTGTTCTTCTATGATGGGCTAACTCAACAATGTCAAAACACAGTGGATAATGCTGCAGGAGGGGCAATGGGTGAGAAAACAGTTGTTGAAACGGTTGTATTATTTGAAATGTTAGGAGTAAATTCTCAACAAAAGAGTATTTGGGAAAGGAGAAGAGGAGCATATGAGCTGAATGCAAACTCAGAAATGGCAAGTTAAATTGGTGAAAGCTAGAGGAAACTTGCCGGTGCCAAGCCAAGAATCGTGTGTATCATGTGGTGTGGTAGGCCGCAATGCAAATGTATGTCCTTCAAACTTTGACCAATTCCAAGAAGGGCAAGAACAAACTTTTTCTTTTGAAGGGTTTCAACAAATGGAAAGGAATGACCCGTACTCAAATTCTTATAACCCCGGTTGGATAAATCACCCTAATTTTTCATGGAAGAATCAAAAACAAGTTCCATCTCAACATTCATTCCAACCTTATCAAAGGGGACCCCAATTTCAAGGGCAAACTTCAAATCAAGAGCAAATAACAAAACCTTCACTTGAAGATAATTTGAATACTTTCATTCAAATAAGCACTCAAAATCAAGATGTGAATAACAAGCGGTTTGACTCTTTGGAAGCATCACTTAAGAAGGTGAAAACTTAAGTGGGTCAATTGGCTAATTAACTTCAAGCTCATCAAAAAGAAAAATTTCAGAGTCAACAGGAGTAAGCCAAAGCAATCACGGTCCTAAGAAGTAGTAAGGTACTTGATAATAAAATCATCGATAATAACATTGTTGATTCTTTGGATGCAAGAACATTTAAAGAAGATGACGAGGAAATACAAGAAGGAAAAGCTTAACCAAGTGAGCCGAAGGAAGTTAGTGAGGAGGCATTAGTTGTACCAAAGCTGCACAAATCTCCAAATCCTTACAAATCGCCAATTTCGTTCCCAAGCAGGTTAAAAAGTGAGAAGCAAGATAAGCAATTTTTTAAAATTTATAACATGCTCTCTAAGGTAAGTATAAATCTTCCTTTACTTAAAGTGATCAAGAACATCCCGAATTATGCCAAATGTTTTAAAAAACTGATCACCAAACAGCAAATATATGAGCCAAATAAAAAGGTGATAGTTTCAGAGGTGGCAAGTACTATTTTACAGCGCATGTTACCTCCTAAACTTAAAGACCCCGAGAGTTTTGTAATTAATCTTTCCATGGGAAATGGAAAAGAAGCATTCGACATGTGTGATTTGGGAGCTAGTATAAATTTAATGCCTTACTCAATTTATTTGAAATTAGAGCTTGGGGAACTTAAACCAACCAAGATGGTCTTACAATTGGCTGATAGAACTCTTAGGTTTCCTAAGGGAATCATAGAGGATGTTCTCCTGTAAGTTGGAGGTTTAACAGTTCCTGTGGATTTCATAGTCCTAGATATGAGGGAAGATATCCATAAGGATGATGAACATACAGTTTTATTAGGAAGGTCTTTCATGGCTACAACTAATACTTTGATAGATGTTAAAAATGGGAAACTGTCCATGATTGTCTAAGGACAAACTGTAAAATTTTTATTTTTTAATACTTCCCCTACTCCCAATATTGCTATCCATGAAAATTATTCTTTTATTGATTATTTTGATTATGTGGTTAAAGAAGTTTTCTTGCAGAAAATTAGTAAAGGCAAGCTGGATAAGGCCTTGCCCTAAAGAGAAGAAGTTGAAATATCTGAAGTGAAAATTGAGGACTGCAAGATAGAAAAGAAGAATATACCCCAAATGACCTTCACCTACCCATTTGGGACATATACTCTTCACAGGGTGTTGAGAAATTCTGAGCAAGAAGAACTCAAAAATGAAGCCTTTATGAACTCAAGGATCTACAAAGAAAAAATGAAAGTGATGCATGATAAAATGATCCCTAGTAGAACCCTTAAATCGAGAATGAAAGTCCTTTTATTTAACCCAAAGATGCGATTGTTTCCCATTAAATTGAAGTCCCGTTGGAGTGGACCATTTTAAGTCATTCCAACACTTCCATTTGGATTTGTTGAATTTGAAAACTAACGAGACATTTAAGGTGAATGGACAAAGGGTGAAGCCCTATTTTGAAGAAATTGAAGCTGCAAAATACCATAGGAAGTATGTTATTCTTTAATGAGTGATGTAATAATGTCCAGGTACACGACATTAAAGAAGTTCTCAATGGGAGGCAACCCATCAGTTTGTATTTCTTTTCATAGTTAAATTTTTGTGCTTTGTAATTTAAATTTCATTTTTGGTTTTAAAGAATAGAATGGGTGCATTGATCGGTTTTTGTTTTTGATGTAGTTTCAGGGTGAAGCTAGGAAGAAAAGTTGCATGTATTAGACTTGGGCAACACATTTCCATTAAAAAAATTGAATAGGAAAAAATGGGAGTGACGGACACTGCCACTTGACATAGCCAAGCCACTAGCCGTGTCAAGCAAGCCCAGAAAACCTAGGCGTGGGCATGGCTAAAAGGCTTGGCCATGTCCTTATCCATGTAACCCAGACACGACCAAGTAGCCCAGCCCGTGTTCCCATTTCTTTCTCCTGCCGATAAAACCAGTAGTGGACACACCCATGGGACACGGCCAAGCCACTGGCTGTGTCCCTCCTAAAGACTCAAACACGGCCAAGCCATTCCTAGCTTGGCCGTGTCACCCCTTTTAAAAAACCCAAATTTTACCCGATCTTATCACTTTTAAAACTCTCATTTTCGTCTTCCTTTTCTTCTTTCTCTCATCTCTCTCTCTAAAACCTCCATTCTGATCCCTAAAAACCTTAAATTTCACCAAATCTTCCATTCTTCTTAACCAAAAACTCAATTAAACCCATTAAATCTTCCAATTTTCTAATCAAAACTCAATAAAATCCATTAAAGGTTCATTTTCCACTAAAGAATCAGGATGCCTAGAACAAAAATGGTGTCCCATCGCAAGAGGAGGCAACCTTCATTATCCTCTTCATCATCTTCAAAGAGATTGACTCTTCTAGCACGGGGTTTCTTTCCAACAAGGTATGTAAGTGAAGAATCCCTTGATACTCTCCAAATTAGAGAAAATTTTACTAGATATGTTCAAAACCTTGGATGGGAGAAAATAGTTTCCCTTAAACCTTTGTAATTCCAAGAACTTACCATAGAATTTCTAACCTCTTTTAAGGATGAAAGAAATGAAATGAAGATTTGTACTAGGTTTAGCTTTAAATTGCTTGGAAAACCATGTGTTCTTGATATTGAAAAATTGAATTCTATTTTTGGTTTCCATCAACAAGGGAAAAAATGTGTGCCTAAAGGTTTTAGACAATAATTTGTATGGGGAGCAATAGGGTCGAGTAGAATGTATGTGGCCAAATTGGCCAAGGCAACAAAGTTGATAAATCCCGCCTTGAGGTATTTACATAGGTTTATGTTATGTGGGTTCTTTGCACGACAAGAAAGTATGGGTGTGGTGGAACTAAGTAAGCCATTTTTCTTGGATTGTGCTAGCAATGCTATACCCGTGAGTACCGGCTATTGGTTAGCCGATATTTTTGATAGCGTAGCAAATAAAAAAAGGGGCGCAATTTGTATAGGTGGATTGGTGACCACCTTAGCTATGGCACTTATTGATGGTTTTGACCTGAGTGCTTGCCATATGACTAGAGTTTTTGAAAGTGATTCATTAGACCTTGCTACCCTTGAGAAGATGCACATGGTTACAAAAAGGGAAGGGGGGGGGGGGGGCTTATGTGATGTCTTTAGATGAGTAAGTTGCACCAGAGGATCGGCAAAAGAGACCATGAGTTAATGAGGAGTCTGACTCGGATTCACTCGGTTTGGATGAAGATGCTCCGGCTATGGACAATCAAGAGATTATTAGCAGGATTGAAGCTGTGGAAAGCAAGGTAGATCATAATCATGCTAAAGTCCTTTCCCAGTTGGAGCAAATCAATAGCAACCTTGCCAAGATTCTTAGCCTCCACCTTTTAGCAGTATCATCGTCACATCCTCCATCACTATAGATCATATCAGCTTCTGCCTTTTGAGAACACTTCTTATTTTTCTTATTTTTTAGTTGTTGAATATTTTAGTTGCTATTTTCGTTATCGCTATTTGTTATTAAAACTTTTATGTTTTTTGTTATTTTATATTTATTGCTTTTTAATCTTGAACAATTAATGTTTTGTGGATAAAAGGTAGCACTTGCCTCACAAAGAAAATGATGAAAATCGAGTTGTACTTGAACTCTTACTTCTTTTAAATTATCCTAGTTTTCATTGAGGATAATGTCAATCTTAAAATGTGGGGTGCTAAGCTTTTGTTCATAAATGCAAGCTTTTGTTTTTTGTAATTCAGTTGTTTTTAAGTCTTTGTTTTAGTCATTTTTGTTAAGTATTTTGCCGTACTTTACATATTATTTTGAAGTATATTTTTAAGTTCAATTGTTATAAGTTTCTTGATAGATGACCTTTTAATTTTTGAAGCATGAATTGGAGAATTGGATAAAATTAGTGCTTATTATTGATTTGGTGGATATTTCTTGCATTTCCTTTTAAACTTGTGAGAAATTGAGACTATTAATTTTTTAGCCAACTTAATATTCTTTTTGTGTGCGAGCATCTTTGATTGATGAATTGCTAGAATTTGCTTTGACATGCATTTTGAGACTACATAAAAATTTCAATTAGATATCAATTATGATTAAGGCAATTAGGTGAACCCATTTTGCCATTAAAAGACCAACTGTAGACCCTTAATTTTTGACCCAATCCTGTCCAATATGTTTTATTTAGTCCAAAATAATTTTTGTTGTCTAATTGGTCCAAAATAATTTTAATTAAATAGTTTTTGCTTTATTATCTAATTTTTATTAATAAAAAATAAAAATAAACAAATAAAAAACAAAAAATAAAATTAAAAATAAAAATCGGAGTTGAGAAAATTGGCGACGAAAAAAATCGTCGCGCGGGCTCGTGAGCATTTCGCCCGCAGGAAATTCCTGCGTGCGAAATAGCTTTTCCTACGAGCGAAATAGATTTTCTATTTTGCCCATAGGAAAATCCTACGGGCGAAATGGTCGCCCGCAGGCCCACTGCCTCGAAACTGCAGCAGATTTTTTTTTGCCAGCAATACTCTGCGGCAATTTTTTTGGCAGCGCAATTTTTCCGACGTAAAATTTTTTAAAACCTAATTCAATTAGGTTTTGGTTTTCTTTTCTTATTAATATTACATGCCGTGATTAATTAGGATTATACATAGAAAAATCTCTATAAATAAGGACAAAAGGCAATGAAAATAGGGGAGGCCAAAATCCAACAGTAGCTTGGAAAATTTGAACCAAATCAAGGAAGGAAAAGGAGCAATTCAATTTCTTTTTTTTTTTTCTAGAATAGCAGGGACACGATTTAAACAATTCAAAGGCAGCAATTGTCTTTGCTCTTGTTCATCCAAGAAGAATTATTTTTGGAGGATCAACAAAAGGAGGTATGTTAAATTCTTTTTGTTTTATTTCTTCACAGTAGCATAATCTATGAAATTTTATTTTTTAAATCAAAAACCTTAGAATTTTAATTTAGTTTTTCCAAAGTTAAAGCACTAATATGTTACTTTATTTTCCAAAAAGACTTAAAATTGTTATTTTTACCTCTTAAAAATCTTAAAACCTTAATTAAACATATTTTTCAACAAAAACAAAATTTGATTCTTTTTTCTTCAAAATTTTAAACTTGGTTCTGTTTCTTCCTAAAAGCCATAAAAAACTCTTTTCTATTTATAAAAACTTTAATCCATTTGTTTAAATTCATAAAACCTCATGAAATCATCAAATTGTCTTTTTAAACCCTAATTCAAATTCATCACCCGAGACCCTAATTCTAAAACACTAAAACCCTAATTCATCTTCTAAACCTAAAATATTAAACTCTAACTCCTTTAAAACTTTAAACCTTAATTTTTTCTAAGCCCTAATCCTTTAAAACATTAAAAAACCATAAAACATAAATACTCTAAATTTTACATAGTAGCTTGAGATCATCATTTAAAACCATGAATCAAAAGTATTTTAAAGTGCCTAAAACCGTAGTTTCATGATTTCACCATTCAAATATTAATTTAGTTAATCAAAGAGTCTTACCAACCTTTTCAAACATAAAACCCTAATCTATTTTAATTCCATAAAAAGTCACAGTAGCTATAATTGGACTTTTATTTGCCTTATTCAATTCCATATTTGATTGTGTTTTGATTTATCTCTTATGCTTTAATTTATTTAATTTCAATACTTGATTTATTTAATTTATCATGGATGGATGTTTATTTTATATTTTGATTAATAGCTTTGATGAATGATTTATTTATGGTGAATGGTTATTTATTTTATCAATTTGTTTAGACTTCCAAATGTTGTAAGAGGTATGTTTCCACTTGGTGGGTACCTCATTAGTTAAACATCATGTAATTTAATTTACTTTTCTATTTTAGAACCTATGTAAATGGCATGTTTCTACCTTTTGGTGGGTGTCTTATCTAGGCATGTGATGTAAGGATATGTTTCCATCCTTGGATGGGTGTCCATTTATTTGCTTTGTTTAGACATTACTTTGATTTTAATATAATGATGCTTTCTTTTAATTATTGTGTGTATTATGGATAATGTTGTTATATTTAAGAATTTTATAATATTAAGACCTGTAAAGGAGGCCGGTTCCAATGAACCGGGCATTGTGGGGGTGCTGGGATATTTCTTACCTTCCTCACACGTACCCAACTTTTCGAACCCATTAGGGGGTTGGGGATTCCTTAGGAATTGAGTCATCCACCCCTTTCTTTTTTCCCGGCCCGTCCGGGTGGCGACTCCATTTTCTCTGGACTTAGGTCTGTGTTCTCTAAAGCCCCGAGCCTAACAGTGCCGAAGTCACAAGAACCATTCCACCGGGAGTGGGGGCAAAAATCCCCACTCATACCAACCTTATATTCAACCTTAGTTAGCCAATTTTGAGCCTATTTCATTTCTCCTTTTCATTTCTTTTTCACAACACTACTAGCTTTGAACCATGCTATTTTATCTCTTCCCATTTCATTAGGTTAAGAGCATTTTAAAAGCATTTATGATTTAGTGTTGTGTTAAATAAAGTGTGGGGTTAAATTTAGTGGGTTTAAAATTGCAAACCATTGTGTTCTTTAGTTGCAAATCATAATTTATAAAAAAAAATTAAAAGGCAAAAATTTGTTGTTCTTATTGGAAGGGTTGAATTGAGTTTAGGAATGATCTTTGCAAATTTAATAAGTGGAGTTCCTAAAAAGTTCTTTAATGTCTAGTGCTAAGTAATTGGGAGGTACGTTGGGATTGCTGGTCATACTATATTGCTTACTTCACTATTGACGTGCTTTTGAACTTAGTGGATAAACTCACACTTCCAAATGTCATGCCCTTATCTTAGCCCCATTACAATCAAATGAAAGACATTATGATTGATGATTGATTGGAATTTAGTGGTGGAAGTTTGATTGATAAGCAAGATTATGGTGATAATCTTTCATTGAATATTATAAGTGTAAACACTAACTTATTAAACACTTCAAAGAGTTGATGAGGGAGTGACAACATTGGTTATGCATGGAGAACCACTAAATTGCATGAGTATTGGTTTTGTTTGGTTTGATATTGATTGCGGATTTAAGAAATTAGAAGTCTTGATACATTCTTATAACTCTTGAACTTGGCTATATTTTCTTGTTTAGTTTATTTTAATTTTAACTTTGCTTGGAGACAAGCAAATAATTAAATGCGGGGTAGTTGTTTTGATCAAATATGTATACATGTTTATGTTAATTTTTTTTGGCTTTAAGCTAATTTTTCTTTTAATTTGTGTTTAAAGTTTGTTTGAAGTGTTTGATTTAGATGGAAGTGCAAAAGAATGGATTGATGGATCAAAATGGTGGAAAAACATGAGACACGACCAAGACATTTCATGGCTTGGTCGTGTCCCTCATCCAAGGTAAGAGCCATGAACCACTCACATGACACGGGCTGAGGCAACTTGGCTTGGCTGTGTCCTTCAGAAAAATTGGGCAGAGGCAGACACTGGCAGAAGACACAGCTAACCCATTATGTAGACCCTTATTTTTTTACTAAGTCCAGTCCAACACTAATTAAAAAGGTGTTTAAGTGAACTACAAATATTTAAAACAGTTCGAAATATTTTTTATAAAATTTATTATTTATTTTATTAATAATAATATAATATTTATTATTTAAAATAAAAAGTGAAAAAGAAAATATAAATATTTCTTAAAATATAATATTTAATTTTTTTAATAATAATAATAAATAAAAAATAAATACATAAACAAAAAAAATTGGACTATGAAGGGCATGCCAATTCGAGGCAGGGCGTGCCCACGGTGAATTGGGCATGCCCACAGCGAATTGGGGCAGGCCAGCTTACCGCAGGGCATGCCCACAATGAATTGGCATGTAGCCCGTGCCCTACACCATGTAGCAGCCCATGCCCTCAGTCCACATGCAATTTTTCTTGGTCGATTTCGCCAAAAACCTTATTTTACTCGGATGCTTCAATTTATTTCCTAATTAGATTTTTATTTTCTTAATTAATTAGGTTTTATTTTTTTTTGAATTGCCTATAAATAATAGTGTGAAACACAAAAACAGGGGGACTTTTGGCAATTGATTCGGACTGGACTTTGAGTAATTTTTAGAGAGAGCAACGAGTGAATAAATTCAAACAGCAAGGAGATTTTCCTTGGGGACTTTTGGGATTTTGAACAGAAACAGAAATAGTGAGCAACAAAGCTTGAACATCAAACAGTGAAGCAACAAAATATCAAGCAGTGAGCAGTGAAACTAAACTATTAAACAAGGTAGTAACTTAGCATATTGTCTTGTGTTCAATTCAACCAACAAGTGTGAGGTTGGTGCAAACGAGAGTTTGGATCAAAGCTTAATTATTGGTGGAATCAACAAACGGAGGTATTGTAACACCTTTATACCCTATATACATACAATACATATTTTCACCATATGTAAAATACCTATATACGGTATAAAATATCACAGACCGGTTTAATAAAAATTTATTTCACATTTCTTATTTAAAATTTCAAATACTAAATATATAAAATTAAGTAGTATATAAATATTCTTTACTTGTTATAGGAATCCAAAAAAAAATATTTTATATGAAAATCTCTGGAAAAAATTCACCAGAGTTTTGTCTGTAATTTGGATATCCCAAAATTTATCAATTACACAACTTACAAAAAGAATACTCTCCCAAATAATTTCAAATCACCATCTCAACCATACTCCTCAATTTCATCAAGTTTCTCAAGCATTTATATATATATATATATATATAATTTAGAACATATTTACACTCCCATTTCAAATAACTTAACCCAAACATTCTTTATAGTTTACAATACATAAAATCCAAAAACATAATATACTATGCATAATACCCAAAATATACAATAACATAAAATATATACATGCTCCTGACAGTGTTTCTGATCTTGATATCAACTCTACAAGCACAAACACAAGTCTAGACCTGACCTGGTAACTCTCTGGCTCAGCCGAATCTATCCTGTCATCTGCGCGATGTAAACAATCGTGCTAAGCCAAAAGCCTAATAATACAAACTTTGATAATAATAAAAATCAAATGCAATGCCAATGCACAATGCATATGGATATCAGATCATTCCATTTTCTCATACTTTTCAAATATTTCACAATCCACAATTCTCATAAAACAAACACAAACATGGGCCCAAAGATAACTAATATGCTATTCAAATTTCAGAGTTACTGTTTTGGTCTATAATGACACCATGTGTCTAGCCCCGTAGGCAATATATCAATGTAATAATCCAACTAGGTCTGAGCTTACGACCCGGTCATTTTACCCAGCCTAGCTTTAAGGACTTATTTTTGAGGCTTACGACCCAGTCATTTCACCTCAAAAATATTTTCACAGTGACGCCCAGCGTCTAGCCCGTAGGTAAATCACAGGCATGCTGCCAAACCAGAACTCTGAAACTTGAATAACATATTAGGCACACAATTTATTTATATTTCTCATTTATATCGATATCAATTCATTTCATTATGTTTCCACATATCTCATTATATTATACCACATTTTTGCATTTACAACACATTGCCCAATTACCTTGGATATTTTAACATAATTCACATATTAATCACATTTAATGTAATCTAGCCAATATCAATGGCTTTTCAACAATGCACTTAACACATATATGACATTACAAATGTCATAGCACATTATTCATACATAACCAATGTATCAAGTAGCTTAACATATTTTTCAACCAAAATGTGTTAAGCCTAAATGTCATGCAAACATAACCAATGTATTCAAAGTTTACACTTACTTCAAATAGAAACCAAAACAAGCTTAAAACAACCTCTAATCCTATCCTTCCAACTTGCCCTTCACCACTTGGATGAAGCAAATCAACCTCCCTCAATGCCTAAATCAAATGTGATAGCAAATAATCATTTAGTATCACATTTAATGGCATTTTCAATAGTAAACCGTAATTAAACATCACTCCTACAAATTCCAAAAATTTAGCCTTTCCTTACTTTAACATTAGAATTCTATTCTATTCCATTTAAATTAGTGTTTTAAGTTTATTTATATTATTAAAAATATATTTTAATACATTTAAACCATTTACATTACAAAAACACACTCTTATACACAAAACCCTAAAATGGCATAACCTTCCCCCATTGAAGGTTTTCCATACCAACACAATCCATTAATCATTTCAAGCTTATATTCATCACTTTTAACACTAAACAACATGCTTAAACAAATAAAATCAAACAATCCAACAACTTTGGAAAATCACTTTTCCAAAACCCTAAATCTCCACTTCCATTCTCAAACTCCAACCAAACACAACCAAATCAAATATTTGACTTAAAAATACTTGTTTATGCACCAAAAAAACTCATTTAGAACCAATTTGCACAATTAAAAACCATGATTTCTCAAACCCTAAAAATCCATAACCCTAAATTTTCTCTCTTCACCATTCTTTATCCAAACTCCATCATCTCTTCAATCCAACCTTAAAATCATTGTTAACTACCCAAAATAACATCATACACACCAATTCCAATAATTATAACATACTACTTAAAAATTCAAATTCACACATAATCAAAATTTTCATGGAATTCAAAGAAAGGAGTTGGAAACTTACCAAATTTAATGAAAATCACCAAAAATCCACTTTAAACTTGCTAAATCCTTCAATTTGTGGAGTATGGAAGAATCAAAACCTTGGTCTATGCTCCCATGGTAGTTCAGCCTTGATGATGAAGAAGAAGAAATGAGGACAACTTTAATTTCTCTTTCTTTTCATCTTTTATTTTAAACCTGTAGACCCTTAATTTTTGACCCAGTCTGATATGATATTTTTTATATAGTTCAAAATAATTTTTGTGATATTTTAATTAAATAATATTTATTTTAATATTTATTATTTATAATTTTTAATAAAAATAAAAATGATAAAGTTAGATAAATAAAAATAAATAAATAAATAAATAAAAATCGGCGACGAGTGAATCGACCATAGGCCAATTCGCCCGCAGGAATCTCCTGCGGGCCATTTCGCCACAGGAAATTCCTGCGGCGAATTTGGCTCCCACTCGTATGAAATTCCTCATAGCTCTCACAACTCATGGCCCTCAGCAAGTTTTTCGCCAGTGCAATTTTCCAACGCAGTTTTTTCTGAAACCAAATTCTATTTGGTTTTGGTTTCTTTTCCTAATTGGTTTTAATTTCCTTAAGCAATTAAAAGTAGGTTTATTATTTTTTCTATAAATACCACATTAAAACACAGAATTAGAGGACTTTTGGATGAGACTTTAGACTTTTGATCGAGAGGAAAAAATTGTTTGATTGGATTGGAGACTCAATCATTCAATCGGCCAAAAGAAAAGCTCAAGCAAGCAGGAGACATTAGCAATCATCAATCCATCAAAGGCAACAACATTGCCTTTGTTATTGTTCATCCAAAAGTCAATTTTGGTGGAACCAACTACGCAGATTTTATCTTTAATAATAGATTATAATTTACAGTAGCTTTGTTTCTTTGATTAATAAGAACATGCACACAGTACCTTGATCTTTAAATATGTAGTAATTTGATCTTTGTTTCAATAACTTAAATTGTTTCTTCTGTTTCCAGAAACCCTAAAAAGTACTCTTCTGTTTCCAAAAACCTTAAAAACCATAAATTATTTCTTCTGCTTCAAAAAACCTTCAAAACCCTAAAATTATTTTTTTGTTTCCAAAAGCTTTAAAACCCTAAATTGTTTTCCCCGAACAATTTTTCATCTAAACCCTAACTTTTTGTCCAAAGTTTCAAAATGTCTTCTTAAATCTCGAAACCCTAATCTTCTTTATAGTTTCTAAAAATTATAATTATTTTTATAAAACTCTAAACTGTTTTCTTAAATTCTAAAATCAAATATGTTTTCTAAAATATCAAAAACCCTAATTTTCTCAAAACCCAATACAGTAAACCCTAGTTTTCCTAAACCCTAAATTCTTAAAGCATCAAAACTTTATGACAAGTTCATCAACAACCTAAACCCTAATTCTTAAAATCTCAAAATTTTATGACAAATAAATCTAAACCTTAAAACTCAATCCAGTAAACCTAAAATCATAATCCAGTAAACATGAATTATAAACCTAATGTCTTAAGAAGTCCAAAACCCTAATTTCATTATGTTAGCCCTAAACCCTAATTTGATTAACCAAAACCCTTACTACTTTCTTAAATTTATAAAACCCTAATCCATTCCATTTTTCCAAAATCATCTCAGTAGCCAAAATAATAATAATAATAATAATTCTAAAATCCCCAAAACCCTAAATGTTAATTAAAGAACCCTAAATTGAGACATAAATCTAAATTTGTATCTTTATTTGCTTTATTTAATTTTAGATTTGATTATGTAGTTTATTATACGTTTTGATGGTTGATTTATTTAATTTCAATGCTTGATTTATTTAATTTATTATGGATGATTATTTTCTTTATTATTATGATTATTATTTGTTTGTTTTAGTATTAAAATTGTAAGAGGTATGTTTCCACTTTGTGGGTACCTCATTAGTTAAGTATTATGTAATTTAAATTGTTTTTATATTTTGGACCAATGTAAAGGACATGTTTTCACATTTCGGTGGGTGTCCTATTTAGTTTAGAAATAAACGATGTAAGGACATGTTTCCATCCTCGGATGGGTGTCCATTTATTTGCTTTGTTTGGACCTTGCTTTGATTTTAATATAATGATGCTTTATTTTAATTGTTGCATGTATTATGGATAATATTGTTATACATAAGAATTTTATAATATTAAGACCGTAAAGGAGGCCAGTTCCAATGAACTGGGCATTGTGGGGGTGCTGGGCCATTTCTCACATTCCCCACACGTACCTAACTTTCCGAACCCATTAGGGGGTTGGGAATTTTTTAGGAATTGAGTCATCCATCCCTTTCTTTTTCCTATCCCATCCGGGTGGCGACTCCATTTTCTCCGGGCTTAGGCACGTGTGTTCTCTAAGGCCCCGAGCCTAAACAGTGCCGAAGTCTCAAGAACTATTCCACTGGGAGTGGGGGCAAAAATCCCCGCTCATAGTGGTGACTCCACTGGGGATAAGAGAAGTTAATTCCGTTAGTCTTTATATTATTCTATTCTTTCTTATAATGATATTATCCATTGCATCATATTAGATTGCATCGTGTGCGTGAGTTAGGACGCCCGTGTTACCTGTGTTTGTTATGTAAGGGATACCATACTTTCACTCGAGGTATGGAGATCGAGCATGGCATAACCACTCATAGCCTCGTACCATTTGGTATATACTTGCTATGGGAACCTGTGAACACTCAAATTTTGGGGCTCGGAAAGCCAATTTCCTCAGACCAAGCCAGACCGGGGGACAACGGTAAAAGTCCACCGAAAGTATGTCTTCATGGTACTTGAAATGTCCGGAACGACATGAGGATCACGGATATGGTCCCGGAATAATTTTTGGAGGCCCGTGGCTCCCGAAAAGTCAGTTTTAGCAGAGATAGCGCGAGTCGCGGTGGGCCAGGATGGCGGCCAACCGCCGTGGGAACGGCGGCCCGGCCGCCGTAGCGCCGGCGGCTCGACCGCCGTGGCTGGCGGTCCAGCCGCCGTCCAGCCCTATTTTGCCTATAAATATTCTTCAGATTTTCAAAAAAAAAAAGAGAACTTTTGGACTTCCTACGCCCAAATGCTGACGAAATTTTTATGCTTAAGAATTTCTAATATTGTGTTGTAGAAAGCAAGAATCATACTCAAAAGTGCAAGGAAACAAGATCTGGAACTTAGAAGTGGAAAAATTCTAATCAAGGTAATATCATAATTCATCTTTGGTCAATTCGAGCATATCATAAGCATTCTAATCTTCTTCTTAATTTCTTCTCGGTCAAAGACCTAATCTTTTTAGGTCTGAGGGCCTAATGGACTAATCAATCACCCTTTCAGCATTAAGTCGTAAATAAAATCAACTCTTTTTTTTTGGCACGGAGCCTAAATTGCATCTCTTTGGTACTAAGTACCTAAACGGCACCATTAAAACGAACTTTTGGCATGAAGCCTAAATCGAACTCTTTTGGTACTAAGTACCCGAAATTATACAATTTTTGCACTAAGTGCTAAATCTCACAAATTTGGCAAAAAGCCCGACAAATGCACGAAGCATACACACACACATGCATGAAGCATAAATTTCATCGCCTTTAAATAGGCTTTTTCGAACTACATGGGCTTTGATCTTCCATTCAAACGGGAGTATGTAGGCATATTTGGGATTCACCCCAAGTAGCAAGTCCGCTATTTATTAACAATCTGTTTGTTTTTCTTTTCTTCATCCCTTTTGTGTTTATTTCTTTTTTTTATTATTACAAAGTTAGTCGAATACATGACATAGTCCCTGAATCCTCCTTGGGTTCGCAGACTAGAAACCTTTACATTGGACAAGTTATTGGAGTCAAACAAGGGTTTTCTTAGTTTTTCCCTTCGAACAAAATAAACTGAGTGGCGACTCCCGACAACATGTGAACTTTCGCCTGGATCCTTTTCGGGTGAAAAACCGAGGTTCACAGAACCTAAGCCTTTTAACCTAAAGACTAAAGCTCATGTAATTGGCCTAGTTACTTTCCTTAGGTTTTACCCCAAATGCTTGTTGTTTGACTATGGTTAATTTATTCTGGCTTAAATCATGGCTTATTTGGTTTGTTCTTTTTTTTAATATGACCTAAGTACATTGTAAGCTCAAAATAATTTTTTTTCTTTAAAGTCTAAAAGACCAAAGTAATTTAAAAAAAAAATATTTTTTCAATAGTCTTTGGATATAAAACTTTTCCAAATCAAAAATTCTTTTTTCATGACCCAAATACAAAGCCCAAAATCTATTTTTTCTAAAATCTTTTTACAATAGGTTTAGAAACAAAATTATTTTTATCCAACCTTTTCTTACAAAGAGCTTGCAAATTATTTAGGTCAATTACGAAATACCAAAAATCAATTGTGAGCCTAGTTTATACTAAGAGTTATTAATCATGGGCTTGTTTTTGGCATGAATCATTAATTACTTTTTTCAAGTGAGAAATCTATTGATAATAAACCTCTTAATTTAGTTTTAATCCAATATAGCATAAAAGCTACTATTAGTTGGTTGAATGGATTAAAACCTAATTAATGGGAATTATCATAAACTGATTTCCATTTGTAAATATAACTATTGGTTGAAACTTTCGAGAGAATTATTTGAAAACAAGATACCCCATGTTGGTGTTTTGTTAACCATATACCTAGGAAAAGAGACTTGCCATTCGTGTGTGGATGTTATAAGGTTGGAAGGGACATTCTACTTATCTTTGTTGATTGTTTGTGCATACATACATACATACATTTGCATCTCATATCATTGATCCTCTCTAGCTCACAGCCCTAGATTATGACAGTTCAAAAGACCTACGCCGAAGACGAAGAATCTAGTAGCAACTCAATCACTTGTCACCAAAAGCAATGGAACCTAAACAAATTCAAAGAATGGTGGATGATGCCCTCATTGCCAAGATGGAATAAAATAAAAGAGGCCCTAGCTGAGACCATGAAAAACCAATTGGCTGTGATTTTAGGAAATCATGCCAAAGCATCTGCTAGCACTAAGATGCCAAAGGACAAAGGGAAGGCTAAAGTAGGAGAAGTGGTTTTTGATGATGATAAGGTGATCATTGATGATGATGATGATGATTGGGCTCAATACTTCCAAGATCCTCAAGACAAGAAGAAAGAACCGAAGATTGTTGAAAGATCAACTATGGAGAAAACTGAGACTTTTGATGTTGAAAAGATGATTGCGGACTTAGAAAAGAAATTTGAAAAGAAGCTGAAAACTGAAGAAATGTCCAAAGTTGACAAATTATTTGAGCTAGATGAAGAAGTTCCATATAAATTCAAGATGCCATCCTTTGCAAAGTTTGATGGAACCTAAAATTCTCACCTCCATGTGAAGCAGTATATCACTGCTATGCAGTCTGCCAGAGCTACTAAGGCTCAAACTCTAATGCTCTCATTGGACCCTATTATCCAAAACTGGTTCAATACCTTAGATGATGGCATGCAAAAGAGTTGGGATCTGATATACAAGGTTTTCATCCAACAATATGGATACAATGTTGAGATGGAAGTTACCTTAATGGAAGTTGAGTCCATTAGACAAAGGCCAAATGAAAATTTTGTGGACTATGTGAAAAGATGGAGAAATAAGGCTTCTTTGCTCTCATCCATTATTTCAAAGATCTCCTCCAAGCTGGTCTGCAAATCGAAGAATGGGAAAGAGAGAAGAACCATTTTTTTAACAAGAAGGCACGAGAAAGAAAACTATCAGTTTGGTAACCAAAGCATGCAAAAGGCAGTCGGTGTTAATGCTACTAGCCAAGGAACAAGGAGGCAGTTTTCAGAATTGGGGAAACCAATGTCTTGGGTTCTCAATAAGCTTCAAAGAAAGGGATTGTTACAATCCTTAAATCCTCATCCTTTGCCTAACCCTCTCCCATCTAATTTTGACACTAAAGCATTTTATCAGTTTCATCAAATGCAAGGGCATGACACGGATAGATGTGTGAGGTTGAGGCATGAGATCTAAAATTTGATTGATAGTGGAAAGCTACCTAAGCCCAACAAGCCGAACACCAAAGACAATCCATTACCAAAGTTCAATAGAGTACCACCACCGGCAACCTTCATGATTGGAGGAGGTTTGCATGAAAGTTTTGTCATGTCTTCTTTCCAAGATGTGGGTGGAGAAGCAACCAAAGAAGAAGAGGTATTTGACGAGATTAAACAAGCTATGGTGGGTAAAGAAGTAGCAATTTGTGTTGTGAATGGGTTTTGGGACTCAAGAAATAGTGATGACGATCTTGTATCCAAGAAGGAGGAATGGACCTGGTCCGAGCCCGAAGAAGATGAAGTAATGAACACTAGATTTGGTAAGCCTTATGCAAGGCCACCACCTAAGGAGGTAGAAATTAATAACGGAAAGGAAGTTAAAGTAGGGAATAAAGAAGAGGAAGATGATACCGTGCTCAAGCAACTGAAAAGAACCCAAGCAAGTGTTAGCATTTGGAATTTATTGGCTACTTCTTAAAAGCACCGAGAAACTATAGCCAAGGCCTTAGCTACCATGCCAATTTCCACCTCCATAACACCTAACGAGCTGATCGACATCATAAAAATTAAGGGAGTAATGAAATGTGAAGATTTTCAAGAGAAGAGCGAAGTTAATATGGGAGCGGTATCTTTCTCAGATGCGGATTTACCAAAAGAGGGGAGAGATCACATCCGCCCTCTCTTTATTAAAATAGAAATCAAGGGGAAAAGGAGTCCATGTGTAATGGTTGATGATGGGTCCGTCATAAGTGTTTGTCCACTTAAAATATTGCCAAAACTAGCCATGTCAACAAGGGATCTAAACCCAACCGAGGTAACCATTCGGGCTTATGACAACACCAAAAGACATGCCAAAGGAACTTTCAAAACGGATGTCAAGGTTGGTTCAATTGAATCTATTATTGAATTTGTTATTTTGGACATACCTATTACCTTTGCCTTACTCTTGAGATGACCATGGTTTCATCCTCTTGGTGGAGTTCCTTCCACCCTTCATCAAAAGATTAAGTTCCCTAACAGAGATGAGACAGTGGTCATCGAGGCCGAAGATAATAAGGTTGTTTATGCTCTAATGATTGAGAGACCTCTCAATGGTTTTCCAGTAGCTGCAATTTCTGATGATGAAGTAGTGGACTCCAAAGTCTTGAATATGATGAAGAACATGAACTACCTTCCCGGAGCTGGTCTTGGAAAGGGCAAGGCCGATTTGACAAAGCTTCCAGATTTCAAAACTCAAACCTCCAAGAAAGGGTTGGGATATGATGAAGTCAACAAAGATGTCCAGCCAAAGAAGAATGAGAAGATGAGCTTTCTGCCACTTGAAAAAATCTTTGTCAAAGCTCCAGACATAGGACCACTCCAAGGAAAGCCCGAGCTAATCATGTTCATGGGAAAGTTGATCCCAGGTTTTGAAATTTTTGTAGATTTTGCCGAGCTAGTGGAGCAAGGGAAGAAAGAGCTCACCTTGCCAGCCAACAAGGAGTCCAATCCGGAAGAAAAGAAAGAAGCTGTCCTAAAAGCTGAGAAGACTTTGGAGGAGATTGCTGCCCCTGGTTGAAGAGAAGTTTGAAGACATTTTGCCTTATGATTTTGAGAACAAAGATTTTGATTTTGATTTAGTTTGTCTACTTTGTATGAGGATGATGATGTTTACTTTTCCAAAATGAATGCAATAAAGTTTGATTTTGCGTACTTGTGTGATGTTTCTTGTAATATCCTCATGTATGCCTTAGAAGTTTTGATTATATTATTGTTATAAGTTGGATTGAATGTATATGAGATTTGAAAGAGGAAAGAAATTAAAAGAGAATGTGTATGTGTTGTTTTAAAAAAGAAAGTAAGGTGTAGAGAGAAATGTATATGTTGGGTATATGGTGGTATAACTAACATATACATTAGTCAAAAGAGAGAGTCAATGAAAGGGGATATTTATTTGGATATGTGAAATTACTATTATGGGCATACAAATGACAAAGTTAAGTTAAATGGAAAAGGGTATATAGGTAATTGCTTGGTTAAAATCTTTGGTGGAGATTTAAAGAAGAAGAGGAAGTTGACTTTTGTTTATTTTTCTTTTCTTCTCTTTGGTGTGCCGGCCATTCAAGAAAGGAGAGAGCAAGAGAGGTGTTCTTGATGCAAGAATCAAATTGATGAAGCAAGCAAAGGGTTTGGTTAAAGATTAGTAAAATTTCTTCATTTAAGGTAAGACCTCTCTTGTTTTCCTTTGTTAATTTTGAAGTTGGGTCTAAAAGAAATTGTGATTGGTTGATGTGATGATTTGGTGTGTTTGATATGTGTTTATAAGTGTTTAAATTGATTGTGAGATTAAAAGATTGAATTGGTATTAATTTGGTTGTGAATATGGTAAGATATGTGAAGGTTGATTGTGGAAGATCAAGTGGGAAGTTAGTTTTAGGGTTTGGTATTGGTGAATGTTTTAATGTAATGTTTATGTGTTGTTTAAGTGGTTAATGTGATGAATATGTAAGATATGTGTTGATAACATTGATTAGAACCAATTGAATGAAGTTATTGTTGTGCTAAGGAAGAGAAAATGCATTTGGAAGAGTGTTGGTTTTGATTAGGGTTGTGTTCTTGAGTGACACGGCCAGAATTAATGAGAGACACGGCCAAGACTTGAGAAATTTGGGTGACACGGCCAAGTTGGAGGGATTTTGGCCGTGTTGGATAGGTTTTGGGGTGACACGGCCACTGGCTTGGCCGTGTCCCTTGACCGTGTTTGCTACTGCCTGATTTATATTGTGAGACACGGCCGTGTCCTTGCCTGTGTCTTCCTCGGGAAGTTTTGATTTTGAGAGACACGGCCACAAGCTTGGCCGTGTCCCTTGGGTGTGTCTGCTACTGTGATGGTTTTTGGTTCTTCATGCATTGTTTGATTCTTCAAAAGTCATTTGCTCCTAAACATTTTATATACACTCTAAATACTTTGTAATCAAAGAATGACCTAAACAAATGTATGTGGATGATTCTAAACCTATGAATAATGATCTTTGGATTAGGTTTAAAGAGATTGTGTTGCATTAACCTAATGTGGAGAATTCTTGGAAGAGGAAATGTATAGATGGATGGGAATAGTTCTTGAGGTAAGTACCAATACATATGATTGTATTTATTTACATGATTTGAGGCTTAACACATTTGTTTGCAAATGTGTTAAGTGATTTATTATATTGTTAATATAATTGGATTAAGGTGATGATTGAATGATGTGAAGGATGTGAAGATCATTAAAAAGGTAAGCATAAACCCTATTTGATTGTATATCCTTATATGTCTTTGAACCTTAACACATTTGGATGAAATATGAAATGGGAAAGGTAGGAAGGAATGAGGATCATTCTTAAGGTATGTGCAATTTGTTATGATAAATGCTCTAGTAATGAATGGTGTTAATGTGCTTGGAGAAATGAGGAAATGTTATGTTATATGCCTTGTGAATCTTGTGTATGGCAATGTATTATATGAATGATATACTTTGAAATTGTTATATCAATGATGCTATATGTATCATATGGATTAAGATATGATATGTTGTGAAGCCATTGTGATTGGCTATGACAATTCAATTGAGATATGTGAGGCATGTTTGCCTAAATGATGCCATTGTGGTTGGCTATGATGATGTAAATGATGATTGAGGCATGTTTGCCTAAATGATGATGTGAATGAGAATGAAATTGATAATGAAATAATGAATGAATTGTGTGTCTAATATGTTATTCATTTTTAGAGTTTTGTTGTTGGTGGCATGCCTAATGGTAACAATCTCTTGAAGTTAGGTTGGGCTTGATCCTTGAAGCCAAGTTGGGTTGAAGTTTAACATGTTTTACTCCCCTTGAAGCTTGGTTGGGTCTAGTCCTTGAAGCTTAATTGAGATGTTACAACCCTTGAAGCTAGGTTGGATTGGTTCTTGAAGCCAAGTTGGGTTGATACTTAGCATGCTTTGTTCCCCTTGAAGCTTGGTTGAACCTAATCCTTGAAGCCTAGTTGGGATAATGATAAATGTGATAATTAAACCAAAGCATTAACTCTGAAAGTCGAATGGCATATTAGTGTTTTGGGCCTGAGTCTGTCTTTGTTGCCAATGTGAAATACAAATGTTGAAATAAATGAGATTTATGGTGGATTCATAATTGATATGATATGTAATGTGTGTATTGCAATATTATTGTGAGCATTGGAAATGTGATTCATAATTGATATGATATGTAATATGGGTGTTGCAATATTATTGTGAGCATTGGGAATGTGATTCATAATTGATATGATATGTAATGTGTGTATTGCAATATTATTGTGAGCATTTGAAATGTGATTCATGATTGGAATGATACATATAATGTGGGTATATTAATATATTGATTTTGAGTATTGGTGAAGGATTGGAGTTAGTGATGATATTATGTATATATATATACATCATATATGGAATTAGCTAGGATATATAAAAGATGCAATTAAAAAGAAAAGAAAATATGATAAGAATTAATTATACATTGAATTGATATATCATTATATGCTAATACTTCTATATTACATGTTGTATTTTATATTTGGTCTACTAAGCTCTCGGGCTTAGCGCGGGTGTGTATTCGCGCAGGTAAATAGGAGGAAGATATGAAGTCTTTCGTTATGCCACAAGAAGAGTATAAGTTTGTCGAGACCAACTAGAGGGTAATGCATACATGTATAACTTTTATATTGATGTATTTATGTCGAGAAAGTAATTATATGTATAAATGAAGTTTTTGATAAAAATAATGATTTGGTAAATGTTATTTAAATTAATGTATTATGTTTTGGAATTTCTTTTACAGGTTTTTAAAAAAATAATGAAGTGACATCCTTATACTTTATATACTTACCGTATGTATACCAAGTATATATGTATAGTACTTATATAAGGTATCGGGGTGTTACAATTGTTTTGGTATCAGAGCTTAGGTTCGAGATTCTCGGCCTAAGTGAGATTAAAAAAAATTTTGAAAAGTTTAAATAGAAGTAAAAAGGAAAAGTTTTGAAATGAAATTTGTAATACGTGCATATGCATTGACATCTAGGTTGGTCTCGGATGTGGCATAATATGAATTGTAGAATATTTGTGTTATATGAGATGTTCAATATAGTTGATGATATATGTGTATACTATGTTGATATGATGAGAAACCATGATTGTTGGCAATGATGTTGGAAATGAATTATAATTGAGGCATAGTGCCTAATTGATTATGAGAAACGCATTGTGAAATGTAAAGTGATATATGTATATTGATGATGCATATGAAAAATGTCATGTTGTGTGCAACATGAAATGTAATGTTGATATTTATGAGCAATATTATGTAGGGCATAATGTGAATTGAAACATAAAGAAATAAAAAGGAGAATAAAGTTGAAAATGAGTAGAAATCAAAATCAAGATTAAAGTATGTATTCTTTCCTTTATACTTTGAACCTCTTTATAATAATGTTTATGTTGAGGTTGTTAGACAGAGAAAATATTGCTGGATTGTTATTATTGAAAGATATGTTACTAAAATGAGGAAAGAATGGTGGAATATTGAATGAGTTGGTTAGTATAGACAAAGTGTGATTATTTAAAGTTGGGATATATGTATATAAAATTAAGGTTTTGTTTAAAGGAAAAAGAGATGATATTGGTTAAGTAAGAAAATAAGTTGATATTGTTATTTTAATGAGAACATGGTAAATTCAATGTTAGAAATGTGAGATGCTTGGATATTGTGAAAGCTCATGGTAATGGTGATAATATGTGATATTTGAGATTTTTGAAGTGAGCTTTATGATTGTGGAAATTATATGTTTTAACATTGCTTTGTGATATATATTTGTAAGATGTTTTTAAAGTGATGATAGAAAAGATGAGTTTGGCAAATTGAAGCTTAAACGAAGTAGTAAATTGAGAAGTTAAAATTTTAGTGGAATTTGATAAAGATTATTGGGATATTGATGGTTTAATGTATATTCAATACATGAGCTAGGTGAAATGACTAATATTTCATATTAAAGCATTATGAATTGAGTAATGTGATTGATAGCATGAAAATTTGTTTTGAAGTATAGATAAGCAAATGAAAATGAGTTATTTTAAGTCATATTATTGCAAAGGGCATAAATGGATATGGAAGCATATTAAATGCTTTTAAAGATAAAAGTGAAAGAGATGTCACCTTGGGAATGTGACTGAGATGGATATGAAGTGTTAATATAGTTGGAATATATATATATGTATATAGTTGTTGTATGAAAAAAAAAATATTTTACATCATATGGGGAGAACGAGGATGATAGTGTTTAAGAGAAAGTGATAAACAATAAATGTGTATTGAATGTATGGAAAAGGAAAATAAAATAAGAGCATATAATTAAGTGTATACATGTATATAATATGAAGGTGATTTACAAATATGTATGTGGTATAATTAAAGAATTTGTGATATGGAAAATAATGTTGTATGTGTTAGTGAACCTAAGAGAGATTAGGTCTTGAATTGTGTAAAGCTAGATGGATTATGTGGTGAAAGTGAGTATGGAAAGGACTTGAGTAATATTGGACAGTGGAAATTGTTATGATGAGCATTGAATGTGATGATCATGTGATATTTAGAATTTTAAGGTATTCACATATGGAAAGTTCTATATATATATATATTATAAGAGATTGTAGATGGATTAGAAATAAGGTGACGAATAGAAATTGTAAGGGAACTGCATATGACTGAATATGTATATAGTAATATTGTTGAAATATGAAGTAAGTTGATAAAGATCATTTATTCGAGTGCAAATTGGCTTGAAATAGAATTGGAATGTGTTAACTTCGGATATGGCAAAAATGCAAAGAAGGAATATGTGATCCTTGAGATACACCTTAGCCTTGTATTGGTAAAGATTGAGAATAGAATTATAAAAGAACAGTATTGATTTGAAAGTTCCAGGCTTGAATATTAATCTTTTAAAGCCATGTGTTTTGTTCAGTATATTGGATTGGTTAATTTGTTATCCATGGATTTGGGGTTTTAGATAAAATGATTGTAATACAGATTTGGTGAAATTGAAAATTTTGTTTGAGAAGTATAGTTAAAAGTGATGATGGATAAAGTTGTACTTTATCATTTTATGTTAAAATTTTGGTTATAATTGTGAAGACTAAGAGAGGAAAAAGAAACTATGGAAAGGTTTTGAGTTATGGATGATGTGACAATAAGGTAATCAAAATAAATATACCAATGATAGAAGATGTAAAGAGATATTAAAGGGAGAAATTATAATATATGAATGAAAGTTATACTGAATATGTTTATGGTATGTAATTTGAGGTTTAAGTGAATGAACTCAAGGTTTGAGTGAATGTGTTATAGATATTAAATATGATATAACATTTTTGAAAATTGGTGAAAATTATACTAAGATAATAAAGAATAAACTATGTGTATATTAAAAGGTAATTGGAAGTGATTTGTTATCATGATGATTTGACTGAAAATGGATCGGAAGAGATCAGGAATTGAATATAAGTTTGCTCTAATGGAATTAAGTTATATATATATATATATATATATATGAAAATTGTGAGATTTCTTGATAAGTTAAATAAATTAATTGTTGGTTGGAGTTGAATAAGATTTGAATGTGGATATATGGCGACAGATAGATCAATGGATCTAGAATTGGCTAAGATTATGAATCATTATTGTAATTTAATGTGTATAATAGTACCAAGAGTATAATTATTTACATGGTAATGTACATGATGTAAACTTTTTAAAGGATGATTGGATGAATGAATGAAGTTATAGTAATTGTAAATCATGATAAAAAGAGAAAAGATTGGTTATTTATAAAATAAGTTGAAAGGTAATGTATTAATATGTAAGTTAAGTGAAAAGCATGCTAAAGAAATAACTCCATTTATGAAAAATCAGAATTTTGTTATCTGTTGAGGGTGATAAATGTCTATTTAGACAGTGATTGTAATGAAGGGATAATTAATGCTCAGATATAAGTCAATGGTTTTTAAGGTTAAAGTTAAGAGAGTAATTACAAAGAAGTGAAAGAACAAAATATATTAAATATAAAGATTAGATGGAGTATAAGTGTACTATAAAATGATCTGATTCTTATATAAAGACATTAACAAGAAATGTAAAGAGTTCTTCTGAATGTTTGATTAAGGAAGTAACAAGATGTATAAACATATAGAATGATGAGTTATGGAATTTAAAGAAGGTGGTTGATTCTAGAGGAGAGTTGAAGCTATATGATTTGATGATATAATGACTTAAGCGTATAATTAACTTCATATGGAAGTTAAGATGGTATGGTATTATGAATGGATTACAATTATACTAGATAATTTCGAGGACGAAATTATTTAAGGGGGAGAGAATTGTAATATCCTCATGTATGCCTTAGAAGTTTTGATTATATTATTGTTATAAGTTGGATTGAATGTATATGAGATTTGAAAGAGGAAAGAAATTAAAAGAGAATGTGTATGTGTTGTTTTAAAAAAGAAAGTAAGGTGTAGAGAGAAATGTATATGTTGGGTATATGGTGGTATAACTAACATATACATTAGTCAAAAGAGAGAGTCAATGAAAGGGGATATTTATTTGGATATGTGAAATTACTATTATGGGCATACAAATGACAAAAGTTAAGTTAAATGGAAAAGGGTATATAGGTAATTGCTTGGTTAAAATCTTTGGTGGAGATTTAAAGAAGAAGAGGAAGTTGACTTTTGTTTATTTTTCTTTTCTTCTCTTTGGTGTGCCGGCCATTCAAGAAAGGAGAGAGCAAGAGAGGTGTTCTTGATGCAAGAATCAAATTGATGAAGCAAGCAAAGGGTTTGGTTAAAGATTAGTAAAATTTCTTCATTTAAGGTAAGACCTCTCTTGTTTTCCTTTGTTAATTTTGAAGTTGGGTCTAAAAGAAATTGTGATTGGTTGATGTGATGATTTGGTGTGTTTGATATGTGTTTATAAGTGTTTAAATTGATTGTGAGATTAAAAGATTGAATTGGTATTAATTTGGTTGTGAATATGGTAAGATATGTGAAGGTTGATTGTGGAAGATCAAGTGGGAAGTTGGTTTTAGGGTTTGGTATTGGTGAATGTTTTAATGTAATGTTTATGTGTTGTTTAAGTGGTTAATGTGATGAATATGTAAGATATGTGTTGATAACATTGATTAGAACCAATTGAATGAAGTTATTGTTGTGCTCAGGAAGAGAAAATGCATTTGGAAGAGTGTTGGTTTTGATTAGGGTTGTGTTCTTGAGTGACACGGCCAGAATTAATGAGAGACACGGCCAAGACTTGAGAAATTTGGGTGACACGGCCAAGTTGGAGGGATTTTGGCCGTGTTGGATAGGTTTTGGGGTGACACGGCCACTGGCTTGGCCGTGTCCCTTGACCGTGTTTGCTACTGCCTGATTTATATTGTGAGACACGGCCGTGTCCTTGCCTGTGTCTTCCTCGGGAAGTTTTGATTTTGAGAGACACGGCCACAAGCTTGGCCGTGTCCCTTGGGTGTGTCTGCTACTGTGATGGTTTTTGGTTCTTCATGCATTGTTTGATTCTTCAAAAGTCATTTGCTCCTAAACATTTTATATACACTCTAAATACTTTGTAATCAAAGAATGACCTAAACAAATGTATGTGGATGATTCTAAACCTATGAATAATGATCTTTGGATTAGGTTTAAAGAGATTGTGTTGCATTAACCTAATGTGGAGAATTCTTGGAAGAGGAAATGTATAGATGGATGGGAATAGTTCTTGAGGTAAGTACCAATACATATGATTGTATTTATTTACATGATTTGAGGCTTAACACATTTGTTTGCAAATGTGTTAAGTGATTTATTATATTGTTAATATAATTGGATTAAGGTGATGATTGAATGATGTGAAGGATGTGAAGATCATTAAAAAGGTAAGCATAAACCCTATTTGATTGTATATCCTTATATGTCTTTGAACCTTAACACATTTGGATGAAATATGAAATGGGAAAGGTAGGAAGGAATGAGGATCATTCTTAAGGTATATGCAATTTGTTATGATAAATGCTCTAGTAATGAATGGTGTTAATGTGTTTGGAGAAATGAGGAAATGTTATGTTATATGCCTTGTGAATCTTGTGTATGGCAATGTATTATATGAATGATATACTTTGAAATTGTTATATCAATGATGCTATATGTATCATATGGATTAAGATATGATATGTTGTGAAGCCATTGTGATTGGCTATGACAATTCAATTGAGATATGTGAGGCATGTTTGCCTAAATGATGCCATTGTGGTTGGCTATGATGATGTAAATGATGATTGAGGCATGTTTGCCTAAATGATGATGTGAATGAGAATGAAATTGATAATGAAATAATGAATGAATTGTGTGTCTAATATGTTATTCATTTTTAGAGTTTTGTTGTTGGTGGCATGCCTAATGGTAACAATCTCTTGAAGTTAGGTTGGGCTTGATCCTTGAAGCCAAGTTGGGTTGAAGTTTAACATGTTTTACTCCCCTTGAAGCTTGGTTGGGTCTAGTCCTTGAAGCCTAATTGAGATGTTACAACCCTTGAAGCTAGGTTGGATTGGTTCTTGAAGCCAAGTTGGGTTGATACTTAGCATGCTTTGTTCCCCTTGAAGCTTGGTTGAACCTAATCCTTGAAGCCTAGTTGGGATAATGATAAATGTGATAATTAAACCAAAGCATTAACTCTGAAAGTCGAATGGCATATTAGTGTTTTGGGCCCGAGTCTGTCTTTGTTGCCAATGTGAAATACAAGTGTTGAAATAAATGAGATTTATGGTGGATTCATAATTGATATGATATGTAATGTGTGTATTGCAATATTATTGTGAGCATTGGAAATGTGATTCATAATTGATATGATATGTAATATGGGTGTTGCAATATTATTGTGAGCATTGGGAATGTGATTCATAATTGATATGATATGTAATGTGTGTATTGCAATATTATTGTGAGCATTTGAAATGTGATTCATGATTGGAATGATACATATAATGTGGGTATATTAATATATTGATTTTGAGTATTGGTGAAGGATTGGAGTTAGTGATGATATTATGTATATATATATACATCATATATGGAATTAGCTAGGATATATAAAAGATGCAATTAAAAAGAAAAGAAAATATGATAAGAATTAATTATACATTGAATTGATATATCATTATATGCTAATACTTCTATATTACATGTTGTATTTCATATTTGGTCTACTAAGCTCTCGGGCTTAGCGCGGGTGTGTATTCGCGCAGGTAAATAGGAGGAAGATATGAAGTCTTTCGTTATGCCACAAGAAAAGTATAAGTTTGTCGAGACCAACTAGAGGGTAATGCATACATGTATAACTTTTATATTGATGTATTTATGTCGAGAAAGTAATTATATGTATAAATGAAGTTTTTGATAAAAATAATGATTTGGTAAATGTTATTTAAATTAATGTATTATGTTTTGGAATTTCTTTTACAGGTTTTTAAAAAAATAATGAAGTGACATCCTTATACTTTATATACTTACCGTATGTATACCAAGTATATATGTATAGTACTTATATAAGGTATCGGGGTGTTACATTTCTCCTGATGGTTGTATACATTCAAATAGCAGTTACATGAGCATCTTTAATATTAATTCTGTTGACACACAATCATTAAATTTGGGAATAATCAAAAATCCTAAAAACATTAGCATAGCATCCGACCTTACTCTTGATGAGAGAGAGATTTGAAAAAATATTAAAAAATATAAAGAAGTATTTGCTTGGTCTTATGAGGATATGCCTGGAATAGATCGAGACATAGCTGAACATCTTATTCCTACTTACACTCACATGAAACCTATCAAACAAAAGCTTAGGCGATTAAGACCTGAGTGGGTTGAATTGGTTAAAGAAGAGGTCACTAAACAAATACAAGTGAAGTTCCTTGAAGTGATAGAATATCCAAATTGGCTGGCAAACATAGTACCCGTGCCAAAGAAAGATGGAAGAATAAGGGTCTGTGTGGACTATAGAGATTTAAACAAGGCTTCCCCTAAAGATGATTTTCCTTTACCCCATATAGATGTTCTCATTGATAGTGTAGCCTCTAGCGTGCTACACTCATTTGTAGATGGATTTTTCGGATATAACCAAGTGTTAATTGCCCAAGAGGATAAAGCCAAAATTGCTTTCATTACTACATGGTGTATATTTTGTTATAGGGTGATGCCGTTCGGCTTAAAGAATGCTGGAGCAACATACCAATAGATGGCCACCACACTATTTCATGACATGATGCACAAAGAAGTTGAAGTATATATTGATGATATGATGGTGAAATCGGATACAAAGGAATAACACTTCCAAAACTTAGAATTATTCTTCAATAGAGCATTGAAATATAAGCTAAGATTAAACCCGAAGAAGTGTGTGTTCGGGGTTACCTCAAGCAAATTGTTGGGACATGTAATTGGTTTGAATGGCATTGAGATTGATCCTGACAAAGTTAAAGCAATCAGGGACATGTCAACCCCTAAGACAGAGAGAGATTTTCTAAGATTCATTGGTAAATTACAATACATTAGCAGATTTATAGCAAAGCTCACAACAATATGTGAGCCTATCTTCAAATTGCTTAAAAAGAATCAACCAATCCTATGGAATGAAGAGTGTCAAAAGGCCTTTGAGCGAATAAAGAAGTATCTACTAAATCCACCTGTTTTGAAACCACCCAAACCTGGTAAACCCTTGTTACTATACTTAGCAGTAGAAGAAGAGTCAATAGGAGCCATGCTAGCCCAAGCAGATGAGTTAGGGATTGAGCATGCAGTTTACTAATTGATTAGAAAGCTCCTACCTTATGAAATTAAGTATAGTATCATTGAAAATACCTATATAGCTGTGGTTTGGTCTTCTAAGAAGTTACGGTATTACTTTCAATCTTATAGTGTGCAAGCAATTTCCAGGTTGGATCCAATGAAGTACTTAAGGGAGACACCCTCTTTGATTGGGAAGTATGGTCGATGGTTGATAATATTAGAAGAATTTGAGATTGAGTATGTAACCAGAAAAACAATCAAAGGTAGAGCAGTGGCAGAATTCCTGGCCCAACAACCATTACCGGATAGTGAAGAGATAGTCTTGGAATTTCCGGATGAACATTTAGAGGCCATTGAAGTACAAGGATGGAAAATGTATTTTGATGGAGTAGTACACAGGAAAGGAGCAGGTTTGAGAGTCATACTAGAATCGCCCAAAGGGGAACTTATCCCTTTAGCCAAAAAGTTGAAATTCAGGGCAACCAATAATATGGTGGAGTACGAAGCATGTATCTTTGGTTTGGAAACCCTAATGATTATAAAGGTGGATAAGGTGGAAGTTTTTGGCAATTCATTGCTAGTAGTATCCCAAGTAAATGGAGATTGGGAGTTGAAAGAAGAGAAATTAAAACCATACCACCATTACTTGACCACGATGAAGAAGAACTTTAAGGAGTGTAGGTTTATACACCTATCAAGAGAAGAAAACAGATGGCTGATGCCTTAGCCACATTGGCTTCGGTATGGGAAAATCCTGTCAACTTATTCCTCAATCCTCTGATTTTGACCAGTTCATCAACTCCTTGCTATGAATATGAGACAATCATGGAAACTGATACAGACCATGATGCATGGTATGATACTATAAGATGATTTTTAGAGGAAAAGGAATACCCGTTGGGGGGCAACAAAGAAAGAAAGAAGAGCCATAAGGCGGTGGTCTTTGCAATACATCACCTTTCATGGAGAGTTATATTGAAGATGGCCCGATGGAGTGCATTTGAGATGCTTGAGGAAGCCTGAAGTGGAGCATATCATGTCAGAGATACATGTGAAAAGTTGCGGTCCGCACATGAGTGGTTTGGCCCTAATTAAGAAGATAATTCGACAAGGTTACTACTGGTTGACTATGGAGAGAGATTGTATAGAGTTCATAAAGAAGTGCCAACAATGTCAAATGTATGGTAATTTGAATCACATGCCTCCTGAAGAATTACATTCCATGTCTTCACCCTGGTCCTTTGCCACTTGGGGTATTGACATTATCGGAGAGATACATCCGACAGCCTCAAACGGTCACTGTTTCATTGTAGTAGCAGTAGATTATTTTTTGAAATGGGTCAAAGCTGAATCCTTCAATAAACTGGGTACAAGCCAAATGGCTAGATTTATTGAAAAGAATCTCATCTGTAGGTATGAGGTCCCACACAGTGTGATATCAGACAATGGGGTACAGTTTCAAGGAGCAGTTAAGGACTTATTCTCAAAGTACCAAATCCATCATCACCGATCTTCTCCTTATAAACCAAAGGCTAATGGTGCGGTAGAAGCAACAAACAAGACAATTAAGCATATCCTGTCCAAGATGACTAAGACATACAGGGATTGGTCAGAGATGCTTCCTTTTGCTTTATGGGGATATAGAATAAGTGTGCGAACACTGACTGGAATGACATTGTTCTCCTTAGTTTACGGGATGGAAGCAGTATTGCCAATTGAAATTGAGATCAAGTCATTAAGAGTGGTCTTGGAATCTGAATTGCTTGAAATGGAATAGGTAGTGAGCAGATACACACAGTTATCTTTACTAGAGGAAAGAAGGTTAAAAGTACTGTATCATCATCAACTGTATCAGAGGAAGATAGCTCGGGCTTATAATAGAAGAGTTAAAATAAAAAAAAACTCAAAGTCGGGGATTTAGTGTTGAAACAATGTAAGCCTAATGTATCTGATGCAAGAGAGAAGTTTAGGCCTAGCTGGGAAGGGCCATATGTTATGAAACAAGTCATGAATAAGGGTGCAGTGAAGTTATCAGACATGGACGAGAATGAGTTTAGTGAGCCAGTGAACATTGACAGGTTGAAGAGATTTTATGTATAAAAAAAAGAAGAAAAAAAAAGGAAAAGGAAAAGAGCTCGCTAGGTTAAAAACCCAAAAAAGGTGGCCTAGGCAAAAGTTAGAGTAGTCCACTAGTTCTGAAAACCTGAAAGGGCGGGCTAGGCAACAATTAGGGCTAAATGAGAGAAAATTGTCAATTAGAAAACCTGAAAGGGCTAGTTGGCAACATGAGTGATCTTATGTATGCTAGCTTTATGTTTGGTTGTTCCCTAATTTAATAAAACAGAATTAATGTTAAAATTGTTTTATGTGCACTGTTATAAGTATTTGACCAGATATGGATGAAATAATTAAACACAATAACAAAAGGTGATGACAAATTATAAAAGGAAAAGAAGCATCTTTTATTACTTTTATTATTATTTTTTCATCCTAACAATACACTTTCTAAGTTGACAAATGTAAAATCTATGGCAGACGATAAGTGTAACGTGCAGGCCAGCTTTGTTTCAGCCGATCCAAGTAGGCTTCAGTCAAGCAAGGCATGTCTAAATCCGGAGTGAATTCAGAATCGCGAGGCTCAGCTCTATACTGACGGCTAAGCCGGCGAGGATCATAGCAAGTACCTTGACGAAGAGCAGCAAGAGGAACATACATCAAGTATGTCCGCATGGTGATACGAGAAATCTTCCACCAAGGTACCAACCAACGAATGTTGACTTCAGCGCGTGAATGGATCCAATCAACCCAGTCAGCATATGAAGAAGCAGGATGGAGTAGTTTCCTAGCGAAATGATACCGTGGCAGATATCTAGTAAAATCCATTGATGGGGTATCAAGTAGGCAGAGACGCTCCTGAAGCCAAATCTGTGAGGGAAAATTAAATTAAAAAAATATATAATAATAATAATGAAAAAAGAGTCCGCTAAGTTGAAAACCCGCGAGGGCAGCTTAAGTAAAAATTAGGACAGCTTGCTAGTTCCGAAAACCCACATGGGCGAACTAGGCAAAAATTAGAGCAATATAAAATATAATAAAAAAGAGAGGTCCGCTAAGTTGAAAAACCACTAGGGCAGCTTAGGAAAAAATTAGGGCAGCTCGCTAGTTTCGAAAATCCGCATGGGCAGACTAGGCAAAAATTAGAACAATAAAAAAAAAGAAGAAGAAGAAAGAGAAAACCTAAATTGAAAACCTGAAAGAGCAGTTTAGGTAATTACCTGAAGCAACAATGGACTCCCGGTCAGTCAATTTGACAATTCTGATTTAAGTTGGTCTAATCCAACTAAAGTCTCGGCTAAGATCACGGGTATCGGCGACAAGCCTCCTTCTATTTGGTCCATGGTATCCAATACTCATGGATCAATATCCCCATCAGAAGAAACAAGCAAGAATTGGCCAAGCAAGTATAGACAAAGCATACGTCCCCATGCCTTAGTAGGAGCTAAATGAGAAAGACAAAAGTGTAGACCCTTAATTTTTTATCCAATCCGGTCCAATATGTTTTATTTAGTCCAAAATTATTTTTGTTGTCTAATTGGTCCAAAATAATTTTTATTAAATAATTTTTGCTTTAGTATCTAATTTTTATTAATAAAAAATAAACAAATAAACAAATAAGAGTCAAAAAATAAAAATAAAAATAAAAATCGGAGTCAGAAAAATCGACAGCAAAAAAACAGTCGCACCGGCCCGTGGGCTATTTCTCCCGCAGGAATTTTCTGCGGGCGAAATCACTGTGCTATTTCGCTCGCAGGATTTTCCTGCGAGCGAAATAGAATTTCTATTTCACCCGCAGGAAAATCCTGCGGGCGAAATAGCTCACCCGCAGGAATTTCCTGTGGGCGACGCCCTAGCCCGCCCACTGCCGCAGTTTTCTGCGGCATTTTTTTTTCGCCAGCGCATTTTTTCTTGCGGAAATTTTTTCGGCAGCGCGATTTTTTTTGACACAAAATTTTCGAAACCTAATTTAATTAGGTTTTGGTTTCCTTTTCTTATTTAGATTATTTGCCGTGATTAATTAGGATTATACATAGAAAGACCTCTATAAATAACGATCTAAAGCAACCAAATTGGAAGAGGAAAAATTTCACAGTGAGCTTGGAAATTGGAAAACCAAATCAGTGAAGGAAAAGTAATAAATTCAACTCAATTGATTTTTAAAGGAGCAGCATCATGATTTAAGCAATTAAAAGGCAAAAAAGGTTTGTCTTTGGAGCTAGTTCATCCAAGAAGAATTGTTTTTGGAGGAATCATCAAAAGAAGGTATGTGTTAATTGATTTTCTTTAATTGTTTTTTTTTCACAGTAGCTAAAACTAGGAATTTGCTTTTTTTTTTTCACAATCTAAAATCTTAGAACCTTAAATTAGTTTTTATAAAGTTAAAAGCTTTATTACATTGGTTTATCTTCCGAAAGGCTTAAAATTGTTATTTTTACTTCTTAAAAATCTTAAAACTTTAATTGAACATATTTTTCAACAAAACTAAGATTTAAATTCTGTTTCTTTTAAAATTTTAAAGTAGGTTCTATTTCATTAAAAAAAAAAGCCTTAAAAAACATCTTTTCTACTTATAAAAACTTTAATTTAGTTGTTAAAATTCATAAAACTTCATGAAATTATCAAATTGATTTCCAAATTCTTAAAAATCATGCATCACCGTGAACCTAAATTCTAAAAATCCTAATTCAACTCCAAAACCTAAAATAATGAACCCTAACCCTTTTAAAACCTTAAACCCTAATTTTTATGAACCCTAATCCCTTTTAAAACATTAAAAACCATAAAACATAAATAGTTTAAATTTACACAGTAGCTTAGAAACCCAATAACCGAAAATCATAAATCAAAGTATTTTAAAGTGTCTAAAACCCTAGTTTCATGATTTCATCATTCAAACCCTAATTTGTTTAATCAAAGTGTCTTACCAACCTTTTAAAACATAAAACTTCAATCTATTTTAATTCCATAAAAAAGTCACAGTAGCTTATACTCATGAAATTCCCAAAACCTTAACACATGAGATAAAGAAATCTAAATGGAAATAGTAGCTATAATTTGGACTTTTTATTTGCTTTATTCAATTCTATATTTGATTATGCTTTGATTTATTTTATATGCTTTAATTTATTTAATTTCAATGCTTGATTTATTTAATTTATCATGGATGGATGTTTATTTTATATTTTGATTAATAGCTTTGATGAATGATTTATTTATGATGAATGATTATTTACTTTTATCAATTAATTTGGATTTCCAAAAGTTGTAAGAGGTATGTTTCCACTTGGTGGGTACCTCATTATTTAAACATCATGTAATTTAATTTGCTTTTCTATTTTAGAACCTATGTAAAGGACATGTTTCTACCTTTTGGTGGGTGTCCTATTTAGGCATGTGATGTAAGGACATGTTTCCATCCTTGGATAGGTGTACATTTATTTGCTTTGTTTAGACATTGCTTTGATTTTAATATATTGATGCTTTCTTTTAATTATTGTGTGTAATATGGGTAATGTTGTTATATTTAAGAATTTCATAATATTAAGACCTGTAAAGGAGGCCGGTTCCAATGAACCGGGGCGTTGTGGGGGTGCTGGGCCATTTCTCACCTTCCCCACACGTACCCAACTTTTCGAACCCATTAGAGGGTTGGGGATTCCTTAGTAATCGAGTCATCCACCCCTTTTTTTTTCCCGGCCCGTCCTAAACAGTGTCGAAGTCGCAAGAACCATTCCATTGGGAGTGGGGACAAAAATCCCCGCTCACAGTGGTGACTCCATTGGAGATAAGAGAAGTTGATTCCGTTGGTCTTTATATTGTTCTCTTCTTTCTTATAATGATATTATCCATTGCATCATTTTAGATTGCATCGTGTGCGTGAGCTAGGACGCCCGTGTTACCCGTGTTATGTTATGTAAGGGATACCATACTTTCACTCAAGGTATGGAGATCGAGCATGGCATAACCACACATAGCCTCGTACCATTTGCTATATACTTGCTATGGGAACCTAAGCCTTTTTACCCAAAGACTAAAGCTCATGTAATTGGCCTAGTTACTTTTCTTAGGTTTTACCCCCAAATGCATGTTGTTTGACTATGGTTAGTTTATCTTAGTCTAAATCATGGCTTATTTGGTTTGTTCTTTTTCTAATATGACCTAAGTATATTGTAAGCTCAAAATAAACTTTTCTTTAAAATCCAAAAGACCAAAACTATTTTCAAAATTTTTCAAGATGGTCTTTGGACATAAGACTTTTCCAAAAACAAATAAAAAATTCTTTGGCCCGAGGCCCAAATACTATGCCAAAAATCCATTTTTCTAAAATCTTTTACAATGGGCTTAGAAACAAAACTATTTTTCACCCAATCTTTTCTTACAAAGAGCTTGCAAAAATATTTAGGTCAATTATGAAATACCAAAAAATCAATTGTGAGCCTAGTTTACACTAAGAATAAATTAACCATGGGCTTGTTTTTGGCATGAACCATTAGTTACCTTTTTCAAGTGAGAAATCTATTTATAATAAACCTCTTAATTTCGTTTTAATCCAACATAGCATAAAAGCTACTTTAGTTGGTTGAATGGATTAAAACCTAATTAATGGGAATTATCATGAATGGATTTCCATTTTTGAAAATATAACTATTGGTTGAAACGTCCGAGGGAATTATTCGAAAATAAGATACCCCATGATGGTATTTTGTTAACCATATACCTAGAAAAAGAGACTCATCATTCGTGTGTGGATGTTATAAGATTGGAAAGAACGTCCTATTTATCCTTATTTATTGGTTTTTTGTGCATACATGCATATATTTGCATCTCATATCCTCTCTGGCTCACAGCCCTGGATTACGATAGTTCAAAAGCTTACAACAATCAGACCTACGCCGGAGATGAAGTATCTAGCAACGACTCAATCACTTGCTCACCAAAAATAATGGAACCAGAACAAATCCAAAGAATGGTGGATGAGGCCCTCAACGCCAAGATGGAAGAAATAAAAGAGGCCATGGCTGAGACCATAAAGAATCAACTAGCCACAATTTTAGGAAACAATGCCGAAGCATTTGCTAGCACTAAGAAAGTCAAGGGGAAGGCTAAAATTGATGAAGTAGCTTTTGATGATGATAAGGTGATCATTGATGATGGTGATTGGGCTCAATACTACCAAGAGGTTCAAGAAAAGAAGAAAGAACCGAAGGCTGTTGAGAAGGCAACTATTGAAAAGACCGAGACATCCGATGTTGAAAAGATGATTGCGGATTTAGAAAAGAAATTTGAGAAGAAGCTAAAAACCGAAGAGATGTCCGAGATCGACAAACTATTTGAACAAGATGAAGAAGTTCCTTATAAATTCAAGATGCCTTCCTTTGCTAAGTATAATGGCACCGAAAATCCTCATCTCCATGTGAAGCAGTATATCACTGCCATGCAGTCTGCCAAAGCTACTAAGGCTCAAACCCTAAGGTACTTCATGCTCTCATTGGACCCTGTTGTCCAAAATTGGTTCAATACATTAGATGAAGGAACACAAAAGAGTTGGGACTTGCTATATAAGGCCTTCATCCAACAATACGGATACAATGTTGAAATGGAAGTTGCCTTAATGGAAGTTGAGTCCATTAGGCAAAGGCTAAATAAGAATTTTGTGGACTATGTGAAAAGGCGGAGAAACAAGGCCGCTTTACTCAAGAAGAGGACCGATGAATCCAATCAAATAAGGATGATTGTGAGAGGGGTGTTGCCTAATCTCCATGAAAGGATGTCTCACACACTTACAAGGGATTTCAAAGATCTTCTCCAAGCTGGTCTACAAATTGAAGAGTGGGAAAGGGAGAAGAATCGCTTTTCAATAAGAAGGAATGAGAAAGGGAACAACCAGCCTAACAATCAAAGCACACAAAAAGAAGTTGATGTTAATTTGACCATTCAAAGAAATAAAAGACAATTCTCAGATCTGGGGAAGCCTTTGTCTTGGGTCTTCGACAAGCTGCAAAAGAAAGGGTTGTTACAACCGTTAGCTCCTCGACCTTTACATAATCCATTGCCACCAAACTTCAATGTCGAGGCCTTCTGTCAATTTCATCAAATGCGAGGGCATGAAACAGATAAATGTGCTCGTCTAAGGTGTGAGATCCAAGATTTGATTGATAGTGGCAAGCTACCCGAGTCGAATAAGCCCAATACCAAGAACAACCCTTTACCTAAATTTGGAAGAGTGCCTCCACCAGCAACCTTCATGGTGGGAAAAGGATTGGAAGAAGATTTTGTTTTATCATCCTTTCAAGATGGGGATATTGAAGATGTGAAAGGAAAAGAAGCTTAAACTCAACGAACTTTCCTTAGCTTGAATGTTCCTTTTCAATCTTACTTTCTTTAATATTTTGGAACTATTGTGTTTTTCAAATTTTAAGTTGCTTGAATAAATTACTTTCATCAAAATTTTGTTGGTCTTTGATCATTTTGGTGCTCAACTAATGAGGAATCTAGCTTGATATTTATAAATTAATGTGACTAGGCATTATGACTTGAATGGCTTTACTAGGTGAGGGAATTGCTCTATAGCATTGAGTTGTGTATGCTTACTTAGAGAGGGCTCCTGAATAATTACCTTTGTCTAGGTCCTAGTCAGTCTTAGAACATGCTTTGACAAACTTTCGAGGCAAAATTCAACTCTGCTTATTTAAGAGAGAAATGATCTAGGCATTGTTTGACGAGCCAACAACTAGTATCCACCCAATTAAATATCAATCCCTAGTTGTCCCTTTAAGCCTTCAAAAAATTTTAGCTTTCTTTTCATTGGTTTACAAGCCCCAATAACCTACCCTGAGCTGTTGTGATACTTTTGGCAAGTATTATGATCACTAAGGTGAAGAGGTAAGAAGATCAAAGAAAGAAATGAATAATTAAGACCATGAAGATAATTGAAATTCTCAAGACCATAAGGGTAGTTGATGTTTTCAAGACCGTAAAGGTAGTTGATGTTCTCAAGACCATAAGGGTAGTTCAAGTTCACTTAATATCTCCAATATATCAAGACAACATAAGAGTAACAAATGATTTATCCCTGTTAAAGAAGATTTATATTACTCCACTCATCCATTATTGGAAGCCCAAGTTGGTACAAACAAGACAACTCTGTTTGAGCTAGAACCAAAAAAAAAGAGAGAAGAAAAGAAAACAAGAGAAATGAGAGCAAAGATAAAAGAAGAAGAAAAGAAAGAAAAGAGAAAAGAAAAAAGAAAAGAAAACCCAAAATGGTTCAAAAAGCCAACTGAGTTCTCTTTGACCTAAGACGACAAAAGGCTTCCATTTGGTTCATAAAGACATTTTTACTTGAGTTGGTCCAACCCAACCTAAGATTCAATCAAAACCAAAGAAAAAGGAGAAAGACCATTCAGTTCTTGAAAGTTTTGTACTTGGCAGTCCTATAAGGAAGAAGGACAAAATGATCAAAGAAAAGAAAGGGTGAGAAAAATAAAAAGAAAGAAAAGTGAGAAGAAGAAAATAAACAAAGATTGTCCTAATCAAGATCCAGATTAATGCCAAGAAGATAGAAGGTATTTGGAGTCCAGATTAATTGCTCCCAATTGCCTAAAGTTCCAACAAGAAATTTGTAGTGTGAGGGTTTGTCCATTGTGTCACACCAGCTCCAATCTCAAAATGGCATTTATTTAAACCCATATCCCTCGTAGACCCCATTTCAAGCCTATCAAAGACCTGTTGATCTCTTTTGGTAGGTAGAGTCTATTAGTGGAGATAGTTTGGATAAGCATGCATATGAGATAGACAATATTTAAACTCAATGAGACCTTTGGCCAAGTAATGTGTATGTGCCTATCTGAAGTGCAACAATTCTTGCTTAAATAGAAATGATTCCCAGTTTAGTATGGTAACTAGGGTTGTCATGTTATAAATATATTAATTTGGAAAATCAAGTCCTGAGGTACATTGACATTAATTTGGCAAAGCCAACATTTGATTTCAAAATTAAAATTCAAAAAATTCAAAAAAATTTAAAATAAAAAATGTTTTTGTCATACAAAGCCTTCAGGTTAAGGGAAGTATGTTGAACCTCCAAAGGACACATTGGGCAAAGGAAATGATTATTGGCAAGGTCATGAAGAAGCTATCACCCGACATGCTATGGATGCATCCCTAACTCTGCTGCTTGGGGTCTCCACCACTCATGTTTTCATCATCTTAAAGATAAAAGCCACAAATGCAAAGATTTAAATCATTCCAATACAAGACTTGAATGAGCATCAAAAGGGAACCAATGAGAACACTTCTGTTGATCACCTCGGTCTGTGAGTCGATGGAACAACTGTAAGAATTATCATGCATATCATGCATATATAAGCATATCACATCACACTTTCTTGTCTTGTATTGTCTATTCTCTATCAAAGTGAACAGCAAACACTCTGTGAAGTGAAGAATCAAAAGAAGATATTGAATCAAGGAGGGCATGGAAAGGCCATTGCTTGAGAAGGCTCCAGTAATTTTGCAAAGAGAAGAAATGCGTTCTTGTGCGAAGAACTAGACAACAACAATCAGAGTCCGCATAGAAAAATCATGGGTTTGAGCCTATACAGGGGGTAAAGTTTCTCCTTTTCAATTTTTTGAGTTTATATACCAAATATTTTTAAACTCACTTACAAATATTTTGTCACACAGGGGGGCAAGGAGAGTATATAAGGTCCAATTAAAAATAGATAAATCTTTGCAAAAAGGAAGAACAAAAGAATAGAACAGTAGAACTCTCAAGAGAATGAAGAAGCAAAAGACAAAAGACCAATCCAGCTAAAAGAACTGAAGCAAGGGTGAAGATCCGATGTCAAAAGATGAAGATCCATTTTCAAGGATGAAGACCCAATCTCAAAGGATGAAGATCCATTTTGAGGGTGAAAAACCATAATGCATAGAATAACCGAAGCAGTCAGATTTCTCAAATGATAAAAGGTCAGTCAAACTCAATCTCGGGTCCAAGCACCCATTCTCGGGTCCAAGTACCCAAATCAATTCAAGCTCGGGTCCAAGTACCCAATCTCGGGTCCAAGTACCCAAATCGAATCCAATCTTGGGTCCAAGTGCCCAATCTCGGGTCCAAGTACCCAATCTCGAGTCCAAGTACCCAAATCAAATCCAATTTAGGATCGAGTATCCAAATCCAGTTTAGGATCAAGTATCCAAATCCGATTTCGGATCGAGTATCCAAATCCAGTTAGGATCGAGTATCCCAATCAAGTTTAGGGTCGAGTATCCAAATCCAGTTTAGGATCGAGTATCCGAATCCAGTTTAGGATCGACTATCCAAATCCAATTTAGGATCGAGTATCCAAATCCAATTTCAGATCGAGTATCCAAATCCAGTTAGGATCAAGTATCCCAGTCAAGTTTAGGATCGAGTATCCGAATCCAAGTTAGGATCGAATATCCAAATCAAGCTAGGATCAAATATCCCAATCCAATTTAGGATCGAGTATCCAAATCCAATTTAGGATCGAAAATCCAAATCCAGTTTAGGATCGAGTATCCAAGTCCAGTTGGGGTTGAGTATCCCAATCCAATTTAGGGTTGAGTATCCAAATCCAATTTAGGATCGAGTATCCAAATCCAGTTAGGATCGAGTATCCGAATCCAGTTTAGGATCGAGTATCCAAGTCTAGTTTAGGATCGAGTGTCCAAATCTCTTGAGTCCAGAACCCAAAACCTCAAAAATTAAGTCTTATTGCTTTTCACTCTCTTTCACTAAGGTTCCAGGTCATTCAAGTACGGGGCAAACTGTAGACCCTTAATTTTTTACCCAATCCGGTCCAATATGTTTTATTTAGTCCAAAATGATTTTTGTTGTCTAATTGGTCCAAAATAATTTTTATTAAATAATTTTTGCTTTAGTATCTAATTTTTATTAATAAAAAATAAAAAATAAAAAAAATAAAAGTCAAAAAATAAAAATAAAAATAAAAATCAGAGCCAAAAAAATCAGCAGAAAAAACAGTCGCACGGGCCCGTGGGCTATTTCGCTCTTCCTACGGGTGAAATCACTGTGCTATTTCGCTCTCAGGATTTTCCTGCGAGCGAAATAGAATTTCTATTTTAAACCCATATTGATCTTGAAGCATACATTTTTTTCAAAACTCTATGTTAAACTCTCTAAAATAAAAGTATAGCTATGAATGAGGAAAATGAAGAAATGAGCTGCTGTGAATGAATTGATGAAATGAACCATTTATATAGAGGAATGGCAAAGGAAAAAGACAAAATTCAAAAGGAAAACAGTAATCTCGTGAAAAAGAGAAAAAGTAAATTTTACTATTGATAAATAGTAAGTTACTATTTATAAATAGTAAATAAATAGTAATAAATAGTGCATAAACAGTGACTACACAGTAAATAAATAGGAAACTCAATTATTCAATTTAATCATTCAAATACTTGCGTGTATATAAATATTTTTGCACTTTTAAAATATTTTTACACAGGGGGTAAGGAGAAAATATGTTTATAGTAAAAATTAGCTTTTTTTTTTTTTGCAAATTCCTTTATTTTACTACTGACTACAATTAATTTTAGCTTAGGTCCAAAACCTAAATTACCATTAAGTGCAAAAATTAGCTCGGGTCCAGAATCCAAATTCCTCTTAAGTGCAGAACTTAGCTCGGGTCTAGAACCCAAATTACCCTTAAGTCCATAACTTAGCTCGGGTCCAGAACCTAAATTATCCTTAAGTCCAGAACTTAGCTTAGGTCAAAAACCTAAATTTCTCTTAAGTCCAGAACTTAGCTCGGGTCCAGAACCCAAATTACCCTTAAGTCCAGAACTTAGCTCGGGTCCAGAACCCAAATTATCCTTAGGTCCATAACCTAAAATCTCTCTTAAGTCCAGAACATAGCTCGGGTCCAGAACCCAAATTACCCTTAAGTCTTGAACTTAGCTTGGGTCCACAACCCAAATTCCTTTTAAATCCAAAACATAGCTTGGTTCCAGAACTCAAATTACCCTTAAGTCCAGAACTTAGCTCAGGTCCAGAACCCAAATTACCCTTAGGTCCATAACCTAAAATATCTCTTAAGTCCAGAACTTAGCTTGGGTCCAGAACCCAAATTATCCTTAAGTTTAGAATTTAGCTCGGGTCCAGAATCCAAATTACTCTTAAGTTCATAATCTAAAATTACCCTTGAGTCCAGAAATCGAATCGTGTCTAGAATCCAAAATCTCAGAAAAATTAAGTCTTATTGCTTTTCACTCTCTTTTGTTGTAGTCTCAAATTGTTCAAGCAGGGGGCAAACTATAGACCCTTAATTTTTTACCCAGTCTGGTCCGATATTTTTTATATAGTCCAAAATAATTTTTGTAGTATTTTAATTAAATAATATTTATTTTAATATTTATTATTTATAATTTTTAATAAAAATAAAAATGGTAAAGTTAAATAAAAATAAATAAATAAATAAAAATCGGCGATGAAAAAAATCATCACCGAAGGTGAATTGGCCACAGGCCAATTCGCTTGCAAGAATCTCCAAGAATTTTAGCCAGCGTAATTTTTCAACGCAGTTTTTTCCAAAACTAAATTCTATTTGGTTTTGGTTTCTTTTCCTAATTGGTTTTAATTTCCTTAAGCAATTAGAAGTAGGTTTATTATTTTTCCTATAAATACCTGTAGACCCTTAATTTTTGACCCAGTTTGGTCCGATATTTTTTATATAGTTCAAAATAATTTTTGTGGTATTTTAATTAAATAATATTTATTTTAGTATTTATTATTTTTAATTTTTAATAAAAATAGAAATGGTGAAGTTAATAATAATAATAATAATAATAATAATAACAATAATAATTGGCGATGAAAAAATCGGCGACGAAAAAATTTATCACCGAATGTCCAATTGGCCAGGCTAATTCACCGCAGGAAATCGAATTGGCTGGCCGCCCAGCCAATTTCACAAATTTCTTCGCCAGCTCTCGCAGTTTCCAACGCTCACAGTTTTTGAAACCAAATTCTATTTGGTTTTGATTTTTTTCCTAATTAATTTTAGTTTCCTTAAACAATTGGAATTATGTTTATGATTTTTTCTATAAATAACACTTTAAAACTCAGAATTAAGGGAATTGGATGAGGGGGACCGTAAATTAGTTTTACTGAGCCAAACTTTGGTACTTTGATCGATTGAAAATTGGACTTCTGACTGAGGAAAAAAGACAAAAAACCCTAGCAAGAGATATTAGCAACAAGCAAGCAAGCAACAATTCATCAGAGGTAGCCATACTGCCTTTCTTATTGTTCATCCATAAAGCAATTTTTAGTGGAACTAACGAACGGAGGTTTGAATCTCTATTTTCTTTATTTATTTCTTTACAGTAGCTTCATCATTCAAATTGAATTAATTGTTTCATCATATAAATTGATCAAAACCCTAAAAACCCAAAAACGTTTCTTCTAAACCTTAAAACCCTAAATTGTTTCTTCTATTTCCAAAACCTTAAAAACCCTAAAACGTTTCTTCAAAACCTTGAAACCCTAAAATTGTTTCTCTTCTGTTTCCAAAAGCTTTAAAATCGTAAATTATTTTTCTTGAACTATTTTCATCTACACCATAACTTTTTGTCCAAAATCTCCAAATGTTTTCTTAAATCTCCAAACCCTAATCTTCTTCATGTTTTCTAAAAATCCTAATTATTTTTATAAAACTCAAAACTGTTTTCTTAAATCATAAAACCAAATATGTTTTCAAAAATACCAAAAATCCTAATTCTCTCAAAACCAAAACAGTAAACCCTATGTTTTCCTAAACCCTAATCCTTAAAACCTTAAAATCTTATGACAAAAAAATCTAAGCCTTAAAACTCAATACAGTAAACCTAAAATCACAATCCAATAACCATGAATTATAAACCCTAATATCTTAAGATTCCAACACCCTAATTTCATAATGTTACCCCTAAACCCTAATTTGATTAACCAAAAAACCTTACTACTTTCTTAAATTCATAAAACCCTAATCCATTCCAATTTTCCAAAACCTTTATAGTAGCCTAAACAAATAATAATAATAATAATAATACTAAAATCCCAAAACCCTAAATGTTAATTAAAGAACTTTAAATAGAAACAGTAAACCCTAATTTGTATCTTTGCTTGCTTTATTTAATTTTAGATTTGATTATGTAGTTTATTATATGCTTTGATGATTGATTTGTTTAATTTCAATTCTTGATTTATTTAATTTATCATGGATGGATGTTTTCTTTATTGTTATTATTTGTTTGTTTTAGTGTTAAAATTGTAAGAGGTATGTTTCCACTTGTGGGTACCTCATTAGTTAAATATTATATAATTTAAATAGCTTTTCTATTTTGGACCAATGTAAAGGACATGTTTCCACTTTTTGGTGGGTGTCCTATTTAGTTTAGACATGAATGATGTAAGGACATGTTTCCATCTTCGTATGGATGTCCATTTATTTGCATTGTTTTGACATTGCTTTGATTTTAATAAAATGATGCTTTATTTTAATTGTTGCATGTAATATGAATAATATTATTATATTTAAGAATTTTATAATATTAAGACCTGCAAAGGAGGCCGGTTCCAAGGAACCAGGCATTGTGGGCGTGCTGGGCCATTTCTCACTTTCCCCACACGTACCAAGCTTTCCAAACCCATTAAGGGGTTGGGAATTCCTTAGGAATCGAGTCATCCACCCCTTTCCTTTTCCCGGCCTGTCCAGGTGGCGACTCCATTTTCTCAAAGCTTAGGACCATGTTCTCTAAGGCCCCGAGCCTAAACAGTGGCGAAGTCGCAAGAACCATTCCATCAGGAGTGGGGGCAAAAATCCCCGCTCACAATACCACAGTAAAACACATAATTAGAGGACTTTTGGACGAGACGTTGGACTTTTGATCTGGAGGAAAAAATTGTTTGATTGGATTGGAGACTCAATCATTCGATCAGCTAAAAGAAAAGCTCAAGCAAGCAAGAGACATTAATCATCAATCCATCAAAGGCAACAGCATTGCCTTTGTTATTGTTCATCCAGAAGTCAATTTTGGTGGAGCCAACTACGCAGGTTTGATCTTTAATCATAGATTATATATTCACAGTAGCTTTGTTTCTTTGATTAATAATAACATGCACACAATACCTTGATCTTTAAATATGTAGTAATTTGATCTTTATTTCAATAACTTAAATTGTTTCTTCTGTTTCTAGAAACCCTAAAAAGTACTCTTCTGTTTCCAAAAACCTTAAAAACCCTAAATTATTTCTTCTACTTCCAAAAACCTTCAAAACCCTAAAAATATTCTTCTGTTTCCAAAAGCTTTAAAACCCTAAATTGTTTTTCCCGAACTATTTTCATCTAAACCCTAACTTTTTTGTCCAAAGTTTCTAAATGTCTTCTTAAATCTCCAAACCCTAATATTCTTTACAGTTTCTAAAAATCATAATTATTTTTATAAAACTCTAAACTATTTTCTTAAATCCTAAAATCAAATATGTTTTCCAAAATATCAAAAACCCTAATTTTCTCAAAACCCAATATAGTAAACCCTAGTTTTCCTAAGCCTTAAATTCTTAAAGCATCAAAACTTTATGACAAGTTCATCAACAACCTAAACCCTAATTCTTAAAACCTCAAAATTTTATGTTAAATAAGTCTAAACCTTAAAATTCATTCCAGTAAACCTAAAATTATAATCCAGTAAACATGAATTATAAACCTAATGCCTTAAGAAGTCTAAAATCCTAATTTAATGATGTTAGCCCTAAACCCTAATTTGATTAACCAAAACCCTTACTACTTTCTTAAATTTATAAAACCCTAATCCATTCCATTTTTCCAAAATCATGCATATATATAGCATAAATTACCATGGAACAAGAAAACTTACCAGGTAATTTATATCAATACTTTGTGTATGAGATGGCATATCCAGTGCACTAGAATGAGCAAATGAAGGAGCAGTAAAAGAAGGTCCAACCTCATGATCAAATGGGCCAGCAGCCTGTAATAATCATTAAAAAAAGTCAAATTAAGTTAAGAAAGAAGCGATTATAATGAAAAATGGTAAAAGTTTACCTGAGAAGTGCTAGCCCCGAGATGTGGAACAAACTCTCCTCCCTCTCCATGATGTTCCTCTTTATCTCTATTGTCATTTTTCTTAAAAAAATTTGCGTACACCAACAGGAGATACGTCAAAGTTCAAAAGCCCAATTTGAATAAACTGGGTATAAGATGCACCCGGTGGATCATAACCATGCTGGGCCAACCACTATGCATTCTCCGGCATTGATGTAATATTTAAAGTATATTCTAAGCAACTAATCGGGATCCTCCGCTGCTCGGGACTAAAAAACCACTCATATACTCTCTCTCTGAGAAACCAACCACTAAACACAGGGCCGGCGATAACTTGGCGAGTATGTTGAAAAGGCAGTACGGCATTCATGGAGGAAGTCTAGTTTGTCCACTCTTCTGGGTTCCACCAAGACAAATTCACCTACAAAAGACCCAAGGTAAGTAAACTTTTATATAAATTTTAAAGTATACTAATTCTATTTTACCTGGTCCTAGGTTAAGCAGCTCAAGACAAAATGTTGGGTATGCACATGGTGAGAGTCGGGAACTTCTACGCGATCTGACAACCAGAAATTTAATCTCGGATACCCGACTCTCTCTCGGAAAATACCAGGCACCCTCACAAGGTTGTGCTCATATCCCCATGCCTACAACAATAATAAAGATCAAATTCATGCAAGAATAAGAATGGAATTGACATTGGTGGAAGAAGAGTACCTCGACAACCGCCATAAAGCCAACAAAAGACTTCTTATTTCGGCAAATTTTGTCAAGACCATGGTAAAGATAGGCGAGGCCAGCTTCACCCCACCCGTAAAGTTGTACCATCCTCATATAAGTAAGGGCCCGCAACACTGACAAATGGATGGCGAATTCGGTGTTGACTAAAATGGTCGACCTGAGCAAATACAACAATAATCCTCGAGCATACTGTTGGGTTGTGTCTTTGTGAATCCGTCCTTCATAGTTCATCTAATAACTATGAATTGGCTCGATTTTTATCTTGAAAGGCCCTTTAAATGATGGTTTCAAACCAATTAATTATTGAATTTCTTCAAATGTCAGAATATCATTGGTAAGAGGAACCGGAAGACTATCATACCGAATGTCAGTTATAGCAGCAAAGTCGACCGGACCAATTGTCATCTCTCCAATGGGAAAAATGAAAAGTATGAGTTGTGTCCAACCATCGTTCTGCAAGCGCCTGGATCACGCTCCAGTCTATCGGACACTCCTCGGATGATAATTACAAGATGAAGCTCTCAAAGCCGCAATCTCGAATAATCTGCCTTACCCGAGAAGGCGCTACATCATACCATTGTCGGGCTTTATAGATACACCCTCTGCCCCGAATAACACAATGATCATGCTAACACGAAGCCAGGTAAGTCAACACGAAGTAAGCATATCATTATATCAATACCACCGATTTTTGGGATAAATTAATTTATATTCTATCTACTTAAATTCTTAAATTAATATATTTTTCCTAAATTTCCTTAAAATAGTAAATATGAAAAAAAACAAATAAAAAGAAAATGAAAAGAAAAAAATAGAAAATGAAAAAAAAGAGAAAAACAACAAAAAAATTAAGAAAAAAGAAAAGAAAAGAAAAGAAAAAGAAAAGAAAAGAAAATAATAATTTGCTGTTAAAAAATAATTACCTTGCTCTTTTGATTTGAACTACGATGAAGCAGCATCCCGGGTAGTAGACCTATATTTTCATCTTCATGCCGCTGAATAAATTCCAATAACTCAGCATTAGGATGAATTCTTGATCTTGAAGCATGCATTTTTTCAAAACTGTATGCTAAACTTGAAAGGATTATAGCTATGAATACAAGTTTGCTGTGAATGAAATGAAGAAATCGGTCGTTAATATAGAGGAACGACAAAGGAAAAAACAAAATTTAAAAAGTAAATTTCACTATTGATAAATAGTAGATTACTATTTATAAATAGTAGGATACTATTTACGATTAGTAAATAGTATATGAATAGTGACAACACAGTAAATAAATAGGAAACTCAATTAATCAATTTAATCATTCAAATACTTGCGTGTAAATAAATATTTTTGTACTTTTAAAATATTTTTACACTCAGGGGGCAAGGAGAAGATATATGCATATGCATGGTAAAAATTAGCTACTTTTTTTTGCAAATTCCTTTAGTATACTACTGACTATAATTATTTTTTTTTTGCAGATAGTTAAATCTCTCTTAGTTCAGGTCCAGATCCCAAATTATCCTTAGGTCCAGAACCTAAAATCTCTTTTAAGTCCAGAACTTAGCTCGGGTCCAGAACCCAAATTACCATTAGGTCCAGAACCTAAAATCTCTTTTAAGTCCAGAACTTAGCTCGGGTCCAGAACCCAAATATCCTTAGGTCCAGAACCTAAAATCTCTTTTAAGTCCAGAACTTAGCTCGGGTCCAGAACCCAAATTATCCTTAGGTCCAGAACCTAAAATCTCTTTTAAGTCCAGAACTTAGCTCGGATCCAGAACCCAAATTATCCTTAGGTCCAGAACCTAAAATCTCTTTTAAGTTCAGAACTTAGCTCGGGTCCAAAACTCAAATTATCCTTAGGCCCAGAACCTAAAATCTCTTTTAAGTCCAGAATTTAGCTCGGGTCCAAAACTCAAATTACCCTTAAGTGCATAACCTAAAATCTCTTTGAAGTCCAGAACCCAAATTACCTTTAGGTCAAGAACCTAAAATCACTTTTAAGTCTAGAACTTAGCTCGGGTCCAGAACCCAAATTACCCTTAGATCCAGAACCTAAAATCTCTTTTAAGTCCAAAATTTAGCTTGGATCTAGAACCTAAATTACCCTTAGGTCCATAACCTAAAATTATCTTTGAGTCCAGAACTCGAACCTGGTCTAGAACCCAAAACCTCAACCATCTCAGAAAAATTAAGTCTTATTTCTTTTCACTCTCTTTTACTGAAGTCTCAGATCGTTCAAGCAGGGGGTAAACTGTAGACCCTTAATTTTTGACCCAGTCTAGTCCGATATTTTTTATATAGTTCAAAATAATTTTTGTGGTATTTTAATTAAATAATATTTATTTTAGTATTTATTATTTATAATTTTTAATAAAAATAGAAATGGTGAAGTTATTAAAAATAATAATAAAATAAAAAATAATAAAAATCGGCTACGGAAAAATTGGCGATGAAAAATTCATCGCCAAATGTCCAATTGGCCAGGCCAATCCTGCGGGCAAAATGGGCTAGAACCAATTCGCCATAGGAAATTCCTACAGAGAATTGGCTAGCCACCCAGCCAATTTCATAAATTTCTTCGCCAGTTCTCGCAGTTTCCAACGCTTGCAGTTTTTGCCAGTGAAATTTTACAACGCAGTTTTTTCGAAACCAAATTCTATTTGGTTTTGGTTTATTTTCCTAATTAATTTTAGTTTCCTTAAACAATTAGAATTAGGTTTATGATTTTTCCTATAAATAACAATTTAAAACTTAGAATTAAGTTATTTGGATGAGAGGGACCGAAAATTGGTTTTACTGAGCCAAACTTTGGTACTTTGATCGATCGAAAATTGGACTTCTGACTGAGGAAAAAAGACAGAAAACCCTAGCAAGAGATATTAGCAACAAGCAAGCAATCAACAATTCATCAAAGGTAGCCATACTGCCTTTGTTATTGTTCATCCAGAAAGCAATTTTTGGTGGAACCAACGAACGGAGGTTTGAATCTCTATTTTCTTTATTTATTTCTTTACACTAGCTTCATCATTCAAATTGAATTAATTGTTTCATCATACAAATTGATCAAAACCTTAAAAACCTTAAAACATTTCTTCTAAACCTTAAAATCCTAAATTGTTTCTTCTGTTTCCAAAACCTTAAAAACCCTAAAACGTTTCTTCCAAACCTTGAAACCCTAAAATTGTTTCTCTTCTGTTTCCAAAAGCTTTAAAACCATAAATTATTGTCCTTGAAGTATTTTCATCTATACCATAACTTTTTGTCCAAAATCTCCAAATGTTTTCTTAAATCTCCAAACCCTAATCTTCTTCATGTTTTCTAAAAATCATAATTATTTTTTATAAAACTCTAAACTTTTTTCTTAAATCGTGAAACAAAATATGTTTTCTAAAATACCAAAAACTCTAATTCTCTCAAAACCAAAACAGTAAACCCTAAGTTTTCCTAAACCCTAATCCTTAAAACCTTAAAATCTTATGACAAATAAATCTAAGCCTTAAAACTCAATACAGTAAATCTAAAATCACAATCCAATAACCATGAATTATAAACCCTAATGTCTTAAGATTCCAAAACCGTAATTTCATAATGTTACCCCTAAACCCTAATTTGATTAACCAAAAAACATTACTACTTTCTTAAATTCATAAAACCCTAATCCATTCCAATTTTCCAAAACCTTTACAGTAGCCTAAACAAATAACAATAATAATACTAAAATCCCAAAACCCTAAATGTTAATTAAAGAACTTTGAATAGAAACAATAAACCCTAATTTGTATCTTTACTTGCTTTATTTAATTTTAGATTTGATTATGTAGTTTATTATATGCTTTGATGGTTGATTTATTTAATTTCAATGCTTGATTTATTTAATTTATCATGGATGGATGTTTTCTTTATTGTTATTATTTGTTTGTTTTAGTATTAAAATTGTAAGAGGTATGTTTCCACTTTGTGGGTACCTCATTAGTTAAATATCATGCAATTTAAATAGCTTTTTTATTTTGGACCAATGTAAAGGACATGTTTTCACCTTTTGGTGGGTGTCCTATTTAGTTTAAACATGAATGATGTAAGGACATGTTTCCATCTTCGGATGGGTGTCCATTTATTTGCTTTTGTTTAGACATTGCTTCGATTTTAATATAATGATGCTTTATTTTAATTGTTGCATGCAATATGGATAATATTATTATAGACCTGCAAAAGAGGCCGGTTCCAATGAACCGGGTGTTGTGGGGGTGCTGGGCCATTTCTCACCTTCCCCACACGTACCCAACTTTCCGAACATATTAAAGGGTTGGGGATTCCTTAGGAATTGAGTCATCCACCCCTTTCTTTTTTTCGGCCCATCCGTGTGGCGACTCCATTTTCTCCGGGCTTAGGCCCATGTTCTCTAAGGCCCCGAGTCTAAACAGTGCCGAAGTCGCAACAACTGTTCCACCGGGAGTAGGGGCAAAAATTTTCGCTCACAATACCACATTAAAACACAGAATTAGAGGACTTTTGGATGAGACTTTGGACTTTTGATCGGGAGGAAAAAATTGTTTGATTGGATTGAGACTCAATCATTCGATTAGCCAAAAGAAAAGCTCAAGCAAGCAGGAGACATTAGCAATCATCAATTCATCAAAGGCAACAACATTGCCTTTGTTATTGTTCATCCAGAAGTAAATTTTGGTGGAACCAACTATGCAGGTTTGATCTTTAATCATAGATTATATATTTACAGTATCTTTGTTTCTTTGATTAATAAGAACATGCACACAGTACCTTGATCTTTAAATATGTAGCAATTTGATCTTTGTTTCAATAACTTATATTGTTTCTTCTGTTTCTAGAAACCCTAAAAAATACTCTTATGTTTCCAAAAACCTTAAAAACACTAAATTATTTCTTCTGCTTCCAAAAACCTTCAAAACCCTAAAACTATTCTTCTGCTTCCAAAAGCTTTAAAACCCTAAATTGTTTTTCCCAAACTATTTTTCATCTAAACTTTAACTTTTTTGTCCAAAGTTTCCAAATGTCTTCTTAAATCTCCAAACCCTAATCTTCTTTACAGTTTCTAAAAATCATAATTATTTTTATAAAACTCTAAACTGTTTTCTTAAATCCTAAAATCAAATATGTTTTCCAAAATATCAAAAACCCTAATTTTCTCAAAACCAAATACAGTAAACCCTAGTTTTCCTAAACCCTAAATTCTTAAAGCATCAAAACTTTATGACAAGTTCATAAACAACCTAAACCCTAATTCTTAAAACCTTAAAATTTTATGACAAATAAATCTAAACCTTAAAACTCAATCCAGTAAACCTAAAATCATAATCCAGTAAACATGAATTATAAACCTTATGTCTTAAGAAGTCCAAAACCCTAATTTCATGATGTTAGCCCTAAACCCTAATTTGATTAACCAAAACCCTTACTACTTTCTTAAATTTATAAAACCCTAATCCATTCCATTTTTCCAAAATCTTCATAGTACTCAAATTAATAATAATAATAATTTCAAAATCCCCAAAACCCTAAATGTTAATTAAAGAACCCTAAATTGAGACATAAATCTAAATTTGTATCTTTATTTGCTTTATTTAATTTTAGATTTGATTATGTATTTTGTTATATGTTTTGAAGGTTGATTTATTTAATTTATCATGGATGATTATTTTCTTTATTATTATGATTATTATTTGTTTGTTTTAGTATTAAAATTGTAAGAGGTATGTGTCTACTTTGTGGGTACCTCATTAGTTATGTATTATGTAATTTAAATTGCTTTTATATTTTGGACCAATATAAAGGACATGTTTCCACCTTTCGGTGGGTGTCCTATATAGTTTAGACATAAACGATGTAAGGACATGTTTCCATCCTCAGATAGTTGTCCATTTATTTGCTTTGTTTGGACCTTGCTTTGATTTTAATATGATGATGCTTTATTTTAATTATTGCATGTAGTATGGATAATATTGTTATACTTAAGAATTTTATAATATTAAGACCTGCAAAGGAGGCCGATTCCAATGAACAGGGCATTGTAGGGGTGCTGGGCAATTTCTCACCTTCCCCACACGCACCCAACTTTCCAAACCCATTAGGGGGTTAGGGATTTCTTAGGAATCGAGTCATCCACCCTTTTCTTTTTCCCGGCTAGTCCATGTGGCGACTCCATTTTCTCTGGGCTTAGGCCCATGTTCTCTAAGGCCCCGAGTTTAAACAGTGCCGAAGTCGCAAAAACCATTCCACCGGGAGTGGGGGCAAAAATCCTCGCTCACAAAACCATATATATATTATAATATTATAATAATTAATTATTTAATTATTTATTTAATAAATTAAAAGTCCAAAAATCCATCTTCCATTCAAAAATTATTTATTTTTAAATTAATTTAATAATTTTGAATCTATAAAATTTAATTACCAAAATACCCTTTTACTTTTACTTTTGACTTTTCTTTTAAAATGTTGACTTTTATATGTTGTATATATGTTGTGTATATATATCACATATATATTCTATTTTTTCCATTTAAAATTTCTTCATTTTTTATTTAAAACCATTAATTTAATTTATCCATTTAAATTATAATTTATTTTATCAAATTTCCAAAAATTAGAAATTTTCAAAAATTTGGGATATTACAATTCTCTCCCCCCTAAAATAAATTTCGTCCTCGAAATTACCTATTCTCAAGTCTGGAACAATTGGGGAAATTGACTCTGCATCGCCTACTCACTCTCCCATGTCACCTCCTCAGTGGCATGATTCCTCCAAAGGACTTTCACAAGTGGCACCCTCTTATTCCTCTATTCTTTAACCTCTCGTGTCAAAATCGCCACTGGTTCTTTCTCATAAGTTAGATATGATATGATATGAGATGAGTCAGACTTGTATCTCTAAAGCATCGAGACATGGAAGACATTATGAATTCGATCCAACTCAGGCGGCAAAGCTAATCTATAAGCCACTGGACCAACTCTCTCCAACACCTCATATGGTCCTATAAAATCAGGACTCAACTTCCCTTTTTGACCGAATCTCAAAATCTTCTTCCATGGAGACACCTTCAGAAACATTTTATCTCCCACACTAAACTCTATGTCTCTTCTCTTCAAATCTGAATAGGATTTTTATAGGTCTGAAGCTGCTTTTAAATGATCTCGAATCACCTTCACTTTCCTTTCTGTTACCTTAATCAAATCAGGACCGACCAATTTACCTTCTCCTACCTCATCCCAATACAAAGGTGTCCTGTATCTCCTGCCATACAAGGCCTCATAAGGAGCCATCCTAATACTGGACTGATGACTATTGTTATAAGCAAACTCAATTAGTGAAAAAATTTGTCCCAATTCCCAGTAAAATCAATGATACAGCTCCTCAACATATCATCTAGAATCTGTATCACTCTCTTTGACTGCCCATCTGTCTGAGGATGGAAAGCGGTACTAAAATGCAATCGAGAACCCAAAGCATCATGCAAAATCTTCCAAAATCTTCAAGTAAACCAGGGATCTCGATCCGACACCAAAGAAAATGGGACTCCATGCAATCTCACTATCTCACTGATATACAGTTCAGGCAACCTCTCAAGAGAATAATCCATCTGAACTGGAAGAAAATGAGTTGTCTTTATCATCCGATCAACTATCACCTAGATTGCATCATGCTTCTTCTAGGTCAAAGGCAGTCCGATCACAAAATCCATTGTCACTCGCTCCCATTTCTACTCTGGCACTGATAAAGGTTGGAGCAACCCTGAAGGAACCTGATGCTCAACTTTCACTCTCTGGCAAGTGAGACATCTGGATACAAACTCTACTATGTCTCTCTTCATACCTGACCACCAATAAGGTCGCTTTAAGTCCTGATACATCTTGGTACTCCCAGGGTGCATAGCATAAAGTGACTGATGTACTTCTTCTAATATCATCCTTTTCAATTCTACATCATCAGGAATACACAACCTATCTCTGTACCATAGACTGCCATCATCCCTCACATAAAAGTCTCGACTCTCCCCCTTCTGAAAAACCAACATAATTTTCTGGATTCTCTCATCTGCCAACTGAGCCTCCTGATAAATGCACAATTGATGATATTTTGCCCCTATTTCTTAATATGATTATTATCCAATTGAGTTTAATTTGTTTGTTCAAGTGCTTTTTAGGATCAATTTCAGGAATTCTTTGCATTTTGGGACTTATGGTCATTTCAGAGGAAATTACGGATGGAAATAGAGGAAAAGAGCAAAACTCTTCAAGTCCATGGGCGTGTCAATGGACGTGCCTTTGATACTGCCACATAGAAGCATTGACATGCCCAGTGACATGGATGTGTCACCGAGCATACCTATTACAATGACTTACAGAAGCTATGACATGCCCAGCGACATGGGCGTGTCACTGGACGTGTCTTATATTCAAATTTTCAGTACCAATGACACGCCCAGTGACATGGGTGTGTCAAGCTAAAATATCTGCACTATAAAAGCAGAGCTGAATCGCGAATTAGGGATCCGATTTTCACATTTTACAACCTAGGGCCAACTTCTAGAACATAAAACAGAGTTTAGAAGCTGAAATTGAAGGTGAAGACACATCCTATACAAGATCTAAACCAAGATTCAAGGATTCGAGTGAAGAAATACAAATTATTCGCCATGGATTGTTTGGATTCTTTTACTTATTTCTCTTGTTCTGGTTTTCTGGTTTTGAACATGAACTAATTCATTCTCTATCTAGATATTGATGAACCCTAGCTTTATTGTATGGATTGAATAATTTTATTTAATTAAATCATTTGATTGAGTTGTTTTATTCTTATGATGCTTAATAATTTATTTCCAATTGATAATAGCATGCTTATTGATTGGTTGTAATTTTCATATTATTGACTTGAGAAAGCTTGATATGAATTGAATACTCATAAGGATTGAGGATTGATTGGAGTGCTAGAGATAGACTTACAAGATCCTTTGGTTTATGATTCCTTATTCTTAATGCAAGATCTACTTAATTATGTTTGAGAAGAGATTCCAAAATTCTACTTAGTGATTAGGGATTAATTCACTTGAGAAAGGTATTAGTCTAATTTAGAGGAATGCCAATTCAACTCTATTATTTGGTTTAATTGAATTGATTTTCATAAATATATTTATGGCTAGGGGGATTCAATATCTGGGTAGTATTTTCATCATCAATCCTTTTTGCATAACACTTAATCTCTCTTTGCTTTAAGTTATTAAGTTAATTGTCTTTAATTACAAAACTTCACAAAACTATTGATTTGCTAAACAACAGTTAACATTTGCACTAGTACTTGGCCTTGTCCCCAGTGGAATGATAACTGTCACACCCCCGTACCCCATATACGCACACCGCATACACACACCCAACACGCGATATACGTATACCAGATATAGGGGTGTCACAGTTCATTTTAAAACAAACCAACCCATCCTTCATAAATATAAAACCAAGGTCACCATTGCTAAAATCCGAATAAACTAAAAACATTTAAATTACATTATAGAAATCAATAGGCATTAGTACCCAAAAGTTTATCCAAAACATTTGTTTAATAAGCAGCGGAAAATACATATGTATATATATATATATATCAAAATCAATAAGTACAAAATATGAAATTTATACATGCTGGCAGTTCATCTCTGATCTTGATGTCCACAACTATCTCTAATCTCAAGCCTAGACTTGACTCGGTCTAGACGAGCTCTCTGGCACAACCGGATCTACCCTGTCACCTGTGCGATGAACCACAATCGCGCTAAGCAGAAAGTCTAATGGCACAAACTTTGATAATAACAATAAAACTCAATGCAATACCAAATGCATAATGCATATAGATGTCACATCAATCCACTTTCTTATATTTTTCAAATATTTCATAAGCATAACTCATAACATTATATTACTCAATTGTATCATAATTCATAATTTACATTAAAACACAGACAAGCATGGGCCCAAAAAGGATATAATATGCTATTCAAATTTCAGAGTTACTGCTTTGGTCTATAATGATACCATGTGTCTAGCCCCGTAGGAATATATATATATATATATATATATATCCATGGATAATGTAACAGCCCCAATCTCTTGGACCTCAACCCGATAAACTCGATCTCATACTCTGTCACTGTCCTAATATCCTATCTCAGATTCAGAAACTCCATCTTCTTAGCATCTTTATACTCTCTCGGAGTATACTTCTGCTCAAATTCTCGCGCAGGAAATCATCATAGGTTAGGACTGGTGGATCATCCAGAGCATGTGGAACCGTCTTCCACCAATCATATGCATCTCTCTGCAGAAGAGATCTGGCATAATCAAACTTCTCTTCTAGACTAGCCTGTAATTGAATAAATATCCTCTGAACCCGGTCTAGCCACTGCTCTGCTACAGCAAGATCTGTAATACCAACAAAGTCCTCAGCCCCATACTTTCTCAATTTATCATACTGCCTCACTGGCAACTGTGGCTGCGGCTGCGGCTGTGGCTGTGGTGGCTGCGGAACTGGAGCCTGCCTCAACAACTCTACCATATGCCATACCTAGCCAGGCAGAATCTCATCAGCTGCTGGTCTCACAGGCACAAAAACAGATGCCTCGCCAACAGATATAACTCTAGCTCCATCTCTACCCTCATCTGGAGCCACACTCTCTGCACTACCCTCAGCAGCCTGATGCGGCCGAGACGCCATAACTACCTATATCTGCAAATAAAGCAGAAAATACTATATCAGAGATCAGAAACTGCCAGTGCTATTGCATGTATTACAATTTAAAACTATTTTTCAAATCCCCCATTTTCTCTCTCTATCATCCCACCTAGGTCGAGAACCTCAAACCTAGGCTCCGATACCAAAACAAATGTAACACCCTTATACCCTATATACATATAATATATATTTCCAGCATATGTAAAATACGCATATACGGTACAAAAATGGCACATAGCGGTTTACTAATTTTTTTTCACATTTCCAATTTAAAATTTCAAATTCTAAATATATAAAAATTAAATAGAATATAAAAATTCTTTACTTGTTATAAGAACCCAAAATAAATAATATATATAAAAATCTCTGGGAAAATTCGCCAGAGTTTTGTCTGTAATTTGGATATCCCAAAATTTATCAAAACACAACCTGCAAAAACAAAACACTCCCAAATATTTTCCAACCACCATCTCAACCATACTTCTCAATTTCACCAAGTTTCTCAAGCATTTATATATATAGATATATATAATTTAAAACACACTCACTCTCCCATTTTAAATACATTGACCCAAACATTCTTTATAATATACAATACGTAAAATTCAAAACATAATATATTATGCATAAAACTCAAAAATGTACAATAACATAAAAAGATATACATGTTGCTGGCAGTGTTTCTAATCTTGATAGCAACTCAACAAGCTTAACTACAAGTCTAGACCTGACCTGGTCTAGAAGAACTCTCTGGCTCAACAGGGTCACCCTGTCACCTGCGCGATGGAAATAATCGCGCTAAGCCGAAGTCTAGTGGTACAAACTTTGATAATAACAATATAACTCAATGCAATATCAAATGTAGAATGCATATAGATGTCACATCAATCCACTTTCTTATATTTTTCAAATATTTCATAAGCACAACTCATAACATTATATTACTCAATTGTATCATAATTCATAATTCACATTAAAACAAAGACAAGTACGGGCCCAAAAAGGATCTAATATGCTATTCAAATTTCAGAGTTACTGCTTTGGTCTATAATGACACCATGTGTCTAGCCCCGTAGGCAATATATATAAATATATCCATGGATAATGTAACAGTCCCAGTCTCTTGGACCTCAACCCGGCTAGACCCTTAGGCCCCAGTATCTTGGTCCTCAACCCGACTAGACTGCTACAGTTTAAAGGCTTACGACCCCAAGTCTTTTCACCCCAAAAACAACATATTTATCAGCTGGCCTGGCTTATGACCCAGTCTTTTCACCATTCCAGCATTTAGCCCGTAGGCAATCATAGGCATGCCGCCAAACCCAGAACTCTGGAAATTGAATAACATACTAGGCACACAATTTATTCATATTTCTCATTATCAATCTCTTTCTCATTTTTACATATTCAATCTAGGCACATTGCCTTATTTTCACATTTTTTTCTCACTTTTCTCATTTTTCACATCTTTCTCAATTTTCTCACTTTTCTCATTTTTATCAATATCAATTCATTTCATTATTACACATATTTCATTTTTGTATTCACAACACATTACCCAATTACTTTGGGTATTTTCACATAATATCCAAATTTCACATGTTACATAAATTAGCCATTATCAATGGCTTTTCACAATGCATTTAACACATATATGACATTACAAATGTCATAGCACATTATTCATACACAATCAATGAACCAAGTAACTTAACACATTTTTCAACCAAAATGTGTTAAGTCCAATTGTTATGCAAATATAGACATTATATTCAAAGTTTGTACATTCCTCCATTAACAACCCAAAGCAAGCTAAAAACAACCTTCAATCCAATCTTTCCAACTTGCTCTTCACCACTTGGATGAAGCAAATCAACCTCCCTCAAAGCCTAAACCAAATGTGATAACAAATAATCATTTAGTATCACATTTAATGGCATTTCCAACATCCATAATTACACATTACTCCTACAAATTTCCAAAAATTTAGCATTTCCTTACTTCAACATTAGAATTCCATTCTACTACAATTAAATTAGTGTTTTAAGTTTATTTATATTATTAAAAACATATTTTAATATATTTAAATCATTTACATTATAAAAATACACTCTTATACACAAAATCTCAAAAATGGCATAACCTTCCCCCCATTGAAGGTTTCCATTCCAACACAATCCATTACTCATTCCAAGCTTATATTCATCACTTTTAACACTAAACAACATGCTTAAACAAATAAAATCACATAATTCAACCACTTTGGAAAATCACTTTTCCAAAACCCTAAATCTCCACTTCCATTCTCAAACTCCAACCCAACACCACCAAATCCAATATTTGACTTTAAAATACTTGTTTATGAATCAAAACAACTCATTTAGAACCAATTTGCTCAATTAAAGTTCATGTTTTTAAAACCCCAATAATCCATAACCCTAAATTCTCTCTCTTCGCCATTCTTTAACCAAACTCCATCATCTCTTCAATCTAACCTTAGAATCATTGTTAACTACCCAAAATAACATCATACACACCAATTCCAATAATTATAACATACTACATCAAAATCTCAAGACTCACATAATCTCATCTTCCATGGAATTCAAAGAAAAGAGATGGAAAATTACTAATTTTGGTGGAAATCACCAAAAATCCACTTGAAACTTGTTAATTCCTTCAATTTATGGAGTATGGAAGAAGCAAAATCCTTGGTCTTCAAGTTCCCATGGAACACACGTTCTTGAAGAAGAAGAAGAAGAAGAAGATGAAGACTTTTATATTCTTTTCCTTTCATCTTTTTTTTAACCACATATATATATATATTAAAATAATTTAATATTTATTTATTTAATTTTTTTTAATAAATTAAAAGTCCTAATTTCCCTCTTTCATTCAAAAATAATTTTTTTGAATAATTTTATTAATTTTGAATTTATAAGATTTAATTACCAAAATACCCTTTTCTTTTAAAAAGTGTTGACTTTTATATGTTATGTATATTTTGCATATATATCACATATATATTCCACTTTTTCATTTAAAATTCCTTCATTTTTTAATTAAAACCATTAATTTAATTTATCCTTTTAAATTATAATTTATTTTATCAAATTTTCCAAAAATTAGAAATTTTCAAAAATTTTAGGATGTTACAATAACTCACTCATTACTTTATTACTTGAGCGACCCGTGCACTTGCGGTATTGCAATAGCATAAGTTCGCATCACCAAGTTTTTGGTGCCATTGCCGGGGACAATGATTTTCAATATTAGTAATATAATCAAGACTGTTGATTTAGTTTTTATTTTATTTTGTTTTAACATAAGTTCTTGCTTTTTGACTGTCATTCTAGGTTCTTCTTCCTGTTTATGACCCGAGCTAGCTCTTCCCAACTCATTGAATTAGATCAAGAGTTATAGGGAACATTGAGGAGAAAGCGAAAAGGAAGAAGAGGAAATAGTTCTGGCAGAGACGGAACCAAACTTTGAAGATCTCATCTTAGAAGAAGAAATGGCAGAAAATGAGCCAAGGACAATGCAAGAGTTTGCTAGGCCTACACTTAATGGGGCTGAATCAAGCATTCAAAGACCGGTGGTTGCTGCAAATAAATTTGACATAAAGACAAATGTCATTCAAATGGTGCAGCAGACTTGTCAGTTTGATGGGTTCCCAGACGAAGATCCTAATGCACACATTGAGACTTTTCTAGAAATATGTGACACATTCAAGATACAGAATGTCTCTGAAGATGCAATTAGGCTGAGGTTGTTCCCATTCATGCTCAGAGACTAACCAAAGAAGTGGCTAAAGTCTTTCCCTCCAAACACTTTTACTATCAGAAAAAATCCTAGAGAAATATTTTCCACCATCCAAGATTGCCAAGTTGAGGAATAATATTTCATTGTTTCTCCAGCTAGATGGTGAAACCCTTTATGATGCTTGGGAAAGATTCAAGGATTTATTGAGAAGATGTCCTCACCATGGGCTTCCACTGTGGCTTCAGATCCAAACTTTCTACAATGGATTGAAATATGCAAGTAAGCAGTCCATCAATGCAGTCGGCGAAGGTACCATAAATAATAAAACACCTGAAGAAGCAAGGGATTCGATTGAAGACATGGCCCTTACAAATTATCAGTGGCAAACACCAAGGGAACAAGAGAAATTAAGGGTTACTGGTTCACATCAATTGGATCTCGTCATTACTTTGACAGCACATGTGGAAGCAATGAACAAAAAGATTGATTCTTTAGCTTCTTCTTCTTCTTCGGAGAAAGTAATGCAGGTGATGTCTTGTGAATGGTGTGGGGGTGGACATCAAAGTCAAGATTGCCAAAGTGGCAACATGTTTGCTAGGCAAGAGCAAGTAGATTATGTTGGAAATATACCAAGGCAATAGCAGAATAACCCCTACAGCAACACGTACAATCCGGGGTGGAGAAATCATCCTAATTTCTCATGGAATAATCAGAATAATCCAAGACCTCCCCCTGGATTCCAGCAGCCCCAACATCAACAAGCTGCCCCTCCAAGAAAGAGTAATTTGGAGGACATGATGGAGAAATTTATAGCAGCTTCTGAAACTAGGTTTCAATAAACTGAAGCCACCCTTCGAAATCAGCAAGCCTCTATTCATAATTTGGAGAATCAGGTGGGGCAAATTGCCAAGCTGCTTAGTGAGAGACCACAAGGGAGTTTACCTAGCAACACTGAGGCAAATCCTAAAGATCAGCTTAAGGCAATTACACTAAGGAGTGGAAAAGAGATCAAGGGCAATGTGGTTGAAAAAAGAGAAGAAGTGGCAGAGAAAGGGGCTGAAGTACAAGAAAAAGAAAAAGAAGACAATCCTACTGTCACTTCAGGAGAGAAAGTTGCAATAGAAAGTGAGAAAGAGAACTAGCCACAAGAAAGCAGCCCTATAATGAAGGAATACCGACTTAGAGTACCATATCCAGCAAGATTGAACAAGGACAAGATTGATGCTCAATACGGTAAGTTCCTTGAACTTTTTAAACAATTACACATTAATATTTCATTTGCTAAAGCTTTGTCACAAATGCCTAAGTATGCTAAATTTTTGAAAGATATCCTTTCTAACAAAAGGAAACTTGAGGAATTGTCTTTAGTTCATTTGTCTGAAAAGAGTTTGACAATTTTGCAAAAGAGGTTACCTAAGAAGTTAAAAGACCCAAGTAGTTTTACCATTCCATGTTTGATAGGTAACCTTAAGGTTAAAAGTGCATTGGCTAATTTGGGGGCTAGCATGAGTGTTATGCCCTACAAAATGTTTAAAGAGTTAGGCATTGATAAACCTAAACCAACACTTATGACCATCCAACTTGCCGATAAGTCAGTAGTCCACCCTCGTGGCATTATAGAGGATGTGTTGGTAAAAGTCGAGGATTTCATTTTTCCCAATGATTTTGTTGTCATCGATATCGATGAGGATGCAGATGTTTTATTTATTCTATGTAGGCCATTTTTAAATACAGCCCGTGCCCTTATCGATGTTCATGATGGCACATTAACTTTGAGAGTGGGTAGTGAAAAAGTTATTTTTAGAATACATGATGCTATGAAACACTCACTTTCACTTGATGAGGCGAAATCATGCAATGATATTATTGAGCATGAAACCGTCAATTGCGTTACTAACATTGTTTCCAAGGATCCCTTTAAGTTGTGTTTGTTGCAGGGAAATGTTGAGGATTGAGAAGCAATGGAGCAGCTTGCTTTTCTTGAAGCAAGCAAATCATTCAAATGTCAGGCATATGAAACTATTGAGATGCCAAAGGAAGAAAAGCCAAAACCATCAGTGATTGATCCACCCAACTTGGAACTTAAGCCCCTTCCAGATCACCTTGAGTATGGATTTCTGACAGAGAAAAAGAAATTGCCAATAATTCTGAGTTCCCACCTATCTTCTGAGCAGAAGGCAAAGCTCATCCAGTTGTTACAGAAGCATAAGAAAGTGATAGCTTGGAAGATAGCAGACATCAAGGGTATCAGTCCATCCTATTGCACTCACAAGATACTGATGGAGGATGAATTCAAGCCAGTAGTGCAACTACAATGGAGACTAAACCCAAAGATGAAAGATGTGGTGAAGGCTGAAGTGATAAAACTACTTGATGCAGGGATTATATATCCAATATCAGATAGCTCTTGGGTGAGCCCAGTTCAGGTAGTACCAAAGAAAGGAGGGATGACGGTGGTCCCTAATGAAAATGATGAGCTGATTCCAACAAGAACAGTTACCGGTTGGAGGGTTTGCATCGACTACAGAAAATTGAATGATCCAACTAGGAAGGACCATTTTCCTTTGCCCTTCATTGATCAAATGTTGGAAAGGTTATCTGGGCATGAGTATTACTGCTTTTTAGATGGTCTTTCAGGCTATTTCCAAATTCTTATTGCCCCGGAATACCAAGAGAAAACTACATTTACCTATCCATATGGGACATTCGCATATCGAAGAATGCCATTCGGGTTATGCAATGCACCTGCGACTTTTCAGAGGTGCATGGTGGTAATCTTTGAAGAACTTATTGAGGATAGATATTATGGAGGTTTTTATGGATGATTTCTCAGTCTATGGCAGTTCATTTGAAAGATGCTTGGAAAATCTTGAAAGAGTCTTGATTAGATGTGAGGAAACAAACCTGGTGCTTAATTGGGAAAAGTGTCATTCATGGTTCAAGAGGGAATCGTGTTGGGACACAAAATTTCAAGCAAAGGTATTCAGGTAGATCGGGCTAAGGTAGACACCATCGAGAAGCTACCACCACCCACATCTGTAAAGGCCATCAGAAGTTTTTTAGGACATGCGGACTTTTATCGGAGGTTCATACGAGATTTTTCTAAGATAGCCCGCCCACTAACAAGACTCCTTGAGAAGGATGTGGATTTTGTCTTTGATGAGGAGTGTTTTAGAGCATTCACAACTCTTAAGGATAAATTGACCCATGCTCCAATCATGGTAGCTCCCAATTGGAATCTACCATTTGAACTAATGTGTGATGCGAGTGATTTTATAGTGGGAGCAGTCTTGGGTCAATGCAAAGAGAAATACTTCTAGCCTATCTACTATGCAAGCAAGACTTTGAACACGGCTCAAGCTAATTACACAACCACAGAGAAAGAGCTACTAGCTGTAGTTTTTGCTTTTGACAAGTTTAGATCATATTTGATCTTGTGAAAAGTGATTGTTTATACAGACCATTCAGCTTTCAGGTATTTATTTGTGAAAATTGATGCAAAGCCTAGGCTAATTCGTTGGGTCTTGTTATTGCAGGAATTTGACTTGACGATTCAATACAAGAAGGGAGCTGAAAATCTGGCAGCAGATCACCTTTCTCACTTGGAGAATCCAACCTTGGAGAGGTTTGAAGAAGGGGACATTGATGATCATTTCCTCGATGAGCAGCTGTATGCCATGGTAAGTGAGGTAAGTAGTTTGAATTTTGAAACACCGCTGTTTACAGATTTTGCTAATTATTTAGCTATTAGGGAACTTCCTAAGGACTTAACTTATCAAGAAAAGAAGAAATTCTTTTCTGATTTAAAATATTATTTTTGGGAGGATCCCTTTTTGTTTAGAATATATAAGGATCACATGATCCGAAGGTGTGTGGCATGGCCCGAAATGATGAACATTCTTATTCAATGCCACACTGGACCAGTTGGTGGTCATATGGGAGCCAACAAGACTGCTTAAAAGGTACTAGAATCAAAATTTTATTGGCCCACTTTGTTTAGGGATAGCTACGAATTTGTGAACCGTTGTGATCATTGCCAAAGGACTGGAAATATTTCATCTCGTGATGAGATGCCCCAAAATGGAATTCTAGTGTGTGAAGTCTTTGATGTATGGGGGATTGATTTTATGGAACCGTTTCCAAATTCCTTTGGTAACAAATATATTCTTGTAGCTATAGACTATGTCTTTAAATGGCCTGAAGCCCAAGCCTTCGCAACCAATGATGCCAAAGTAGTAATGAAGTTTTTGAAAAAGTAATTTTCTTGATTTGGTACACCGAAAGCAATCATAAGTGATAGGGGTACTCACTTTTGTAATGTTTAGCTCGAGAAATTTTTCAAAAGATTAGGTGTTACACATAGGTTTGCTACTCCTTACCATCCCTAAACTAGTGGCCAAGTTGAGAACACGAAAAAGGAGAAAAAAAGAATTCTAGAAAAAACTGTAGAGTGATCCCGAAAGGATTGGTCCGAGAAATTGGACAATGCTCTATTTGCTTTTAGGACTGCATTTAAAACTCCTTTGGGCACTATGCCATTTAGGCTAGTATATGGAAAAGCTTGTCATTTACCTGTAGAAATTGAACATAATGCTTATTGGGCTATAAAACATATTAACATTGATCTAGCTATTGCAGGTGAAAGGAGAAAATTGCAGGTAAATGAGTTGGATGAGTAGAGATTGCAAGCTTATGACAATGCAAGAATGTATAAGGAGCATACTAAGAGATGGCATGATGCTTGCATTAAAGAGTGGAAATAGTTTCAAGTAGGAGATTAGGTATTATTGTACAATTCGAGGCTTTGAATCTTTCCAGTTAAGTTAAAATCTCAATGGTCTGGTCCTTTTACAGTTAAGGAAGTTTTCCACTATGGAGTGGTTGAAATAACTCATCCAAAAAAAAAGGAGATTTTAAGATAAATGGGCACAGGCTCAAATTATACTTGGAGGGGGAAATACATGACTTGAAGGAGGTTTTACACCTCCAAGACTAGGGAAATTTGCCCTAAACATCCAACTAATATGTCGTTAAAGAAGTTCTTGGTGGGAGACAACCCACCATTTTATTCATTCTTTAATTTTTATGTCTTTAATTTATGTGTTTTTGGTTTGTGTCGTCAATTTTTTATTTTTATCCTTCTACAATTGGTTGGTGGTTTGTTTGCCTTGCATTCATTGGAATTTATAGAGGAAATTTGATTTTGATGGGTAAATTGAGCATATTTAAGGACACGCCCGTGTCATTGCGTGTCATTATTTTTTAGAGGCAGTAGCTACAACATGCATGTGTCATTGAGCGTGTCATTTTGAATGAGAAACAGTAGCTATGGCATGCCCAGGGACACCCCCGTGTCACTGGTCGTGCCTCAAAATAAATAAATAAATAAAATTAAATAAATAATAAAAAAAAGAAGAGCCAGCACGCCCAAAGAACACGCCCAGGCCAGTGGGCGTGTCGTTTCTTTTGTTGTCACAGTACATATGACACGCCCGTGTCAATGGGCATGTTGTTTCACAATTCATATGGACATGGTCGTGTCCATGGGCGTATCATATACACTGTCTCACATTACAGAGGGCACGCCCAGTGACACCCAGTAACACGGGCGTGTCACTGGGCATACCGACGTCTTTATAAAAGACCCGAAGCCATTTTAAATGCAAAAATAAGTTTTCTTCCTCCTTCATCTCTCATTTTCTCTCAAATTTCTTGCACTCCCACCACCGCACTCACACATCCATTCACTTTAGAAGAGATTTTAACTCTCGTTTTGCATTTTTTTGCACGGATTTGCTCGATTTCCATTTAATTCCACACGTTTTTCGCACTTTTCAGGTACGAACTGTCACTTTTATGATTTTTGTTGGTTTTCTTTTGTCTTTCTTTCATTTTTCTTATGGATTCCTTATATTATCTCTTATTTTCCTTAGAATTGCAAGATTTATGCTGCGTTTGCTTTATTTTGCTTCATTTTGATTTATCGAGATTTATGCGGCAATTGATTTATTTTGCTTTTGTTTTGATTTTGATTTCATTTTTTATTCAACATTTGATTTCTTTTTATTTAGTTTGCATTTGAATTATCAATTGCTTGATTTGTTTGTTGGGTTACGGCTATAAGGTTCATTTGTGATTCTAATTAATTATTGTCGTTTGAATTGGTTCATCGCTATTGTTGGTTAAGTGTTTGTTGGATTGGCCTAGATAATAATTTTGTCGCTTTTGTTGGTGAAGTGTTTGTTGATATAGGTTGATTAAACTTGTTTTAAATTGGCTATTGGCATTGATTTTATTGGGATTTACATTATGCTTCATCGTTATAATGCCGGTATTTTGGTAACATTATGCCGGTATTTTGTCGATGTTTCGTATCATGCTATATTTTTGTTGTTATTGAGGAATTCTTATTTGTTTTGTAGACAATGGGCCCTCACAAACAATCATCCTCCCAACTACTTGCCAAACGTGCATGAGGGGAAGGCAGTTCAAGCCAACCTATTACAAGACCAACTTCTAAGTTCATGGCAAACCACAAATGCCTTAGATTCTCAAATGCTGAGGAAAGAAAGCGATTTGAACTTTTCGGCAGCAAGGATTGGTCTCCACCTCGTGTTTTGGATTGGGACACTATGGAACTAGCTAACATTGCAGCAGATATTCAGGAACTGATCAACCAACCAGGATGGGAACAACTGTTCTCAATCAATAAGTCTGCTTACAGAGAGCTGACATTGGAATTCTACTGTACCTTTCAGTTCCAAAAGACTAAGGTTTTAATCACTGAGCCAACCATGAAATTTAGATTGGGGGAGGGGGGGCAGAGATTCCATATGAGCATTAATGACCTTGGGGTACATCTAGGGTTATACACTGCAGAGGAGGTATAGACTTTCGACTATCTAAATTTCAAGGTGGATTTCGTTAAGTATGAGGTTGTTCCCCCTCGGGTTTGGAGAACCTTTGCACCCACTGCAGATAAATATCAGCCCAAGGTATATAAGGCATCCAACTTTGAGTCCTTTCCCTGCCGAGTGGTGCACAATCTGTTAGTTCACACTCTTAACTCTTACAGCTCAGGTGAGCAGCACAGGGGTGGTGAGCCTAAGAGATCTATTTTTCCTACACTGCATGGTACAGAAGACATGGTGTAATGTCGTACATGCCATCACACACTTCTTTTATGAGTAGTCTAAAAAGGGAGCATCAGGTACTTTACATGGTGGCATATATGTCACATGACTAGCTCATCGCTTAGGTGTGTTAGATGGCTGCCTACCTATAACGGTGGATGGTTTGCCCAAATTATTAGGTATGAACACATTGAAGATACTAAACTGGGAGAAGGTAGCTGGGCGGCAGGCACCTCTTATGGATTCAGATATACCAAAGGCAGCCCCTTCTGCTCCTCCTTTAGATATACCACCACCTCCACCGACAGATTTTCCGGGTTCATCCACTGCCGCTGGGCCTTCTTCCACTGCTGCACCTTCTTCTTCTGCTGGACCATCTTTTGTCCAAACCCCTACACCCGAGACTGGCGCTAGTCAGTTAATGTTGAGTGGGATGATGACAGGAAGCCCATAGATTTAGAGCGTCAAATTTGTAGGATCGAAGGTAAGATAGGGAATATCGAGCTGAATCAGAATAAGATCTTAACTCAACAGGACCAGATGCAGCAGTTCATGCTTGAACAGACTACTTCCTTCCAAGCCATTTGGATCACGAGATCTTGAGAAGGCAATGGCTGGAACAATCCATGTTAGAGTTCTGGAGGTATTAAGGGTTTAACCCTTCGCAACCACCACCTCCACCATACTAGTCACCTGCATCTGCACCTCCAGTTGATGTGTTCGATAATGAGACCAGTGGTGATGATTCCAGTGATGCACCGATCTTTGACTAGCCCACATTTCATTTCATATTCATGACTTATTTACTATTCTTTTCTGTTTCTTTTATTTTTATTCCTGTTGGACAATTGCATTTTTCTTTAAGAACTGTTTTATCTGTTTGTTTATTTCATTTAGTTATGTCTTAACTTTGTTTATGTATTTTAGTTTTTGTTTTGAAGCAAATTCATCTTCACCATACTCTTGGAATCGTACTCATATTTGTTCAATCATGGACATGGAAGGTCATTTTTCCTCTCTCTTCATTATTTCTTGTTTTGCACACACATTGAGGACAATGTGCGTCTTAAGTGTGGGGGAGAGGTATACTTTCTTGATGGAGTTACTATTTTTTTTCATTCTTTCCATTTGATTCATTTGTCTCAATTAAGTTCTGCAAATTTTTTTTGGATTCAAGTAAGCTAGATTGTTATAATAGTGTGAATTGAAATGGTTCCTCTTTATATATTAAATTAATTTGTGATTTTCTAAATGACAATTTCTTGTTGAGGTTAACTTGGCTATCTTGATCAATTGCTGAGGATCGACTGTAATAGCTATAATTAGGTAGTGGATTGATGGGAATTGGACATATTTGAAGCTTAAAACCTTAGTTACATTTTTTAGCATGTTGTAATTCCTTAGATTCTTAAGTCGGACTTAGTATGACACCTTTAATATCTTAAGTTACTGACCCTTGAAAAAAATAAATAAATAAATAATTCTAATAAAAGGAGCTTTGAAAATTTATCCCTGCTCCACTGATTTTTACTCTTGAATTAAAATAAATGAGTTGGAATCATGAATAGTGCTAGTAGCCATTTGAACGGTGATCTGACTGAGTAATCGGGGGTCGGTATCACAAATGTTTACCTTCACGTCAAAAGGTTAGTATCAGTTCAAACAAGTTGAGCTCCTTAAAATGTATATATATGTTTATATACAAAAAAAAGGGGGGTTAAAGAACTTAAGAGAAAATTTACATTTTTCGTACTTGGTTCATGACTTTTGGATTATCTAGAATTTTATGCTCAATCTTTTAACTCTGGATTTTTAGGTTTTAGATATGTAAAATTTTTATTTTGAAACTTCTTGATTTAGCTGTCATGATTGTGAATTAGTTTTTAGTTGAGAACGTCGGGTTTCCTGATTCAAGTATTGTCAAACTTTTCTTTTCTTTTTGAATATAGAGGGGTTCATCATTTCTACTTATTATAGTGATTTAGTTTGCTTGAGGACAAGCAAAAACTCAAGTGTGGGGGAATTTGATAAGTGCACAATTGATGATATTTTGCCCCTATTTCTTAATATGATTATTATCCAATTGAGTTTAATTTATTTGTTCAAGTGCTTTTTAGGATCAATTTCAGGAATTCTTTGCAATTTGGGACTTATGGTCATTTCAGAGGAAATTATGGATGGAAGCAGAGGAAAAGAGTAAAACTCTTCAAGTGACATGCCCATGGACATGGGCGTGTCAATGGACGTGCCTTTGATACTGCCACACAGAAGCATTGACACACCCAGTGACATGGGCGTGTCACCGAGCGTGCCTATTACAATGACTCACAAAAGCTGTGACACGTCCAGTGACATGGGCGTGTCACTGGATGTGCCTTATATTCAAAATTTCAGTACCAATGACACGCCCAGTGATATGGGCATGTCAAGCTAAAATATCTGCACTATAAAAGCTGAGCTGAAGCGCGAATTAGGGATCTGATTTTCGTATTTTACAACCTAGGGCTGACTTCTAGAGCACAAAAGAGGGTTTTAAAGCTGAGATTGAAGGTGAAGACACATCCTATACAGGATCTAAACCAAGATTCAAGGATTCGAGTGAAGAAATACAAATTATTCGCCATGGAATGTTTGGATTCTTTTACTTATTTCTCTTGTTCTAGTTTTCTGGTTTTGAACATGAACTAACTCATTCTCTATCTAGATATTGATGAACCCTAGCTTATTTGTATGGATTGAATAATCTTATTTAATTGAATCATTTGATTGAGTTGTTTTATTCTTATGATGCTTAATAATTTATTTCCAATTGATAATAACATGCTCATTGATTGGTTGCAATTTTCATATTATTGACTTGAGAAAGCTTGATATGAATTGAATACTCACAAGGATCGAGAATTGATTGGAGTGCTAGAGATAGACTTATAAGATCCTTTGGTTTATGATTCCTTATTCTTAATGCAAGATCTACTTAATTATTTTTGAGAAGAGATTCCAGCATTCTACTTAGTGATTAGGGATTAATTCACTTGAGAAAGGTTTTAGTCTAATTTAGAGGAATGCCAATTCAACTCTATTATTTGGTTTAATTGAATTGATTTTCATAAATATATTTATGGCTAGGGGGATTCAATATCTGGGTAGTATTTTCATCATCAATCCTTTTTGCACAACACTTAATCTCTCTTTGCCTTAAGTTATTAAGTTAATTGTCTTTAATTACAAAACTTCACAAAACTATTGATTTGCTAAACAACAGTTAAAATTTGCACTAGTGCTTGACCTTGTCCCCAATGGAACGATAACTCACTCACTACTTTATTACTTGAGCGACCCGTGCACTTGTGGTATTGCAATAGCATAAGTTTGCATCACCACCTCCCTAATATAATCCAACAAGACTGGCCTCAACTGCAACTGAGCCATCAAAGCACCATCATCACAAGACTCAAATATAGCATGCAATGCTCTCAACTCAACAAGCAACGAAAGCGAATAAGCAGTCAAACCTGCCAAAGACTTCTGACTCAAGGCATCAGCAACATCATTTGCCTTACCAGGATAATAATCAATCAAACAGTCGTAGTCTTTAATCAACTCTAACCATTGTCTCTTCTGAAGATTTAGCTCTCTCTGAACACTCAGGTATTTCAAACTCTTGTGATCCTTATAAATGAAACATTTTTCCCCATACAAGTAATGCCGTCAAATCTTCAAGGCAAAAACTATGGCTGCTAATTCCAAATCATGCATCGGGTAATTCAGCTCATGTGGCTTCAACTATCGAGAGGCATAAGAAATGACTCTACCCTCTTGTATCAGAACACAATCTAAACCACTATGTGATGTATATCACATATGGTTTACCTTCCAAAGGTAGGGTAAGGACAGGAGCCTGAGTCAACATCTCCCTCAGCTGCTCAAAACTCACCTGACATCGATCTGTCCACACAAATCTAACTCCTTTCCGTAGCAATCTGGTGAGTGGAGTAGCTATCATAAAAAAACCTTTCACAAATCGACAATAATAGCCTGCCAATCCCAGAAAACTTCTAACCTCTGTCACTGTCTTTGGTGGACTCCAATTCAAGATAGCCTCAACCTTACTCAGATCAATTCTAATACACTCTGCTAAAACCACATGACCAAGACCTGATCGAGCCAGAACATACACTTAGACAGCTTAGCATACAACTGCTTCTCTCTCAGAGTCTGCAATACAATCCGCAAATGCCTATCATAATCCTCCTCATTATGCGAATACACCAAAATATCATCAATGAAGACCACCACAAACTGATCTAAATATGGTCTGAATACCCTGTTCATCAAATCCATAAAAGCTGCTGGTGCATTCGTCAATCCAAAGGGCATCACTAGAAACTCATAATGCCCATACCTTATGTGAAAAGCTGTCTTGGGTACATCCACATATCTAACTCTTGACTGATGGTATCCTGATCTCAGATCAATCTTAGAGAATACTAATACTCCCTTCAACTGATCAAAGAGATCAACTATCCGAGGCAAAGGATACTTGTTCTTGATGGTCACCTTATTCAACTACCTATAATCAATATACAATCTCAAGGTGCCATCCTTCTTCTTCACAAACAATATAGGTGCTCCCCACGGGGACACACTAGGATGGACGAACCCTTTATCCAACAACTACTGCAACTGCACCTTCAACTCTCTCAACTCAGTAGGTGCCATCCGATAAGGGGTAATAGAGATAGGAGTGGTACTAGGCAACAAATTGATACTTAACTCCAGTTCTCTCTCAGGAGGTACTCCTGGCAACTCATCAGGGAAAACATCTAGAAACTCAGCAATTGTGGGTATACTGTTAAGCTGGGATCCCACTACTCTAGTATCTACAACATGAGCAAGATAAGCCTCACATCCCTTCCGAATCATCCTTCAAGCTAAAACAGTTGAAACAAACATGGATGAAAGATACCTCTACTCACTAGATACCATCACATCCCTACCATCACGTGTTCTCAAAGTAATGCATTTCTTATGACAGTCTACCATAGCCCCATGCTTGGAAAACTAATCCATACCTAAAATCAAATCATACTCCTTGAAAGGCATCCCAATCAGGTCACCGAGAAACTCCTCATCCTGAACAACACATGGACTATCTTTGTGACATTATGCCCTAAAGGATTTGTGACCAAAACATCAAATCATAAGGACTCATAATACAAATCACTCACAGGCAAGATGGATGCACTGATATAAGAATGAATAGACTACCCATGGTCTAATAATACAAGAACTGAAGTACCAAATAAAGTAAAAGTATCAGCAATATCAGCTGAAGCATCCAGCTGCCTCTGAATCACATAAACCCACTGTGATGGCCCTGCCTCATCTAGTCTACTGCCTTTGGCTGTAGAACCTCCTCTCTGACTAGTCCCAGATCAACCACCTCTACTAAAACCTCTGCCACCACAACCCCCTCTGACACTGGGTCAAGAAGTTGCAGTATCTGCCTATCTATCCTCTGGTGACTCTGGAAAATCTCTGATAAAATGGTCTGACAACCCACATCTAAAACACACTCCCTAAGCACCTCTCCACCAGTAGATACCTCCGTGTGCTTTACCACAATGAACACAAGTAGGTGGAGTAGGCCTCTGAGCCACTGGGGTCGGTGCACTAGCCACTGAAACTGCATGTCTCTGTCTCTATCTCTGCTGCTATACTGACCTACCAAAATGCCCTTGACTCTTACTGAACCTCTAAAAATATCCCCCTCTCTTCACTGATGAAGACCCTGCCTCACTCTGGGGTCTCCTAGCTCTAGTCTCCTCAACCCTAGCAACTACTGTAAGACTCTGTACTCTCTCTACACTCCTGGCAGCTGTAACCAACTAAGAAAAATTTTGATATTGAGAAACTCTGCTATGATACACATGATAGAGGGTCTCAATCCCTCCTCAAATCTCATGCACCTGTCAAACTCATCAGAAATGATCCCACCAACATAATGACTCAACCGGATAAACTCGATCTCATACTCTGTCACTGTCCTGGTATTCTATCTCAGACTCAGGAACTCCATCTTCTTTGCAACCTTATACTCCCTCGGAGTATACTTCTGCTCAATTTCCTACAGAAAATCATCATAAGTCAGGACTGGTGGATCAGCCACAGCATGTGGAACCGTCTTCCACCAATCATATGCATCCCTCTACAGAAGAGATCTTGCATAATCAAACTTCTCTTCTGGACTAGCCTATAACTGAATGAACACTCTCTGAACCCTGTCTAGCCACTACTCTACTACAGTAGGGTTTATAGTACCAACGAAGTCCTCAGCTCTGAACTGGAGCCTGCCTCAACAACTCTACCATATGCAGTACCCAGCGAAGCAGAATCTCATCAGCTGCTGGCCTCACAGCCACAGAAATAGATGCCTCACCAGCAGACACAACTCTAACTCCATCTCTACCCTCATCCGGAGCCACACTCTCTACACTACCCTCAGTAGCCTGATGCGCTCGAGACACCATAACTGCCTATACATGCAAACGCGGTAGAAATTACTATATCAGATATCAGAAATTACCAGTGCCAGTGCATGAATTACAATTAAAAACTATTTTCAAATCCCCCATTTTCTCTCTCTATCAACCCACCTAGGTCGAGAACCTCAAGCCTAGGCGCTGATATCAAAATAAATGTAACACCCTTATACCCTATATACATACAATACATATTTCTAGCATATGTAAAGTAAGCATATACAGTACAAAAATATCACGGACCAGTTTAATAAAAATTTATTTCACATTTCTGATTTAAAATTTCAAATACTAAATATATAAAATTAAATAGTATATAAATATTCTTTACTTGTTATAGGAACCCAAAAAGAACATTTTATATGAAAATCTCTGGAAAAAATTCGCTAGAGTTTTCTCTGTAATTTAGTCATTCCAAAATTTATCAATTACACAACCTGCAAAAAGAATACACTCCCAAATAATTTTAAATCACCATCTCAACCATACTCCTTAATTTCATCAAGTTTCTCAAACATTTATAAATATATATATATATATATTAGAACACATTTACACTTCCATTTCAAATAACTTAACCCAAACATTCTTTATAGTTTACAATACATAAAATCCAAAAACATAATATACTATGCATAATACCTAAAATATACAATAACATAAAATATATACATGCTGCTGACAGTGTTTCTGATCTTGATATCAACTATATAAGCACAAACATAAGTCTAGACCCAAACTGGTCTAGAAGAACTCTCTGGCTCAGCTGAATCTACCCTGTCACCTGCGCGATGTAAATAATCATGCTAAGCCAAAAGCCTAGTAATACAAACTTTGATAATAATAAAAATCAAATGCAATGCCAATGCACAATGCATATGGATATCACATCATTCCATTTTCTCATACTTTTCAAATATTTCACAATCCACAATTCTCATAAAACAAACACAAACATGGGCCAAAAGATAACTAATATTCTATTCAAATTCCAGAGTTACTGTTTTGGTCTATAATGACACCATGTGTCTAGCCCCGTAGGCAATATATCAATGTAATAATCCAACTAGGTCTGAGCTTACGACCTGATTATTTCACCCAGCCTAGCTTTAAAGACTTATTTTTGAGGCTTACGACCTAGTCATTTCACCACAAAAATATTTTCATAGTGACGCCCAACGTCTAGCTCGTAGGCAAATTATATGCATGCTGCCAAACACAGAACTCTGAAAATTGAATAACATACTAGGCACACAATTTATTTATATTTCTCATTTATATCAATATCAATTCATTTCATTATGTTTCCACATATCTCATTACATTATACCACACTTTTGCATTTACAACACATTGCCCAATTACCTTGGGTATTCAACATAATTCACATATTAATCACATTTAATGTAATCTACCCAATACCAATGGCTTTTCAACAATGCACTTAACACATATATGACATTACAAATGTCATAGCACAGTATTCATGCATAACCAATGTATCAAATAGCTTAACACATTTTCCAACCAAAATGTGTTAAGCCCAAATGTCATGCAAACATAACCAATGTATTCAAAGTTTGCACTTACTTCAAATAGCAACCAAAACAAGCTTAAAACAACCTCCAATCCTATCCTTCCAACTTTCCCTTCACCACTTGGATGAAGCAAATCAACCTCCCTCAATGCCTAAATCAAATATGATAGCAAATAATCATTTAGTATCACATTTAATGGCATTTCCAATATTAAACCATAATTAAACATCGCTCCTACAAATTTCAAAAATTTAGCCTTTCCTTAGTTTAACATTAGAATTCCATTCTATTCCATTTAAATTAGTGTTTTAAGTTTATTTATATTATTAAAAATATATTTTAATACATTTAAACCATTTACATTACAAAAACACACTCTTATACACAAAACCTTAAAATGGCATAACCTTCCCCCATTGAAGTTTTGTCATTCCAACACAATCCATTAATCATTTCAAGCTTATATTCATCATTTTTAACACTAAACAACATGCTTAAACAAATAAAATCAAACAATCCAATAACTTTAAAAAATAACTTTTCCAAAACCCTAAATCTCCACTTCCATTCTCAAACTCCAACCAAACATAACCAAATCCAATATTTGATTTTAAAATACATGTTTATGCACCAAAACAACTCATTTAGAACTAATTTGCACAGTTAAAAATCATGATTTCTCAAACCCTAAAAATCCACAACCCTAAATTCTCTCTCTTCACCATTCTTTATCAAAACTCCATCATCTCTTCAATCCAACCTTAAAATCATTGTTAACTACCCAAAATAACATCATACACACTAATTCCAATAATTATAACATACTACTTAAAAATTCAAATTCACACATAATCAAAATTTCCATGGAATTCAAAGAAAAGAGTTGGAAACTTACCAAATTTGATGGAAATCACTAAAAATCCACTTTAAACTTATTAAATCCTTCAATTTGTGGAGTATGGAAGAATAATAACCTTGGTCTATGCTCCCATGGTGGTTTGGCCTTGATGAAGAAGAAGAAGAAATAAAGACAACTTTAATTTCTCTTTCCTTTCATCTTTTATTTTAAACCATATATATATATATTATATTATTTTAATAATTATTTATTTATTTATTTATTTAATAAATTAAAAGTCCAAAAATCCATCTTCCATTCAAAAATTATTTGTTTTTGAATTAATTTAATAATTTTGAATTTATAAAATTTAATTACCAAAATACCCTTTTACTTTTACTTTTGACTTTTCTTTTAAAATGTTGACTTTTATATGTTGTATATATATCACATATATATTCCATTTTTTCCATTTAAAATTCCATAATTTTTCATTTAAAACCACTGATTTAATTTATCCATTTAAATTATAATTTATTTTATCAAATTTTTAAAAATTAAAAATTTTCAAAATTTTGAGATATTACAGGTATGTTCCCTAAATTTATCTATTTAACACAGCGTACTAAGCTTGGATGATGATTGTTTATCCTTCATGATGAAGCCTAGTAACTCTTGATTCTAGCAGCTCTAATGGGTTAAAATTAATATTTTTGCATGCATGATTATTTAGTTACAAATATCACAACAAGCTTATTTTTTTCAACATTAAACTTTAAATCTTATTTTCATAAACTTCAAACCATTCCGGTATACTTAACCCATAAACCCTAAATTCTATTTTCTTAAAACCTAAAACCCTAATTAATTTTTTTTTCTCAAATGACACAGTAGCTTACTATTTTTAAAATAATAATAATATCAGTTTTGTAAATCTAAACCTACAAAACCCTAATTTCATTCAAGAAATCCTAATTCAAGATGTAAACTTAAATTTTTATATTTATTGCATTATATGAATTAGATGCATAATTTATTATGTCTTAATGAATGGTTATTTTTGTTTAACCTTTGATGAAATATATATTTATGATGAATGATCGATTATTTTTATTGATTTATTTTAGTTTCAAGAATTGTAAGAGGTATGTTTCCATGATTAGGTACCTCATTAATTGAGCATCATGTAATTTGGTTTATCTTAAACTTTGGGATCAATGTAAAGGACATGTTTCCACCTTTCGATGGGTGTCCTATTTAGTTTTAGACATGGATGATGTAATGACATATTTTCATCCTCGGATGGGTGTCCATTTATTTATTTTGTTAAGATATTATTGTAATGTCAATAAAGTAAATATTTATTCTTATGATCGCATGTAGTATAGATAATATCATTATAATTAAGAATTTTATAATATTAAGACCTAAAAAGGAGATCGGTTCCAATGAACCAGGAGTTATGGGGGGTGCTGGGCCATTTCTCACCTTCTCCACACGTACTTAACTTTTCAAACCCATTATGGGGTTGGGAATTCTTTAGGAATTGAGTCATCCACGCCTTTCTTTTTCTCGGCCCGTCTAAGTGGTGACTCCATTTTTTTTTGGTTTAGGCCTGTGTTCTCTAAGGCCCTAAGCCTAACAATACCGAAGTCGCAAGAACTATTCCCCATTGGAGTGGGAGCGAAAATTCTAGCTCACAGTGGCGACTCCACTGGGGATAAGAGAAGTTGATTCCATTGGTCTTTGTATTATTTTATTCTTTCTTATTATGATATTGTTCATTGCATTATTTAGATTGTATCATGTTCATAAGTTAGGATGCCCATGTTACCCATGTTGTGTTATGTAAGGGATACCATACTTTCACTCAAGGTATGGAGATCGAGCATGGCATAACCACTCATAGCTTTGTACATTTTGATATATACTTGCTATGGGAGCCTAAGCCTTTCAACCCAAAGACTAAAACTCATGTAATTAGCCTATTTACTTTCCTTAGATTTTTACCCCAAATGCTTGTTGATTGACTATGGTTAATTTATCTTGGTTTAAATCATGGCTTATTTGGTTTGTTCTTTTTTTTAATATGACCTAATTACATTGTGAGCTCAAATAATTTTTTTCCTCTAAATCCAAAAGACCAAAGCTATTTTAAAAATTTTCAAAATGGTCTTTGGACATAAAACTTTTCTAAAAACAAGTCAAAAATTCTTTTCTCATGACCCAAATACAAAGGCCAAAATCCATTTTTTCTAAAATATTTTTACAATGGGCTTAGAAATAAAATTATTTTCACAACCTTTTTAAAGAGCTTACCAATATTTAGGTCAATTATGAAAGTACTAAAAATCAATTATGAGCCTAGTTTATACTAAGAATTATTAATCATGGGCTTGCTTTTGGCATCAATCATCAGTCACTTTTTCAAGTGAGAAATCTATTTATAATAAAAGCTACTTTAGTTTATTAGATGGATTAAAACCTAATTAATGGGAATTATCATGAACTGATTTTCATTTTTAAAAATCTAACTATTGGTTGAAACGTCTGAGGAAATTATTTGAAAATAAGATACCTCATGTTGGTATTCTGTTAACCATTTACCTAGGAAAATAGACTCGTCATTCGTGTATGTGAAAGTTCTAAGGTTGGAAGGGACGTCCTAATTGTCTTTGTTTGTTTGTTGTTTGTGCATGCATGCATACATGCATTTGCATCTCATATCATTGATCCTCTCTAGCTCAAAGCCTTGGATTACAATAGTTCAAAAGCCTATGACAATCTAAACTACGCCGGTGATGAAGAATCCAACAGCAACTCAGTTAGCTTCTCACCAAAAGCATTGGAACTTGAGCATATTCAAAAGATGTTGGATGACGCCCTTGAAGTTAAGATGGAAGAACTAATGGGGGCCCTAGCTGAGATCATAAAGAGTCAAATGGTTATAATATTTGGAAACACTGCTGAAGAATCCACAAGCACTAAGAAAGACAAGGGAAAGGCTAAAGTTGGTGAAGTAGATTTTGATGATAACAAGGTAGTCATTGATGATGATGACGATTGGGCTTAATACTTTCAAGATCCTCAAGACAAGAAGAAGGAGCCAAATGTTGTTGAAAGATTAGCCGTGGAAAAGACTAAAACTTCAAATGTTGAGAAGTTGATCGCTGACTTGGAAAAGAAGTTTGAAAAGAAGCTGAAAACCAAAGAAATGTCTGAGGTCGACAAGTTGTTTGAGCAAGATGAAGAGGTTTTGTACAAGTTCAAGATGCCATCTTTTACAAAGTTTGATGGACTGAAAATCCTCACCTCCATGTGAAGCAATATATCACTACTATGCAGCCTACCCGAGCTACTAAGGCTCAAACTCTAAGGTATTTTATGCTCTCATTCGACCCTGTTGTCCAAAACTGGTTCAACACCTTAGAGAAAAATACTCAAAAAGATTGGGATATGCTATACAAAGATTTCATTCAATAGTATGGGTATAATATCGAGCCGGAAGTTACCTTGATGGAGGTAGAGACCATTAGGTAAAAACCAAATGAGAACTTTATTGATTATGTAAAAAGGTGGAGAAACAAAGCTGCATTGCTCAAGAGGAGGCCTGATAAATCGGACCAAATCAGGATGATTGCGAGAGGCATCCTGCCCAACCTTCGTGAGAGGCTATCTCACACCCTTATAAAGGATTTCAAGGACCTCTTGCAAGCTGGTTTGCAAATTGGAGAGTGGGAAAGGGAGAAGAACCACTTTTCGGCAAGAAGGAATTAGAAAGGAAACTATCAGTCAGGTAATCAAAGCACCCAAAAGGAAGTTGATGTTAATGTAATTGGTCAAGGAAGTAGAAGTCAATTTTCAGAGTTGGGAAAATCTCTGTCTTGGGTTTTTAAGAAGCTACAAAAGAAGGGACTATTATAGTCATTGGCCCCTCGGCCTTTGCCGAATCCTTTACCCCCAAAATTTGATACCGGAGCCTTTTGTCAGTTTCATCATACTCAAGGACATGAGATAGATAGATGCACCCGATTAAGGCATGAAATCCAAGACCTGATCGACAGTGATAAGCTGCCTGAACCTGATAAGCCTAATACAAAGGACAATCCTCTGCCTAGGTTTAATAGAGTGCCACCACCAGCGACCTTCATGGTAGGAGGAGGATTGGAGGAAGAATCTGTCTTATCTTCCTTTCAAGATGAGAGTATTAAAGATGTGGAATGAGGAGAAATTTTATTCAACAAACTTCCCTTAGCTTTAAGTGTTGCTCTTTTTATTTTGATTTCTTTAATATTTAGAGGGTGTTTCTTAAAACTGGAGCTTTTCAGCTTATTGTGAATAAGTGACTTTTAGATTATAATCAGATTAAAAATAAGTAGTTAAGTGTTTCTGTAAACTAGTTAATAATCAGCTGATAATCAATTTATAATCAGTTTTTAATTGCAGAAACTGTTAAAATGACCAAAATGTCCCTGAGTTTATTTATTGTATAAAAATGATTTTTTAAATATCAATTCAAAATTTATTTTTCAATAATAATAATAATAATAATAATAATAATAATAATAATAAAATTTATTTAAGAAGAAACATAAAAAAATTTTGATGGGAACTAAAGTGTATAGGGTGGGCAAATTTAGAATATTGAAGATTAGGTAGGGATAGCATGGTCTTTTACTTGGTCAAAACTGCTTAAAAAATAAGTGCTTAAAAAAAGTAGTAAAACCCAACTTTTAAAAAATTGATTAAAATCATATTATAATCTACTATTTAAGTTTTCAAAAACACTTAAATAAAAAACTTATAATCTAAAAACTGCTTATAATCAGTTTTGACCAGCTTTTAAGTTTTGAGAAACACCCTCTTAATGGGACAATTATATTTTTCAAATTATGTTTGTTTGAATAAATTATTTTCATCAAAATTTTCATGGTCTTTGTTCATTTCGGTGTCTAACCAATGATGAACCTACCTTGATATTTATAAATTGGCATTTCTATGCATCATGGACCGAATGACTTTACTAAGCGAGGAAATTTTTTGTTATAGCATTGAGTTGTGTATGCTTACTTAGAGAGGGCTCCTGCATAATGACCTTTGTCTAGATCCTAGTCAGTCTTAGAACATTTTTTGACAAACTTTCAAGCAAAATTGAACTCTGCTTATTTAAGGGAGAGATGATCTAGACATTTTTTGGTAAGCTAACAACTAGTATCCACCCAATTAAATATCAATCCCCAGTTGTCCCTTTGAGCCTTCATAAGATTTCAACTTTCTCGTTATTTACTGGTAAACCCAATAACCTATCCTAGCTGTTGTGACTTCTATGACAAATCTAATAATCACAAGGTGAAGAGGCAAGAAGATAAAAGAAGGGAATGCATAGTCAAGACTATAAAGGTAGTTGAAGTTCATAATATTAGACCTAATAGTTCCAATTTATTAAGATGACATTAGGACAATAAATAATTTATCCTTATTGAAATAAGACTCACTCTACTCCACTCATCCATAAACAAAAGTATAGAATGGTGTAAGCGAGATAATCCTTTTGGAGCTAAGACCCAACACAGAAAAAAAAATAAAAGAAAAGACAAAGAGAGAAAAAGCAAAAAAAAAATTTTAAAAAAGAAAAAAAACGGGTCCTAAGTTTGTGCGGAATCAAAAGGAAAAGAAAATACAAATGGCAGTCCAGAAAGCCAACTGGGTTTTCCTTTACCTAAAGCAGTAGAAGGCAAAAATAGTTTGACTTAAATTGGTCCAACCTAATCAGAAATTCAACCAAAATTAGAGAGATAGAAGAAAGGTCATATAGTGCTTGAAAGTCCTATACTTGATAGTCCCGCAGGAAAGAAGGGCAAAATAATAAAGAAGCTAAAAAATAGAGAAACGAAAAAGTGAGAAAAAAGAAAAGAGAGAAAAGGAAAAGAAGAAAAGGAAAGGAATATGGGTACCAAATTTTTTTACAAAGGAAAAGAGTGTCCTAATCAAGATCCAAAGATCCAAATTCATCTCAAGAAAAAAGAAGAATGTTCAAAGCTCTATCTTTTCATGCTTCCAACTCTCTAAGCAAGAAATTTGTAGTGTGAGGGTTTGCCTATAGTGTCACAACTACTCCAACTTACAAATGGCCTTCATTTAACCCATGACCCTTATAGACCCCATTTCAAGCCCATTAAAGACAAGTTGATCTCTCTTGGTAGGTAGAGTCTATTAGTGGAGATAGTTTGAATAAGCATGTATATGAGATAGATAATATTTAAACTCAATGAGACCTTTGGCTAAGTAATGTGTATGTGCCTATCTGAAGTGCAACAGTTCTTGCTTAAATGAAAATGATTCCCGAGTTTGGTACGGTAACTAGGGTTGTCATGTTATAGATATGCTAATTTGGAAAATCAAGTCCTGAGGTAAATTGACATTGATTGGCAAAGCCAACATTTGATTTCAAAATCAAAATTCAAAATTGAAAAAAAAAAAGAAAAAAGAAAAAAAAAGAAAAAAAAATCGTATAAAGCCTTCAAGTTAAGGGAAGTATGTCGAACCGTCGAACCTCAAAAGACACATTGGGGCAAGGTAAATGATTATTGGCAAGGTTATGAAAAAGCTACCAACTAGCATAATAAATCATAGTTTGAAATGGATGTATCTTTGTCTCTGCTGCTTGGGCCTCCACAACTCATGTCCTCAACATCTTGAAGACAAAAGCCATAAATGCGAAGCCTTCTGTCATTCTAGTACAAAACCTGAACGAGCATCTAGAAGGAGTCAATGAGAACACTTTAGCTGATCACCTCAATCTGTGAGTCAATGGAACAACTATAAGTATCATTCATGCATATCATGCATACATAAGCATATCACATTGCATTTTGTTATCTTGTGTTACCTATCATTTTTCAAAGTAAACAAAAATACTCTATGAAGCAAAGATGAAGCAGATATGGAATTAGGGGGCATGGAAGGCCCATTGCTTGAGAAAGTTTCAGTCATTCTGCAAAAGAAGAAATGTATGCTTGTCCAAAGAACTAGACAATATACAAACATTAATATAAACCTGCATGGGAAAAATCATTGGTGTGAGCCTACACAGGGGGCAAGGTTGCAAGGAGAAGATATAAGGAGCTAGCAAAAGTGTAAAGAAAGAACAAAGAAAAAAAGAAAAGAAAAGAAGAAAATTAGAACTCTCAAAAGAATGCAGTTCCAAAAGATAAAAGATCAGTCCAGCTAGAAGAGCTAAAGCCAATATAGGACAAAAGTCAAAAGGATGAAGATCTGATTTCAAGGGTGAAGACCCTATTCCAAGGACGAAGATCTGCTTTCAAGGGTGAAGACCTAATGCCAAGGATGAAGGTCCAATTTCAAGGGTGAAGACCTGATTCCAAGGATGAAGATCCGCTTTCAAGGGTGAAGACCCGATGCCAAGGATGACGGTCCAATTTCAAGGGTGAAGACCCGATTCCAAGGATGAAGATCCGCTTTCAAGGGTGAAGACCAGATGCCAAGGATGAAGATCCAATTTCAAGGGTGAAGACCCGATTCCAAGGATGAAGATCCTTTTTGAAGGGTGAAGACCCGTTATCAAGGATGAAGATCTGCTTTTAAGGGTAAAGACCCGATCTCAAAGAATGAAGATCCATTTTGAAGGGTGAAGACCCAATTCCAAGGATGAAGATCCATTTTGAAGGGTAAAGACCCATTACCAAGGATGAAGATCCGCTTTCAAGTGTGAACACTCAATCTCCAAGGATGAAGACCCATTTTAAAGGGTGAAGAGCCGATGCCAAAGATGAAGATTTGCTTTCAAGAGTGAAGATCTGATGCCAAGGATGAAGGTCCAATTTCAAGGGTGAAGACCCAATTCCAAGGATGAAGATCCACTTTCAAGGGTGAAGACCTGATGCCAAGGATGAAGATCCAATTTCAAGGGCGAAGACCCGATTCCAAGGATGAAGATCCATTTTGAAGGGTGAAGACCCGATCTCCAAGGATGAAGATCCGCTTTCAAGGGTGAAGACCTAATATCCAAGGATGAAGATCCATTTTGAAGGGTGAAGACCCGATGCCAAGGACAAAAATCCGCTTTCAAAGGTGAAGACTCAATCTCCAAAGGATGAAGATCCGTTTTAAAGGGTGAAGACCCAATGACCAAGGATGAAGATCTAAGGTCTAAGGATGAAGATCCATTTTGAGGGTGGAGACCCACAATCTGTTGAAGAATGGAACAACTGGCTAGAAAAAAACCAAGATTCCCAGATGACAGAATGTCAGTCCAGCTAAAAGAGCTGGAGTCAATCCATTGAAGAATGGAGCAAGTGGCTAAAAGAAAGCCATAATAGAAGATCAATCAGCTAAAATTTATTAGCTAGAAGAAAGCCAGAGCTCTCAAACTGACAGAAGGTCAGTCAAATTCAATGTTGGGTCCAAGTACCCAAATCAAATTCAGTCTCGGGTCCAAGTACCCAAATCCAATTCAGCCTCAGGTCCAAGTACCTAAAATATTTTTAAGTCCAAAACTCAATTCGGGTCCAAAACCAAATCTATTTCCAATCTCGGGCTGAGAACCCATCCTCATCCAAAATTAGCTCAAAAATCATGTTGTTTTTCACTCTCTTCTACTGAAGTCTCAGATTGTTCAAGCAAGGGGCAAACTGTAGACCCTTATTTTTTTACCAAGTCCAGTCCAACATTAATTAAAAGACAATTAAGTGAACTATGAATATTTAAAACAGTCCAAAATAATTTTTATAATATTTATTATTTATTTTATTAATAATAATATAATATTTATTATTTAAAATAAAAAAGGGAAAAAGAAAAAATAAATATTTATTAAAATATAATATTTATTTTTAATAATGATAATAATAAAAATAGATAAAAATAAATACATAAACAAAAAATTGGACGACGAAGGGCATGCCAATTCACGGCAGGGCATGCCCACGGTGAATTGGGCATGTCCAATTTGAAGCAGGGCATGCCCACAGCGAATTGGCTTATAGCCCGCGCCCTGCCCCATGCAGCAGCCCACACCGACAGTCCGCGTGCAATTTCCCTTGGTCAATTTTGCCAAAAACCTTATTTTACTCGGATGATTCAATTTATTTCCAAATTATATTTTATTTCCTTAATTAATTAGGTTTTATTTTTTTTTGAATTGCCTATAAATAACAGTGTGAAACACAGAAACAGGGGGACTTTGGTAATTGATTCGGACTGGACTTTGAGTAATTTTTGGAGAGAGCAATGAGTGAATAAATTCAAGCAACAAGGAGATTTTTCTTGGGGACTTTTGGGATTTTGAATGGAAACAGAAACAGTGAGCAATAAAGCTTGAACATAAAACAATGAAGCAACAAAATATCAAACAGTGAGTAGTGAAACTAAACTATTAAACAAGGCAGTAGCTGAGCATATTGTCTTGTGTTCAATTCAACCAACAAGTGTGAGGTGGGTGCAAATGAGAGTTTGGATCAAAGCTTGATTATTAGTGGAATCAACAAACGGAGTTATGTCTCCTAAATTAATCTATTTAACACATCGTTTATCCTTCATGATGAAACCTAATAACTCTTGAATCCAGCAGCTCCAATAGGTTAAAATTAATATTTTTGCATACATGATTATTTAGTTACAAACATCACAGCAAGCTTATTTTTTCCAACATTAAACTTTAAATATTATTTTCATAAATTCCAAACCATTCTAGTATACTTAACCCATAAACCCTAAAGTCTATTTTCTTAAAACCTAAAACCCTAATTAATTCTTTTTTTTCTCAAATGACATAGTAGATTAATATTTTTAAAATAATAATAATAATAATATCAGTTTTGTAAATCTAAACCTACAAAACTCTAATTTCATTCAAGAAACCCTAATTCAAGATGTAAACTTAAATTTGTATGTTTATTGCATTATGTGAGTTAGACGCATGATTTATTATATGTCTTAATGAAAGGTTATTTTTGCTTATTCTTTGATGAATTATTTATTTATGATGAATGATCGATTATTTTTATTGATTTATTTTGGTTTCAAGAATTGTAAGAGGTATGTTTCCATGATTGGGTACCTCATTAATTGAGCATCATGTAATTTGGTTTATCTTAAACTTTGGGATCAATGTAAATGACACATTTCCACCTTTCGATGAGTGTCCTATTTAGTTTTAGACATGGACGATGTAAGGACATGTTTTCATCCTCAGATGAGTGTCTATTTATTTATTTTATTTGGACATCATTGTGATTTTAATAAAGTAGTTATTTATTCTTATGATCGTATGTAGTATGGATAATATCATTATATTTAAGAATTTTATAATATTAAGACCTAAAAAGGAGGCCGGTTCCAATGAACCGGGCTTTGTGGGGGTGCTGGGCCATTTCTCACCTTCCCCAAACATACCCAACCTTTCAAACACATTAGGGGGTTGGAGATTCCTTAGAAATTGAGTCATCCACCCCTTTCTTTTTTCCAGCCAGCCCGAGTGGCGACTCCATTTTCTCCGAGTTTAGGCCCGTGTTCTCTAAGGCCCTAAGACTAATAGTGTCAAAGTCGCAAGAACCATTCCACGTGGGAGTGGGGGTAAAAATCCCCGCTCACACATTGGCTGTGTCACATGACATGACCAAGGCATTGGTCGTGTCCCACTTGATGAAACCAAAGAGTAAAGCAAATGGCAAAGTGAATGGCAGAGGTGACCACAAGCAGAAGACATTGCCAAGCCACTAGTCGTGTCACATGACACGGCCAGTGTCTTGGCCGTGTCACACTTGGAAAAGAAGAAGAAAGATGGGCAGCTATGGACACAACCTCAAGGCTTGGTCGTGTGCCAAGAAAAATGAGTGACACGGCCAAGTCACTCAAGGCTTGGTCGTGTCTTATATGGTCCTTTTGAATTATTTTACCCGAAGTGAGGGACAAATGGGAGACAAAAGACTCTTTCTTTTTAGAAAGAAATATTAAAAATGAGTAAAAGGTGGATGGATTTATGGGAAGAAATATAAAACAAAGAAAAAGAGGGAGACAAAGAGTGGTGTGTGAGTTGGTAAGACATGGTTGGTGTCTTAAAAAAATGGAAAGGAATTGGAAGTGGAGGTATGAATAACATACACATTGGGCGTGTTTAAGGAGATATCTAGTTCTTAGTTTTGTTCTTGTTTTTGGAGAAGAAGAGAGACCATTCTCTCTTCATCTTCATTTTCCATTCATCTTTCATTTTTTCCTTAGACAAGACCTAATCAAGTTTGCGAATCAAATTGAGTGAGCAAGCTCCTTAGAAGATTAGGGTTTGAAGATAGCTTGATTTGAGTTGTAAGCTTGAGAGAGTTACCATTCCATCCTTTAAGAAGAGAGCCATTGATTGAACAGGGCTTGGAAGTTGTTCATCATACATCATGGTGGAAGCTAGGAGGAAGACAAGTAGTTCAACTCTTGGAGTCTATAAGGGGTTTTCATATTCTCTCTTTTAATTCATTTCTAGATTGTTGTTGTTTTATTATGAACATTAATATTACAATGTATAATTTTGATTTGATGAATATTAAGATGGATATTTATTTTAAATTGATGATGAGCTAATTTACTCATGCCTTGGGTTGTAGTAGATTTGATTAAATGACTTGATTTGATAATTCTATTAGTATACCTTGTTATTGGTTGATTGCATTGGACTTAAAGTTAGTTTGATAGATTGGCCACCTATTAATCACTTAATATTGAATGATGGACCGAGAGATAAAATTCGATATCGGAACTATGTAATCAACCACCCTAAGAATGAATTAGAAATAAAAATTCTAGGGTTTATTTAATTTGCAATTTCAAAATAATTGGTTATTGTTAATTCATGAATGTGAAAACTAATGAATTAGTAATTACTAATTAAACTCAAGGAACAAATTAAAATAGAAGGTTATATTAATGGATAATTTGAGAATCAAGATTTAATTAAATGATCTACAACCCTAGGCACCATTCCTAGCATTGAATTAATCTTACACACTACTAGTCATTTTTACTTTCGAATTTTAATTATAGCTCACCAACTCAACAACATACACTTAATTTTAATTTATTTGTTAATCAAACTATTGCAAAATAATTCCTTCCTTGTGAGATGACATTGGGGCAATCACCGTTGTTACAATTACCTCGTATGCTTGCAAGTGTCGTTTTGTAGTAGTAATTAATCGAGCACAACAACCACCACTTCTATAAACCTATGGCTATTGGAGGCGGTAAGATGTATTTCCCCTGATAATGTCTATTCTCCAAGCTATAAAGGGCCATGGAGATGACAATGCATGAAGCTCAATAGGCGATAGGTGGTTCAAGTTAGTATGGGCTTTGTATTGGGAACATTTTCTCAAGAAATCTATGATGTAACACCCATAAATTTTAGATATTGATAAATAATTAATTTGAAGGGTATTAGTATGTTGGATGAGGGAAATATAAGTTATATACTTAATATATACATGATATACCCATAATGTATATATGAGATATATATTATATATACATTACATACACATTACATATACATTACATATACATATACATAAAATATATATACACCATATAAATGAAATATAAATATTTATAAATGGGGAGATCAAAATAAATAAATAAATAAATGAAAAGAAAGTCAAAGTAAGAAAGAAACACTTGGTGGAGAAAAAAAGGTGAAAATAATTAAATAATTAATTAAGTTGATATTTATGGATGGGAAATAAGAACATAAAAAAAATCTTCTTCTTCCTCACCCTTTGGCCATGGCCGAATTTTAGTGTAGAGATAGAGAGAGATTTGTTTTTCAAAACACTTCAAATTACTTAGGAATTCCAAGGTTTCAATTGGATTTTTGAAGAAAAATCAAGAAACAAGTAAGTAATATTTATTTTAACCTTGTTTTAATTGATTTAAAGATTATGTTTAAGATGGCTAGAGAGAGAAAGTGATCATAAATTATAAAATAGATAGAAATGATGTTGAAATGATGAGCATATGATGAATTGTTAGTTAGTTGATTGAAATGAGCATAAATAATAGAAGTAGGGTTATGGGTAGATTATGCCTAAATTAGGGTTATGGTATAGGTGGATTTAATTGTTGTATTGAATGGATTTAATGTTATTTTAATATATATATATATATATATATGATGCTTCTATGGTTAGAAGTTGATTATGGGTGAGTTTGGATAAAGTTAGGATCATGGCCATATTATGTGAAAATTAGAATTTTTGAAAGAGGTTGAGATAATTATAGAAATGAGTTGTTTTATTGTTATTTTAGTATGTAAGTAATGTTTTTAAGGTTACATGTTGGATATGGGTTACATTGAATAAAGTTTAAACAAAGTAGAAAAGGTGAAAATAAGGTTTTGTTGTGATTTTGACAGAAATTGCATGAATAATAGTAATTTGATATACATTGGTTATAAAAGTGATTTTAAATGAATAATAATGTTTGTTATTGGATCTATATATGCTTAGATCAAATTGGTAGAGTTTAGGGTCTTTACTTGGAAAGAGTTTTAGAGGGAATTTGGAAAGCAAATAAGGTTAGTACAAGTTTATAATAATTATTAATGTTGAAGATGGCATAACACATTGCAAATTTGAGAATGTGTAATACCACTTTTTATTTTTGGATGGGTTATAAGTATGAGTAGTGTACAATTAAAAGAGTGGTTATTGTATGTGATATGTAATGTGAGCCATTGTAGAATGGCAATTGAAATATTTATGTATAAAATGTATAAAATATAAAATATGCTTAAAGATGAATAAAAAGATAAGAAATGAATAATGTGATAAGTAATGAGAAATAAAATATGGAAATGGTTAATAATATGGAAAATATGAAAAAATGTGAAAAAAGAGTAAATATGGTGAAACTTGATATAATGTGATACTGTGCATGCTATGTGAGGTAATATATATGTATAAAAAAGGGCAGCCCGGTGCACGAATGCTCCCACAATGAGCGGGGTCCAGGAAAGAATCAGACCCATTGGGTTTTTGTACGCGGCCTTCCCTTGCAATTGCAAGAGGTAATATATATGTATAAATAAATAAATGTTGAGAAATTGACAAATGAGATGAGAACATGGAAATGTGATGTGAAAGTGATTAAAAATTGAGTTGATCACCTGGAAATATGATTGTGTGATGAGATATTGTGTGTTTGTGACCTATATGATTACTTGTCTAGATAGTTGAAAATGATTATTCATATGTTGTTAGACCTGAGTAAAGCTAAGTTTTGACCTGAGCAGAGTTAGGTCATGAGATTGAATTTGAAAATGGACCCGAGCAGAGCTAGATCATGAAATTGATGTAATATCTAGATGTGATAGTTATATAGGGAGTATTGGGCCCAATGTGTGCGTTTGGATGTATTGTGTTTATGTGTCGGGATTATGAGGTAATAAAAGTTTTTATAAATGCTGCAAATTGCATAATGAAAAAAAGTATTTAAATATATATGTGTATTATTTTAAGCTTGTACCACTAAGTTGTATGGTTGAGCATAGTTGTGTGAATTGTGCATGTAAGAAAGTTGATAATCAAAGGGATCTAGATTCTGGTTGATACTTAGAAACCTAGGTTGTTGCAAGACCAATTGTGCCAATTGCGCCAATTGCATACATGTATAGTTGTTTTTAAATATTTTGGTTTATGTATATTAACTCATAACACTTGGGTTTTGTGTTTTTTTTTTAAAGATTGAGATGGTGGTGCAAATATATGTGTATAAAATTTAATTATGATATATATAAGGTTTTAAGTGGTGAAATGAAAGATAATTAACGAATGAAGGATTAGTAAAACTATTACATTGGGAGTGTATTATTCTACTGCGGGTTGAGTGATTCATTTTTGGGAACATTGAAATTATAGATAAAATTCTGGCAAAATTCTCCTAGAGATTTTCTATTAAATATACTATATTTAATTTGTAAAATGTATGGATTTATCAGTTCAATATTTCTTTAAATATTATAAAAATTTTGAGGTTAATTAAAATGATTTCTATAGTGATTTATCGTGACATTCTTGTATTATATGTATGCTCTCTACATATATAAATATATGTAATGTACGTATGCAGGGTATAAGGGTGTTACATATGCAATCATGTTGTATAGTGAGTAAGTGGTATCCATGTAAAATTATCATTTTGGCCAATATGTGCCCACTCATGTGAGCTCCATAAACTCTTGTATGTACTTCCAACATCACCTATTCTGCATCACTCTCCATCAAACACCTTAGGTTTGCTTCGTCAACCCCTCTTCGGTTTACCTCTCCTCTAAATGTTAGGTAATTCAAGGCCACTTTTAGACTACCCTTCTCTCATCTTTAGTGGTCCCTTAAGGGTACTTTTAAGCTTTTAGATATTGTCCAATGGTGTCATGTCAAGCATCATGGTTAGTGTGTTCCACCACTAACTTGTACTTTTCTATCATATATGCCATATAGTCAACACTGTCAGTCTGAGTGGAATGAGTACTAAGTAATGCTTCATTAATGTCTATCTAAGTGGTTGGTGTTCCATAAATATTTCATTGAATTGAAGAGTCAGTAACTATAGTGCCAGCTAGAACTGTGGTGATAGTCAAAGTTGTTGAGTCAGGTGGGTCTAATGGAGTTGGAAGAGATAATAAAGAATCTCTTTATACTGGAGGCTGAGAAGTGTTGGGATATGCTTCTTCTATCTGTTCATAGTCCATTAGTCCATAGTCAACAAAGTATTCTCTCGTGAGCTGGAAAGGAAGTTATGTAGTTGTCTCAAAATACTGTTGGTCATATCTGGTCCAATTATTATTCTTCACCATTAAAGTGCAAAACAAAGGTCTTCTGATTATCTGAGAAAAAGCTCTTGAATTATTGAGATTCCAAATATGAGCTCTTAATTTAATTTGCTTTCGATAATTATGAAATATTTGACTAGAATAGGTTTTCCAATGAACTTCTTGATTTCTTGACAAAAAACTCCAGTCTGAGGATATTGAAATATTGGCTTATGCAGAATGAAAATGGCATGATAACTTGCTTCTTCATCTGATTTCTTCCATAATCATTTTTCATGAATAATATGCAGTAACTATCTTTGCCACCATGAAATGTCATTGAACAATCTGAGGAATTTATAAGGAAGAAGGTTTGTAGCAGTATCAACAGAGATGTAGTTAAGCATGTCTAAAATAAGAATTTCTACAGCATGATTATACAATGTAGTAATACAACATAAAAACCATAATTCAGCTATATATTTTGGATGAGTAGGACAAATGTGGTAAACCAGCATCCATGGATATTCTGGATAGAATGCATTAACTTTTGGATCCATATCAAAGTGATTATGAATGTGCTCAAGATAAACAGCAATGTGAGTTCTAGCAAATTCTTGAACTACTGCACGGGTAGCATTTGGACAATTTAGAGGAAACTCTACATTAGAGTTTCTCCAGAAAGGTGGTCTTAATGGAAAATTTTCAGGTCTGTATCTTCTGTATATCATGATACAGGAAAAACTATTAGCTAGGATGATAACAGTGATAGGTTTAGAGGGTCTGGATAGAAGGTCTGAGATCAAATTCTTTTGGCCTTTAATGTGCTCAACAGAATAGTTATTTTTGGAGAACCATTCTTGGAGTCTGAGGAGTTGTTGAGGAGGTAGGGTTTTCTATTTAAAGTCTAAGGCTTTGGAAAATGAAGTATTAACAAGGATGATAAGGAAGTGGTGATTAAGAAGATAAAACTCAAACTTCTTTATTCCATATTTTACCACCAAAATTTTCTTATAAACCGAATTATAGTGTTTCTCACTATCTTTGAATTGTCCACTAGCATAGCCATAGTGATGGGTTTTTCCATTTATTCTTTCAAGAAAAATAGTATCTCAAAATTCATCACTAGTGTAATGTTTAAAATTTTAAATAAAGAACTTTTTAATTAATATTAATAATTGATAGTGAATAGTGATAAAAGTGACATGGATAAATGATTTAAATAGTGGATTTTAAAATTTACTAAAGAGATTACTTATTTTTATGGTTTTATAAGACTAAAAATCAAATTAGAATCAAAGGATAAGAAAGAGGGTACACCATAGTTAAAATGAGATTGCCTCACCTGATTAAATTATATATATATATATGGACATGTGTGTGTAGAATTTTCTTCTCCCTTCTTCCATCTTCCATGCCTATCATCACCATCCCGACCAAAAAACTTCTTTCTTCTCTTTTCAAAAATTTAGTCAAATTTAAAAGGAAATCACATCTAGTTATAGGTTTTTATCAGAATAAGCTAGAAAAGGTGAGATTATCAACAAGTAATTAAAGAGAAAAGAAGAATTTTGAAAGAGGCATGTGCTTATGTATTTTTAATTTGTAAATATTTGAATTTTTATGAATTTTAATATTTGAATTGGTTGATTGAGTCATCTAAAATGAATTATTACTGAAAAGTATTGGTTAAATGGATTGATGAGTTAAAAATGAGTTAAAGGAACTTACAAGTGACGAGTATGATTCTTAACTCAATCTTTATAAGAAATGTGTAGTTTGATGTTGTTTTTACCCATTAGTGATGGTTAAAGATTTATTAAATGATGTTGAGTAAAGTATCTGATATAGATTCATTTTATGTTCAAAAAATTAGTTTTTGATTCATTTTTACCATAGATCTTGAATATATTGTGTTTAAGTGGTTGAATATGCAAAATACAGAATTTTTACCTGAAACGGCCATGTCTCTGGGCGTGTCATAGCTACTGTAATACAGAATAAATGACACGGGCAGTGACACGCCCATGTCATTGGACGTGTAAAGCTTCTGTAAAATGGGCAAATGACACTGTCATTGACACACCCATGTCATTGGGCGTGTCACTTGAAGAATTTACCCAAAATTAGCTCTTTTCCTTGTCTTTATTTAGTGATTCTAGCCTAAATATTTATAAGGCCTCAAAGTGTAAAAGATTTTTAAAATCAACCCTAACAAGTAGTGTAATAAATTTTAAATATATGATAAATGTGTATAATACCAAGTATTCATCAACTAATTGTTCCATTGAAGTGATATACATAATTTAATGTTAATTTAAAACTAGTGAATTGCCCAAAGCATTTTAGATCTAGATTGGGATTGAATGGCTAGCCGGAGAGAGAATATCCATAGTGATAGTGGGCACATATTTCGATCAATGGACACTCTGTGTCACCATATTCAGTGGACATTCATGCCATAGTGGGCCATTGGCCAAATTTTATATAGTGGGCATTTACTTGCCATTAGCGACCTATTATTCAAACCTATGGTTTGAGTTTAGTGTGTAAGGACATATTTAATAAATTTATCTATATTGAAAATAATATGTTATACGGTTGTTGTTAAATTAATCGATTCTGAATTTAATCATGTTTAGTATGTTAAGTTTCAATGAATTTATTAATTTCTTTATTTAATATTCTAAAAGTGATACTTTCCATTATTTTTAAATTGTTTTATGTATAGTTCTCATTCTTTTAAATTTTCTTGCATATTGTAAATACATAAGCACCACTAAGTTTTGCTTAGCGTGTTAGAATTATTTTCTGATGCACAGATCAAACAAGAAGAGTTGAGATTGCAGAGTGAGAAATATACGTTCCTAATCAGCTACACCACAAAGATTCAAAGAGCAATATTATAAATATTGTATTATATATAGTTCACATGGAAATACTTTATAATTTTGTATGACAGTTGTATAAGTTTGAGAGTAGTAAGAGAACTATAATAATGTTTACAATGTAAGTTAACAATAGGAGTTCTTTGTCAATTAAACAGATATATGTTTGTAATATAAGCATGATTATAGTATTTCTTTTGAAAGTTTAATAATTGTGTTAATGTATAGAAGCATTTTGGTTTTATTTAATATATTACATATATAGGCGAGTGTGAGTCTTTAGGTGACATCACTTATGTAGTTAAGTATATAGACTATATAGGGGGTGTTACATTTGGTGGTATCAGAGCAAGTTTATGTGGTCCTAAGTTTATGGGTTAAAAGAAAAGAGAAGTACAACTATCATTTCTATGTGAACTATATAATTGAATAAATGTTTGATGCAGTTGATTTTCAATGTTTAAAGGTATAAGATGGCCTTCGAATCCCATCAAGGTGCAGAGGAACAAGTTACGTCCTGACATAGTCAAGCAAGTGTGGGGAATCAGTAGCCATCGAAACCTTCAGCAAAATAAATTTCCATATATCCCCAATTTGTGAGAAATATGTGGGAATTTCTCAGGAAAATTGTAGGAGTTTCTCCTCCTACATAGCCTCCACCACTAGTACCCTAAAGATCTCCATTGGAGAGAATTAGGAAATTGGGAGCAAAAGATTTTAAAGCTCGTGATACTGATGAGTCTTTAGTAGCAGAGTATTGGATGGAGAGGATTGTGAGAGTTTTTGATTTTCTATATTGCACTAATGAGGAAAGATTGGAGTGTGCAGTTTCCTTGTTGTAAGAACAAGCTTATGCCTTATGGTATACAAAGCAGAAAGGTATACCTACAGGTAAACTCACTTGGGCATTTTTCCAAGAAGAATTTAAAAAGAAATATATTAGTGAGATTTATTTAGAGGAGAAGCATCATGAGCTTTTATATCTTAAGCAAAGGCAATCATCTGTGTCTACATATGAGAGGTAGTTTTTTCACCTTAGCAAATATTTTCTAGAGTTAGTTTCATCTGAGGAAGAGAAGTGTAAGTAGTTTGAATAGGGTTTGAACAGTCAGATCCAGGTGTATTTAGTAGCTATGAAGATTAAAGAGTTTTCCACTCTTGTTAATGCGACAGTTGCTATAGAAAATGAGATTAAATAAGAGCAGGGAAGAAGACAACAATCAAAGAAGGGATTTTCTAGTGAACAACAGTAAGGTGACCAGAAAAGATAGAGAAATATTCAAGCTCAAACTCAGAGGTCTGGTACAGGAAGTGGATCTAGTTTTTAGAGGTCTAAAGGTGGTAGGTTTGGAGTTGCTACAGGCTCATCTTCAAGGGTTATTACTACACCTTATCAATATTGTGGTAAGGGTCATGCAAGTAAAGATTGTTGGTATCGAAAAGGGGCTTGTTTAAAATGTGGTTCTTCGGAGCATAAAATTAGAGATTGTCTAATAAGAACTAGAAGTTATTGAAGGACAAAGTTTTGTACAGAGGTCTCAATCAGGCCGTAGGACAGGTAGAGGTAGTCAACCCAATGTTAGTCAACAGAGAGGATCTCAAACAGTGGATAGACCTCAAACTCGAGGCAATGCTCCAGCTAGGGCTTATGCCATGAAAGCAGTGGAGGACCAGGATGCTCCTGATGTTGTAGTTGGTAAATTTTCTTTCCTTGGTCTTAATGTGTATGCATTATTAGATATTGGTTCTACACATTCTTATATATGTATAACTATAGATTCAAGGAAGAAAATGTGTGTTGATAAACTTGATTATGAGATAGGCGTTACTAACCCCTTAGGCCGTAGTGTGAAGGTAAACAAAGTATATCAAAATTGTCCAATTAGAGTTCATGATGTAGGACTTCCTGCTGATTTGATTGAACTTCCATTTCATGATTTTGATGCAATCTTGGGAATGGATTGGTTGTTCCGATATCAAGCAGTTATGGACTGCTATAGTAAATTTGTGACTTTTAAGATTCCGAATTATGGCAAAATTGTAGTTTGAGGAGAAAAACAATTTTATCATTCTAGTTTGATTACTGCAGCTAAAGCTAGAAGGTTGATTAGGAAGAGGTGTGAAACTTACCTTGCTTATGTTAATAATACATGACATTCAAGCAAGGCTTTGAGAGACATACCTACAATGAGTGAGCTTTCAGATGTTTTTCCAAAGGAATTACCTGGAGTACCACTGAAGAGGGAGGTAGAATTTATTATTGATGTAGTTCCAGATATGACACAAATTTCTATTTCACCTTTTATAATGGCACCTCCAGAGTTAAAAGAGTTAAAAGTGCAGCTTCAAGAATTACTTAATAAGGGCTTTATTAGACCTAGTGTATCACCATGGGGTGCACCAATTTTATTTGTGAAGAATAAGGATGGTACCATAAGATTGTGTATATATTATCGGCAGTTGAATAAGGTGACTAGTAAGAATAAGTACATGTTACCTAGGATTGATGACTTGTTTGATCAATTGAAGGGAACAGGTGTTTTCTCTAAGATTGATCTTAAATTAGATTATTATCAGATGAAAGTTAAAGAAGTAGATATTCCAAAGATAGCTTTTAGAACTCGATATGGACATTATGAATTTATGGTTATGCCTTTTGGTTTAACTAATGCTCTGGCAGCTTTTATGGACTTGATGAATCGAGTCTTCAAACCCTTTTTAGATCAGTTTGTAGTTGTTTTCATTCATGACATATTGGTTTATTCCAAAAATAAAGAGGAGCATGATAAGCATTTGAGAATTGTACTACAGACTTTAAGGGAGAATAATTTGCATGCTAAACTATCAAAATGTGATTTTTGGTTGACAGAAGTGGCATTTCTAGGTCATGTAGTATCAGCTAATGGTATACGTGTGGATCCTAGTAAAATTGAGACTATTTTGAATTGGCAGCCACCAAAGAATATAATAGAAGTCCAAAGTTTCCTTGGGTTAGCTGGTTACTGTAGAAGATTTGTACAAGGATTTTTGAAGATAACACTTCCTTTAACTCCTTAGAAAAGAAACTAAATTTAAGTGGAATGCCTAGTGTCAAACTAGTTTTGAAAAATTGAAGGCCATGTTGACTAAAACCCAACTGAACTCATATAAGGATTATGTGATTTATAGTGATTCTTCTCATCAGGGACTCAGCTATGTATTAGTGAAAGAGGGTAAGGTAATTGCTTATGCTTCTAGGCAATTAAAATCTCATGAAATGAATTACCCTACACATGATTTGGAGTTAGTTGTTATTGTATTTGGTCTTAAGATCTGACAACATTACTTGTATGGTAAAAGATGTTATATTTTCACTGACCATAAAAGTTTAAAATACTTTCCAACGCAAAAGAACTGAACTTAAGGTAGAGGAGATAAATGGAATTGATTAAAGATTATGATTGTATCATCGACTATCATATTAGAAAAGCTAATGTGGTAGATGATGCTTTAAGTCTAAAGACTTTAGCAGGTATTTTGTATATAGAATATTATAATACTTTATGTATATATAAATTAAATAAATTAAATGATATAATGTGTTATGTTAGCATAATTGAGGGTTGAACCAACTATTAAGAAAAAAGTAATAAGAGCTTAGAAACAAGATCAAAAGTTATTACAAATATTGAAACAAGTGCATGAAGGTGAGAAGCCAGATTATGTTGTGTTAGAAGATGGTGGATTGTATTGTAGAGGTCGATTGTGTGTACCAGATGTGAAGGAACTAAAGGAGTGTATACTTAGTAAAGCTCATAATACTACGTATACTGTACATCCTGAAAGCAATAAGATGTACCAAAATTTGAAGTCTCATTATTGGTGGTCCGGTATAAAGAGAGATATTACTAAATATGTGAATCGGTGTTTAGTGTGTCAATAAGTCAAAGAAGAGCATCAAGTTCCATCGGGTCTTTTGCAACCTATATCAATACTAGAATGGAAGTGGGACAGAATCACTATGGATTTTGTGACTGGTCTTCTGAACACCCAAAAGAAGCATGATACAATTTGGGTAATTGTTGATCGATTAAACAAATTAGCTCATTACCTTCCCATTCAAGTTGATTATTCAATGGATAGACTTATTGAATTATATATTAATGAGATAGTCAGGCTTCATGGAGTGCCAATGTCTATTATTTTAGAACGAGTACTTTAAGATTTTGGGAAAGTTTTCAGAAAGAATTGGGTATTCAACTTCATTTTATTACTTCTTTTCATCCGCAAACTGATATTCAATCAGAAAGGGTGATATGTGTACTTGAAGATATGCTTAGAAGTTATGTAATTGATTTTAAAGGTAGATGGAATAGATATCTGTCTTTAGTAGAATTTGCGTATAACAACAATTATCAAACGAGTATTGGAATGGCACCATATGAAGCACTCTATGGAAGGAAGTGTAGAACTCCATTGTGTTGGGTGGAATTGAATGAGAGCAAACTTGTGAGACCTAATTTCATAAGTAAAACTAAAGAAAAAGTGAAGCTTATAAAGGACCGATTACAAATTGCAATGGATAGACAAAAATCATATGCAAATTTGAAATGACGTGACATTAAATATAGTGTGGGAGATAAGGTATTTTTAAAAGTATCACCATGAAAGAAGGTTCTTCTCTTTGGAAAGAAAGGTAAACTAAGTCCTAGGGTTATTAAACCATATGAAATACTTGAATGTATAGGTTTAGTAGCTTATCTACTAGCTTTGCCTCCAGAACTAGCTAAGATTTATAATGCATTCTATGTGTCGATGCTTAGACAATATATATTAGATCCTTCACATGTGATTCAAAAGGAATCTATTGAAATTCAGCCAAATTTGAATTATGAAGAAGAATCAATGGCTGTCTTAGCTCATGAAGTAAAGGAGTTGAGTAATAAGTGCATTCCTTTAGTGAAAGTGTTATTGAGAAATCATTCGATAGAGGAAGCCACTTGGGAAAGAGAACAGACAATGAGACAGTAATACCCTCAATTATTTCAAGCACCCATAACAAGTAAATTTCAAGGATGAAATTTCTTTAGTGGGAGAGAATTGTAATGTTTAAAATTGTAAATAGTAAACTTTTTAATTAATATTGATAATTGATAGTGAATAGTGATAAAAGTGACATGGATAAATGATGTAAATAGTGGATCTTAAAATTTACTGAAGAAATTACTTATTTTTATGGTGTTATGTGACTAAAAATTGACTTAGAATCAATGAATAAGAAAGAGTGTGCACCATAGTTAAAATGAGATTGTCTCACCTGATTAAATTATATATATATATGGACATGTGTGTGTGTGTAGAATTTCCTTCTCCCTTCTTCCATCTTCCATGCCTATCATCACCATTACCACCAAAAAACTTCTCCTTTCTTCTTCTTTTCAAAAATTTAGCCAAATTTAAAAGGAAATCACACCTAGTTATAGGTTTTTAGAAGAATAAGCTAGAAAATGTGAGATTATCAACAAGTGATTAAAGGGAAAAGAAGATTTTTGAAAGAGGTCCGTGCTTATGTATTTTTAATTTGTAAATATTTGAATTTCTATGAATTTTAATGTTTGAATTGGTTGATTGAGCTATCTAAAATGAATTATTACTAAAAAGTATTGGTTAAATGGATTGATGAGTTAAAAATGAGTTAAAGGAACTTATAAGTAATGACTATGATTCTTAACTCAATCTTTATAAAAAATGAGTGTTTGATGTTGTTTTTAGCCATGAGTGATGGTTAAAGATTGATTAATTGATGTTGAGCAAAGTATCTAATATAGATTCATTTTATGTCAAAAAAATTATTTTTTGATTCATTTTTTATAATAGATCTTGAATATATTGTGTTTAAGTGGTTGAATGTGCGAAATACAGAAGTTTTGCCTGACACGACTATATCATTGGGCGTATTGATGATGTTGTTTTACAACATAAGTGACACGACCATGTCTCTACTGCAATGCAGAATAGGCGTGTCAAAACTTCTATAAAATGGACAAATGACATGGTCATTGACACACCCATATTGTTGGGTGTGTCACTTGAAGAATTTGCCCAAATTTTGCTCTTTTCCATGTCTTTTTTTCTATGATTCTGGCCTAAATGTCTATAAGGCCTCAAAGTATAAAAGATTTTTAAAATCAACCCTAACAAGTAGTGTAATAAATTTTAAATATATGATAAATGTGTATAATACCAAGTGTTGATCAAATAATTATTCCATTAAAGTGATATACATAATTCAATGTTAATTTAAAACTAATGAATTGCCCAAAGCAATTTAAGATCTAGATTGGGATTGAATGACTAGCCAGAGAGAAGATATCCATAGTGACAGTGGGCACATATTGCCATCAATGGATATTCTGTGTCACCATATTCAATGGGCATTCATGCTATAGTGGGCCATTGCCAAATTTTATATAGTGGGCATTTACTTGCCATTAGCGACCTGTTATCCAAACCAATGGTCTGAGTTCAGTGTGTATGGGCATATTTAATAAAGTTATCTACATTGAAAATAATGTGTTATATGATTGTTGTTAAATTAATCGATTCTGAATTTAATCATGTTTAGTATTTTAAGTTTTAATGAATTTATTAATTTCTTTATTTAATATTCTAAAAGTGATACTTTCTATTGTTTCTAAATTATTTTATGTATAGTTCTCATTCTTTTAAATTTTCTTGCATATTGTAAATACATAAGCACCACTAAGCTTTACTTAGCGTGTTAGAATTATTTTCTGATGCACAGATCAAACAAGAAGAGTTGAGATTGCTGAGTGAGAAATATACGTTCCTAATCAACTGCATCACAAAGATTAAAAGAGCAATATTATAAATATTGTATTATGTATAGTTCACATGGAAATACTTTATAATTTTGTATGACAGTTGTATAAGTTTGAGAGTAGTAAGAGAACTATAATAATGGTTACAATGTAAGTTAACAATAGGAGTTCTTTGTCAATTAAACAGATATATGTTTGTAATATAGGCATGATTATAGTATTTCTTTTGAAAGTATAATAATTGTGTTAATGTATAGAAGCATTTTGGTTTTATTTAATATATTACATATATAAGAGAGTGTGAGTCATTAGATGACATCACTTATGTAGTTATGTATATAGACTATGTAGGAGGTGTTACAACTAGCATATGTCTATAGGATTCTAAGACCATCAGAAGGGATATGAAAAGGAGTTGGATGAGTAGCAATCCTCTTAATAGTCTGTACAGCTTCTGTTTTTTCAGTTGACCAAGATGGTGGATTTTTCTTTTGTAACCTGGATAACTGACTATTGGGTTGGGCTATAACAAGATAAAAATCTCTGATATAATTAATTATATCAAGAAATTTTTTAATCTACTTAAAAGCTAAATTTTCATCAGGAAACTTAAGCAATTCTTCTACTATATGTAGACCTAGAGTATAAACTCCATTCTCAAAATGTAAGCCCAGGAAGTCAATAGAATCATGGCCCATGGTACTCTTGTTTTAAGGAATCATAATTCCATACTGTTGAATAATAGAAGAAAATTATTGAAGCAGTTTATGATAGTCTTCTATTGTTGGAGAGAATAGTAAGATATCATTAATGTAGATCCGGGCTGAATACAATATGGGCTGAAAAATTCTAATCATGGCCTTCTGAAATAGTGATAGGGCAACTTTTAATCCAAAAGGTGTAACTGTCCATTGGTACTGAGCATCTGGAATGCAAAATGCTATTTTGGGCCTATCTTCTAGTTTAATACCCAATTGCCAAAAACTAACGTTGAGATCAAATTTTGAAAATATTTTTGTCACATTCGCCCACTATATTTATGTCTAGCAGTCATATGCTCAACAAGAGAAAGGATCTGGAGAGGTCATCTCTGATGGCGGTTCCTAGGGAAGGTCGTAGGACCAAAGGGACCTAATTGCAAAATTGTAAAGTTTTGGGGAGGTGACTGTAATTTCAAAAAGTTTTGGGGAGGTAACTGTAATTTCCAAAATTTCTACTGGAAGTTCTTAATAGTGCACATAACAGACTCCAAAGATGGATAGTAGAGAAAAATTGGGTCGCAATGACGCATAACGGTTTTTCCAAGAAACGCCCCGTTTGAGAGAAACGAAGACATGTAGACTAGGGCCATTTTGGTCATTATACATGAATCCAAAGTAGAAAATAAACATAAGAGTGAGTAGAGGACATCGAGGGGTTGAATATGAAACGATCGTCAGAAGAAACGGAGCCGGGCAAAACCCGAGCAAAGAAAGGACCTAAAGGGAATTTTGTAAAAAGTCAAGGGCTTATTGGTAATTTTTCAAAATAGCTTGGAAACCTAAAATAGACCTTAAAAATAGAAAGTAGAGGTCGAGAGGATCAAAACCATATGCAGTTTGCCTTGTGGAACTGTACGGTTTAAAAGTTACGACCGATTAATCGTCGGAGGGTATTTTAGTCTTTTTACACCCTAGGCCATAAAAATTTCAGCACAAGGAGGTTGAGGGGCTAAAATATGATTAAAAGAAAGTTCATGGACTTGGGTTTTAAATAAATAAAATAAAGAGACATTTGGACCAATTAAAGGTGACCATTTAGCATTATAAAAAGAAGAAAAGAAAAAGATGTGGACAAATGGCCCTAAGGCATTTATCCAACCCAAAAGTGAGCATCATTTCCCTTATATATATATCATGGCATGAAGAACAAATCTCTCTCTCTCACCCATTCCAAATTTTCAGCCACCATAGGAAGAACACCAAAGGATTTCCAATTTTTGTCAAGTTTGATTTTCAAGGTAAGTTTTAAGGTTTTCAAGTATGTAGAATTCAATTCTAGTATCAATTTTAAGTATTTATATATCTATTGGAAGATTGGAAATTAGGGTTCTTATGGTGGATTTGGGAAAATTTTAAGTAGTGATGATATTGATTAATTAAATGGAAGAATCAAGGTTTCTAAGGTTTAATAAGATTAGATTAGGGTTTAGTTTGAAAAGAAATGGAGGATAGCTTATTGTTCTAAATTGCTAAGGGTTATGTTTAAGGTTGTGTTCTTGAATTTCTTGAAGGAGAAACAAAGATTAAGGAAGGAGAAGAAGGAAAGGCAAAAGGGAATTAAAAGAACAAGGTTTGGTACTTTACCATAAAAAGGAATTTTATTTTCTTACAAACTTTGGTTTATGTTTGGTTTATGGAATTTTTGAAGGTTTGGTACTTTACCTTGGAAAAATATTTTACCATAAAAGAAATTTTATTTTTCTTACAAACTTTGGTTTATGGAATTTTTGATGTGATGCTTAAATGTATTGATTGAGTTTAAATTAAATGTTTGAGTTATTTTCTTGGTTTCTTATGGCAATTGAGTTGTTTAAATTTAATTTAAACCAAATGTTTTGAGAAAATTTGGCAAGTTGATTTGATGAACTTTAATTGGTTTGATTTGAGTTAAACATGCAAAAGTTGTCAAAGGGAAGTGTTTGAATCTTCACTTTATCATTAAAGAAGCCTTCATATTGATTTGAAAAAGAAAAATAAACAATCCCATGTATTTCATATGTTTGGGCCGAAATGGTCCCAAAATGGCAGATTCTGGACTCTTTTTGTGGCAATTGTTTGAAGTAGCAAATGAATGAATTTTTCAACGAAATTTTACGTGTAATTAGTCAACATATGAAATAAGTTCCTGTAAAATTTCAGCCAAAAATAAGATCATTTACCTAGTCAAATGCATGACTGAAATGGACTGAAATTTTGACGAAAATCCAGATTTTACTATTCATTTGGTCATGCCATTTTGCGTTGCCGATTTTACGTGCTGCGACACTATTCATTTGGTCAATTTGTGACTCTTTGAGGAATGCTTTGAAATGTTTGATATGTTTATTGTTGATGTTAAATATGTGAAAAAGGGTAATGGTTTGACTAAAGAATGTGGTGTGCGGCGTAAATGGCAAAGTGCAACGGAAATTAAAATAATTTCTCGAATCATTCTAAAATGAAGTTTGAGACTTAAATTGAATCGTTTTAACCTTTATGCTCTACTGGATAGTTGGGAGTGGTAGATAAGGGTATGGTGCACTATATTAACTTATGCAGTACTGCCACTTATTGTGTTTGATACACCCCGGCGGTTATCTTCGGGTATAGGCCATGGAGTGGAGATGTTGTGAAATTGTGATTGGAATGCTCCGACGATTACCTACTGGTATAGGCCATAGAGCGGAATTGGTTATAACCATGGTGGTGAGGGCCACCTATGTTACAGTGGTGAGGGTCGCTGCCTTATCGCTATGGTTCCGTATATGCCAGTAGAGCCTGAGCCAAAGTCCTGTTTTTCTAAAACTACGTACTGCAATATGAGTTTGAATCATGGTTTACAATTGTTGAAAGTATATCTACACTGAATGGACAATAACTTCCATTGGTTTAATGTTGGTTGATTTTTGATTTAATTATTTCCTTTTAGTTCAAATGCTTTCATGTTTTACTTATATTTTCATCGGTAAAGTACCCACTGAGCGTCATTGCTCAGCGAGTTAAGTTTTCTTGACTCGTAGGTTCGGAGCAGTAGATTTTGGTGATTAGTGTAATATCCCTATGCATGCCCTAGAAGTTTTGTATGTGTTGTTGTTGTTGTTGTTGTTGTTGTTGGTTTAAGTTGAGAGAAGTAAAGTATATGTATATGTGTTTTGGGAAGAAATAGGGTTTAGAGACAAGTTTATATGTTGTGTATATGGTAATATATATAACATATATATGAGTCAAATAATGGTCAAAGAGAGAGTGGTAGTGGAGGAAGATATTTTTATATTATTGAGTATTTAATTATTAAGGAAAATGGAAGTAATTAATTAGTGGAAGGGATTAATTTGGATTATAATAATATTAAAATGCTTGGATGAGAGTGAGTGGATTTTGGTGTAGAGATAAGAGTTGATTTGTTTACTCTTCATTTTCTTCTTTCCATTTTTGTTGGCCGGACATCCAAGAAGGAAGAGAGCAAGAGAGAGATTGAAGAGCTAAGAGTAATTTGAAGGAAGAATCAAATCATCAAGTTAGAGATTTGTGAAGTTTCCTCAAATTTGGTAAGTTCTCTCTTGTTTTCTTGTGTTGTTTGAGTTATGTTTGAGTTTTGATGGAGTGGTATAGTGTTAAGAGTATGTTGGCTTGACTGAGATGTTTTTATGGGTGTTTGATTCTTTGATTATGGATTTTGGGGTTTGTTTGATGGATAGAGTGAGTTTCTTGGTAAAGATGGAGATATGTTGGTGTTGAGGGTTTGAAGTGATGATGATGATTTGTGATTTGTGTTTGTGTATGTGTCTTGTCTTGTTTTGGTGTTGTTGTATGTTTGAGTTGGTTTTTGGGTTAGTTTGGATGAGTTTGTTTGAAAGGAAAGAAAGTGGTAAGAAGAGTTTGGTTGTTTGTTTGTTGGTGTGGCCGGAATCTGAGTTGTTGGCCTGACACGCTCATGAGCACGTCCAGAGTCTTTAGGCGTGTCAATTGTGTTGGAGGCAGTAGGTGTGACACGACCATTAACACGCCCGTGTTATTGAGCGTGTCATAGCTACTGTGAGATTGGAGAATTGGCACGGCCAGGAGCACGTCCAGGAGGTTGGACGTGTTGTTAAGTGGTTGAGACAGTATGTATTACACGCCCAGTAGCACGCCCGTGTGGGTGAGCGTGTTAAGTTTAGGGTTTTGCCCTAGTTATTTATTAACTTGACTATCTCTTGTGTATCCCTAAGTAAGTGTATATTGCTATTTTTGGGATTAGGTCTTGAAGAGGGTGAACCATCATTTATTTGAAAGTAAGAGACCCTTGATAGAGGAAGTAATTAGAGTTGAGTGAAGGGTTATTGAGGTAAGTGCAACTACATCATTGCATACATTTATAAGATGTGAAAGCATAACACACATGTATTTGTTAAAGCATTGAGAGCATTAATGCATTGTGAAGACATATTTATAATGTTTTGTGTAATGTATGAGGAAGTTATTAATTGTGCATACTTATGTGATGGGGTATGGAATTAACATGATTGAGTTGCTTTGATATGATTTGAGAATTGATGTAAAACTAATGTGAATGATTAGGATGAATTAAATGATATGTGAGGCCACTGTGATTGGGCCAAGTTAATGTAAAGGGAATAAATTGTGAAAGAATAAATGAAATGTTAATATGCCTAATGTGTTGATTCAACTTTCAGAGTCCTGTTTTTGATGGCATGCCTATGAATCATTGGATAGGTGAAATGGGATGGCCCGTAAACCAATTCCAATTGAATCACTGGATAGGCGAAATGGGATGGCCCGTAAGCCGGTTCCAGTTGATATATGAGAAATGTGATGTTTATGAATCATTGGATAGGCGAAATGGGATGGCCCGTAAGCTGATGATTCCAATTGAAACTTGTAACAGTCTAACCGAGTTGAGGATCTCCTCATGTTAATGGGTTGATGGTCCAAGAGACTGGGTCTGTTACGCTATCCATGGATAGAGATGTGATATATATATATTGCCTACGGGCTTGATGATTATGATATTAAATCAAACACAGGGACTCTGAACTTTGAATAACATATTAGGGTGTTTTGGGCCCAGGTGTGTCTTAGGCTTAATGTGATTTATGATTGTTAAATTGTGACTATTGCTTAATGAAATTGATGAGTAATGATATAATGTAATTATGGGTTGATAATTTATGATGAATAAGTTATGATTTGCTATGTATTATTTATTTGATTGAGGGTCATGAGCATGGCATCAAAGCATATTGATACTATAGTTGTTTTACTAAGCCGTTGGCTTAGCGCGATTGTGTTTATCGCGCAGGTGTTAGGGAAGAACCCGAGAGATCCACTAGACCGAGTGAGTCTAGGAATTGAATTGTTGTACTGGACTTAAAGATCAAAGAGAAAGCTGCCAATCATGTATATAATCTATATGTTTTGTAAAGTATTGGATTTAATGTATATGTATATAACTTTGTGAACTGGTACTTGGATATATACATATATAAATATTTTGATAAATTCCGCTGCATATCAATTAAAATGTTTATACCTATTTTGATTTAGTTTACAAGTAAATATCATTATATTATATATATATTGTGAATTGTTTATGGAAAACCGTAGCATTCTTAGGTTCTATGTATGTTCATTACATGGTGGTGATATGTAGTGAACGTATATGGGATTTAGGGGTGTTACAATTGTTTTGGTATCAGAGCCTAGGTTTGAAATTCTCAACCTAGGAAAAATGTTATAAAAAGAATATTTTGATTTTAAAAGTTGATTTTGAAAAAAATATATGTTGGTATTGGCAGCCTTTGATCTTTAATAAGGTGTATTTGGTCGTGTTTGCAGATATAGGTAGTAATGGATTCCCATTCACGGCAGTTTGTAGAAGGAAGTGCAGAGAGTATAGCTCCTGTTGAGAGTAGGGAGGGAGCTAGAGTTGAGGTAGCCAGTGAGGCACCTGCTTCAGTGTCGGGGAGACCAGCAGGTGATGAGATTCCACCAGCCTGGTTTAGACATATGATGGAAGTTATGAGGCAAGCACCAGCGCAACCTCCACCACCACTTCAGCCTCAGGTACCAGTGAGACAATATGATAAACTGAGGAAGTTTGGGGCAGAGGATTTTCTGGGTACGATAGATCCAGCTGTGGCAGAACAATGGCTTGATAAAGTTCAGAGAATTTTTATTCAGTTACAAGCCACATCAGAGGAGAAGTTTGATTATGCTAGGTCATTATTGCAGAAGGATGCATATGACTGGTGGAAGACCGTACCACATGCCATGGATGATCCACCCACATTGACCTATGCTGATTTCCTTAGGGAATTTGAATTGAAGTATACTCCTAGGGAGTATAAGGATGTGAAGAAAATGGAATTCTTGAGTTTGAAACAAGATCATCGGACAGTAACTGAATATGAAGTAGAGTTTATTCGATTAAGCCATTATGCGGGAGGCATTATATCCGATGACATTGATAGATGTAGGAGATTCGAAGAGGGGTTGAGGCCTTCTCTTATTTGTCATGTGGCTGGATCCAGATATACTGATTTCTCTCAGCTTGTGGCAGCAGCACGGAGTGTAGAGAGAGTTCAAGTCATTGCAGCTGCATCTGAGGAAGAGACTAGAGTGAGAAGACCACAGTTTGAGACAGGGTCTTCATCAGTGAAGAGGGGCAGAGGGAGCTTTGTTCCTAGAGTGGGAAGGAGTCAGAGGCAGATGAGTAGATCAGGACAGTTTCAGAGACCGAGACCTAGACCTACAGCTTCTGTGGCTAGTGCACCGACTCCCTTTATGCAGAGATCCACTCCACTGGCATGCGAGCTTTGTGGTAAGGTTCATGTGGGTAATTGTCAGAGGATTGGTAGAACAGGTGTGTGTTTTGGATGTGGATCGCCTAACCATTTCATTAGAGAGTGTCCTGAGATGCAGGACCAGAGATCAGTAGAATCTACAGCTTCTCGGCAGAGTTTTAGCAGAGGTCGAGGAAGCAGGGGTTTCAGCCGAAGGGGTAGGTCTGTGTTTAGTCAGAGAGGAGGATCTACACCCAGGGATGGCAGACCAGATGAGGCTGGGCCTTCTCAGCGGGTTTATGTGATGCAACGACAGCCTGATGCTTCTGCAGTCATAGCTGGTACTTTTTCTTTATTTGGCATTTCTGTATTTGCTTTGATTGACCCTGGATCCACACATTCATACATTAGTGCATCTGTATTGCCTGTGTCTGAAATGCATGCTGAGTCCCTAGGATTTGATGTGTTGGTGACAAATCCTTTAGGGCATAGCGTGATTGTTAGTAAAGTGCATAGAGATTGTGCAGTGGTGGTACAGGATGAGAAGTTTTGTGGTGATTTGATTGAGATGCCCTTTAAAGAATTTGATTTGATTCTAGGCATGGATTGGCTGTCTAGGCATGGAGCTGTGGTAGATTGTAAGAAGAAGTGTGTTACTTTGAGAACTAGTGAGGATAAAGTAGTGTTGGTATCTAGTGAGCAGAGACAGCTTGCATCTTTGTTTATTTCAGCTGTTGCAGCAAGGAAGATGATTAGAAAAGGGTGTGAAGCTTACCTTGCTCATGTGTTGGATACTAGAGTGGTAGGTTCTCAATTGGATAGCATTCCCACAGTTTCAGAATTTCCAGATGTTTTCCCAGAGGAGTTGCCAGGATTGCCTCCTGAGCGAGAGGTGGAGTTTGGTATTGAGTTGTTACCAGGTACCGCTCCTATCTCTATTACTCCTTTTAGAATGGCACCTGTAGAATTGAGAGAATTGAAGGTGCAGTTGCAGGAGTTGCTGGATAAGGGTTTTATTCGCCCTAGTGTGTCGCCATGGGGAGCTCCTGTTTTGTTTGTTAAGAAAAAGGATGGTACTATGAGATTGTGTATCGATTATAGGCAATTGAATAAGATAACTATCAAGAATAAGTATCCTTTGCCTAGAATCGATGATCTCTTTGATCAATTGAACGGAGCAGCTGTGTTTTCTAAGATTGATTTGAGATCAGGGTACCATCAGTTGCGGGTTAGAGCCGAGGATGTGCCAAAGACAGCTTTTCGAACCAGGTATGGGCATTATGAATTTTTGGTAATGCCATTTGGGTTGACGAATGCACCTGCTGTTTTTATGGATTTAATGAATAGGGTGTTTAGGCCCTATTTGGATCAATTTGTGGTAGTGTTTATAGATGACATCTTAGTGTATTCGCGGAATGAGGAGGAGCATAGTGAGCATCTTCGGATTGTGTTGCAAATTTTGAGAGAGAAGCAATTGTTTGCTAAGTTATCAAAGTGTGAATTCTGGCTTGACCAAGTAGCTTTTCTCGGTCATATAGTGTCAGCAGATGGTATTAGGGTTGACCCGAGTAAAGTTGAAGCTATTCTGAATTGGAGTCCCCCGAAGACTGTGACTGAAGTTAGAAGTTTTCTGGGATTGGCTGGCTATTACCGACGGTTTGTGAAAGGTTTTTCTTTAATAGCTACTCCACTTACCAGACTACTTCGGAAGGGAGTGAGATTTGTGTGGACTGATCAGTGTCAGACTAGTTTTGAGCAGTTAAAAGAGTTGTTAACTCAAGCGCCTGTTCTCACTTTACCTGTAGAAGACAAACCATATGTGATCTACAGTGATGCTTCACATAGTGGTTTGGGTTGTGTACTGATGCAAGAGGGTAAAGTGATAGCTTATGCTTCTCGACTGTTGAAACCGCATGAACTCAACTATCCGACTCATGACTTGGAGTTAGCAGCTATTGTGTTTGTTTTGAAGATTTGGCGACATTATCTATTTGGAGAGAAATGTTTCATCTATACGGATCACAAAAGTTTGAAGTATTTGGGTGTTCAGAAGGAGCTGAATCTTCGGCAGAGGAGATGGTTGGAATTGATTAAAGATTACGACTGCTTGATTGATTATCATCCAAGTAAAGCAAATGTTGTTGCTGATGCCTTAAGTCGGAAGTCTTTAGCAGGTTTGACTGCTTATTCGCTCTTGTTGCTTGTTGAGTTGAAAGCGTTGCATGCTAGTTTTGTAGTTTGTGATGATGGTGCATTGATGGCACAATTGCATTTAAAACCAATTTTATTGGATCAGATCAGAGAAGCTCAATTGATTGATATGAAGATTCAAAAGATTATTTCAGATTGCAAGAATGGAAAGACTAGAGATTTTATTGTGAAAAATGATGGGAGCTTGTGGTTCAAGAATAGATTGTGTATACCCAATGATGCTGATTTGAAAAGAGTTATTTTAGAAGAAGCACATCAGTCAGTGTTTGCTATGCATCCGGGTAATACCAAGATGTATCATGATTTGAGACAGCATTATTGGTGGATTGGTTTGAAGAGAGATATTGCAGATTTTGTGTCGAAGTGTCTCACCTGTCAGAAGGTTAAAGCAGAGCATCAAGTTCCAACTGGATTGCTTCAACCATTATCAGTACCAGAATGGAAGTGGGATAGAGTAACCATGGATTTTGTATCTGGATTACCATTGACACAAAGGAAGCATGATGCCATATGGGTGATTGTGGATAGATTGACTAAGACAGCTCATTTCCTTCCGGTGCGGATGGATTACTCTTTGGAGAGGTTGGCTGAGCTGTATATCCATGAGATTGTGAAACTGCATGGTGTTCCAACTTCTTTAGTGTCTGATCGAGATTCCAGATTTACTTCAAGATTTTGGAAGAGTTTGCATAGTGCTTTGGGTTCTCGATTACACTTCAGTACTGCTTTTCATCCACAGACGGATGGACAATCAGAGAGGGTGATACAGATTATTGAGGACATGTTGAGAAGCTGTGTCATCGATTTATCTGGAAGTTGGGATAGGTTTTTACCACTTGTGGAGTTTGCTTACAACAACAGTCACCAATCTAGCATTGGTATGGCACCATTTGAAGCATTATATGGTAGACGGTGTAGGACACCTCTCTGTTGGAGTGAACTTGGTGAAGGTAAAATAATTGGCCCTGATTTGATTCAAGAAACAGAAGAGAAAGTGAAGTTGATACGAGGTAGGTTAAAAGCAGCTTCAGACCGACAGAAGTCTTATGCAGATCTGAAAAGGAGAGACATAGAGTTTGATGTTGGAGATAAGGTATTTTTGAAAGTATCTCCTTGGAAGAAGATTTTAAGGTTTGGTCGGAAAGGTAAATTGAGTCCTCGTTTCATTGGGCCGTATGAAGTGTTAGAAAGAGTTGGGCCAGTGGCGTATCGACTTGCTTTACCACCTGAGTTGGATCGTATTCATAATGTGTTTCATGTTTCTATGTTGAGGAGATATAGGTCGGATCCATCTCATGTGTTGTCAATTGAATCTATCGAAGTGAGCCCAGATTTGACTTTTGAAGAGGAACCAGTTGCTATCTTGGCACGAGAAGTGAAAGAGTTGAGGAACAAGAGTGTGCCATTGGTGAAAGTTCTATGGAAGAATCATGGAAAAGAGGAAGCAACTTGGGAAAGTGAACAATCCATGCAAGGTCAATATCCTCAGTTGTTTCAGACTTAATAACAGGTAATTTCGAGGACGAAATTTCTTTTTAGAGGGGGAGAATTGTAATATCCCTATGCATGCCCTAGAAGTTTTGTATGTGTTGTTGTTGTTGTTGTTGTTGTTGTTGGTTTAAGTTGAGAGAAGTAAAGTATATGTATATGTGTTTTGGGAAGAAATAGGGTTTAGAGACAAGTTTATATGTTGTGTATATGGTAATATATATAACATATATATGAGTCAAATAATGGTCAAAGAGAGAGTGGTAGTGGAGGAAGATATTTTTATATTATTGAGTATTTAATTATTAAGGAAAATGGAAGTAATTAATTAGTGGAAGGGATTAATTTGGATTATAATAATATTAAAATGCTTGGATGAGAGTGAGTGGATTTTGGTGTAGAGATAAGAGTTGATTTGTTTACTCTTCATTTTCTTCTTTCCATTTTTGTTGGCCGGACATCCAAGAAGGAAGAGAGCAAGAGAGAGATTGAAGAGCTAAGAGTAATTTGAAGGAAGAATCAAATCATCAAGTTAGAGATTTGTGAAGTTTCCTCAAATTTGGTAAGTTCTCTCTTGTTTTCTTGTGTTGTTTGAGTTATGTTTGAGTTTTGATGGAGTGGTATAGTGTTAAGAGTATGTTGGCTTGACTGAGATGTTTTTATGGGTGTTTGATTCTTTGATTATGGATTTTGGGGTTTGTTTGATGGATAGAGTGAGTTTCTTGGTAAAGATGGAGATATGTTGGTGTTGAGGGTTTGAAGTGATGATGATGATTTGTGATTTGTGTTTGTGTATGTGTCTTGTCTTGTTTTGGTGTTGTTGTATGTTTGAGTTGGTTTTTGGGTTAGTTTGGATGAGTTTGTTTGAAAGGAAAGAAAGTGGTAAGAAGAGTTTGGTTGTTTGTTTGTTGGTGTGGCCGGAATCTGAGTTGTTGGCCTGACACGCTCATGAGCACGTCCAGAGTCTTTAGGCGTGTCAATTGTGTTGGAGGCAGTAGGTGTGACACGACCATTAACACGCCCGTGTTATTGAGCGTGTCATAGCTACTGTGAGATTGGAGAATTGGCACGGCCAGGAGCACGTCCAGGAGGTTGGACGTGTTGTTAAGTGGTTGAGACAGTATGTATTACACGCCCAGTAGCACGCCCGTGTGGGTGAGCGTGTTAAGTTTAGGGTTTTGCCCTAGTTATTTATTAACTTGACTATCTCTTGTGTATCCCTAAGTAAGTGTATATTGCTATTTTTGGGATTAGGTCTTGAAGAGGGTGAACCATCATTTATTTGAAAGTAAGAGACCCTTGATAGAGGAAGTAATTAGAGTTGAGTGAAGGGTTATTGAGGTAAGTGCAACTACATCATTGCATACATTTATAAGATGTGAAAGCATAACACACATGTATTTGTTAAAGCATTGAGAGCATTAATGCATTGTGAAGACATATTTATAATGTTTTGTGTAATGTATGAGGAAGTTATTAATTGTGCATACTTATGTGATGGGGTATGGAATTAACATGATTGAGTTGCTTTGATATGATTTGAGAATTGATGTAAAACTAATGTGAATGATTAGGATGAATTAAATGATATGTGAGGCCACTGTGATTGGGCCAAGTTAATGTAAAGGGAATAAATTGTGAAAGAATAAATGAAATGTTAATATGCCTAATGTGTTGATTCAACTTTCAGAGTCCTGTTTTTGATGGCATGCCTATGAATCATTGGATAGGTGAAATGGGATGGCCCGTAAACCAATTCCAATTGAATCACTGGATAGGCGAAATGGGATGGCCCGTAAGCCGGTTCCAGTTGATATATGAGAAATGTGATGTTTATGAATCATTGGATAGGCGAAATGGGATGGCCCGTAAGCTGATGATTCCAATTGAAACTTGTAACAGTCTAACCGAGTTGAGGATCTCCTCATGTTAATGGGTTGATGGTCCAAGAGACTGGGTCTGTTACGCTATCCATGGATAGAGATGTGATATATATATATTGCCTACGGGCTTGATGATTATGATATTAAATCAAACACAGGGACTCTGAACTTTGAATAACATATTAGGGTGTTTTGGGCCCAGGTGTGTCTTAGGCTTAATGTGATTTATGATTGTTAAATTGTGACTATTGCTTAATGAAATTGATGAGTAATGATATAATGTAATTATGGGTTGATAATTTATGATGAATAAGTTATGATTTGCTATGTATTATTTATTTGATTGAGGGTCATGAGCATGGCATCAAAGCATATTGATACTATAGTTGTTTTACTAAGCCGTTGGCTTAGCGCGATTGTGTTTATCGCGCAGGTGTTAGGGAAGAACCCGAGAGATCCACTAGACCGAGTGAGTCTAGGAATTGAATTGTTGTACTGGACTTAAAGATCAAAGAGAAAGCTGCCAATCATGTATATAATCTATATGTTTTGTAAAGTATTGGATTTAATGTATATGTATATAACTTTGTGAACTGGTACTTGGATATATACATATATAAATATTTTGATAAATTCCGCTGCATATCAATTAAAATGTTTATACCTATTTTGATTTAGTTTACAAGTAAATATCATTATATTATATATATATTGTGAATTGTTTATGGAAAACCGTAGCATTCTTAGGTTCTATGTATGTTCATTACATGGTGGTGATATGTAGTGAACGTATATGGGATTTAGGGGTGTTACAATTAGCATCGAGCAGCACAACACAACGCAGCACCTCAGAGTAGCCTTTCATTTCCTATACTATGAGTTAGCTAGTTGTGGCATGTATATGTTTATATTTATATATAAGATTGGGAAGTACTATGTTATACTGTACGTTGGTAGTATGTAATAATAATAAACCTCTACTTTATTTTGTATTAGAAGTGTGAATTCTTCTTGTAGGTTGTAGTTGAGGGTATAAGGAGGATTCATTGGGAGTGTATTGAAACTAATTGTATTCACATTTGTTTGTGTAAAAATGTTTTCAAAAATCAGAAAAACTAGTTTTATCGACACTTGGGACCAAATTTCTAGGCGAACCTCTGGCAAAATTTCTATAAAAATCAGAACTAAAATTTGACTAAGTAAAATTGGTAGCAACATTCGGATAGTGTGGCGCCTCTACTCGGCTTACACACGTAGGTCGGGAAGGGGTGTTACAATTTTTACCGCCTTCAAATGAATCATGAGTGTAGAAATTTTAGGTAAAGGAAACTTATCATCTGTAAGAAACAAATTAAAAGGCTTGTAACACCCCGATACCCTATATAAGTACTATACATATACCTAGTATACATACAGTAAGTATATAAAGTATAAGGATGTCACTTTTCGTTATCTTTTAAAAACCTATAACAGAGTTCAAACCATAATACGCTAATTTAAATAACATTTACAAAATCATTATCTTTATCAAAACTTCATTTATACATATAAATACTCTCTCATCAGAAATACATCATAATTAAAAGTTATACATGTATGCATTACCCTCTAGTTGGTCTCGACAAACTCTTACTCTTCTCGTGGCATATCAGCTGGACTTCCAGATCAACTGCATATCCACCTGCGCGGTTACACAACCGCGCTAAGCCCGAGAGCTTAGTAGTACAATATAAAATATAAACATACAATATAGAAATTCTAACATATAATAATACTATAATCATTCCATATACCATTAGTTCTTATCATGTTTTTCTCTTTTTAATTTGCACCTTTCATATATCTCGACTAATTTCATATATTATGTACATGTATACATACCATTATCACCAATTCCAACCCATCACTAATACTCACAATCAATTTATCAATACACACATTCTACAACATACCAAACATGAATCACATTTCCAATGAAGACAATCATTATCACCAACCACAATTCATTAATAGTATCCACAATCAATATATCAATACACACATTACATATCATATTTCATAATATTACTTTATTCACAATTCACCAATCATGATTCATCATTAATACTCACAATCAATATTTCAATACACACATTACATATCATACCAATCATGAATCACACTTCCAATGAAGTCAACCATAGATCTCATTACTCATTTCTTTCAACACTTGTATATCACATTGACAACAAAGACAGACTCGGGCCCAAAAGACACTAATATGCTATTCGACTTTCAGAGTTAATGCTTTGGTTTTATTATCACATTTATCAATATCATAATCCCAACTAGGCTTCAAGGATTAGGTTCAACCAAGCTTCAAGGGGAACAAAGCATGCTAAGTCTCAACCCAACTTGGCTTCAAGAACCAATCCAACCTAGCTTCAAGGGTTGTAATATCTCAATTAGGCTTCAAGGACTAAACCCAACCAAGCTTCAAGGGGAGTAAAACATGTTAAACTTCTACCCAACTTGGCTTCAAGGATCAAGCCCAACCTAACTTCAAGAGATTGTTACTATCATTAGGCATGCCACCAACAACAAACTCTGAAAATGGAATAACACATTAGTCACACAATTCATTTATTATCTCATTATCCATTTCATTCTCAAATGAATCATCATCTAGGCAAACATGCCTCATTTATCTCAATTGAATCATCATAGCCAATCACAATGGCTTCATACCACATTTGAGTTATCATAGCCAATCACAATGGCTTCACATCACATTATATCTCAAATCACCTTTCATATTTCATCATTGATATATGCAACATCAATTACATTAACTAAACAAACACATCATTATTCAATCATATCATCTAGGCATGCTTCAATCATATTATTCACATTATTATAAATTTCATTGTACATACCTTTTTGAATGATCCTCATCTCTTTCACCCTCAAAAATTACTCCCACCAAGCTATACATAATCAATTACTTCATCATCTTCTTCACATTTTACATATAGCATCATTGATGTAACATTGCAAAGTACATTATTCATATAACACACAACATTGTTCATATAGTATCATATGCATCATCAATATCATCAAATGTATGCTATAAATCTCAACATCATATGAATGTATGTTCCACATATATTTGTTTAGGTCATTCTTTGTTTTCAAAGAGTTTAGAGTGTTTATGTTTAGGTTTAGGTACAACAAGACCTTTGAGAAATCAAAACAATGTGAGAAAAGTAACAACCAATCACAGTAGCTAACACCATCAAGGGACATGGCCAAGCTTGTGGCCGTGTCTCTCAATTACAATTCAAGCCGAGGCAGACATGGGCAAAGGGACACGGCCGTGTCTCTCAACAAAATTCAGGCAGTGGCCAACATGGGCAAGGGACATGGCCAAGCTTGTGGCCGTGTCTCTCCAAAATTCATCCAACACGGCCAAACTTCCCTCAACTTGGCCGTGTCTCCCAAAAATATTAGGTCTTGGCCGTGTTCCATTCTTATTTTGGCCGTGTCTCTCATCTATAAAACCCTAAACATAACCAACACTTCTTTGATTGAATTAAGAACAACTTATACGCAACACAATCTCATTCAATTGGGTGTAATTCATGTTATTAACACATATTCATCACAATATTCACAATTCACACTATATCAACCATACATTCAAACACTTACCACATCAAACCCTAAAAACCAACATCAATCTTCTTCTTTCAATAACAACATCCACTTAACTTACCATTTTCAAACAACACCAACACCAATTTAACCTTTTTAACTCACAGTCAATTTCCATACTTTTAAACACATCTCAAACACTCTAAATCATGATATCAACAAATCACAACACACATCAAACACATCTTCAAAATACCAAAGGAAAATAAGAGAGTACTTACCTTAGATGAAGAAATTTCACCAATCTCCAACCAAAACCTTTGATTCTTCCTTCAATTTGATTCTAGCATCAAGAACACCTCTCTTGCTCTCTCCTCTCTTGAATAGCCGGCACACAATGGAGAAGAAAAGAAAATTAACACAAGTCAACTCCCTTTTCCTCTTTAAATTTCCACCAAGCAATTCTAACCAAGCAATTACCTAATTACCCTCAATCATTTAACTTAACCTCTTTTAACTTATATGCCCATTAAGTAATTTCACATATCACAATTAAAATATCTTCTTGCATTGACCATCCATATTGACTTATGTATATGTTATATATATTACCATATACCCAACATATACACTTTCTCTAAAAATGCTTTTCTCTTTCAAATTAACATATACATTCAATTCAATTAAAACAACAATAATATTCAAAACTTCTAGGGCATACATTGGGATATTACAAGGCTTGTAATTAATAACAAGTCTCTTCTTTCCTCTAAGAACTTCTGAATATTTCTCTACATAGAATGCTTGACAAGCCCAGTTGGACTTAGTAGGTTCAATCAATCCTTGTTGTAGTAAGGATTCACACTCTTTTCTGGCAAGAGCAAGGTCTGAAGGAGACATTCCAGGATGAGAAGCCTTTGTAGGGTTTATATCTTCATTCTTGTTAAAAGGAAAAGAAATGAAGAAAGCATTTTTCCATAAAGGTTTTGAATGATAAAAGTCAGCATGGGAATCAACACAAGTAGAAAGTAATGAAATTTTGATATCTTTAAAATCTACTGGAACTTCTGACAGAGAAAAGATTCTCTAAATGTCAGTATAAGCCTTGAAAAACTTCTTATGATTTGAAGATTCTGAGCTTGCTGATAAACATTAAAACCTATCAGTAGATCTTTATTTGGAAGGGACGAACCAAGAACATTAGTCCAAATAATACAGTCTGGAAAAAAATGTATCCCAATCTTCTTCTTAGTGATTAAATGTGTAAAAAGCACATTTCCATCAGTTGCTTTGAAATGTTCAATGTGGGACTTCCAATAAGTATCTGGTAATACAACATGATTCATCATGGATTTATAAGCTCCAGTATCCATAAAAGCTATTAGGGGAATAGCTCTGTCATACTTAGAGGGTAACTATTGATGTTGTAGATGGTAAATAGGGAGATAATTATCTTGATTAGAATCAATAGAACTAGATTCTGAATAAAAATCATTATCATCCACATGAAGTGCCATAATAGTCTCCCGGTCTACTTCACTTTGTTCTGAGAGAACATATTCAACCTCTGCATTATCAGGAAGAGAGATTAAAGTTTGATTAATCTGTTGAATCAACTTTGCTATCTTCATAGTTTTCTTAGGATAGTTTTTTTTTTTTTTTTGCAAAATGTCCTTTTCCTCCATAAGCATAGCATCTATCTCCTGAGCTTCTTCTTCTTTTTGAATAAGGAGAATGCCTTTTAAAGAATGTGAACTTCTTTCTTTTCTTTCTGAATTGCTGAGGATGTCTATCCTTGAAAGAAAATCTATGAGCTTTCTTTTGAGAAGGACATACAAAATTTTTCTCCTTACATTTTATATTAAAAGAGTTTGGTCATTTATAAGCACATTATAATATTTTGTCGTGTTTTATGAATTTATTTATAGTTCTGTGGTGTTCACATAGTTTGCTGAGAGATGCATAAGTAAACTGATGAATTTCACCCAAAGAAACTTATTGAAGATTTCTGCTTGTCTATTGAATAGATCTATTAATCTCTAGTTGAAGTTCTTCAAGTAAGAGGTGATATAAATTTGTTTCATGCTAGGATCACTATAACTACCTAACATGAATAACTTCTCAGACATTCTCTGATAATGAAAGTCAAGATCTTTAGCTTCTAAAGAACAACACTTCATTTCAAAGAATTCTTCTTTTTGCCTCTTAGAGATAATTGAATGATCTCTTAAGAATGTTGTGTAAATTTGCAAAAGAGCATAAAAAATACTCTTAGAAAAGAAAGCTAATATGGTGTACTCATCCATGGAAGTAAACCATTCTCTAAGACTTCTAGTGAATCTGGAGACAAATTCTCATAACACCTGAAAGAAAGAAGCACCCTCTTTTGCCATTTGTAAATCTAACCAGGCATTGAACTCTAGAAACCATGATCTCCATTTTCTTATAGGTAAATCATCAAAAGTAAATCAGGGATCATTAGTTGGTTTACTGGTTCTTTAATGTTCAAATCTGAGATCATGTTCTAAGGATTCTTCTTCTTGAGGATCTTCTATGATTGATTCTGTTGTAGGAGGAGGATTTGCACCAGCAGGAGGATCAGCCATTAAAAGCTGAGAAATATCTGCTTGCTGAGAATCTGAATCAAAATCACTAGAGATATCTGCATTGGCTGATTCTGAATATTCTGATGAGTCATAATCAAAAGTTGTAGTGAGAGCCATATGTTGTTGTAGGAATGATTCAGATACTCCTGGAGGAGGAGGTTCAGAAACTATTATGGGGACTTTTGATGTTTCAGCACATGTTTTCTAAGAAGATGAAGGATTCTGTACAGAAGTAACTGGAGGTACAGAAGATGAGGAAACTGGCATTTTCTGAGTCTGAGACCTTGTTGGGGGAAATAATTCATGAACTGTTCTAAAATTAGGTTTTGTAAAGGACGCATGTTGATATGCAGGTGAGAAAATAGGGAAATAGGGATTGGAAATAGATTGAGATTGTTTTGACATCAAATCTCTCTCCATTATCTCTAATCTGGATTTCAAAGTTTGAATTTCTTCCCTTTTCTAAGAAAAGCTAGGTCCAAGATTCTACTTTTGGATTATCATCCTGAGTTCAGTGTCTAACTGATTAATTCTCATGAGGAGAGAATTATGGTTCTATTGAATATCAGTACACATAGATTTTAGAGCTAATGAGATTTTATCTGTCTTATCAGATAACTTATCAATCTTGGAGTTAATGGACATCATGTATTTATTTTGAACCTAAGAATTCTGAGTTTGCCAATTAAGAACTTCTTCTCCTTGGGCAAGTTCTTTTAATTGTCCAGGGGGAAGAACAATGGTTGGTGGGATGAAAGGTCGGGTACTGACTTTAGTTTGTGGATCAGCCTATTTTCAAGTGGTGGAAAATCTGGAAAATCTAATGATACTAAGGAAACCATTTTACTGACTTGAGGTTGTGGTGTTTAGGCTAAAGATTGATGTACTAGCGGGGCACACCATTTAATCTTTTGTGGTTTAGGTAATTATGGATGTTTTGGAACATCAAGAAGTCCTTCTGCTCGTAGGACTTTAAGTGCCTCATCATTCATAGAGAGACGAATTAGATTCTCCTTCCTCTAAATTTTTTATGAAATTTCTATCTAGGGAGAATTTCCTGAATCAAGAGGAGGACGTTTAAATCTTGTAGCTTTAGATCTATAGGAAGAGAAAATTTTCTTGGGTCCAGTGAGTCTGGTTGAGTTCATAGAATGATATTAAACATCTCCTATTTCTTCACAGCAAGTACAACCAGGGTCATATTCTCCTGAACCTGGAGTATCCTAGATAAAATGGCCTATGATCTTTCTAGCATAGATTAGACTACCATCAAATGCAAAACTGTGGACTGGGATTTTCTCTATATCTCTGGGAGAGACTGGGACTACCATACAAGTATGGAAAAGTTCTGGGAGATAACTACAACTAGCTCCCTCTGAATCCTTTGAAGGTTCCTAAAAGACAATCTTAATTGTACCATCATTCTTTTTGATAAAAATAGGATTCATGGTCTGAATAGGTTTGGAGTTTTGCTGCTGCTTCTCATAAGTGTAGCCTACTCAAGAGGAATGAGTTTCATGAGATCTTCTCTGGGCAGCTGTCAAGGTGTTTGAAAAACTATAGGTGTAGTATATGTATCTGCATAGATATATAATGCATCTGTAGACACTCTTGGAGTAGATAGATTGATCAAATGATCTTGCAATCTGTATACTATTTGATGATAGATGATTGTAAATAGAGATCCTTCAATTTGTTCAGCTCTGGTATTCTGAACTTGTATCTTCAGAGCATTTGACAAGTGCACATCATTCAAGGACATATTATAATTGGGAAAAAGGTGAAGACAATACTTCTAGCATTAAGTGATGTGATAATAGTACTAATCATTATGTTCTCAAAGTGAATATATCCGGTATCTAACAGAGAAAGTCTGGCAGTAACGGGAAGACCTTTACATCCATGATAAGAGAGAACAATCCTCACACCTCCAAGATGGAGATGAGAATATCCTTATTTCTTTCACTGAGATATAAACTCCTATGGAATCTCCATGCTAACATATTATTCAGCAGAGGTAGAAGACAAAGAACATTGATTCAGACATCAAGTCTGAATGTATTCTTTCACATGAGGTCTTTTTGTAGAGATGAGATTGGAAATCTTCTTTATATAATTAGACTTTTGAAAAATAAGATAAGGATTAAGGACAGGGAGTTGAGAAATATCAACCTTAGAGTCTTCTGGAATATGGGCTATTTCTATAAGGTGATCTATTTTATTAGTGATAGACTGAGAGCAAGAAGGAGGAATTAACAAAAAAGAAGTATGGTTAACGATTTCTTTTTGAGGAGTACACATGGTATTTAAAGTTCTTCTTCCATCATTAGTATTCATGTTTATCATATGAATAATGCTATATGGTTCTGATACCCCTTGGGGATGTATGGGATATTAAGAGTTAGAGCTCACACATACCATGAATTCATAAACAGAGATACAGTGCATTGTCATACCAGACAACACAGACTTCCTTAGGTCTGTTCACCACTAATAGCAGCTACTATCTGATTTTTAGCTTATATACCTCAAGAACCATAGATATTTCTGATGTATAGGAATAGGACCAGCCTAAGCATATAGATCATACTCTATCCTTAGAGGAATAAATAGAATATTGTTTTACTTGATAGTCTCAAGCACTGTCCATAAATACAACCATAACCAAGGCTTAAGCAGGACATCGCTCTTTTGACTGTCTCCGGTTAACACACTCAATATCAATTCTTCTGGATCATTGCACACTATTCATAAATAAACAGAATAATAGCTCAGGTTGAAGAAGAAGAGCTCATTAAGAATAAAAGTTTCATGAATAGCTTAATAGATTTTCCCACACCGATTCTAGAGTAGCTAGATCATATGCCATCTTGTTTTCATCTCTTGGTACATGATTTAATTGGCAATACTTGAAATTTCAGAGTACCAAGTTCAAATAATCAAATACAACTTCAATCTCTCCTCTTTCAACTTCCACTCCCTACTGACATGCTATACTACCAAGAAAGAATCACTAATCACCTACACTCTATCAATCCCAATGGAAATCAAACTCTCTAACTCGAAAAAGGTTGTTTTGTATTCTGCCGTATTGTTGATCACTCTAAATTTTATCATTTTAGCTAAGGAAGCAACTCGCCTTCAGGTGATTCTAGAATTATATTCAACCCTACACCTTTCTTCTTAACAGTGCCATCGAAATACATCTCCATTCTTAGATCTTAGTTGCCTATTAGTGCTCATCCGAGAGCTCGAAGGTTATATATTCTCCTCAATGTAATGGCTATTGTGCGAATGTAGACATGAAAATGGAACACCCTTGCCCATAACTATTTAGTAAAAGCCAAAATTTTCAAAGAAAAAAGACAAAAAAAAAAAGAAAAGGAATAAATTAAATAATAGTAAATATAAAAATAAATGAAATGAAATAAGTAGAAAATGATGCCAATGAGAAATTCATTTACATTGCAAATGCCACATACGTCATTTGCATGCAATTAGTATATCCGTCATTTGCTTGCAAATGAAGGGTTGGCCTTACTTGCCAAAATCCCGATAATTGTCTTTTTGCTTCCAATATAAGTAGACCCAGCAAAGCTAAAAAAGACGGGAACATTGACACAGATAAAAATATACAAAGAGCAAAACAAACACCAAAACCCAAAATACAAAAACAACAACCACAAATCAATCCAAATCTCAAAGGAGGAACTAAACAAATCCATACGGACCTATATGGACTTCTCCATTTATTTAAAGAGGAAGGAACCAACAACGCAAATATAAATTTACAAATCAATAGTTATTTTAATCTCTATTTTTTATAGCCTTTATTATATTATTTCATTGCTTTATAAATTGTTGTGATTGACATTTTGCTATTAAGCCATGATAAAAAAAAATTATAGTTTTTTAGATTATATTAACAAAATATATTATATTGGATTAGTTCTAGGTATAAAACCCTAACTAGAAGATTTATTAATTTAATTGCTTTAATGAGTTTTTAATGGTCTAAAAATAATATAAAAGTTTTAAAATTAGATTTTAAATCGAATATATATTTTGAGTTTTATGCGACTTATCAAAAATGTTGACACACTTCACATTTAACAAATGGTGGGCTCTTCATTAAAAAATGACGAGCCTACCATTTTATTTGCATTACTGGTGGCAATTACTTACAGGTAACAGACTTGTCACCTTTTTATTTTAATTAATTAATTTTTTTGTTTCTTCTCTTATATTTTTTATATAATTTTATTAACTTGGATCCATGTTTTATTTTGTTAATATTTTAATTAAAGTGCCTATTTAATTAATCAATGAGTAGAATGCACGTTTAGGGGTATGGATGATTTTAAGATATATGGCATGCATACATAATTGCATTTTTATTTTATTTTTTATGTTTCGGGTTTTAACGAAATTTTCCTTTTTTAGAGTTTATATAGCTGTACTTTATTAATATAATTTTGTTTCTCTTTTTATTTTATCTAAGGAATTTGTATTGGCTTATTTTTACTACAATGGGCACCTATTTATTTATTTTTGTATACATTGTAACATTCATATTTTTAATACACCTAAAAATAATTAATATGAGAGAATAACTAGATGTGTTAGAAGGGAGATATATAATATAAACATTGAGTAATATATACACTAAATATACATGATATATACACTTGATATCTAATATATACACAAGATATATATAATGTATACACATATACATAATTACATATAAAAGTTGGAAAAGTGAAAAATAAAGAAAGAAAGAAAGTGAAAATATGGGAAATTAATAAATGAGATGAAATGTGGAAGTGATCATGGAATGAGTTGTATCGCATGAAAAATGTGGAAAAATGATATAGGAAAATGTAATTAAATGTTGTGTGTTTGTTTGCCCTACACAATTAATTGTTCCAGAATATTGACTTTGTTACTGTCGAGTTGGCATGCCAATGATACAGCATCATGTTTTATATGTCTTCGGATGAGATACACTAGTATCACTATTATATTATGCATTCGGGAGAGGCATGCTGGTGTTGGGCACTTCTATGCTGAGGAGACAACTTTCGAGTGATATATGATACTTTGTCTCGATGTAGGAAGGGGACAACCTTCAACCGATATATGACATTTTGTCATCGGTGTCAGACCTTTGGGTTGCGATAGGCCAAATCATTCTTTCTAGAACTTGAATATTGTATAGGGAATTGTTGGGCCCAATGTGTATTGATGTGTTGTTTTTATGAGATTTATGAGCTGATAAATTATTTAATTGAGCATTAATGTGTAATGTTTATGTAATTTATGAGATCATAAATATTGATTGAACATTTCACCGTAGTTGAAACTAAATGCATCATGTGCCATGTGCTAATGCAATATGATTATATGATTTATGAGACTATAAATTGTTATTAGAGCATTGCACTTTCATTTAAAGATGTAGGCATTTTATATAAATAAAGGAATATTTACATTTAATATACTATATTATCAAAGTATGTATAACTAAGTTGTTAGCTTAGCATGATAGAATTGTATCGCGCAGGTGATGGAGTAGATAAGGGAAGTCTTAATAGAGGCTATATTGAAGTTAATGTAATTACACATATACGAGACCTATTTTGATGGTGCTACACTGCATAGCATGTAAATATATACATTGGTTAATGCACTATGGTTATGTGTATATTATAACGTTTTCTAAATATGTTTAAATTACAGAGTTTATAAGATTTTTTAAATATAGATATAGTTGTACATTATTTGTTATGTGTTAAATGTTTGGTAATGAAATGGAAAAATAGTAGATTTGTGAAATTATGAATTTTGGGAGTGTTATTTTATGCAAGTTGAGTTAATTGTGATTTTGGGATTTATTGAAAATACAAATAAAACTCTAGCAAAAAATTTTCAGATATTTTATACAAATTAATTAAGTTATATTTTAATTATAATCATTTAATGGCTATATACATAAAGATTATTGATATGTTATTATATACATATAATATTTACATTTTATTTATAATGTTGTATTTTCATATTAAATGAGAGTGTTTCTACAGTTAATTACTATAGCACTCTTATAATCTATATATGTATTTTACGTATACGGAATTTATATATTATACGTATATATATGGTATAAAGGTGTTATATACATGCATCCTCATGACATGGCAATTGCACCACATATGGATGTATATATTTAAATGAGTACCTATGTCTTTTATTTACCTTTTTATGAAACCAACTAGTAAATAATATTTTGAATAACTAAAAATTAAATAATACATGAATTTAAAAAGAGGCCAGTTCTAATGAACCAGGTGTATGTGGATACTAGGATCATTCCTACATGTCCTTAAATGTTATTAACTTCCCAAACCTAGTAGGAGGTTAGGAATTCTTTATGGAATTGAATATCTACCCCCAATCTTTCTTAGTATTATTGAGTGGCCACTTTATTATCTTTAAGCCTTAGCCAGTTAGATCCTTGAGGCTAAGAATCTATCAGTGCCAATGTCACATAATCATGTTTGAGTAATCCCTATCTCTCACAATTGCAACTCCACTAGGGGCATTTGAGAAGTTGATTCCATTGATTCATGTATTATTTTCTTACTAATTATTTGGAATATTATTCTTGCATTGCAGTAGTTGTATCATATGTGTGCATTATGGTGACCTGTGATACCAATGTTATGTGATATGAGGGATACCATATCTTCACTCAAGATATACATGCCTAGTACCTTTGGGTATATCTTGTTGCGAAAGCCTTGGCCTTTTTAACCCAAGCTCATATAGGAAGCCTGGTAACTTTTTCTAAGTTAACTTAACATTGTTTTCTCCATCATTAATGATCCTTCAAATCTTAAATACGACCATCTTTGGATTAATTGTACTTTTTAAAAATTGTCTCAACTTAGTTAAAAGAAATATTTTAATTGACCATGAGCATATTTAATATTTAAAGAATAATTAATCTCGGAGTGTGTTTAAACCGGGAACTCTTCATTGCATCCCTAAGATATAAAGCCTTTTTAAGCCTTGAAAGATGTTCCCATCCTGAGTCACATAAAGATACCTTGTCCTTATATTAAAATTTTCAATTGATCTATCATTTACAAGATGATGTATAGTTAACTCTTGTATTTGTGAGTCAATGATCATTTTAATATAATGAAGAGGGCAATCTTTTGTGACTTCGGTAGGAGCTTTTTATAGGAAGTTCATTAAGAATTAGTTTTCAAATAAGAGATACAATTAAAAGGTCTAAAAGGGAGATTTGATTTCAAAGAAGAATACCATTTATTGGTATTTTCTGCTAGCCCTCAAACCTAGGAAAAGAGACTCACTCAACGTGTGTGAGAGTAATAAGAGTGCAAGGTTTGTTTGCACTTCTTATTGTCTATTTCTTATATATTTGCATTTATGTATCTCACACCCATGCATCCATGATATTCATTCATGCATAGGCATTTCATCCATTTTCCAAACACGCAGACATGGAGAAGAAGAGCATAAGTGCTACCAATAACAGCATCACATGTGACACCTCTTCAACCAACAATTTCATAGGCTTTACTTCAGCAACCATGGATGAGGAAAAGACCAGAAATCTAATCAGGAAGATGATGGACTCTGAGATAACAGAGATGAGAAACCAAATGGCTAGCTTGATGAAAATGATGCAAAATATAGGGCATCAAACACCCAGCCCGGGGAATTGTTAGCAATGAAAAGAAGAAAAAAAAAAGACAGTCATTATTAGAGAAGAAGAAGATGATAAGATGTATGATGACATGGATAAATACTATGACTGAACAAGCCAAACAATAGCAAGAGATGAGATCCCTATGAAAAAGGTGACAGACTTTGAAAAAGCTTTATCAGAACATATGGAAGTGCTAAAGAAGAAGTATTAGTAGCAATCCTATAAGGAAGAAGAAATGGCAGAGCTAGACAAGTTGTTTATGGAAGATGAGATCCTACCACCCAAGTTCAAATTTCCTAACATTCCTAAGTTTGATAGGACCGAAGACCTAGAAATCCACTTGAGTCAATATGTTATAATCATGAATACCACCTCAATCTCTAATGAATAGAGCCTCAAGTGGTTCACATTATCCTTCATTAGAAATCGCATTCATTGGTAAAAATCATTAAACTCTAGCATTAAGGAGAATTAAAGGTTGTTGTGTAACTCCTTTATTTCACGGTATGGGTATAACACTGACATAGAGGTTTCATTGTTAAAGTTGGAATCCTATGACAAAAGCAAAATGAGAGCTTGTCATATTATATGAAAAGGTAGAGAGGGAAGGCATCCCTAGTGAAAGACAAGCTTTCAGAGCGAGATCAAATCCAATTTTTTTATTAAAGGATCCCATTTGAGAAAGTAGTTATCTACTGTACTGAATAAATATTTGAGAAAGTAGTTGTCTACAATATGGGCTTATAATTAGAAGAATTGGATAAAGAAGAGGGAAAGTCCGTAACCACAAGAGAAATTAAATAATTGATTAAACCAAAGTGAACAAATGTTGACAAGGGTTATTTCTATAAGAAATAGAAAGTTTTCTTAGTTAGGGAAACCTTTATCCATGGTGTTTGATGAGCTGAGATGCACAAGTGTGTTGCAACCTCTAACATCGAGGCCATTTTCGGACCCATTACCACCTAAGTTCAAACTGAACCTCTATTTTGAATTTCATCATGACACAAACCAATGTTTGAGGTTAGAAGAGGAAGTTTAAGACCTTATTGACAGTGGCAAGATTCTAAAGCGCAGCCAATCCTAATAGCCAAAGGATTTTTATTTTGGCTTAGCCTGCTCCAATCTTGAATGTTGTTTTTTATTTTTGCAGAGTTGTTGTTTCTATATTTTGGCTAGAGGACAATTTATTCTAGATGAATTTTACGTTAGATGGATATTTTTGTTTAAAATTAGTATTATGTTTATTTTGAATGTTCTATTGTTAACCAATAATGATGCATGCTTAATTGTAACATAATGCATTTGAAACACAATGCATTTACATATTTACATTCTGATTAACCTTATTAAATGAGGGAATTTCCCCCATGAGTATCTACAATGTTCTTTTTTTTAGTTAAGTATATTGAATTGTGTATGCTGACTTAGAGAGAGCTCATGCACAATTACTAATGTTTAGGGAACAAGCTTTAGTAAACTTTCAAGGTGAAATTGAGCTTTACCAATTCGAGAGAGAAATGATATGGGCACTATTTGTCAAGCATATAACCTTATCCACACGAAGGGACACTTACCCCTAGTTCAACCCCATTAAGACTTCATATGCTTCTAGCTTGCTTTTCTTAGAATGTTAAAACATGATAACTTGCCCTATGCTATCATGGCACCCCTAGAAAATTCAATGATTGCAAAACCACTAGCATTATAATCAAGGATAGAAATAAATCAAAGGAAGGTGGATTGGCTCTCCCTACAAATTAAAGATAGAAAAAGAGTGACAAGGAAAACCTATGAACAAGGTAGCACTAAGAAAGCCTCGAATAGGAAAAAAATACAAAAGAAAAAGTAAAAAGAAATAGAAGAAAAATGAAAAAGAAAAGGAGACAAGGAAGAAAAAGAAAAAGGAAATGAGGTGAGGAAGAAAAGAAGATAGAAGAAAATAGAATCTTGACTCTCATTGCAAGGAGAAAGATGCCTTCAAACGATTGAAAAAGTACTCGATGATGATCAAGAGATATTTTGCTAGGATTATAGAACATCCAAATTTGTTTACTCAAGATCATTATCTATAAATTGGACACCTAGAATTTAATAATATGTCCACCTAGTCCATCCAAAGGTATTAAAGCTCCTACAAGGGTTCTATAATTTGAAAATTTGCCAAAAGTGCCATATCAGTCCTCTACTTAAAATAGCCTTCGCTTAGCCCTTTTTACCTTTTAGACCCCACTATAAGCTTACTAAAGACCTATTGATCTTTCTTAATAGATAAAATGCTATTGATAGAGATAGTTTGGAAAAGCATGCCAATGAGATAGGTCAATTTCATAAACAAATGAAACCTTAAGCAAGGTAATGTGTATATACCTATGTGAAGTGTAATAATTTTTTACAAATGGTTATGGATCAAAACTAGATGATGTGATCAAAATGGGGACCAATTCCCAAATTTAATATGGAAACAAGGATTGTGATGCGAAACATACACACAAATTGAAAACATCAAGCTCTAAGGTGCATTAATAGTAGTTTGTGAAATAAACCATTAACTTTAAAACTTGAAAAATGTTTTTTTGTTATTTGAAAAAAAACATTCAAGTTTGAAACAAAGTTGTAGAAGACTCAAAAGTTGGGATATAAGATCCTGACTAGATAGAATATCCAAGCAGAGCAGAAGACTCAAAATTTGGGATAAAAGATCCAAGTGGAGTAGAAGACTCAAAAGTTGGGATAGAAGATCCAAGAGGAGTAGAAGACTCGAAAGTTAGGGTAGAAGATCCTAATCATATAAAAGATCCAATTGGAGTAGAAGACTTAAAGGTTCGGGTAGAAGATCCAAGCAGAGTTGAAAACTCAGAAGTTGGGATAGAAGATCCCAAACAAATAGAAAATCAAGCATAGTAGAAGACTCAAAAGTTGGGATAGAAGACCTTGACTAGATAAAAGATCCAAGCAGAGTAAAATAATCAGAAGTTAGGATGAAAGATCTTGATTGACTAGAAGATGTAAAGAGGTAGAAGACCTAATATTTAAAGGATAGAAGATCCAAAAAGATTAAAGAACTAATGTCTAAAGGATAGGAGATGCTAAAAGGTAGAAAACCTTATTTTAAAGAATAAAAGATCCAAAAGCAATCATAAGACAAGAGACCCAAAAGACAAGCAAACATCAAAGTATAAAAGATTCAAAGGAGGAAAGGATAATAAACTAATGCCTTAGGATGGAAGAACTAAAGGAGAAGAAATTAGCAGTTGACTATAGAGGATGAAGATCCGAAGCAAAGGCTGAGGAAAGAAGAAAAGGAGATAGAACAAGAAGAACAACAAAGGCAGTGGATAAAGATCCAAGCTGCAATTCCATATTTAAAGGTACAAGACCTGAGACTAATCACTAGAGGAGCAAAATAGTTAGAGTATTGTGAGGCCCTGCCCGAGCACCAATCCGGCCTGCTTGGAATATGGAGCCAAAATGCTCATTTGAGTCTAATCTCACATAACACCATTGCATACGGTCTCCACTCGGTTTGATAAATATGGGTTTAAAGATATCTTTTATTTATTAAAGATTTATTATTTTATTTTGAAAAGAATACTCATCTTTTTATTTTGAAAAAAAAGGATGGGTTTATTTAAAAGTTGATTGGAAAAATGTCACCTCGAATTATTTGTTTTTGGGAAAATTCAAGGAAAATCTCATTTTCTTTGACTCCATGAAAATGTTTAATTTTTAACCCAAGAAGGCACTAATCTGAAACCAATAACGGTGAGTTCTAAGCTAAGTTTTTAAGTAATATTTAAGTAGTGAAATATTACCCTTTGATTAGTAAATAATATTATGAATAATTGAAAACTAAATAATGCGTGAATCTAAAAGGAGGTCTGTTCTATTACACTTGAGGAATGGCATGTAATATCCCTAAATTTTGGAAATTAAATAAAATAAACTAAAATTGAATTGAATAAATTAAATAAATAATTTAAATAGAAAATGAAAGAATTTTAAGTGAAAAAGTGAAATATATATATATGAAATATACATGAAATATACATAAAATATATAAAAGTCAACTCTTTTAAAAGAAAAGTCAAAGTCAAGTGGCATTTTTATAATTATATTTTGGAAATTAAAATTTATAAGAATAATTTTAAATAATTTATTTTTGTATGGAAGAAATAATTTTAGAATTTTTATTAATTAATTAATTAAAAATATAATATTATATTATATATATGGTTATAAAGAAAGTGGAAGGAAAGAGAAAACAACTTTGGTCTTCATCTTCTTCTTCTTCTTACTAGAGGCCAAAACTCCATGGGTGAAGAACTCCAGGTTTTGCTTCTTCTATGCTTCAAGAATTGAAGGGTTTTCAATGTTTTAAGTGGATTTGTAGTGATTTCCATCATAATTAGTAAGTTTTCCAACTTTTTCTTTGATTTTTCATGAAAATAAGATTATGTTGATTTTGAAATTTTGGAGTGGTATTTTTTTAATTGCTTAATTGGATATGAATGAAGTTGTTTTGAGTAGTTAATAATAATTTTAAGGTTGGATTGAAGAAATAGTTGAATTTAAGTTGAGTTTGGTGAAGAGAGAGAATTTAGGGTTATGGAACTTTTGGATTTGTGAAATCATGAGTTTTAAATGTACAATTTGGTTCCAAATGTGTTGTTTTGATGCATAAACAATGATTTTAAAGTCAAATGATGGATTTGGTTAATGTTGGATAGAGTTTGGAATGGTAGTGTTGATTTAGGGTTTTGGAAAAATTGATTTTTCAAAGTATGGTGAATTTTTTGGTTTTAATGCTTAAATCATGTTCTTTAAGGATATAAGTGATGGAAATAATATTGTATTGATAATTGGAATGAATTGGAATGAAGCACCTTCAATGGGGAAGGTTATGCCATTTTAGGGTTTTGAAAATAAGTATGTGTTTATGTAATGTAATTGATTTAAATATATTAAAATATATTTTTAATGATATTAATAAACTTAAAACACTAATTTAAATGGTTTGATATGGTTTTTCAAAGTTAAAGTGAGGTAAAGCATAATTTTGAGATTTTATTTAAAGTGATGTTTAGTTATGGTTTGATGTTGAGAATACCTTAGAATGTGATATTAAATGATTATTTATGATCACATTTGGTATTCGCATTAAGAGGAAGTAGTTTGCCCAATCCTAGTGTTGAATGGAAGAGAAGGTTGGAGGGAGTTTTGAAGCTTGCTTTGAAGTGTTTTCTAAGGTATGTACAATCTCTTGATAAATGAGATATAATTGCATTACATTTGGCCTAACACATTTTGGATGAAAAATGTGTTATGCTACTTGGTAGCATGAAAATTCATGAACATTGTGTTATAATATGTGAATTTTTATGTATGAATTTTATGCATTATGAAAAGCTATTATTAATGGCCAAATTGAATAAAATGTGAAAATGACCCAAAGTATTTGGGCAATGTGATTTTGTTAAGAAATATCATACATTGTGATGAAATAATGAAATGTGATAAATTGAAATGAAATGACATTGATATGAATGAGAAAATTGAGGAAATGAGGCAATATACCTAATTGATAATGAGAAAAGAGGCAATGTGCCTAATTGATTATGGGAAAATGAGAAAAAAATTAATGATGGAAAATATGAATTATTTGTGTGCCAAGTATGTTATTTAATTTTCAGAGCTCTGTGTTTGTCGATATGCCTATGAGGTTATCCTCATTATTTTCCTTCAGGCCTAGACACTTGGCGTCACTATGATATGATTTGCCTTCGAAACTAGCTTTTGAGCATTACTTGATTTGCCTTCGGGGCTAGATACTTGGTGTCATTATGGACCAAAATAGCAACTCTGGGATTTAAATAATATATTAGTTTGTTTGGGCCCATACTTATGTATGTGTTTATGCGAATTATTAAATGATAAAAGAATATGTTTAAACGTGAGCTAGGATGCCACATTGTAACATAGCATAAAAGCATTTTGCATTGGCATTATTTTACAGTTTTACTATTATCAAAGTTTGTACCGCTAGGCTTTTAGCTTAGCACAATTGTAATTCATCGCACAGGTGACAGGGGTGATCTGGTGGAGTTGGAGAGTTCTTCTAGACCAGCTCGAGTCTAGATTAGAGATTGCTTATTGAGATGATTTTGGATACATTAAGATCAGAGCCATTTTGACAGCATGTATATATTTTATATTATAGTACATTTTGATATTATGTATATTATATTATATTTTTGGAGTATATATATTGTAAATTATAAAGAATATTTTGAATAATTGGGTAATGTGAGGTTTATATGTGTTTTGATATATATATATATATATATATGTATTTGTATAAATGTTTTGAGAAATTGTGGAGAATTGAGAAGTTGAGGTGGATATGTATAATTGGTTTATTTGGGAAGTGTTTTTATGCAAGTTGTGGTTTTGTTAAAATTTAGAATGTCCAAAATACAGATAAAACTCTAGTGAATTTTTTCCAGAGATTTTCATATAAAATACTTATTTTGCACCTATGATCTATAAGGAATATTTTAATACTATTTAAATATACATTTTTAAGTTTTGGGATTTTAAATTGGTAATATAAAAATTTTTATTACACCGGGTTGTGATATTTTTATACCGTATATGCATATTTTACATTTATTGAGTGTGTGTATTATACGTATATAGGGTATAAGAGTGTTACATTTATTTTGGTATCAAAGCCTAGGTTTGAGGCTCTCGACCTAGGTGAATTTTTAGAGATAGAAAATGGGGATTTTAAATATGGTTTCAATTGTGATACATGCATTAGCATTGGCATTTTCTGATTTTTTGATGTGGCAATTTATGTTATATTTGCAAATATAGGTAGTTTGGCATCTCCGGTGCACTAGTCTGCAGAGGGCAGTGCAGAGAGTGTAGCTCCTGGTAAGGGAAGAGTTGGAGCTGGTGAGGTATCTGCTTCTGTGCCTGTTAGACCAGTAGCTAAGGAGATTCCATTGGGCTAGGTACAACATATGGTGAAGTTGTTGAGGCAGGTTCAAGTTCAGCAGCTGCAGCCGCCACCACAGCCGCAGCAGTTGCCAACGCAAAAGTATGACAAGCTAAGGAAATTTGGAGCCATAGATTTTGTTGGCACGACAGACCCTGCTGTAGCATAGTAGTGGCTGGACATGGTCCAAAGGTATTCATTCAGGTTCAGGCTAGTCCAGAGGAGAAGTTTAATTATGTAGATCACTTATGCAAGGGGATGCCTATGAGTGGTGGAAGACAGTTTCTCATGGTACAACTGATATACCATTTTTGACCTATATCGATTTCCTACGGGAATTAGAGAAGAAGTATACTCCGAGGGAGTATAAGGATGCAAAGAAGATGGAATTCCTGAGTTTGAGGCAGGACACTAGGACAGTGACAGAGTATAAGATTGAGTTCATTTGGCTGAGCCAGTATGCTGGAGGGATTATTTTTTATGAGGTTGACAAATGCCGAAGATTTGAGTAGGGGTTGAGGCCCATTATCATGTGTTTAGTGGCAGGCTCTCAGTATCAGGATTTCTCTCAGTTGGTTGCAGCTACCAGGACTATAGAGAGGGCACAGGGACTTGTAGTAGCTGCCAGAGTAGAGGAAAGCAGAGCTAGAATACCCTAAGGTAAGGCAGGGTCTTCATTAGTGAAGAGAGGTCGAGGGAGATATCCTTAGAGGTTTAGTAGGAGCCTGGGGCAATCTAGCAGGTTAGCACAACAACAGAGGCAGAGATAGAGACCTACAGCCTCAGTGGCTAGTGCTCTGACCCTAGTGGCTCAGAGGGCTATTCCACCTACCTGTGTTCATTGTGGTAGAGCTCATGGGGGCGTCTGCTGGAGGATAGGTGTTGAGAGCCACCAGATGACAAGCTAAGGAAATTTGGAGCCATAGATTTTGTTGGCACGACAGACCCTGCTGTAGCATAGTAGTGGCTGGACATGGTCCAAAGGTATTCATTCAGGTGCAGGCTAGTCCAGAGGAGAAGTTTAATTATGTAGATCACTTATGCAAGGGGATGCCTATGAGTGGTGGAAGACAGTTTCTCATGGTATAACTGATATACCATTTTTGACCTATATCGATTTCCTACGGGAATTAGAGAAGAAGTATACTCCGAGGGAGTATAAGGATGCAAAGAAGATGGAATTCCTGAGTTTGAGGCAGGACACTAGGACAGTGACAGAGTATAAGATTGAGTTCATTCGGCTGAGCCAGTATGCTGGAGGGATTATTTTTTATGAGGTTGACAAATGCCGAAGATTTAAGTAGGGGTTGAGGCCCATTATCATGTGTTTAGTGGCAGGCTCTCAGTATCAGGATTTCTCTCAGTTGGTTGCAGCTACCAGGACTATAGAGAGGGCACAGGGACTTGCAGCAGCTGCCAGAGTAGAGGAAAGCAGAGCTAGAATACCCTAAGGTAAGGCAGGGTCTTCATTAGTGAAGAGAGGTCGAGGGAGATATCCTTAGAGGTTTAGTAGGAGCCTGGGGCAATCTAGCAGGTTAGCATAACAACAGAGGCAGAGATAGAGACCTACAGCCTCAGTGGCTAGTGCTCTGACCCTAGTGGCTCAGAGGGCTGTTCTACCTACCTGTGTTCATTATGGTAGAGCTCATGGGGGCGGCTGCTGGAGGATAGGTGTTGAGAGCCACCAGATGACAAGCTAAGGAAATTTGGAGCCATAGATTTTGTTGGCACGACAGACCCTGCTGTAGCATAGTAGTGGCTGGACATGGTCCAAAGGTATTCATTCAGGTGCAGGCTAGTCCAGAGGAGAAGTTTAATTATGTAGATCACTTATGCAAGGGGATGCCTATGAGTGGTGGAAGACAGTTTCTCATGGTACAACTGATATACCATTTTTGACCTATATCAATTTCCTACGGGAATTAGAGAAGAAGTATACTCCGAGGGAGTATAAGGATGCAAAGAAGATGGAATTCCTGAGTTTGAGGCAGGACACTAGGACAGTGACAGAGTATAAGATTGAGTTCATTCGGCTGAGCCAGTATGCTGGAGGGATTATTTTTTATGAGGTTGACAAATGCCGAAGATTTGAGTAGGGGTTGAGGCCCATTATCATGTGTTTAGTGGCAGGCTCTCAGTATCAGGATTTCTCTCAATTGGTTGCAGCTACCAGGACTATAGAGAGGGCACAGGGACTTGCAACAGCTGCCAGAGTAGAGGAAAGCAGAGCTAGAATACCCTAAGGTAAGGCAGGGTCTTCATTAGTGAAGAGAGGTCGAAGGAGATATCCTTAGAGGTTTAGTAGGAGCCTGGGCCAATCTGGCAGGTTAGCACAACAACAGAGGTAGAGATAGAGACCTACAGCCTCAGTGGCTAGTGCTCTGACCCTAGTGGCTCAGAGGGCTGTTCCACCTACCTGTGTTCATTGTGGTAGAGCTCATGGGGGCGTCTGCTGGAGGATAGGTGTTGAGAGCCACCAGATGATAGATAGACCATTTTCTTAGAGATTGTCGAGAGCCACCAGATGATAGATAGACAGATACAGTAGCTTCTAGACTCAGTGTCAGAGGGGGTCGTGGTGGCAGAGGTTTTGGTCGAGGTGGTAGATCAGGGTCTGGTTAGAGAGGAGGTTCTGTAGTAGGGAGTAGACCAGATGAGGCAGGGCCATTACAGCAGATTTATGTGATGTAGAGGCAGCCGGATGTTTTAGCTGTTATAGCCAGTACTTTTACTTTATTTGATACTTCAGTTCTTACATTGATAGACCCTAGATCGATTCATTCATACATCAGTGCATCCATTCTGCCTGTCTGAGTCCCTAGGATTTAATATTTTGGTTACAAATCCTTTAGGGCACAGTGTTGTAGTTAGCAGGGTGCACCAAAATAGTTCAAATGTTGTTCAGGATAAGGAGTTTCTCAGTGACCTGGTTGAGATGCCTTTCATGGAGTATGATATGATTCTAGGCATGGATTGTTTATCCAGGCATAGGGTTATGGTAGACTATCTGCAGAAATGTGTTACCCTAAGAACACGTGATGGTAGAGATATGGTGGTATCTAGTGAGTAGAGACATCTTTCATCCATGTTTATTTCAACTCTTTCAGCTAGGAGGATGATTCGAAAGAGATGTGAGGCTTATCTTGCTCATGTTGTAAATACTAGAGTAGTGGGGTTCCAGCTTGATAGTATACCTACAGTTGCCGAGTTTCCAGATGTTTTCCCTGATGAGTTTCCAGGGGTACCTCCTAAGAGAGAGGTGGAGTTAGGTATTGATTTGATGCCTGGTACCACTCCCATCTCTATTACCCCTTATCTGATGGCACTTGCAAAGTTGAAGGAGTTGAAGCTACAGTTGCAAGAGTTGCTTGATAAAGGGTTTAGTCGCCTTAGTGTGTCTCTATGGGAGCACCTATTTGTTTATGGAGAAGAAGGATGGCACTTTGAGATTGTGTATTGATTACAGACAGTTGAATAGGATGACCATCAAGAACAAGTATCCATTGCCTTGGATAGATGATCTCTTTGATCAATTGAAGGGAACAGTAGTATTCTCTAAGATTGATTTGAGATCAGGGTACCATCAGTTGAGAGTTAGAGATGTGGATATACCCAAGATAGCTTTTCGCATGGGGTATGTCCTTTGCATTATGAGTTAGAGTGTCTAGATTAGAGATTGCTTGTTGAGCTGATTTTGGGTACTTCAAGATTAGAGCAATTTTTCCAGCATGTATATATTTTATTTTATAGTGCATTTTGATATTATGTATATTACATTATGTTTTTGGAGTATATATATTGTAAATTATAAAGAATGTTTTGAATAATTGGGTAATGTGAGGTTTATATGTGTTTTGATTATATATATATATATATATGTATAAATGTTTTTAGGAATTGTGGAGAATTGAGAAGTTGAGGTGGATATGTATGATAGGTTTATTTGGGGAGTGTTTTTATGCAGATTATGGTTTTTTTGAAATTTGGAATGTTCAAAATACAGACAAAACTCTGGTGAATTATTTTCAGAGATTTTCAAATAAAATGCTTATTTTGGACCTATGATCTATAAGGAATATTTTAATACTATTTAAATATATATTTTTAAGTTTTGGGATTTTAAATTGAAAATATAAAAATTTTTATTAAACCGGGTTGTGATATTTTTATACCGTATACGCATATTTTACATATATTGGGTGTGTGTATTATATGTATATAGTGTATAAGGGTGTTACATGGCGACCTTTGGCCTTTAATATATGATGGCATGGCAGAGGATTGTATGTTTCTTAAACCATTGATGTGATACTCTAACTTCTAATCAAATGAAAATGTTAAGTTTTAGAAAGAACCTGAAAAAAAAAAGTGCCTCAAGTTTCCCTTTATGATTCCTTTGAATCTTGCAAAGATGGTTAGCAATAAAATAGGAAACAAACTAATTAAGGAACAAATTATGCCTTGTGGACAAGCAACCAGATGAATTTAAGTTTAAAAACCAAATTAAATACTTAATCATGGAAATGTGAAGATTAAATATATTGTATATTAAAAGAAAATGATGTAAATCATGAGGAAAATGATTAAATATTTACGAACAAACACAAAATGATGTACTACTTACTAAGGAATTGTGTAAACGCTGATAATCAAACTAAATATGTTGTCTAGAAAGTGAAACAGATGCTATCTTTGCAAAGAAATTACTAATAATGAATTGAATGATCAAAAACTTCATAACTAAAATAGTAGAAACTACTAAAACTAAAGAATTGAATATATAGTGTGTCTTATAACCAATAAGATTAGACAAATGTACAATAAAAGGAACAATCAAACCAACAATCTTAAGGAACTAAGTTAGAGTAAATGTAAAACTTGAAGAATCTAATACTACGTATGTTCTTCAAAAATAGTTATTTGCAGTGCAAAAATAGTCTATTCAACTTAATTGCATAAAACAAACTTGAGGCATTCAATACAAATCAAAAATACTTACAAGAGATGCTAACAAAGGAGTTGAACAAAAGCACTTATGAAACTATACCGGGCTAATTGAAAAAGTATTAGAGACAATAAGGCTACTGAGAACTAATCAAATTTGAAAAATAAAGATTAGAACTAAGATAAAGCTATGGCTATGGCTATATGACTAGATTTGAAGGAAATTGTTGATTGAGTTGATTTTGTATTTTTTTTTTTTTTGGATTTGATTGGTTGTCAATCTTGATTCTAAATTCTTACTTTTATTTTTGTTTCATTCCTAGTTTCCTGGGTGATAGCTTATTTTTCTGCTCTGTGATCTTCACATCCACCACTTCCCCAACTTTCAAACTTGTGTCACAAGAGATAGGTCATCTTTAGGTAATGGCCTTTGAACATGTTAGAGTGGTAATTGCCCATGCTCTCCAAAGTTCTTAGTTAGTGCTTCTGTTGTGATCAATTTTCATATGTTTATTTTTTAGTAATTTTCTAAATATTTTGTTCAAGATTGTTGCTAGATTTCATATTTCAAGTTCAAGAAAAAAGGATTCATGAGAAAAGAGAAATAAAATGTACTTAAGTCCATTATTGAAGAAAATTGTAGAAGAAGTACACAACACGGCCAAGACAAGTAATGTCTTGGCTGTGTCCTCAAATTGCAAGATTAAAAAGGCAAGACTACAAGACAGTATTAAACACAGGCACCATCTTGGCCATGTCTCTCATGGAACAAAATTTTATACAGAATTGGACACGCTCACTTGTGTTGATCATGTCACATGACACAGCCAAGACCTCTTGAAGCGTAGTCGTGTTCTCCATCAGAAAGAATTAAAATTTAGGTAGTGCTGGACACGTTCAGCTTTTTTGGTCGTGTCTAATATAAAGATAAGAAGACACAGCCAAGACAATTGAAGAACTGGCCGAGTACCATTCCTAGAAAGCAAGAAGATGATTACTCAGTATTAGACGTGTTCATCCCTCTTGACCGTGTCATAGAGGAGACTTAGGAGACACAGCAAAGACAAACTAAAATAGTAGCTGCTTCTGTACAATTTAAGAGACATGCGTATTTCACTTTTAAAAGATTCTTTAGATGGATATGGGAGAAGAATGGAGAAAATGTTTTTAAAATGAGCTAGAAGGTAGACAAGTGAAGGTGGAGAGAATGGTGGAGTGGATAATAGGCACAAGGAAAAGGATGTTTTTATGGTGGGTTCTATCAGTTTTGGAGGAGAGTTTGGGGGGACTACTTCTTAGAGGGATTTGTGGAAGAGAAGAGACGAGAGCTAGCCATTGATTTTCATTCATCTATTTCCAGCACAAAGACTAATTTTTGTAAAGCTTTTGAAGGAGGTTTAAGGATTCTTCATCAAACTCAAGCAAAGGTGGAGAAGGAACAAGAGAAGATCAACTCTAGTCTTCTTCAAACTAGGTTTTTCTAATCTTGAATTAGTTCAATTGATTCATTTCTAGATTTTATTCATTTGTTATGAACATTAATATTTTAATGGATATTTGTGATTTGATTTCTATTAAGATGAGTATGTGTTTTGATTTGATAACGATGAGCTAAATTATCCATGCTTAGGATTTGTAATAGATTTCATTAAATGATTTGATTCAAGTATTTCCATTAATATACCTTGTTATGTGAGTTGATTGCATTGGATTGAATGTTAGGTTGATAGATTGGCCATCTATTAATCTCCAGATATTGAATGAAGGACAGAGAGGTGAAATTTGATATTGAAACTATGTATTCAACCACCCTAACAATGAACTAGAAATATAAGTTCTAGGATTCTCTTAATTTGCAAAATTAAAATAATTGGTTATTATTAATTCATTAATGTGAGAACCAATGAATTGATAATTGATAATTAATCACAAGAAACAAATTAAGTTACAAGGTTATATTAATAGATAATTTGAGAATTAAACATTTGATTAAATAAAATTGTAAATCCTTGGTATCCTTTTGAAAGTTTCAATCAATCTTTTGTAACCGTTATTTATTTTACTTGTAATCTTAGAATTCTTTTACCATTTCAACAACATACACTCAAATTTTAATATTTTGTCTTTAATCAAATTATTATGAACAAACACCTTCCTTGTGAGATGATCTTAGGGCTTCACCATTACTACAATAATCTCGTATACTTGTAAGAGTCGCTTTGTAGTAGTATTAAGTAGAGCGCAACAAGTTTTTGACGCCATTGTCGGGGAAGGCTATTTAGGTGATAATTTAATTATTTTATTTAATTGCTTGAGTGCTTCTTTTTGAATTGTCCAGGTGATTTATTCAAGGATGAAAGTCCCAAGGCAATGAACTTGTTCCCTTTATAGGCAATATTCATAGACCTCTTAGAACCGAAGGAGTGGATCATTTGGGACAAGGCGGGGAAGACATTGAAGAGGAATTTGAAGAGAACACAAAAGTAAAGATGGGTGAAGTGGAAGAACTACCCATGAAAGAGTTTGCTCGACCAGTTATTAGGGTGACTAAATCTTGCATATGGTTGAGCAATGTAACATTAAACTATGAACTGAAAAATACTTATTATAGCATGCTGCCCTCTTTCATGAAATGCTGAATGAAGATCCTCTCAATTTCATTCGTGACTTTTATTCAACTTTGAAAACATTGACGGAGGATGAGCTTAAGATGCGGTGTTTTCCTTACACTTTGAAGGATAGGATAAAGGCATGGTTGATGACTTTATAAGAAAATACATTGACCACATGAACCAAAGTTTACAACAAGTTCATGACCAAATTCTATTCACATCAAAAGACAAAGGAACTTCGGGGAAATATTACAACATTCACTCAAATGGATGGTGAAACATTTCAATAGGTGTGGGATCGCTTCAAATCTTTGTTGTTCTAATGCTCTCATCATCAATATCTACAACAGTTACTCAACCAATTCTTTTATGATGGGCTCACACAGTAGAGTCAAAATACAGTGGATAATGTAGCAAGAGGTGCAATGGGAGAGAAAACTGCTACAGAAACTGTGAGGTTGTTTGAAATGCTAAGAGCAAATTCACAACAAAAGAGAATAAGGGAGAGACACAAGGGAGTTTATTTCACAAACTCCAATTCTGAAATGGAAAGATAGTTAGCAGAATTAACAAGACAAGTTAAGATGCTAAATGCAAGAGAGAGAGCACCTATGTCAAGTTAAGAAACATATACATCATGTGGTGTTGTAGGCCATAGTGCAATTATGTGCTCTTCAAAATTTGATCAATTTCAAGAAGGGAAAGAGTAAGTATATGCCTTTGAAGAATTCCAACAAAGGTGTAGGAATGACCCATATTCCAATTCTTATAATCCCGGTTGGAGAAACTACCTAAATTTTTCATGAAAAATCATAAACAAGTTCCACCTCAATAATCTTTCCAGCCCTATCAAAGAGGACCTCACTTCCAAGGACAAACTTTAAATCAAGAGAAAATAAAGAAACCTACACTTGAAGATAATTTGAATGCTTTCATTCAAATTAGCACCCAAAATCAAGAGGTGAACAACAAGAAGTTTGATTCTTTGGAGGCATCACTAAAGAAGGTGAAAACTCAAGTTGGTCAATTGGCAAACCAACTTCAAGCACATCAAAAAGGGAAATTTTCAAGACAACCGGAGCAAGCCAAAGCAATCAAAGTTTCAAGGAGTGAAAAGGTAATAAATAACAAAATTGGTAATTGTGAGCAGGGATTTTCGCCCCCACTCCCATGTGGAATAGTTCTTGAGACTTCGGTACTGTTAGGCTCATAGCCTTAGATAACACGAGCCTAAGCCTGGAGAAAATGGAGTTGCCACCCTGACGGGCCAGGAAAAAGAAAGGGGTGGATGACTCGATTCCTAAGGAATCTCCAACCCCCTAATGGGTTCAAAAAGTTGGGTACGTGCGGGGAAGGTGAGAAATGGCCCAACACCCCCACAACGCCCGGTTCATTGGAACCGGCCTCCTTTTCAAGTCTTAATATTATGAAATTCTTAAATATAATAATATTATCCATACTACATGCAATAATTAAAATAAAGCATTATTATATTAAAATCAAAATAATGTTCAAACAAAATAAATAAATAAATGGACACCCATCCGAGGATGAAAACGTGTCCTTATATCATCCAATGTCTAAAACTAAATAGGATACCCACCAAAAGGTGGAAACGTGTCCTTTACATTAATCCCAAAATATAAAAATAATTTAAATTACATGAAAATTAATTAACGAGATGCCCAATCATAAAAACATACCTCTTACAATTTTAATAAACAAATAATAATTGAAAAAATATTCATCCATGATAAATTAAATAAATCAAATATTGAAATTAAATAAATCAATCATCAAAACATATAATAAACTACACAATTAAATCTAAAACTTTAAATAAAGCAATAAAAATATAAATTTAGAGTTTTACATCTTAAATTAGGGTTTTAGAATTTTAATTACTAAATTAGGGTTTAAGTAAATAAGATTAAAGCTTATGAAAATAAAATAAAATCTTTAGATATTTGAAAGGAACAAGCTACTGTGATGATTTGAAAAATAGAATTAATTAAGATTTATGGTTTGAATAAATTAGGGTTTAGGTATGTATTTTGAATAATCAAACTATTTGCTTTAATTAAACCTTATTTAATGTACAAAATAATTTATGCTACTGCAGGTTATTAAAATCTTATTTCAAACTAAATTAAAAAAAAATTTAATAACCTAAGCAGTATGATGATGGTTTAAAAGATGAAGATAATTAATGATTTAATAAACACAACTTTAGAATAATCTTACCTACGTTTGAAGGCTCCACCAAAATTTTTGGATGAAGTTTTGGATGAGCTAATACCAAGACAGAAGACCTAGCTTGCTGCCTTGATTATGGGTTGTCCTTTGGGTCTGTTGGTTTTTCCAATTTCCAAAAGAAAGTCCCTGTCATTCTCCAAGTTCTAAGTCTTAGCCAAATTCCAGAGTCTGTGAATAATTTTCCCAATAGTCCGAATAATTGCTCCTAGATGATTAGTGTTTTTTAAAACTATTATCCTCTCATTCCTTTACTGTCAAATTGTTAATCCAAGCTGCTCTTCCAATTTTCATTTTTAATTATGTATTTATAGGAAACCTTATCTTAACCCTAAACCTAATCCGACTCTCATAAGTTAATTAGGAAGTCTAATGACTGGTATAATTGTATTTAAGACTCGGATTAAAGGTTAAAATAGACATGGAGTGCACCTCATATCGATTTGGGAGGCTCAAATCGATATGAGGCCTCCCTCATATCAATTTTGGCTGCCCAAATCGATATGAGGGAACCTCATATCGATTTTGAGTGTTAAAATCGATATAAGGTCTCCCTCATATCGATTTTGGCAGCCCTGACTCAAACCAAACCCCAATTTTTAATTACTTTCAGACCAAACCAATTATACCATTTAATTTGGGCTTTTATGAATTAGACCATATAATATTTAAGCTTTAAAATTAGGTTTAGGTTTTTTAAAATTATAACAGAACAAGGTAAGCTTCTTAATCCTAATCTGTGCCAAAATTAAGGGTCTACAGTAATTCTTTGGATAAAGGTACAAATCAAGAAGATGGTGAGGAAATATAAACCAACCTAGATTAACCAAGTCAATCAAATGAAGAGGAAATGGTGGATGGACCAACTTTACCAAAGTTGCACAAATCTCCAAATTCCTATAGACTGTCAATTCCTTTCCCAAGTAGGTCGAAAAATGAGAGGCAAGATAAGCAATTTTCTAAAATTTATAATATACTCTCTAAGGTAAGTATAAATCTTCCCTTACTTGAGGTAATTAAGAACATGCCAGCTTATGCCAAATTTTTCAAAGAACTAAACACCAAACAAAAAGGTATGAGCCAAATGAAAAGGTGATAGTTTCGGAGATAGCTAGTGTTATTTTGCAACATAAGTCCAAAATGACCTTCACTTATCCTTTTGGAATATTTGCTTTTCGAAGGATGCCATTTGGACTTTGTAACACACCAGGCTTTTCAAAGATGCATGTTGTCTATCTTTTCTGATATGTTGGATAAATTCATTGAGGTATTTATGGATGATTTTTCTATTTTTGTCACTTCCTTTAATGGTTGATGGATAAACTGACTCTCATACTTGAAAGGTGTATTGAATGCAATTTAATCATGAGCTGGAAAAAGAGTCATTTTATGGTAGATCATGGTTTAGTTTTAGGGCATGTTATATCTAGTAAGGGCATTGAGGTGGATAAAGCCAAATTTGATTTGATAGCTAATTTGCCACCCCCCCTACATCTGTTAAAGTGATTAGAAGGTTTTTGGGACATGCTGGATTCTATAGAAGGTTCATAAAGGATTTTTCAAAAATTTCATGTCCTTTGTGTCATTTTCTTGGAAAAGATATTCCATTTGTCTTTGATGATAAGTGCTTAGAAGCTTTTAACATTCTGAAAGAAAAATTAACTTCTGCTCCTATGGTTGTTGCTCCTAATTGGGATTTGCCCTTTGAGATTATGTGTGATGCTTCAAACTATGTTATAGGCATTGTACTAGGACAAAGGGTAAATAAACACTTGTGTGTGATTTATTATGCAAGTTTATCTTTGAATGATGCACAGGTAAAATACACAACTCCTGAGCGAGAGATGTCAGTTGTGGTGCTTGCACTTGATAAATTCAGATCATATTTGATAGGTTCTAAGGTCATTGTATTTTCCGATCATACGGCCTTGAAATACCTGTTGACTAAACCACATGCTAAACCTAGGCTCATTAGGCGGGTTCTTATGCTGCAAGAGTTTGACGTAGAGATTAGAGATAGAAAAGGAAGTGAAAATGTATTTGTTAACCACCATTCTAGGTTGCAATGTAATGATGATGATGATGCACAAATTGCTCTACAAATTGCTTTTCAAAAATTTCCTGATTAGCACTTATTTTCTATAAATCAAGTACCATGGTATGCAGATATTGCTAATTATCTTTGTTGTGGTATTATGAGAAAGGACTTAAATTTTCAGGCCAAGAAGAGGTTTCTACATTTTTGTTTTTATTACTTTTGGGATGTACCATACTTGTTTAGAATTTGCAAGAATGAGATCATTAGGAGATGTGTGCCAAAAGAAGAATAACTGCAAGTGCTGCAATTTTGCCATAATATGTATTGTGGAGGACATTTCTGCAGTAAGAAAACTACAGAGAAGATTCTTCAAAGCAATTTTTATTGGCCTACTCTTTTTGAAAGATACTTATAATTTTTTATAAGATGCCATATATGACAAAGAGTATGAAATATAAGCAAGAAAAATAAAATGCCTCAATATTTTTTGTGGTGGAAATTTTTGATGTATGGGAAATTGATTTCATGGGCCCATTTCCCAAATCTTTTGGTTTTGAGTATATCCTTCTTTCTATTGATTACGTGTCTAAGTGGTAGAGGATATCCCCACTAGGACCAATGATGCTAATGTTGTTTTGAAATTTTTAAAGGAGTATATTTTGAGCAGTTTTGGAACCCCTAAGGCAATAGTCAGTGATGGAGGAAGCATTTTTGTAACAAGTAATTTAAAAAGCTAATGACCACGATGGGTATTCGACACAAAGTGGCAATTCCGTATCACCCCCAAACTTTCAACCAAGTTGAGATTTCCAACAAACAAGTCAAAGGAATCCTAGAAAAGACAATGAGCATAACAAGGAAGGATTGGGCGGTCCGTCTTTCAGAAGCACTTTGGGCTTACCATACCACTTTTAAAACACCTTTGGGAATGAGTCCATATCATCTAGTCTTTGGCAAGGCATGCCATCTGCCGATGGAATTGGAGCACAAAGCCTATTGGGAGATCAAAGCTATGAATATGTACTTAGATAGGGCGAAATAGTTGAGAATATTGCAAATTTCTGAGCTAGATGAGCTTAGAAATGAAGCATATGAGAGTTCAAGAATTTATAAGGAAAAAACTAAGGCAATGCATGACAAGATGATCCTCAGAAGAACCTTCGAACCAAGAATGAAAGTCCTTTTATTCAATTCAAGGATGAGGCTATTCCCTAGAAAGTTGAAGTCTCGTTGGAGTAGTCCATTCTAAGTTATTCAAACCTTCCCATATGGAGTTGTTAAGTTGTTGAATTTAAAGACCAATGAAACTTTCAAGGTAAATGGCCAAAGAGTGAAACCTTATTTGGAGGAGCTGAAGGGTGCAATAACCATTGAAAGTGTTCTATTTGTTGATGTGTGAGACAATAACATCCAGCTACTACGACGATAAAGAAGCGCTTGATGAGAGGCAACCCATTGGTTTGCATTTCTTTGTTTTGATTTATTTTTAGAGGTTTTTGATTTTTCTTTTCATTTTAGTTTGATTAAATCTTTGAATAAAATTTTTTGGGATAGGTGCCATGATAGGTAGTTCTGCTTTTGTTGATTTTCAGAAAATAGAGGATAATAGACCAGCTGTCGTAAGACCATGCAGGTAGGGTCGTTACAGTTAAAGCCTTTTTAACTGTAACAACCCCACTGTAATGACCCCACATGCACAGTCTTACGACAGCTGGTCTATTGGGCCTTTTCTCCCGTAGGTGGACTGTAGTCCCAGCCCTCAACTCGGCAGGCCGCCACAGTACTGGACTGCCCTCTTGGGCCCTCCAGCAGGATTTGTTTATTTGGCTCTCAAAGGAGTCGCCTCCGATAGAAATGGTACTGGATTGTGCTCGCTGGCTCTCTTAAGGGAGAGGTCAGGTGTTCAATCTAGTACTATGGTTCAGTACAGGAGAAAATCCTGCTGGAGGGCCCGCGAGGGCAGTCCAGTACTATGGTGGCCTACCGGGTTGAGGGCTGGGACTACGGTCCACCTACAGGAGAAAAAGCCCAATAGACCAGCTGTCGTAAGACCGTGCAGGTGAGGTTGTTACACTACTTCATTTTACCAATTCCTTCTTCATATAGTATCTTTAGCCATGCACATTTTCATTCCAATTCTTGTCCTTTCATTAGGAGCAAGAGCATTTTTAAGAGTTTAGTTATTGAAGTTGTTGTGTCAAATAAGTGTGGGGTTGAATGTAGTAGGTCATATGTTGCAAATAAACACCTTTTAACTATTGTATTTCATTTTTTTTCTTCTTTCTTTGTGTTATTGATTTCCATTAAAAAAACATTATTCTTATAGCTAAGGTTGGAAGCTTGGTTATGATCTTTGCAATGAAAAGAGAGGATTCTAAAATCTTTTTATCAAGGGGTACTCTAACGTCGATTGCTAAGTGACTAAAGGTTGTTTTGAGATGGGTGGGTCACATGTATGTTTAGTAGCTTTATTATTGAAGTGCTCTTGAACTTAATGAATAGCTCATAATTCCAAATGTCATACCTTTACCTCAAATCCCATTATAGCAAAATGAAAAACCTTATGATTGATGCTTGATTGTCATTAAGTGGTAGGGATTTGACTAATAAGCAAATCTATGGAGATATTCTTTCATTGCATGTTGAGAGTGAAAACACTACCTTGATTAAAAACTTAAGAGAGTTTTTGAGGAAGTGACAACTTTTGGTATGCACGGATAGGCCATTGAATTGCTTGAGTACTGATTTTATTTGATTTGATAATGAGTGTGGACATTATGAAAAGGAAATTCTTGATTTTATCTTATAATTCTTGAGTTTGATAAATTCTTCTTTGCTAGCTTAGTTAATAACTTTGCTTGGGGAAAAGCTAAGAATTAAGTGTGGGATAATTATTGTGATCAATTTTCATATGAGTTTTCAGATTAATTTTGTTTACTTTTTAGTAATTTTCTAAATAGTTCATTCAAGATTGTTGCTAGGTTTCATATTTCAAGTTGAAGAAAAAAGGATTCATGAGAAAAGAGAAATAAAATGTACTTAAGTCCATTATATTGAAGAAATTATAGAAGAAGTACATAACATGGCCAAGCAAGTAATGTCTTGGTCATGTCTTCCAATTGCAAGATCAAAAAGGCAAGACTACAAGACAATGTTGAACACATGCACCATCTTGGCTGTGTCACTCATAGAAAAGAATCAAAATTTTATACAAAATTAGAGACACTCACTTGTCTTGGCAGTGTCACATGACACGGCCAAGACAACTTGAAGCTTGGTCGTGTTCTCCATCAGAAAGAATTGAAATTTAGATAGTACTGGACACGTTCAGCTTTCTTGGCCATGTCCAATCTGAAGATAAGAAGACACGACCGAGATAATTTAAGACCTGGCTGTGTCCCATTCCCAGAAAGTAAGAAGATGATTATGCAGTATTGGACGTGTTCATCCCTCTTGGTTGTGTCTAAGAGGAGACTTAGGAGACACGGCCATGTCAAACCAAAAGAGTAGCCATGGTTGTACAAGTTAAGAGAGATGTATGTTTCACTTTTAAAACATTCTTTAGACAGATATGGGAGCAGAATGGGGAAAATATTTTTAAAATGAGCTAGAAGGTAGACAAGTGAAGGTAGAGAGAATGGTGGAGTGGATAATAGGTTGGCACAGGGAAGAGGACATTTTTTTGGTGGGTTCTACAGCTCTTAAAAATCATTTTTGGAGGAGAGTTTGGGAGGACTACTTCTTCGAGGGATTTGTGGAAGAGAGGAGAGGAGAGTTAGCCATTGATTTTCATTCATCTATTTCTAATACAAAGACTTATTTTTGCAAAGCTTTTGAAGGAGATTTAAGGATTCTTCATCAAACTCAAGCAAAGGTGGAGAAAGAACAAGAGAAGATCAACTCTAATCTTTTTCAAACTAGGTTTTTCTAATCTTGAATTAGTTCAATTGATTCATTTTCAGATTTTATTCATTTGTTATGAACATTAATATTTTAATGGATATTTGTGATTTGATTTCTATTGAGATGAGTATGTATTTTGATTTGATGATGATGAGCTAAATTATCCATGCTTAGGATTTATAATAGATTTCATTAAATGATTTGATTCAAGTATTTCCATTAATATACCTTATTATGTGAGTTGATTGCATTGGATTGAATGTTAGGTTGATAGATTGGCCACCTATTAATCTCTAGATATTGAATGAAGAACCGAGAGATAAAATTTAATATTGAAACTATGTATTCAACCACCCTAAGAATGAATTAGAAATATAAGTTCTAGGGTTCTCTTAATTTGTAAATTCAAAATAATTGATTGTTTTCAATTCATTAATGTGAGAACTAATAAATTAATAATTGCTAACTAATCACAAGAAACAAATTAAGTTACAAGGTTATGTTAATGGATAATTTGAGAATTAAACATTTGATTAAATCAAATTGTAAATCATAGGTATCCTTTTTAAAGTTTCAATCAATCATGTGTAGCCGTTATTTATTTTACTTGTAATCTTAGAATTCTTTTACCATTTCAACAACATACACTCAAACTTTAATATTTTATTTTTAATCAAATTATTATAAACAAACGCCTTCTTTGTGAGACAATCTTGGGGCAATCATTGTTACTATAATAATATCATATACTTGCAAGAGTCTCTTTGTAGTAGTATTAAGTAAAGCACAATAGCTTCTCCAACGTTCTTCCTCATATGGAGTTCCTCAGCAGACTAGTTCCTCAGACTTTTGATTCCCTTAAGCCAAGTTTCCTTGAGGAGTCATTATTCAAACTGCTTTTTTTCCTCATTCTTTATGACCAAACCCATATTTGACTTTCTTAGTGTAATCAATTTCTAGTGAACTTGGCATATGTGGATGCTAGGATCATTCCTACATGTCCTCATGTGTACTTAACTTTTTAAACTTATTAGGAGTTAGGGATTTCTTATGGAATCAAATAGTTGCCCCCATTCTTTTTTGATATTTTTGGGTTGTGACTCCATTATCTCTAGGCCTTTGTCTATTTGATCAAGAACCTAATAGTACTGAGGTCGCATAATCACGTTGAAGTGATCCCTATCGCTTACAATAAGAAATTTTGCCATTGTCCTTCCTTTAGTTATCTTCTTAGTAACATATTCTATATCAAATTCCTCTAGCAATAACAGCCATTTCATATATTTGCCAATAAAGGATGGTGCCTCCTTGAAATTACTTGCATATTAAAAGACTAGAAGCAGTGCCTCAGTTTCTTAAAGGAAAAAACCAAGGCAACATAGGTATTTTCCACCATACTATACTTCACCTCATATGGCAAGATCTTTCAACTTATATAATAATTAGACTAGAAACTCCACTCGGTTCTCATCTGCTTGAGCTAGCATGGCTCCAACTAACCTTTCTTCAATGGAAACTTATAAGATAAGCACTTTCACATATGATGGTGGTTTTAGGATAGGTGTATTGAGAAAATATTATTTTATTTACTCAAAGGATTTCTAGAAATCTTCAGTCCATCTCATAGGTTGGTTTTTTTAGGAGTTTGAAGATGGGCTCACAGATGGTGGTTAATATGGCTATGAACCTACTAACATTACAACTTTCCTATGAAGCTCCTCACCTCTTTGTAATATCCCAAATGATACCCTAGAATTTTGGAAATGCTTATTGTTGAAATTGAATTAAATGATTTAAAGTGTGTATATTTGATTAAGTGAGAAGATAAAAAGAAGGTGTGTGTATATGTTGTATATATAGAGATATATACAACATATACAAGTCAATGTTTTAATTATGGTCAAATGAGATATTTAACTATTAGTGGAAGATGATATTTATTGTTATAATATTTAATTGCTTGGTTGAGATTAATGAGAGTTTTTGTGTGGTTAAGAGAGGAGATTTGCTTTGACTTGAGGAAAGCTCATCTTCATCTTCTTCTTTCTTCTCCAAGAGCCGGCCATCACCATTGCCAAAGGAAAAAATAGGTTTTGTTGATTCCTAACTCAAGCAATTGAAGGATTTCAAGAGATCAAGTTGGAATTATAAGGATTTTCTTCACTTTTGGTAAGTTTCCAACTTGTTTCTTTGTGTTCTTTTGAGTTTGTGTATATGAGTATGGTACATGGTTGGTATAGTTGTGTGTATGGTTGATTTTGATGTGTTTAATGTTTTTTGGTCTAATTAACTTTGATTTTTTGGGGTTGGATTGAAGAGAAAAGGGTTAAGTTTGGTGAAGAAAACAAGAGTTGTGGATTGTGTAAGTTTGAGTTGTGAAATATGGTTGTGTTTGTGTTTTGATGTATGTAATTGAGTTGTTCTGATGTTATGCAAGTTTATTATGGTATATTGATGGTTTTGGTTAAATTTGTTTGGAATGGAAAAGGGTAGAAGAAAGATGTTTGTTGGATGTAGTGTTTTTGGTATCGATTTTAGGTTTTTGGCCTGACACACCCAGTAGCACGGCCATGTCTTTGGGCATGTCGTTGGTTCTATTTTCAGTGTAGGTGACACGAGCAGTGACACGCCCATGTCACTGAGTGTGTCACAGCTTCTGTGTTGGAGTAGTATTGACACGTCCAGTGACACGCCCATGTCATTGAGCGTGTCATAGCTACTGTGTTGTTAGAGAATTGACACGTGCAGTGACACGCCCATGTCACTGAGCGTGTCAAAGCTTCTGTGTTGTGGGTTTAGGGCACGATCAGGGACATGCCGTGTTGTTGAGCGTGTCATGTGTAGGGTTTGCCCTAGATAGTTCTTATTCTTACTTCCTAATGAGTATTACTAAGTGAGAATGTATAATCACCTTTGGATTAGGTTTTGAAGAGATTTGAGTTGCCCTAATCCAAGTGTTGAAGATATCTTGGAAAAGGAGGTTGTTAGATTAGTGTTTGTTGCTCTTGAGGTAAGTACAAATCTTACATGATTGCATACATTTACATGACTTTGGGACTTAACACATTTGGTTGGAAAATGTGTTAAGTTACCTATCATATTGTTGATATATGAGAATGGTGTTATGATTTGTATTATGTGAACTATATGAAATATATGTTGAGGATTCAAAATGTATGATTAATGTAATTCGTTATGTATACCCTAATGATGAAATATGAAGCCATTGTTGATGGCTATAGTGATATAAATGGGATATTTGAGGCATCGTGCCTAAATGATCATGAGAAAATGAGAATGGATTTGATAATGAAATAATGAAAGAATTGTGTGCCTAGTATGTTATTCAATTTTCAGAGTTTTGTTGTTGGTGGCATGCCTAAAAGTAATAATCCCTTGAAGCTGGGTTAGGCTTGGTCCTTGAAGCCAGGTTGGGTTGATGCTATGCTCCCCTTGAAGCTTGGTTAGGCCTAGTCCTTAAAGCCTAGTTAGGATGTTACATATGAGGTAATCCTCGTTGTGATAATGATTCACCTTCGGGCTTGATAAATGTGATTATTGGACCAAAATAGTAACTCTGGAATTTGAATGGCATATTAGTTTCTTTTGGGCCCATGCTTATCTTTGCTTTAATATGAATTATGAATAATGGAACAATTGAACAATGTAATGAGATTTAATGTTATGAAATATGATATCCTTGTATAATGATTCTAATTCTTGAAAGTGTGACATTGACATTACATTTGAATCATATTGTTATCACGGTTTGTACTACTAAGCCTTTGGCTTAGCGCGATTGTGATTTATCTCGCAGGTGACAGGGTAGATCCGGTTGAGCCGGAGAGTTCAGCTAGACCGAGTCGAGTCTAGGATTGTGATTCCTTGTGAAGTGTTGATTTTTGGACTTCAAGATCAGAGATGAACTGCAGAGCATGTATAAACTCTACATTTTTGTAAATATTGATTTTGATGTATACATATGTATATTCCGCTATATTTTTCGCTGCTTATTAAATAAATATTTTGGATAAACTTTTAAGGTAATGAAGATATATGTAAATGTATTTTAATAAGGAATATTTTATCTATTAATATTTATAATAATGATTTGATGTTAAAGTTTAAAGATTGGTTTGCTTCAAATGGACTGTGACATTCTTATATCTTCTATACATATATTACATATTGTGAGTATATATGGTGTACGTATATTGGGTATAGGGGTGTTACACTCTTTCTCAGTCTTCAAAAATGGTATGTCATGGATAGCCGTTACTTTATCAAGATATATCTCAATGTCGTTTGGATTAATCACATACCCTAATATTTTCCTAGAGGTAACTTCAAAAGTACACTACTTTGGGTTCAATCTTAGGATATATTTTAAGGTTCTCTCAAATAATATTTTTGAGGTTTTGGAAGTGTTATTCCCTAGTGTTTGATTTAATTAGCATATCATCCATATACACCTCCACCTCCTTGTGAATCATGTCATGAAATATAGCTATAGGTGGCATCTGCATTTTTCAACCCAAAGGGCATTACTCCATATGCATAAGTCCCCCATTTGATGATGAAGGAAGTCATGTCTTTGTCCTCTTCAGCCATCAATACTTTATTATACTTTAAGAACCATCCACAAAGGAGTGAATTATGCTTAATGCAACATTGTCCACCAACACATCAATATGGGATAATCTACAACTTTAAGGAACCTACTTAGATCTATTTCTCCTCCTCCTCTTTAACCAGCTTAGCCCATTCAGGTCTCAAGTGCCTAAACTTCTGCTTTACAGGTTTCATGTGGGAATAAGTCAGGAACGTCTACCAAGTTTCATGTGGGAATAATTCAAGATATTGTGTTTGGTTATGTCTATATCCATACCAAGCATGTCCTCATATGTCCCAGGAAAACCTTCTCATATTTGCTAAATAACCCCTCTAATTTTCTCTCCCCAAAATCCATGTCTGATGTAAATGCAAAATTTCTTAGGTGTAGTGACCTTTAACCGTGTAGTGGCAATCGCTCTCATGTGGTTTGCAACCTCAGCATTGTTAGGGTTTTAACCTCAAGGATTGAATAAGCATATGCCTCAAAATGATGGAGTTGCCACCTAGTAGGACCAAAAAGAAAGGCAGTAGCTATCTAATTCCTTAAGGAATCTCTATCCTCCTACTTAGTTCAAGATGTTAGGTATTACTTGGGATAAGTAAGAATGAAGCTACATCTGCATATGTCCAGTTCATTGAAACTAGCCTCCTTTTTAAATTTGTGCATTATTTGCTTCATAATTATTTAGAATATTATTCACTAATTAACTTTATAGATTAAGATAGTAGAAGGCATATATTTAGTAAAATATATATATATATGTTCATTATATTGATGCTATGTCATAAGCATGCATGTATGCAAAAATAATAAATAGGCACCCACCATTGTGGAAACATGTCAATACAACCCTTCAAAATATAAATTACAAGGAAATAAAATTACATAATAAGATATTGCCTACATTGGATCTAAAAAAGGGGAAATTACATGGGGAGTTCTATATACATTGATTTTAAAGGGATGTGAAAGTGGTGAACTCGACATTATACACTTAGAGCATCAAAAAGTTTACCTTCAAGTCGATAACCCAATGTACTCGATATTTTGACTAGTAAGTCCAAGAATTGAACTGTCAAGCAAATAAGCCCTTCGTAGCATGCACTCCACAATTACGTATATTATATTTTTCTAAAAACATAGTTCCTTTGAATATATAAATGTATCTTTTAATCATATTAGTTTAACGTTTTAAACACACAAAGGTATTGTATATTAGAATCAATTAGGTATTGTACCTTTTAATTAGTTTATATGTGTTGATTAAGTTAAATATCGGTATGAGTGTCAAAATGAATCATGGCACATGAATATAATGCGTAAAATATGTAAAATTAGTAGATTAGTGTTGATCTTAAATGGGTTAGTGTCAAAAATAGGTCAACTCATTTATGACTCTACTTTAAACGGGTCGTTGTTTCAACTTAGCCTAGCTATCTGCAAGTGCACAGGTCGTAATCAAGTAATATAGAGTGAGTAGAGCATCGCTCTCACGAGGAAGGATATCCTAAGTACTAAACAGTTAAACTAATTATTATTTGGATGGTAAAAATGTGAATTAATAACTAAGTTAACTAAATTTAAGCTAAATTGAATTTTGGAATTAAATCTAATATTTCTGGTGTACGGGTTAAACATATCCATATTGATTAACTATGGATTTCCTAAAGTATTGATTCATTCTTATTCTACTCTTGATTATTTGTTGGATGCTCCTAAATAAAGACTTAATATCTCTCAAGTACTAAGCCTAATATTGAACTTAACGTTATGTCTATTCTCATGATATGGATATATGATCTGGATATAACTCATAAAAATTAAAATTAAATTTCTTTTGACATAATAGCTCAACTCATAAAAATGTACATAATATACTAAGATCCAAGTTTAATAAATCTATATAAAAATTTTTCTTAAAATTGGCTTTATAAAATTCATATATATAGAAAATCATTGTCAAAATTTTTAAGATATTAAAACCGATTATTATATGCTCATATATCTACAGACTTACAATAAAAAGTATGATATCTTATTTAAAAGTTACGAAAATCTTGGTTTATTCAAAACATACAATAAATTTATAATTATTCATAGCCACTTTGAAAACATATTATAATACTCATATATTAAAATAAATAAATTATTTTATACTTTTCTTCCCAAGTTTTAGTGTAAAACAACCTAAAAATTCAGACATCTACTTAAGCCTACTTATTGTTCTGTCACACTTTTTGCTCCATTCTTAAGCTATAGTTTTTCTCTTTTGATTTTCACAATTTAAGACGCAACAAAGCTTAATCTCTTAATAATTTCTTCTTAAATTTATAGCCTAATTTCAGAATAAGTTTGATTTCCCTATCTCATTTAGGGTTTCTTTCCACTAGCAATTTGGATTCTTTTATTTGTATTCATTTTAAAATCTAGATTAAAATTCTTCAAAAACTCCAGATTTATTTTTAACATGTATAAAAATTCACGTACAAAATTTTGTAATTTTCCTCATTGATTTACTGATTAAATTTCTAATTATTTTCTAACTACTTAAATATGCCAGTTTCAGATTTTTTTTTTCCATCAACCTCTCTTTTCCAATTTTCTTCCATCACTAAAGTCTCACCAAAATTTATATAAAAAAAAAAAAAGGTAATCATATAACCTTGACATGTTTATATATAAACTCATATTTACAAATTTCAGAATTTTCTAAGTTCATTTGCGATGTTTAAACATTATATGTTTCAAACCTACAGATTCAGTTTTCACAATAACTTTTCTTGCAACACCTCTTTTTTATTTCATTTTTATCACTAAACCTTCATCAAAAAGTATAAAATTGTAATCATATGTCTTGGAGAGACATATGAAATTTTATTTAAAATTTTATATTTATCTGGGTTCATTTACTATGTTTCTTGAATAGATTTTTCAAACCTTATGGATTATGTCTCTGCTAGCACAACTCTGACAACCTTCCTTTTCTATTTTTATTAATTAGTAAATCAACTCTATAAATTATGAAATTTTTCAAAAAAAAAATCATAAACATTCAGATATACTACCAGTTAAAATTTTAAGTCCATTAAATCTCTCGAAATATGTATAAAAATTCTAACAACTTGTCCTTACTACACAAACTTATAAATTCCAGCATTTAATACCTCTGTGTTTTATTATTTAATTTCATACAACCAATTCATCAATTCAAGCAATCAAGTTGGTTATTATATTTTCTTTCTAATGCTTTTAAAGGATGATGTTTAGAACACTCACATTGTTTCCATCCATGACTTTTGAATCTTTAAGTTTCTCTTCTCTTCTTCCTCCACCAATTCTAAATTGCCAATCTTAGTTATTTCATTAAACCAATCAATCCTTAATGTTTTGTTATGTGTTGATTAATTTCTATGAGGTTAGAGGCTTCTTTGTAACCCATTTCTTCATCTACATATTGGGAAAGGAAATTTGAAGCAATACCAAGTGTTGCTTTTTGTTTCTTGCTTCATAACACATGTTATTACAGTTGCCATTATCTAAACCTTGTTACTCAACATCTGTCAACTTCATTATCATTTTAACTTAATCTTCTTACACGTAAGCAAGGTTAACATTTTCCTTATCTTCCATTTGTGAAACACTTGTAGGATTACAAGATCTCATATGGTCTTTAATTGACACTTGTTCTTAAGTATGCCATTGTTTAACATTTGTTAAGTTATTTCACTATCTTTTAACATTTGCAATTCACCACATTATTATTTTTACACTTTTCATTAACATGGTATTATAATAATAAGTTTAATTAAAAGATTCCCCACCTGTTTTTCATTTGGCCCAACTTAATTATTTATTTCCTTTTAATCTTAGTCTTACATGTATAATAACATATTATCCTACTTATGTACATGCAATACTAAGTTATATGACATTTGTCCCTAAACTTACGCATAGCTTTGGGTCATTTAGTTAGATAGGGGTTTACTGTGTTTTAGTCACATTTAAGTTCATATTCATATGTTTTATGTATATAGTTAAGGTCTTGAGTTGCACTTTGCAAATTTGAGTTCATTTGCTTTAAATACTCTAGTTTCATTTCATATAATATATACATACAAATATATATTAAAGTAAATTATTTTTATCTAATTAATTCCTAACACAAATATCATACCAAGTCCAATTAATTAATGAATTTCGTTACTGAATAATATATGAAATTTTATTATTATTATTTAAAGTCAATACTTTATGCATATTTAAGCCTCCAACTAACAATTTAATTTATGAATTTATTCTTCTAATTTTCCAAGGTTAATAATTATTGTGTACCTTATAATTGTGACCTACTTTGGGTTGCATTATTACACACTCATCATTTATTTCATATTAATTGTATTATATATTTTATTTTTTGCATATTTTTAAGAAATTTTCAATACATTTACATTTTAAAATTATTTTAATCATAATTTTATTATATAAATAACTTTTTGATTGATTATTTAAAAATATAAAATTATTTTAGATTAAAAATATTATATGGATTAAACGGGTCGTGTCGAGTTATGTGATCTGTATATAACTTATTTAAGTAAACGTGTTATACGTATCATATTACCCATTTAATTTTCGTGTCGTATTTGTGTCGACACGGTTAATAAATGGGTTGTATTCGTATTGACCTTAATCGTGTCATTAGAGTGGGTTTACCCAATATGAACACAACTCGCCAACACATTTTGACACCCCTAAATATCATGGTATCAAAGATATTTCAGAGCTTGACAATAGGATTATTTCGCCTGATAATATTTATCTTCCACCTTGAACTAGAAATGATCTGTGTGATTTTTATGTTAAAACTTCAAACAAACTCCACCATTGATTAAAATTAACTCAAAAGTGATCATGTTGATGAAAATCAACTTATAAATAATGTTAAACACATCTACAAATTGATTTTTAAACTATTCCCATACTTTCCTATTTTGCAGCCATTTTACATATTACGTCTCCATTTGAACGATCTTTTAATTTTTAAGATTTTACAATGTAGTTCATGTAGACACTAAAATTTGCCACCCTGATAATGATTGTCATGTTTGATAATTTTAATATCGAGCGCAATAATTATCAAGGGATGTCAAGCAGGTAGCCGAGGAGCAGATTCGATGGTTGCACAAAATATTGAATTTAGTAATTTGTTCCTTCGAATTCGATAATCAAACTGTATAGATCTCACTTGTTGTCTATAAAAAGGGAGCTTTCAGCTCCACTTAATGGGGGTACTTTTCTTTTTGGGAGAAAAAGACTTTTAATGCAGAAAACTTTTCTCAGTGGGAGACATAAAAGAGAGGGAATATTATCATTTCATCACCCTTTTGATATTGCATTTCATCTGTAGAAAGAAATCATTTTTTTCAGCAAGGTCTAATGATCCAAAACAAGAGTCAAGAACATTCTACAATTCCAGAGAATTAGCTGTGATTTTCATTCATTTGCAGTAAGTTTCTTAAGTTCCTAGTATCAATCTTTAAATTTACACCATTCAATGTTATGATCTACTCTCACATTGCATCACCTCATCTCACTTACACAATTTATTCATAAGCAAAATCATGGAACTCTAAAAGAACTAAGGATACCCATTCAAGAATTAAAATCCACTAACTCCTAGACAAGTCTTTGAATGAATATCCTATAAATGATGAAACTAACTCAAAAGGACTATATCTAGATTTACTGGACCAAGGACTGGAACTTTAAAATTAGAAAATAACCTTTAAGATATTTTGTTTGGAAAATCTGCAGGTACATGTCATTTCTACCATAAATGGCGAATGATCATCAAATTCGATATTCATTTTAATATCGAATTCAATAGTTTAATTCAAAGCTTAGTATATATGGTAGCTTGTTCTCCATTAACTTATACCTCTCTACAGGATGTTGCTCCATAATCATTGAAATCAATTATCATGCTCCCATATATATATGTCTACCATTATTGATTTATTTTTAATCTTATTACATGTATAGATATAAATCAGGTGTTAACTTTGCAAGTGCAGGCATTTCTGCCCAAGATGGTGGATGATTGTCGAATTTGATATTCATGTGAGTATCAAATGCCATAATCTTATATCCGTTCTCAGTATGAACAATATGTTGTTACCAGCTAATCCTTTTTGCAGGGTATTATCAAATTCCTTAATTCAATAATTATCAAATTTGATTGTGATGTTCATTTACATGTTTATATATGCTGTGATTTCTTACTTGGTTATGATTCTGCCTTATAAATACTGGCGAAGTTGACATTTATCAACTATCAAATTTGGCATTCTTATTTGATTGTTTGCATATCCAATTCATTTAGCTAACAGATATTGCAGGTTGCCCCAGTACGAGGAAACTATCAAACTCGATAATATAACGAATATCGAATTCAACATTCTTATTTGATTCTGCTTATATTGTTTTATCAATCGCCTGATCTTGTAGATTATTATAGAATTCGATAGTTCAAGGATTGTCAAATTTGATATTACTGGAATTCCTTTTCTTTTTGTTCTTTCCTTCTTTTATTTTCACTTTATATCATTCCATTATTATTGTGCTTACTCAATCTATGAACATCAAACATTCATCCAGCATAGATTCAAGTTTTTCCTTTCTTAGATTCATTGTATATAGGAAGTGATGTAATTTTCTCTTTAGAATAATGTATAGGATTTGAAAGGCTATGTAATATAATTATTTCTCATTGTAGATCCATTGTTGTAAAGAGCATGTTTCCACCTCGGTGGATGCTCGTAAGAATTTTATGTACAAATCATGCATCACGTACATCATGATATGCATATGTTTATTCCCTTATTACTTATTTTATATATATTGATCCTCGTCCGATATCCTGAATAATCCTTACTAATACATGAATCATAGAGGAGGCCGATTCTTTGAATTGGGCATATGCGAATAATAAGGATTATCATCTAAGTTGTTCCAATATGTACCTAACTTCATGAACTCAGATTCAAATGGGTTAGGGATTTGTTGAAAAAGGAATCAAGAGAATGCTACCCCCTATCATTTCTCGGTCTTACCGGTGGCGACTCCATTTCACACAAGTCTCACCTGTTGGGTCCCTGAGATCAATAACATGATAGTGTCAAGGCTTTAAAATACATTTTAGAGAGCAATGGGCAAGGAAACGGTGCTCTCACAGTTCAGAAATCATAATTACATATCATAAATGATTAAAGAAATTAGAAATGCACCTTTATTTATGGTTCTACCTAAATATTTAAAATGTTGAATCCAAGGACCTTTAATCAAGCAAAAATGGTTTATGATCTCAAGGACCTTTAATCCAAGGACCTTCAATGTTTCTTCTCTTTTTTTGGCTTCCTTATTGAGGGTTTTTTTGTCTAGATTCAATCCCCTTCTCACATTCAAGACTCTGCTTTTATAAGCAAATGCAAGTGGACTGACATGTCTGACACTTGAAGTGACTACACACCAATTATATGTCAGCCCATCATTTGTAGCTTCTTAAAGCCCCTCATCCTATTATAAATAATGAGTAAGTCTAATTAATGAACTCACCAATTTGATTGTTGCACTCATTATTTACTAGCATTCTTTATTTAAATGCTTGGGTCTAAATAAAAAATTAGTCAAAGATCTATTCTTTCAAGAGAGTGCCAACACCAAGTGTCTACAGTTTTGCCCCTTACAAGAACAACGGGAACCTATCGATTTTGGGAGTGACAAGTAAAACATTATTTGTTCATGTACACTTTAGTCTCAGGTCTTTTACCTTTGACTCTAGGATTATAGCTTTGACCTTTTATCTGCCACCTTTTGTTTGCTATTTTGGGCCTTTTATCCCCCACAACTAGTTGTTGTTTCCTTTGGACATGCTTGCCCCTTTGGCTCCTTTGTACCTTTTATCCTCCAATGATAATGAGTTGATTGGGCATGCTCACCCATTTAACTCCTTTAGACCTTTTGACCTCTATCAATGATGATTTGATTGTGCATATTCACCTCTTTGACTCCTTCAAATCTTTTATCCTCTGGCAAATGATGATTTGATTGGGCATGCTTGCCCTTTCGACTCCTTTGAACCTTTTGTCCTCCAGCAATGATAATTTGATTGGCCATACTCGCCCTTTTGATTCCTTCAAACCTTTTGTCCTCCAAAAAGTGATGATTTAATTGGGCATGCTTCTAACTCTTTGGACCTTTTATCCTCGGCAAATGATGATTTGATTGGGTATGCTTGCCCCCTTTGACTCCTTCAAGTATGCTCACTCTATAGCAATTGTTTGAGCTGTTGGATTTTGCAAAAAAATTTGGTATTCTTTACCTTTTTGGAACCCTTATTTGGTATCCTTCATTTGTCCCTATGTGCAAAGATGTTGAAAATTAGCATTGAAATGCCTTTTGCACGCATAAAAGCAACATGTTTATTTTTTATGTTTGTTCTAATTTGAGAAATAATACATCCTTGTGATCTCGACTTGCCAATGCTTCATTAAGCTTTAGGAATCTTGTAATGTAGACACTCTTCTTGGTTAGTCATTCAATGTCGATTGTTATCAGAATCTTTGCACTTTAGATGGGCACATACATGATATGTGGCCTGGGAATTTCTGACTATGTATAATTTCCTCACATCATATGCATGTTTGTTAGACTCATTTCCACTAATATACTTCCAAAAAGATCTTCAAGTCTTTGATAGGCTTGTAATAGGGCGTAAACAGAACAAGGTTTTTAATATGAGGGCCATTTAAGCATTTAGGACTCTTTATGGCATCATTGATCATTTTCAGATCATGTATGTCTAGGAGTATTGGATGTTATGAATACAGGCTCTTTTATTTTCATTTCTTCATTTCTTTCTTGTCTCCGTCCCTAGAGTATTTTATATTTGGGATACACTAAGGGCACATTTCATGCAGTGGTGAGCCAGTTGATGATTCCAAAAGTGACCAATTAGAATTTTTATTGATTTACATTTCTAGTCTTTTCTTATAGTCTTCTTTTAAGCTTCTTGGGCTTCTTCTTCTTCTTGGTTTTCATTCCTTCCTTTCTTGTCTTTTCTTTTCCATCATTTCATTTAGTATTTTCCTTTATTTGTTTTCTTTCTTTTTTTCTTTTTTTTTTTTTTTTTGCACCATGTGTTTCATATTTTCTTTCATTACTCTTTATCTGTACTAAATATTGACTCAAGAGTTATATACATAGTATACACTCTAACTAGGCCCTACTCATTTAAAGCCTTACAGAAAATTGATGGAAACAAATAGCTTCACATGAGGCAATAGCTATGAAGCTATACATTATTCTCCGTCGGTAAAGAAGGGTCAAATAGATAAGTAAAAAAGTTAAATTGAAATGTTTGCATGGTTAAACTGAAAGTAAAGAAGGCAAAGCGATAAATTCTGCTAAGTACAAGGGGTTACAAAAGTATTAAGCCTACAAAAAATATATATGTGATTATATAATGTTTTATGTATGTGAGATGATATATGATTGATAATCATGATATTATAGAAATAAACAGAATAGCCTAGTTAGAGCTAGTCTCACGGTGGCCCGTAGACATGGATAAGAGAATATACAAGTGTCTTTAGAGTTGGACTCAACGTAGCCCCATACATAGTTTGGATTTTAAAAGAGTTAAGGAGGTAGGCTCCCCATTTATGATATAGATCATTTATGAGATGAGGGTTTGGATTGCGGACTATTTCCATCATGATTGTTATGTATGTTTATGGATAACTATTTGTTATGGCATTTCATATATATTAATTATGGCATTTGTATGTTATAAATTAATGATTATAACGATTATTGAAAACATGCTTTATTATTTATATCAGCTTATTGAGTCAAAAATTCATTCTTGTCACTACATTTCATGATATCTTCTTCATCTCTTCTATCATACTTCTATCATATGTTGCCCTATTTCCTTCTTCGTAAAGGCTTTATTTTCTTTAAGGTCACATAATTACATAACTTTATATATTTAAATAGAAAAATACTAGCTTGATGTTACGGGTATTTTTAGTTAACATACATATACTAATTTTCAAATTACATAACTTTATATATTTAAATAGAAAAATACTAGCTTGATGTTGCAGATATTTTTACTCAACTATACATATATTAATTTTCAAATTATATAATAATTCTAAGTAAATAATCATAAAAAATTTGTGATCATAAATATTTTTATTATTCAATAATTGATTTAAATTTATTAGTAAGTGATCTATTAATAATTCTTGTAATTATATCCCTTATAAAAAAAATAAACATTATAATATTTTTATGAAAGAATTAAAATAAATATAGCTTATAAAAGTATCATATATATATATATAGTAATAGTATCTTCTCATCCAATATAATGATTTGTTACAATTTATTTATCTGATTTAAAAAAAAAAATCTTTTTTAGATGTTCGAGAAGATCGGTATAATTTTATTAATAATATTATTTTTAAGTTATTTTTCTTTAATATTTAACTGTTATTTTTCTTTAATATTTTACTTTAACTAAAAATTATGAAAAAAATGAAATTCAAAGTAAATATTACACCATTATCTTTAAAATAAAGTTTCAATTAATATAATAAAATATAGATGTAGATTATAATATGTATCATATGTATTGTAAATGAAAAACTCAAAGCTATTTCTTATGTATTTAATTTTTTTATTTAGCAAACTAATTACAAACTAATATTTTAAAATTTTGTCATAAATATACGTATTGTTTTATATAATGTAGAGACTCTTATAGTACTTACATAATTATCATATTAGACTTGTTCTACTTACTATTTTACATTATTATTTGCTCTAACTTAAATGCCAAATAAAATTTTAATTACACTCTTTCTTTCAAAAAAAAATACCACTATTTTTTTAATATCTCAAAAATATTATTATCTTTTTATTAATTGTATTATTTTGTTTACTTTATTTTTGTAATTATTCCCTTTTAATATTTATTTTTTCAAATATATTTAAGTATAATTACTGTTAAGTTAAATATTGATGCCTCTATCCAGAATGGTTCTCATGCATATGTTGGAGCGTTGTAAGGGATAGCAATGGAGTTTGGCTATGTGGCTTTGTGATCAATATTGGCATATGTTCGATTCTTAAGGTAGAACTTTGGGAAATTCTGCATGATTTATTTCTTGCTAGAGATAGAGGTTTCACTCGTGTTTATGTTTAGAGTGATAATAAGGTTGTTAATATTATTCGAGGTAATATGGAGCCAAATGCAGCGTATTCCTCTTTAGTTCGGAGTATACAGAATAGTCATGCTTCTTTTATTTTTGTTGAGGTATGTCATGTGAACAGGGACGCAAATTTTGTAGCAGACTACCTCTCGTACTTAGCTTATGGCTACAATATAGGCTTTCATGTGCTTAATGATTGTTCACCTGGAATTTCTTCTTGGCTTCTTTATGATATAGTTGGAATTTGTCATTTGAGATAGTTGTGGATTAGGCCCACCTTCATGTACCCAAAAAAAAAATATATATATATATATATATATTTTATTTATTATACTCTTAATTTTTATTAAAAAAAATAACACTTTTTAAAATAAAGAATAATTTTTAATAAAAATGAGATGTCATATTTAACTCTTGTAATTTTTTACTTTAGTTGGCAATAATCCTTCCTTAGTTCTTTTTATATCTAATCACTAACTAATTAATATATCTAATATGTACTCTTATATTATTTATTATTATAAATTATAATAATAATAATAATAACAATAATAATAATAATATATACTAATTCATCAAACCTCTCTCTATTTTTATTATAGTCAATTAATTGATAAATCATTTTTTTTAGTATTGTACTACATGTCTCGGTGCACTGGACATTATACCGACAACTCCATAAATTTTAATTATACGGTCATTGCAAATGTGTGTTTTAATTTGACTAAGTTGCATAAATATGTATATATATATATATATATATTATTCTTTACTCTAATTATTCGCTTCATTAATGTCAATCAATAAAAATAAATTAAAAGTAGTGTATATGTATATAAATTTATTGAAAATTTTTCATTATATGACCCAACTAATTATTTTAAAAATTAAATTTATATGAAATTACCTTATTAATTTTTTATATCATATATTTTTATATATATCTTACTAAAGTATATTTAAATTAATATATTCAATATTTTTTACATTTTTAAGGTTGATATTTTATTATATTAATATTTAAGATTATATAAGATAATTATATTTAAATTTAATTAAATAATAATATACATAGACTAAAAATTATTTTTTAAAAATATAATCAAATCTGTTGAATAAAGGATATGATTAATTTTAATTGAATTCTAAAGCTACCAAAATCTCCATTAATTCATTTATCATAAAATTAATCTTCCTTATACATAAAGAGAATATGAACAAAATGTTAAATCAAATTATACTAAAATATATGAAGAAAATGTTAAATCAAACTATACTAAAATATATTTTACCCATAATTAATCTATTCAATTAATTGGTTGTCTTATATGTTATGTTGTTAAAAAAAAAATGTCCTATATTTTCATTGGCTATAATCCAATTAGGATATAATCAACAACCTCACTTAATGTCGAAGTGGATTTCTTCTAATGCTAGGGCAAAAAAACACACACACACAAAATACAAAGATAGTACACAACAATTATCTTCATCATTATAATTTTTTATATCCATTCAAAATATATATATATATATAATAATCAAAAGAGAATAAATGAAAAAAAATAAATAATTGATCAAATGAAATATAAAAAAATTTATTAAAAATAAAGTAAAAATATAGAATAGATGATCTATTACGTGCCAATTATTATAATTATGATTCGTTAGTAGTTAAACAATAATGTTATGATTTTAAATTTAAATAGTATTGCGAAACAAGAGAATTGCGGAAAAAAAATAGAATAGAAGTTGTGATTTTTTTATTATATATATATAATAACTAATTATTATCAATATTAAATAAGATATCATAATCATACTTAAACTCTTTAAATAAATATAATTATTATTAATGTTGAATAAAATATCATAATTCTAATTAAACTCGTTAAATAAATATCTATTATAATAAATAATAAATTTATTTTAATTTAAAATTTTAAACAATTAGGACACATGGAGGTTGAAGCAAGACATGTGATACAAGATTATGTGAGTAATAGCTAATTTAATATAATACAAAAATATAGATATAAATTATAAAGGAAAAAAACTTATTTATTATGTATGGTTTTCATAGGTTGATGATACCAGTTAGGCTTGCTACAAATTCCCGCCAGCATATAGTTACCCATTCGCTAACGTCAGTCACATCATTGTTCAATCATGACATGATTTATGCAATTAATGCAGTAGATTCTCTTAGATGGAGAAGATAATTTAGATCATAAAAAATAAATACGCAAATAAATTATATTAACTAATCTGATCGAAAAATAATAATTTTTATATATAGAAAAATAATAATGTTATGTATCAATTGAATCAGTATATCAACGATATGCATACTCTATTCAATAACTACATTAATGTAGATTTTCATATCTTCAAATGATTTTAATCCTATAATTATAAATAATTTGATTTATTATTGTTATCAATATTTTTACAACAATTAAATTACAGTTAAAATGTTTTTTTTGTCAAATTGCGTTTACTTCATTCAAAATTTAGAAAAATATTATTTAGAAATATTATATTAGTTGCCGGAAATCAAAATAAGAATGCACTCATTTTAAATTGGCTTACTACACTTCCAACAGTTATTCACTCCACACTTAGCTACTTAGCTAAACAGTATTTACTGTAGCCACAATAAGCATTTCACATGTTCATCCTTCCCCGTTCTTTCCTAGTGTACAAGGTTCTCAGTCATAGCTTGCATCTCATGAACTTTATTCATTTAATAAAATTTATCTTTTAAACTTTTAATTTAATCTTAAATTCATATTTTTTTAAAACTTATAAACAAAAACTTACTGAATTATACTAAATCACATCAAATCATATTGAATCATATTTTTCTTAATTTATAAACACATTTTTTTCTCTCTAAATCCCTTCTCATCTAAATTAATTTTCATCTAAAATCTAATCTATAAAATATATTATCTTTGAATAATATACTTTGTAAAAATAAATAAATCAATTGTATTTCAAAAAGAAAAATTCAAAAAACTTACAATTAGCAACAAAAATTTTTGAAAAGTATAAAAATATTAGAAAAAAGGCTTAGATATTTGATTTTAGAGATTATATTTTAGAAATTAAATTTTAGGTGGAAATGGATTTAGATGAAAATGGATTTATAAAGGAAAAAAAATATATTTATAAGTTAAAAAAAAATATGACTCTATTGATGATTTAATATGGCTTGATAAATTTATATTTATAAGTTAAAAAAAATGTAAACTCAATGAGCTATATGATTAAATTAAAATTTTAAGGGGTAAACTAACTAAATAAATAAAATTCAAAGAGTTATATATATATATATATATATATATATGGCCAAACAAAATTGTAAAACATGGCAAGATTCTGTTTCCATGCAACATGAATTTAACATTTAAATTCTATAATTAGACGAGGCATGAAATAAAACCACCATTCATGAGTTATATCTCAAAATGTTGAATCAATCCATCAATTTTTGTTCAGCTTTGTTATAATATACACATAACAAACATGAAACTGCCATAGCTAATATAGTTATAATCTGGAGCAAATATACAAGCATGCATGTCCTCTTGATTTCATAAAATATTTCTTATCACTAAATAACAATTTCTCAAAAAAAAAATCATATTTGATACAATTCATTTACCCCAAGACAATATTTATCTTCTTTTCAACTTGTAAATGTAGTTAAGCTTTAGTTATTATAAGGAAAGTATAAGATATAAAGAAAAGTACAGTACGATAAAAGATTGAGCAATGTCAGGTGTGATCTGCCGCATCATTTACCCTTAAATTGTGGCATAATCATTTTCAAGTTAGTATACTGCCATTCAGCTTTAAAATTGGGAACTCAGAAATCTCTCTTCTCCCTCATGGCCAAGAGCACCCCAACAAGTGTAATGTTAAACCCAATCAATTAAAAATTTCACCATTCACTGTAAACTCCCATCAAGTCTTTTGACTGCGGGCCTAGAGGGAAAGGCTACTTACTGAGAATCAAAGCAATTAAAAGAACAACCACTTAGGCAGGTAAGCTACATAAGCATAAGGATGAATGAAAGTGCACCACTAATAGATAGACACTCCCATGAAAACTTGATGTTTACACAGCAATTTTATCCTTTTGTTTCTTTGCTTCTTTTTTTGTAAAATAACAAATTTTTCAAGAACTTTATATGGAAAAATGTCCAGCACATTAGTCAAATCTAAATTCTACACAAAACTACCTAGGAGATGTGACTTGAACATTCAATGTCAAATTTAATATTCATTTGTGTAACATGGCATACCTTACCCCTTAGCAGGCCAAGATGCCAAATCGTGAGTGTGATAGGTCAATATCTCTTTCTGGTTTTCACTTGAACAAACTCGCACTGCTACTGATCCCTCTTTGCCATCCACCACTTAGCAAGGGGTAAAGTTTCCAGCACCATTTGCCCTCCAACTTAACAAATGAGAGTTGAGGGAACCCATTCCTCAAGAATTCTGCTGTAAATGATCAACAACTCTAGTTAACCATGCATGCGAATCTTGAGAAGACAGCTCATTTAAATAAAAGAAAAAAAGAAAGCATCCAACACAAAGGGCAGAAAGGTATGAACATTTTGAAAAGGGAAAAAATAGAAGATCGGCCAGATCTGTACCATTTTTTACTGTGAATAAGTTTAAAATTGGACTCTATTTTTAATATGGCAAACAGCTTGTCACATAAATGAGATCAACACAGTTCCTTTCAAACATAAAAAATGACGAAAAATAAACAGGATTATGATCCTATAATGATTTTAACATACAAGAAAGCTGCGGACATTTCTTGGCTAGAAGTTCATCTAACTTGCATTGGTGCTGGATGACGTCCTTTTTCTTCTCTTGTTCTCAGGCTTTACAGCATCTTTCAAAGTCTTTTCTCTGCTCGTTTGAGTCCCGGTTTCAGATGCATCAGTAGATGAAGTAGTAGATTTAGTATCTTCAGGTGCGTTCTCCTGGTTAGCTTGGGTATGCTGTTGTTCACCTCCTTTTTGTTTAGTAGGTGGTGTTATTCCTGCATGTTCCACAAATAATACAAGTCAATTTCTGTCAAGTCTCTCTTTCCAGACATAGTACTCCAGACATAGAAGGATTGAACGAATGACAGGCACCTTCTAACATATTCCAACACAAGATAAGAGTATTGCACACAGATTTTCCAACAACTAATTAGATATATTTCATTGAAACCAAACACAAAAAAAAGTTGGGGGTGAGGTTAAGCAAACCCGTTCTTTTTCAGAGAATTTGAGAGTTATGTTTTGCAATTCTACAGAGTGCAAAGATGCATGTGACATCATGTTAAGAAGATTTAACCCTTTCCCATAAAGTAAAATTTTAAAATTGATTAATACAAAGCCAGGTGGGAAAAAGAAGAAGAATACTCCAGAAAACATGTCTACAGAAAATGTTATGAAGCAACTTCTACATTTTCAAATTGAAATTATTTTACTACTGATAAAATTTGCATGTACAACCAATATCCAAAACACAAAAAAAGATAATAATCCAAAAAGAAAAAAAAAAGTAATATGTTCAACCAGGAAGTATCTAGAGTGACCTCAAGAACACTTGCACCAAGTTAAACACTGAAAGCTTAATGCCTTCAAAATAGGAAGTCGCATCATTTGGCACATCCAAAGAAATAACCAAAGCACAAAACAAATTTCTAGCTATAAAGCAATGGAACGAGAAGATGAGTTATAGTGTTCCTGTCGCCCATAAATGTACACTTTATGGCCAATTCCATGGCCTCTCTAAGAATTACTGAAATGTTCAGTTGTGAAAATTTCACCAGTTACTGTCCCAACCAGAAACAGGACTAATTTCAAGTTCAGTTTGAATCAACTTTGATACCAAGTTCTTCAGACAGTATAATATTTCAAAGTTAAATCAATGAGCAACATATATGACAAGCAGCAGCAAAGAAGTAATTTCTTGTCCATCTAAGACCAATTGTTCAAGCTGCATACCACGAGAGGCTACAGAAGCTTCCAGGGAATCTGGATAAACACCCTTTGAATACGGATCCCCAAGAGAAAAATTTTATCTTTAAGCCAAAGTATAAGACATATGTAAGAATTCCAATAAGATAAATGATGTGCAATCACAGTTGCAGCTTTCAAGAACACAAGTCCCACACTCACTTCAACAATTGGAAAGGATATTACCAAAAGAATTTCTTTTAATGCACAGGAAAAATTGATGACATCCATCGCAAAGATTGGAAATATAGTACATAGCATTTAAGGAAGTCCATTTCGCTCATCAAACATATAAAAATTTATCAACCGGACTGTCCAGTATCCAACTGTCCATACATCAATGGTGCGAATAAAGCAAATGAAATAATTTCAGCTTGCACTTTTGTTTATTTTGAATTACAAACCAGCTCCAACTCAACTCAAATCATAACCAAAATAGTTCAAAAAATCCATAGATATAACTAGAGTTAGTACAGAATCTTTCATCTTCTATATTACTTCCATATTACTTTCTAAGTGCAAGTCCCATTTGAAACATAAGTAATTATGCAGAATACAAAATATGTTTACTACCAATTCTATTTCAAATGGAAAAGACATCATTCACTCTCTGCTGGACAAACCACCAAGTTCTCACACAATACCATTTAAAGACCTCAAACAGCAAGGAGTGCAGTTCACCGTTGTGGTTAAACTAAATTGGGAAATTGGTTTCATTTATCAAGAAGAAATTACATATTTCAGTTTTTAAAGAAATTGAAAATTAAGATTTATGGTTGAGTTCCATTTTCTTTACAATAAAAGGAACCAACCAATGTAAACTTTACAACAAAATATTTATATTATTTCTTTTAGTAATCAATTATTTATTTACCCCCGGCAAACAAATAATCTTACAAGATCACCAGCATAAATTTTGCCTTATATCCCTAATAAGATTTCAATCACTCTAAAATTCTAGGTAAGCTTAGCTAGGTACTTAACAATATATGCATCTACTGGTGTTATGCTTCAATTTTTTTTTAAGATAGAAAATAGAGAGGGAAACAAAAGCACACAAGTTAAAATGCATAATTATGACCCTCAAAGACAGATTCAGTGCCTTCTTTTCCTTCTGAAGAGGTCTCTTGACAAGCAAAATGCAAAATTTTATAAGACTTGGTGAGAGCTAAAAGCATACCAGCTTGAAGATCCCCCAAGGAAATTTGTAGCATTGCCCTCTTTGAGATTAGTTCCACCTTGTTCAGATGACCTGAGGTCAATATCAGCATCATTACTTTGCCGGATGCAGCTTTCCTCAGATTCTAGCTTCAATTTCTCTATCTGGTGCCTTGACAACTCACTCATTCCCTTATGCATGAAAGATTTGTTTTCATGCCCACTCACATCACCACCAGCTTCACTAACACTGACAGCAACAGAAGTAGAGTGGCGCTTTATTTTACGTAATGCTCTCTCTGTGTTGTATGCTTCAACCTACAGAAGCATATTACAAGAGATTAGGTATAAGGCAATGGGGTAAAAAGAGAGTTTTGTGGCTAAAAGTGTTGAGAATGTATATATGGCTTGGATTGTTCTGCATTTGGAGTTATTTTCATTCATTTCATATTCAGTTTAGTTCTCAGTTGCATTTGTAATTTGAATTGCTAAACAAGGTTAATATGAGCTAATTATGAGCACAATATTCCATTACAAGTTTGTTAAATTAGTTAAATTAGCTAAATTAGCTAAAAAGCTAAGATTGCTTGGAATATTCACACCGTACAACTATTTGATTTCTCCAAAAAAAAAAAAACTCTCTTTCTAAGCTCTCTCTCTCTCCCTCTCTCCCTGCCCGCTCTTCTCTCTCTCTCTCTCTCACTTCCAAAACTTTCTCAAGTTCTCAGTCAATTCTTTTCTTTTCTCTCTTCACTCTCTATATTCCCATTTGCAACCCAAATTTGCAAGAATTCAATTCTATTATGTCAAATCTCATGTTTGGAAAAGTATAACTAACAGAATTTTATTCTTTTGAGTTGATAGAGTAAGTATTTTTAAAGGAAACAAAATCAAACCAAAATGGAAGGATTTTGCAAGAAAATTAATTCATTTAATGAAATCCACTATCAAAAACCCAATATACTCTTATTTAAATTAAATATGTTTCTTTCTAGAGCAATTTCTAATAAAAGTTACAGAACCTCTGAAATACAACCCTTTGTGTAAAGCAATGTGCAATTGCAATACAACCCTTGAGTTGCTAAGCCATAAGTGAAAGAAATGAATTAAGGTTCCTTCTCAGACAAATAAACTAGAATCACAAGCAGAGCCAAATAGAAATTATTGATAAACTCTTCTTGTTTTATTTCATTTGCACCACTATATTTCTTTATCTCAAATTTTTTTCATGCTTCAAAGTTGATCAACAGTAGTCCTCCTCTGGGAAGCAGTATTCTAATATCAAACATGGGAAGGATTCTCTTCATGGATTATAAAACATATCAAGAAACATTCTAAAATTTGCAGAATGCTCTTAGCACTAAATCCTTTTTCTACAGAAAAAATTCTTAAGAAAAGGCGGCAAGGTGCCTTGCAATTTCGCATCTTCTTTTTTCCTTTTTAGGTATAAGGAAAAACAATGACTTGACTTATTATTTAACTAAAGAGTGTAGCATGATAGATCCTAACAAAAAAAAAAGTAACCAAACCACAAACTTCCACATCTTAGAGAGATCCCAAGACGTTATGCATTGTACTTGCAAGGTGCCTCCCAAATATGTATTTTCTATTTTTCTCAGGTGTGAGAAGGAGACAAACTAGGGTTCAGCCTATGATCTCATTTGGATAAGGTGAACTTTTACCAGACTATAGAACTAAAAAAGAAAATCAAAAGCATTGCACTACAATCAACAACATGAAAGTATACCATACAATGTGGATAAAATCATACAAGCAAAGGCATTCTACATGGTACATCAAGCTGCAGGAGATCATGTTTATGGTCTCACCAAAGAATGTATCCTATTGTCTACATAAAGAAAATCAGAAAAGTCATACCATTAAGCATTTTGCTTGATGTTAATGCTGTTTGACTCAAATCTCTATCCTTATATGCAAACACTTACAGTTAGCCAATTTAATAAAATTAAGCTCAATAAAAAAAAGTCAAATTTCAATTTTCAGCATGTATGCCGTCATCAATAGATAAGGTAGTAGATTTGTAGCAGAAAGCAAACACAAGAATAAAAGGGTTCTCTAACAATGGCTGATGGTAAAAAATGATATAGATATATTGGTCTTTCAGCAATACAAAACATCCCATATGTTCAATATATGTAATTTAGGTATTCTATATAATATAGAAATCAATATGGCACAATTTGAAATAAATCATGTGCAAGAATTCAATTCAATAAATAATAGAATTCAAGTGTTTGGAATAAATTTTGAAGCGACAGAATCCATTTATTTATTTTTTTTTTTTGTGGAATAACTAAAAAGTAAAAATGAATGCAATTAATTTCTCATTTTACTGTTACATAGAAAGAGTCATATTTAATTTGAATGAAGGCCTTATGAATTCTTAATAGTACACTTCATTAAATGAATTGAATTCTCTTAGTTACACCTTCCCCAAACATAAGAATTGACAAAATAATATTCAACTGAATTAAGTTCTTGCAAAATTTGAGTTTCCAAACAAGGGCCATATCTTTTCCAATTTCAGTTAATCGAGGGGTTAAGCAGCAGAAAAGGCACCTCAACTTTTGAAAGACTTTTGCATAGAAGAAACTCACTGCATCTCTTACTTTCTTTGTTATAGACTCAGCATTCCTAGAAGCAATTCGCAAACAGCGCATTATATCACTCTGCATCACACCCTCTCCTCCAGCTTTCTGAATAGCACAAATATCACCATTTGCATTCATTGTAACAGTCATTCTTCCTCCCATAACAGCCTCCTCATGATGGGTTGGATCTACCACCTGCATTAGACTCATTTACATTAAATTGACTTATAAGATATAAACTCTCCATGAACATGCATTATGAATAGCATGGAAAATAAAAGGATTTATAGGACTATTTTTACCTACCATGGTGTGCTCACTGTTGAAAAATGCAAATGTCACTGCTATAGGAAGATGATGTACCATCAAGGAAAGTGGTTCTTTCACCTGCCACAATAAAACAAGAATAAAAAATGAACCACACAAAAAATCTTAGATTCTAAGCCTTGGAACAAATCAAAATGAATGTCATTCTGCAACCAAAGATAGAACGTAGAACCTACATGATTTACTGTCAGAAAGGGACACAGGGATTTCTTACTGAGAATAATCTCAGCCTTATTCAAAGTAAAGGCATCATTTTAGTTCTCAACAATGTTGTCTGCTCTCATTTAGTTTCAACTACTATTGATCTCAATAATTTCCTATTAAATATCAATGTATTAGAATCTTAAATTGAAAAGCAACTGTCAGATCTTAATATCTAAGATGGAAGCTCTCAGCTACTCCTAATGTGCCAGCCCAACCTACTAATATAAGCTGCAGAATAAGTGTGTTAGGCAATCCATTGAAGCCCCATTTCCCGAAATGTAATCACAAATTGAAAGAGCAGGTTCAATGCCAACAACAAAGAAAGGACACTAAAATCCCACCAACTGGTAGAAGCCAGCCCTTATCACAAACCAGATACATTATTGGGGATATATTAGCAGTACGCATGACAAGGATCAGAAACCCAAAATAATAGATACTATGAAAGAATATAATTATGGTCATTTCAAATTTCCACTTGTTAATTACTAATAACAATTAAGGACAAAGATAAAAAAATGAAAAATATTGGCAGCTGCAGGCAAGAAGGCAAATGATTTCTTTTGCGATATTTGTTTCCATTGAAATATTAGTAGAGAAACAAAAAAAATATCAGATCTTTGATTACCATTATGGCTACTTCTTACAGTCTCATGTAGACCATAACCTAAACCCTCTACTGAATTCACACTAGAAAAGGGTAGAAAAAGAAGAAATTAATCAATCAAATCCACAAGCAACTCCAGAAGTTGCTAATGTATAATAAGTTGCTCAACCTAAGGTTAAAAGATAATACAAATATGAGTTGTCAGCTACTGAATCCAAACTAAGGTTTTGACAATTTAAAATTAATCAACTAAAATTATATTTGGATGGGGTAAGGTAAAGGTTCATTTAACAAGGTGAAAGGGAAGGTAAGGTAACAAAAAAGAAGAGAAGTGTAAAAAATTAATATATTTTGATTGAGAAAAAGTGAGGGAAAGGGGAGATAATTTTAATTTTTTTATTGGAAAAAAAGGGAAAGGTGAGGAAAGTTAGGAAGGTTATACATAAAAAATACAAAAATATCTTTGTATCTTATTAAAAGGATATATACATATACTTGAAATAAAAAGACAAATTTTCTTTAATTTATTTAGAGACAATAATATCAAAAATATTTAGATTCATTTATATTTATTTAAACAGCACAAGAGAAAGAAAATAAATTAGGTTATTAGGTTTTATATCTTATAAGGGTAATTTTGGATTTATAAAATTAAATACGGATAAAATAGAAAATTTAAAAAAAATTACTTTTTTTACCTTTCTTACACCCTGTAAGAAAGGTAAAGAAAATTGATACATAAGGGGAAGACTTCTCATTCCCTTCCCCTTCATTTAACTTATAATTTTTTTCAAAATAAGGGAACAAGTGTACTCTCCACCACTTTACCCTCCATTCCCCTTCCTTACGCCAATCCAAACATATCGAAGAAGGTCTTCAACCCAATATAACAGAAAGAAATATATATTATGTCCTTTCAGAGGTGAAGCAAAAAACTTACTATGCAAGAAATGAAAATGATCAACTAAAAGGTTTTCAACGCAATATAAGGGGAAAAAGCACTAAAATATTATTTCCTTACCAAGTGAGTTAAAAACCAATCTTAGGTGCAAGAAACGGAAACACAGCCTAGCCATTATTATAGCTGATAATTTTCAGTTCCAGGAGGATCTTAAATGTATAGATTATCAAAATGAGGACCTACAATAAGTTCAATAAGCTAACCTCCAGTGGGTGTACTATCACTTGTTAACCATCTTCTCCTCCTAATGTGCATTCTGGCCTCCGAAAAGTCAATAGAGCAGCTAAAGCTGCAATATTGGCTGCATCAACAAGATTTCTGCTTCCACAATATTATAAAAGGAAAAATAAATAAAAAGGCAGTAATATGATTAGCATCGGCAGAAAAACTAAAGAAATGAAATGTGCAGGAAAATCTAACAAAAGAAAAGGGAGAAGAAAAGTGATTAAGTTTACCCCCCATTATCCAAGATTCAGGTCAATTCGAATGGCCCAAACTAACCTCACAGCAAGAAAACAAAGAGATTCTGTATCCACTGCCCTGTTTTCCCTGCAGATCAATTAAAATTGTCAAATGATATTATTTTAATAAAAACTCTACTCTTAAAGTCTTGTATATTTCTGACCCTACTTATAAGTATCCCATCAAAATAAATATATGTACTTTACCCAAGAAAATTAGTCATTATTGTGTGAACACAAAAAATATGCATCTGCAGTGCATTCTACATATAAATGTGCTTCTGTGTCTGTTTTGCCATAATCTTCTAATAAAAATAATTTATCAAACAACAATGGATCATTGATATTACAAAATTTGTTATAAATCTGAATACATATCATGATAACTGACCTCTCAAAATGTAAAATGCAAGTTAAAAGAAAAATCACCTTAAACCTCGATCAATTATTCGGCCCAACTCCACTGCAGATTCTCCTGGACGGCCTGGCTCAAATGAAGGATCAGCCATTGGAGAGAACTCTATGAAGATTGAAAGTGATCCTTCATTCGGCCGGTCTCTATAAGGTTGAACTAGTTGACTAGTCACAACACCCATTACATGAGTCTGGCCCAGCTGCACCTCTGATGACCCATCTTCTCTGCAAAGTCGCAATTAAAAAGAAAATCAACAACAGGGATAACAGGTATAGTGATACAAACCTAAGTGTTATCAATTTTAATACAATATCAGCTAATCTCACATAATAATTCAATGTTCCTCCATCAATGTAACATCAGAAATTTTAATGTAGTCAGCCAGCAACAATTTTCCAACTATTTCCCAATTTCCTAACAATTTCAAATAACAAAAAAAGTAAACCCCTCTTTCAAGTCACAGGCCAAACATAAACATAATAAATTAAAGCCAAATTCAATAACTAACAGAAAATCCCAGCTAGTTACTTTTTCATTATTTCTTCACCTTTCAACATCAAACTTCCCCAAGTCCTAGTAAATGAAACCGAAATCCTTTAAATCCATTTTTCTGAAATTATATATTATGTTAGCTTAGCCCTCTGGAAAAAACAGTACACAGAGGAAGCAACTTGCCTGCCAAACTTGATTGTTATTTTACGATACTCGAGGGGATTACGACCGTCAATTCTGAGGTCTGAAGCCAAAGCAGTCTCAATGAATTTCTTTTCATTCACAGTCATTCGCCATGTATTCGCCAATCTGGCGTCCATACCAAATTCTACTTAATAATGAAAAACACAGAAATGGGGATGGATAACAGTTGAAATCAAAAAATAGGTAGTGTTAAATTAGCAAATTCCTCTGTTAAAATGGAGAATTGAGGAACCGCTGGCACTGGTGACTTGGCTTGCCAATTTCACCAACTTAAAACCCTAGGGTTTTTGCTTTTGTCCGTGGACCGTGACCTGCACAAGGGTATTCTTTTATCTCATTAACTATTGGTATACAATCCACAGCATGTATGTTTACGCAATATATATATATATATATATATATTAAAAAGTTTAAATAATTTTAAATAAACAAATAAATATTAAATTATAAAATTAAATCTAAATAAAATTTAAATAATAACTATTAAAATTTAGAAAATAACATAAATAATTTATAGGTAGGACTTTGAAATTCCAATGAAAACATTAGTTTATTACTTGCAATGATGTAGAATCGGAAATTTTTTTCACACTGATATGCTATTTCTATGCATAATCAATGAGCAATTTAATTCATGGTACTAAATAAATTATAAATATTTTATTCTCACATTTTCTAGCGTAATAAATAATATCTTATCTTAGCTCCAAAATTTTATACGATAAATAAAAATAATATTATATATCTTGTCACTCCAAATTAAACACTTCTTTAAATATCACATTTTTAGTAGTATTAGATGTTTGGCTATGTTCATCAAAAATGATAATTTTTAATCCATTTTTTCTTCTAACTCATGATACAGCGACATAAAATTAACCATAACTAAAAACTGGTCTTAGTAGATACAAACCAACATGTAAGATAGATTATCATTGGCTCTTGTTTATTGTCATGGCAAAGCATACAGCTACATGATGAAAATAACTATCAAAACTGATATTTCTATGGTAAAGTTACAGATATATATACATAGAATAACAGTCCTAAACTTAGAGAAATACTAAAGATATACAACAAAACCTAATTATACATATCTAAAGATAGAAACAGTTATACTTAAGCTTTATCTCCAATACACCCCCACAAGTTGTACTATCAAGGAGCTGTGATAGTCAACTTGCTTCTCAACATAGTGAATCGATCACGTGACAACGGCTTTGTTAAAACATCCGCTATTTGATCTTTTGTGGAAAGATAACTTACTGCAATTTCTTTTGTTGCAACCTTATCACGAACAAAATGGACATCAATTTGCACATGCTTCATACGGCTATGATAAACTGGATTCATAGTGACTGAAGTGGCTCCCAAATTATCACACCATATCAGCGGAGGAGTTTGAACTGTTATACCAAGTTCCTGTAAAATATTACGAACCCACAAAGCCTCTGAAGTTGCATTCGCAATCGCCCTATATTCAGCTTCAGTTGAGGATCGCGAAACACTCCGTTGTTTGCGTGAACTCCACGAAACTAGATTTTTACCAAGAAAGACAGCATAGCCAGTTGTTGATTTGCGGTCATCAACCGAACCAGCCCAATCCGCGTCACTATATACATGCAACTGTGAGACGGAAGACGGCTGTATTGTTAAACCATATTGGACAGTTCCTCGCAAATAGCGCAACACCCTTTTTACTCCCTGCCAGTGGTGAACCATTGGCTTATGAAGATGTTGTGCCAATCGATTTACAGCAAAAGCTATCTCAGGCCTTGTAAAAGAAAGATATTGCAAACTTCCGACAGTACTTCGATACAACTTCTGATTATCAAAGAGTGTCAACATAGCCGTTGCTTGAGAGGACACAGTAGCAATAGGTGTAGAGATCTCTTTGGCATCTTGCATTTGCACTCGTTTTAACAAATCTGTTATGTACTTCTCTTGAGATAGAAATAATTTCCCATTTTTCCAAGTAGCCTGTACACCCAAGAAATAATGAAGAGGCCCCAAATTTTTTAATAAAAAATGGTGTTGAAGCTGCTGTTCTACCAACTTAGCCAAGCAAATATCATTTCCTGTTAATAAAAGATCATCCACATAAGTGAGACAATACAATACCGATGCACCTTGGCGAAGGATGAAGAGCGAGGTATCCGATTTTGATTGAACAAACCCACATGCAAGTAAAACATCCTTCAGGCAATTATTCCACTGTCGTGGAGCTTGCTTTAAGCCATACAATGAACGATGTAATTTGCAAACAAAATTTGGTTTTGAACTATCAACAAACCCAGGTGGTTGAGTCATATACACTGTTTCTTCCAAACTCCCATGAAGAAATGCATTTGTAACGTCATATTGAGTGATAGCCCAACCTTTTGATACTGCTAAACTGAGCACCAACCGAATAGTGGTGGGCTTCACTACCGGTGAAAAAGTCTCTTGATAATCGACACCATGCTGTTGATGAAAACCTTTTGCCACTAATCGCGCTTTGTAACGAGCAATCGTGCCATCTGCATTTTCTTTGACACGAAACACCCACTTGCAGCCAACCAAATTAACATTTTGTGGTGGAGAAACTAACTCCCATGTCCCAAGTTTAACCAAAGAATTCAATTCAGCATCCATAGCTTCACGCCATTCTCTGTACTTCTTAGCTTCAATAACAGATTTTGGTTGACGAGGAGGAGTAATGGCAGCAACCAAAATTCGAGGACGGGAATGTCCTGTCTTTGATCGTGTCTACATCGGGTGAATGTTGACAGGTGGTTGAGCAATTGAAGGCGCTGCTGGAACGGCAACAGCAACATCAACAATATTCAGAGGAGGAGTAACATCAATTGGAACTATTGCAAGATCAGTCTCTGTAACAGCAGCTGGTTCAGTTTGACCAGCAGTAGATCGTGAGCTGGGAACACTGCGGTCCTGTGCAAGACGTGAGAAAACCCGATTAGTGTTAGTCAAAGGAGCTGGTGGAGGTCCCAATATACCAGGAGCCTGCATTTTTGGAGGAGGATCATTGTGAAATGTAGAGACCTGCACTTTTGTAAAATAGTAAGTGGCTTCATCAAAAATAACATCTCTGGATATATAAATTTTATTTTTAAGAACATCCAGACACTTGTAGCCCTTGTGAATATTACTGTAACCAACAAATAACCATGCCACCGATCGATTCTGAAATTTATTTGTATTATACGGCCGTGTAAAAGGATAGCAAACACATCCAAAAGTCCTCAACTCTTGCAAATCTGGCCGTTTCTGAAACAACTTTTCATAAGGTGAGCAATTGGTTAGCAATGGTGTAACAATTCTATTTATCGCATAAACAGCTGTCTCAAATGCAAAATCCCAGAATTTCGAGGGAACAGAAGCATGATTTAACAAGGCAAGACCAGTTTCAACAACATGACGATGTTTGCGCTCCGCACACCCATTTTGTTGAGGTGTATACGGACAAGAAACACGCAAGGAAATTCCATTGTCAGACAAAAATGGCACGAGTGAACGAAACTCTCCTCCCCAATCACATTGAAACATTTTAATTTTTGTGTTGAAATAATTTTCGACCAAAGACTTGAACTTAACGAAAGTGGAGTAAACGTCAGATTTATTTCGGAGACAATAGAGCCATGAATATTTACTGTAGTGATCATAAAACAGAACATAGTATCGATTTCCATTGTGAGAAACAACAGGCGCAGGGCCCCAGACATCTGAACAAATTAATTCAAGTGGAGCAGTTGCCTTAAACATGGACAAATTATATGGCAACCGATGGGCCTTAGAAACAGAGCAAGATGAACACAAATTCTTTTTATTAGAAGAACACGAAATTTTATTCAATAGTAATGTAGAAGAAACAGCTCTATCATGAGCATGACCTAAACGAGAATGCCAAGAATTAAAAGACACATGATGAACAAATGCAGAAGTACTAGCAGAAGGAAGCTTGTATAACCCACGATCAACCCAACCTTTGTGAAGAATGTTCCTCGTGTGGATATCCTTAATAAGAAAGAAATTAGGAAAAAATTCAAGTGAGACACAATTATCACGAGAAAAGGAATTAACTGAAAGAAGACTGTAGGGAGACTGCGATGAGTAAAGAATATTTTTTAAGCGAAATCTAGAATTATCACAAACCAAAGCATTGCCAATATGGGAAACAGAGATTTTATTACCATTGCTCACTGTAACTTCATCAGGTCCAGTATATTCTCCTTCCAAATGCATATTGTTCATGGCTCCTGTAAGGTGATGGGTAGCTCCAGAATCAACTATCCACGGCTGACTTGAACCCGATGTAACACCAGCATGATGGATTTGTGGTGACCGGCGTGGGCTAGGACACTGTCGTGACATATGACCAGTTCCATTGCAGTTGTAACAAGTGACGTTACCTGTACCAGAGAAGTTATAAGACTGATTATAGGACTGATTATAATAACCTGAACCAGAACTCCTTCCACCCCGATTGGATCTGCTACCACCACCACCACCACGGTTAGATTTGCCTCCTCTATTTCGACCAGATGACTGGCCTGTTGACATGTTCTTACTACTGCTGTACAGAGCTGTCATCGGCGACGCAGCACTGACAGGTTCTTGCTTCTTCATCCGCAGCTCCTCAGACAACAACATACCACGCAATTCATTAAAAGTTACCGATTCAGCTTTGTTCTCAATCGACCGAACACAAGGCCGATAATCCTCACTTAATCCATCAAGGATCGCACCAACCAGGTCATCTTCTGGAATAGAACTCTGGAGTGCTCGAAGCTGATTAAATAGAGATCGGGCTCGTAGAAGATAGGCCTCGATCGTTTCAGTACTTGACAATTCCAATCGATGAATGGCGCTTTTGAGATGTCGAACTTGAGTTCGACAGCCAGCAGCAAAAGTGGTCTCCAGATTCGTCCATGCCTCTACAGTGGAATTAACGCCAACTACATCTGCAAGAACTGATTCAGTTAGAGAAGAATTAATCCAACCAAGTACAATCTGATCTTCTAAATACCAAGTGGTATATTCCGGATTGGTTGTATCTCCAATCATCATCGGTGGAGGAGTAAAATTGTTGTCGACATGTTTCTCCAAATTATACCCTCTAAGAATCGGCATCATTTGTGTTTTCCAGAGAACATAATTGCTGGAATCCAACTTAACATGGAATTGATTAGCAACATTAGGAATAGAAGAAAAAGAAGAAAAGACAGAAGAAGCAGAAGAGGAACGAACGGCCGGAACTGTAGTATCCATAGTCGTGAGACTCTAGGGCTCTGATACCATGAAAATAACTGTATCAAAACTGATATTTCTATGGTAAAGTTACAGATATATATACATAGAATAACAGTCCTAAACTTAGAGAAATACTAAAGATATACAACAAAACCTAATTATACATATCTAAAGATAGAAACAGTTATACTTAAGCTTTATCTCCAATACATGATATTATCTTCTTTGAAATTGATAAGGTAATTTCAAATTTGACTGTGTTAAAGCCATGCGATGAATGAGTACCTTTTGATTATTACTGTTGTCTAAAATTACTCTTGCTTCAATCACGTGATTCCCCAACTAAGTGACTATTAATCTGATCTCATTGAACAAACCTGAAGCTTGATCTATATTTCTAAGTAACATTATTTGTACTCTAATTTTTAAAACCAACTTCTAGTCTGGGATTCCAAAAGATCTAATAGCATTTAAAAATTCTAGAGTATGTACATCATCAAGTGTGTCTAAATTTTCATCTGTTTGCTTATATTAACTGAGCTCAAATAGATTCTTTGATCACTTGGTAATAAAGATAACATGTAGTCATTGACTTTATCCACAACATTGAGCGTAGGAGCAAGAATGGCTCTTTCTAGGAAAAACTTACCATCATTCAAGTTATCAATTAAATCACGATAAGTACTATTAACAATTACTATGAGTGGATCACTCGAATCTTTGATAAGAAGTTCATCATGAACCTCCACAACTATTTGACCATCATTTTGTTTATTTGTTATACTATCTCCAATGTTCAATATTCAATCAGAAAATTTCTTTAGCTCGCATGAATCAGAATTGACATTATTTGTCTATAGCCACATATTTATGGTTAATTTTAGAACCTCGCAAGAACATTGCAAAAACTCCACAAATATGAAGAATTCAAAGTGGATGATACAATATCTTGTCTATTACCATTAGGAATTGCATGTAATATTTGCCTAAAGTCTCCATCAAACACAACAACCTTGCAACCAAATGGTTTTTCCATGCTATTTGGATTAGAAAATCTTAGAATGTCTCTTAGTGTACTATCCATAGCTTCAAAGCAATGTTTGTGAACCATAGGAGCTTCGTCCCATATAATTGGTTTCGTTTTAGTTAATAATTCAGGTAATGCACTTCCTTGTTCAATGTTGCACATGGAATCTTTAGTTACATTTAATGGTATACGAAATCACAAATGTTTTATTTTGCCATCAGGGATGAGTAATGATGTTATTCCACTCGATGCAATAGTTAAGGCTATTTCACCTTTTGATCAAATGGCAAAGATAGAATTCTCCAAATGTAGGTTTTTCCAATACCGCCATAACCATAAACAAAAAATATCATGCCTTTCTCTCAATGGATAGCTTCAATGATAGTACCATAAACATTTCTTTATTCTTTAGTTAAATTGGAAAGCAGATTTTGGTACTCTCTTGCTAAAGCCAACTTATTGTAACAAAGTTCATCTTGAATAAATTCATTATGTCCTTCTGAGATAATTATTGAACCTAGATAAGGCAATGTGAGAAATCTCTAAGATTTTTACAATTTCTTTGCAAGATCTTTTAAATTTCAACAAGAGTAGCATTTTAGTTGTTCATCGCTGAAATTCATATCTAAATATACAAATAATTAAATTTTTAGAAAGGTAAAATAAAAAATTAAATGTATAAACTTGAATAATAATAATAATATGCACATTGAAGATGCAAAACTTATTTTAGAAAATAAAAAGACAGCAACAGATTTTACCTCTATTTTAAAGTATGCTTTTGTGTATCGAGAATATCTTCTGCTAAAAGGTTTCATATCTTCTCCCAAACAAATTCAGGCCTTGAGAGACTATTTGAAAATAACAGAGCTATAAAAGGGCTTCTCAAATAATAGCTTGAACTCCAAATTGATGCTTCTATTATCCCATCAACGTAATCTTTGTCATCATCGGCTGAACCAAAATTTAGATGGAGGAGGATCAAAATTTTGATGCAAAAAAAAATACATTCAATATATAAATTCATTACAAATAAATTTAAGATAAAATTATCTTCATTTAACATCACAATAGTGCATCAACTAATTTTTATTATTAATTTGGTAGTAATTGAAAAGTAATAATTGTATTCTATGAGTCTACACCCTTTGAAAATGTTGTATAATAGTTTTATTTTTAATTTTTACAAAAATATCTTTCCATATAAATTCCATAAATTAGTAAATTTGAATTATAAAATATATGTATAATGTATTTAATAAATAAATAAATAAAATAATATTTTAATAAATACAGAAAAATAATGTAATAAAAAATATGATTTAGTATCCATTTTAGCTAGTGAAATGTCTTTACGCTATATTTAAACGCATAAACCATTCAAAAAAAATATTTAAACACAAACAACTACTAATTAATTCAATAATAATATAATTTTGATTTAATAAACATATATAACAATTAGCTTAGAAACAAGGAAATTACATAAAATATTATTTTTTTTAAAAAAATTATTTTTAATGCATTTTAGTTTTTTTTATAATTTTATCACATATATTAAATATATAAAAAATACTAAATATATAACAATAAATCATATTTTTATAAAATTTATTTGTATAATATATTTATAAAATTTTTATTTATATAGTATATTTGTAATTTTTTAAAGTTATTTTTATAAATTGTTTTAGAAAAAATAAAAAATTAAGATTTTATGCAAAGTTTTAAGAGCATAAGCCCAAATTAGTAGCTAAAAAGCCCAATAATACAAATCAACTTAAACAAAAGCCATCTTTTTTTTTTATCCAAACCAAACCATCAATTATTGTTTTGTAAATATTTTTCTTAACCAAGCTTCCAAAACGCCAATGTTTGGCTCTAAAAAAATTAAAATAAAAGCATTAGGTCTTTGTTCATCTTTTTCTTTGCGTGGGCAACAACAAGTAGAGACATGGGAGGGAAGCTTGGGAGGGGTACAACCTCACCTCTCAGGGTAAAACGGCCGACGATGGGTTGCCGAAGGCTGCGAGCAAGGAGGGTCACCTAACCCTCCAGCCCCTTTTGTGTCCCTCCCCCCCCAGTTTGTCATCATCTAATAACCGCAAAGCATACATGCTTCTTTAAATGATGGATATAAAACACCATTAGCAGTCCGAATATCCTCATAACATAATGGTCCTTTAATCATATTCAATAGAATTCTCAAATAATACATTTCTCCACTGCTAGGAGGAACATAAGAAATTCTTTCAATGGACATACCTCGCTTTCATAGACACCATTTTTTCTTTATTGTGGCACCATCTTGTTCATCTTGCTTCTTTCATACAAACTTTGTTGGAAAATTCAACATATAATACCCTAGCATGCTCATACTACTTATTAGTCTCCACCCATTACAAAAACATTGAACTATCAACCCTACATTTCTTTAAAATTGAATCAATTGGCTCATCATTGCCAAACACAATTTTTTGCTCATTTGGAAGATGAAAACTTGGTCTTTCAACCCCAAGATCTCTATAAGTATTTGGATATCCTAAATTCTCCAAGCCACCTCACATGATGAAACATATCTACAATCATAGTACATGTTAATTTCATTAATAACATTGAAGGTTTAAAGGAACTAGAAATGTGATTTAAGTGCATGATTTTAATTTGCATGTGATAAATCCATGTGTATGATTGAGATGTGATAAGGTAAAAGAACTAAAGATTTGATTTTGATGAATTAATTTGCATGATTATGGTATTGTTATTGATTTTGTATTGCTTTGCAATATTATTGAGTTTGTAATGATTTGCATATATGATAATGTTGCTTAAATTTTGTATGCTATGAAAATATTATTAGCTGAGACTTCACTATGATTTTTGTCAAAATGATAGTTGTATATTGGTCTATTTAAAGTATGGATTATTGGAAAAATGGTAAAATAAAATTTTGAGTTGGTCGAAGTATATGCTGTAAACTATAATTTTAGGAATGAAACCCTAGGTCGTCTTATTCAGAAGATTGTTTGATAGAAATAACAAAGAATCAGAAGCATACCTTGATCCATGCTTTGACTCTTGTTGCAAATTATTCTTTTTCCCTCTTGCCTTTCTCTGGTAGTTTCTCTTAATGGTCAGAGAACCAGGAATCAAGAATAAAATCGTGAGTAACCATATCCCACGTTTTAATCGTATATGTTATTTTCTTATCCCTTTTCCTATCAATTTTACAAAGGCAGATGGAAGGGTATTTAAACCCAAACTGGTTTTTATTCCATTAGGCCCAATAACCATCATCTTGGGCTATCTTTAATGAGAACCAGTTCAAATGATCACATAAGCCATATAGATTATTAAAATAATCTAACAATCTCCCACTTGGTCCATGTGCATACTTTCGAATCTATCATGTTAGCCTTAATTAGAATTAAAATGATGGGATTATGGTAGTCACAAGTCATTAATCAACATGATTCCTTCCATATATCACAAACCATCTCAATTCATAATAACCTTAATCAAGAAATAATTTAACAAACAATACATTATTACAATCAACATCATTGTTATCTCACTCAAACCGTTATTGTATACATCTACAATGTGGATAACAAATAAATAAGCAAAAACACAACTTTAATTGAATTTTCAAGTGTCATAATAATATGAGCGAAATAACCATATGTATATATATATACATGTTTGAACATCATGCTAACAAAAACTTATCTACAATGCCCATTCTTTCAACATGGCCAATAAAGGTTTTGGGCTGTAAGCCTTTAGTTAATGGATCTGCTATCATCAGATTAGTACCAATATGCTCAATTGACACTTTATGTTTTTTGCAATTCTTCTTTCACAGACAAGTACTTAAAATCCATGTGTTTTGCACCCTTGGAATACCTATCTTTCTTAGAGAAGAAGACAGTTGTAGAATTATCACAGTAAATTCTCAATGGTCTAGCTATATTGTTGATAATGCCTAGACCTGAGATAAAGTTCCACAACCATAATGCGTGAACATTGGCCTCAAAGCATGCCAAAAATTCAGCTTCTATTATGGAAGTAGCAATGACAGACTGCTTTCCACTTTTCCATGAAATTGCTCCTCTAGCTAGGAGAAACATGTAACCAAATGTAGACTTTCTCGAATCTACACAATCGACATAGTATGAATCTGAGTATCTCACCACTTCGAGATGGTTGGACTTTCTGTAGGTGAGTATATGATCTTTAGTGCCTTGTAAATATCTAAGTACTTTCTTTGCAGCTTTCCAATGGTCCATTCCGGGATTACTTTGATATTGTCCTAACATTCCGATGGCTAAACTGATATCCGGTCGAGTACATGTTTGAACATACATTAAGCTCCCAATTACTGACGCATAGGGAATAGACTCCATTTCCTTTCGTTCAAAATCATTCTTAGGGAATTGCATTTCGCTAAACTTATCTCCTTTTTGAATAGGAACTGTTCCTACGGAGCACTTTTTTATTTTGAATCTCTCTAATACTTTGTCAATGTAAGCTCTTTGAGACAATCCTAACAATCTGCATGATCTATCACAGAATATTTCTATTCCCATCACATAGGATGCCTCACTTACATCTTTCATTTCAAAGTTCTTAGAGAGAAATCCATTTACATCATGTAACAAGCCAACATCATTTGCAGCAAGAAGAATATCATCAATATATAGGACTAATATAATGAACTTACTCCCACTAACCTTCATATCGATACATTGATCAACAATGTTTTCTATAAACCCATATGAAGTAATGGTATTATTGAACTTAAGATACCATTGATGGGAAGCTTGCTTCAGTCCATATATTGACTTCTTTAATTTACACACCAAATTTTCCTTTTCTATGGTCACAAAACCTTTTGGTTGGTCCATATATACTTCCTTCTCTAAGTCACCATTAAGAAAGGCGGTCTTTACATCCATTTGGTGAAGCTCTAGATCATAATGAGCTACCAAAGCCAAAATAATTCTTAAAGAGTCCTTTTCTGAAACTTTTGAGTATAACCTTTAGCAACAAGTCAGGCCTTATATCTTTCAATGTTGCCCTTAAAGTCTTGTTTTGTCTTAAAGACCCATTTACAACTAACTCATTTTGAACTAAGTCCCAAACTTTATTATCATCCATTGATTGCATCTCTTCTTTCATAGTATTGAACCACTTTTCAGAATTACCATATTCCATGGCTTGTTAGAATGAGACTAGATCCTTATCAACACTCAATTCACATTCATGCTCATGTGAGTATACCACATAATCACTGGAAATAGCTGGCCTTCTTTGCCTTTCTGACCTCCCTAATGCTATTTCTTGTAAAACCACTTGCTCATTCGTAACTTGTTCATTATTTACTGGTTCATCATTCACATAATCATCTTGTGGTTTTGGAATGTCGTTTTGTTGTTCAACCATGTTGTTAAACCGTGATACAAAAAGAGGAACAATAACCGAAGAAGAGACATTAGGAGAATCCACCTGAGTTGGATTTCCAACATGAATCTCTTGCATATCCACCTTACGTGGCTCACTACTTCTACTAGATTGGCCATTTTCAATGAACCAAGCATTGCCGAACTGAATAATTCTCGTACTATGGTTAGAATAATAAAATATGTACCCTTTTGATTTTTCAGGATATCCTATGAAAAATTCACTAACCGTTCTAGCATCAAGCTTTTTTTTTTTATGTGGATTATATATCCTAACTTCTGTTAGGCAACCCCAAACATGAAGATGCCTTAAATTAGGTTCCTTCCTGTCTACAATTCATAAGGGGTCTTAGGAACTACCTTACTAGGAACCCTATTAAGTAAGTATGCAACAGTCTTTAATGCATGCATCCATAATGATAAAGGTACAGTACTATTACTTAACATACTCCTAACCATTTCCATAAGAGTACGATTCTGCCTTTCAGCTACACCATTCTGTTGAGGTGTACCAGGCATTGTGTATTGTGCACAAATGCCTCGACTTTTAAGGAACTTTGCAAATGGACCTGGACATTGTCCATTTTTATTAAATCTACCATAATATTCACCACCTCTATCAGAAATCACAACCTTTACTTTTCTATTTAATTGCCTTTCTACCTCATTAATGAACACCTCCACGATGTCCACTGCCTGAGACTTTTCATGCAGTAAATACAAATCACAATACCATGAGAAATCATCAATAAAAGTAATAAAATATTTTTCACCACCCCAAGAGGGAACGTCGAAAGGACCACATATATCAGTTTGTATCAATTCAAGCAGTTCACTACTTCTTGTGGTTGGATCCTTTGATATGTGTCTAGTTTGCTTGCCTTTAATACAATCTATACACGCGTCTCAATCAGCAAAATCCAATTGAGGTAAGATTTCACCTTTCACTAACCTCAAAATCCTTTCTTTGGATATATGTCCTAATTTTTGATGCCACAAGAAAGCAGAACATTCATTATATGCACTATGTTTATTACCTACATTATGCTCAACAAGAAACAGGGATTCAACAAATTTAACATCAAGATTAAAATGATACAACCGTCAATCAAAGTACCTGAACCATAATAGTACATATGTTTGTACAACAGAAAAATACCATTGCAAATCTTGAAACTAAAACCAACACTATCCAACTTTCCTAAAAAAACCAATTTTTTAGCACATTCAGGAACATAAAGACACTTTTCAAGATCCAGATGACATACAGTATCCAAGATCAATCTATAAGTCTCAATTCCTTCTATTTGTGCCTTCATTCTATTTCCCATATACAAGAACTTTTCAGTTTCATTTATGGGTTGTATCGAAAGGAATCCCAGTATAACATGAGATACATGAGTAGTTGCACTAGAATCTAACCACCAGGTATTATTAGGAACTTCAATAAGATTTGATTCAAAACATACTGAAACATAAAATATACCTTTCTTTTCGAACCAAATCTTCCTTTTAGGACAATCCTTCTTGAAGTGGCCAGTCTTCTTATAGAAGTAGCACTTCAACTCTTTACGGATTTAGCCCTCATTGACCTTCATTGGAGCTTTGTCCTTTTTCTTGCCTTTCTTCCCTGATTTGTTCTTGCTGCTACTAGCTCCATTATGAAATGTCAGATTGACAAAGTGTTCCTTCATTTTCTTTAATCTCCCTTCCTCCTGAATCAACATGGCCTTGATTTCCTGAATGTTCCATTTTTCCTTAAGGGTGTTGTAATTCACCTGGAACTGACAAAACTCAAGAGGAAGTAAGTTGATAATAAATTGAACTAAGAAGGATTCACTCACATCCATACCCATCGATTTTAATTTGGCTGCCAAATTTTGCATGCCAATCATAGGATCATGAATGGGCTGTGACCAATTAAACTTCTTGGCCGTTAGCTCACTCATTAAGGACCCTACCATAGACTTGTCAGCTATGTCCGATTAGGAGTATTCCTTAATTTTCAACATGTACTCTCTTGCATCGTCCGTTTTGGGCATTGATGGCTTAATTTTTTCAACCATTGTCATTCTCATTAAGTTCAAGCTCAGCCTATTAGACCGCTCCCAATCCTCATAATGAGATTTGTCAGCTTCTGTACTGTTCTCTGTAATGGCTACTAGCTTTTCAGAAACTATTGCTAGATCTAAGTCCAAAACTCTTAACTAATAATGGATTTGTTCAGACCAATCAACATAGTTCAATCCATTGAACTTAATCAACCCATTGCCCATAGCAAACATATTAGTAGAAGCTGCAATATTATATATACTCACACATTAATAGTTTGAGAAAAATTAAATGGACTCAAACAAATAACAAAATTAATTATGCATTTAAATTCACCTTTGGGTGATACTTAAATACATAGATTTAACCAAAATGATGCCAACAAGAAAATGCTTTAATAGACTTTCAATAATACTACAGACAATATGCATGCTATCTTTGGATATACATTCATATTTACCAAGTATAATGATAAATCTCTTTGATGCCATTAATTATAAGTAATGGTCTACCTTTAGGTAACCTCACAACATTATAATCAATGATCTCAATCGTTCAATTTTATCTTTCATGTCATTTAACGTGTAACACCCCTGTACCCCATATACGTACACCGCAAACACCCACACAACATATGCGATATACACATATCGGATACAGGAATGTCACAGTTCATTTTAAACAAACCAATCTTTAAAACTTTATCATCCAATCATTGTAAATCAATCTAAGTAAACTCAAAACATTTAACTTATTTTATAGAAATCAATAGAGAAAACATTCCTTTCTAAAATACATATTCATATATCTTCATTACCCCAAAAGTTTATCCAAAAGATTAATTTAATAAGCAGCGAAAAATGCAGCGGAATATACATATGTTTATATCAAAATCAATGTTTATAAAATTATAGATTTTATACATGCTGGTAGTTCGTCTCTGATCTTGATGTCCACAACTCAACACTGCTCTCACAAACTCAAGCCTAGACTCGATTCGGTCTAGACGAGCTTTCCGATATAACCAAATCTATCCTGTCACCTGCGCAATGAACCACAATCGCGCTAAGCAAAAAGCTTAGTAGTACAAACTTTGATTCAATATAGATCAATGCGATGCTCATACACAATACATATGAATATATCAACTCATTATATTATATCTCAACATATTAATCATTTGCATCACATTAAAGCAAAGACAAACATGAGCCCAAAATGGATCTAATATGCTATTCAAAGTTCAGAGTTACTGCTTTGGTCCATAATGACACCATGTGTCTAGCCCCGTAGGCAATATATATATCCATAGATAATGTAACAGCCCCAGTCTCTTGGACCTCAACCCGGCTAGACCCTTAGGCCCCAGTATCTTGGTCCTCAAACTGGCTAGACTGTTACAGTTTTTGAGGCTTACGACCTGGTCTTTTCACCCCAAAAACATCACATTTATCAGCTGGGCTAGGGCTTACGACCCGGTCTTTTCACCTGTCCAACAATTCATAGGCATGCCGCCAAACCCAGAACTCTGAAAATTGAATAACATACTAGGCACACAATTTATTCATTTATCTCATTATCAAATACTTTCATAATTCCATTCTCTTTTCATTTCTCACAATTAAACTAGGCACATTGCCTTATTATATCATCATTTTCTCATCATTTTCTCATTCTTCTCTTTTGTATCAATATAAATTTGTTATATTATGATTTCACATATCATATCACATTATTCCACATTTCTTTCCATATGCAACACATTACTCAATTGCATTGATATATCAACATAATTCACATTATGCATATCATAACATATAACTCATTCATCAACAATATTTATCAAGTAACTTAACACATTTCTCAACTAAATGTGTTAAGTCCCAATGTCATGTAAATGTATGCAATCATTCAAAGTTTGTACTTACCTCTTAAAGCAACAATACCACTCTATCAACTTCCTCTTCCAAGATATCCCTCAAACATTGGCTAGGGTAATTCAATTCTCTTTAAAACCTAATCCAAAGGTGATTACACATAAGAATATAAGAATAAGAACTATCTAGGGTAAACTATACACTTGACACGCTCAACAACACAGGTGTGCCCCTGACCGTGCCCTAAACTCACAACACAGAAGCTTTGACAGACTCAGTGACATGGGCGTGTCACTGCATGTGTCAATTCTCCTCCAACACAGAAGCTATGACACACTCAGTGACATGGGCGTGTCATTAGATGTGTCAATCTTCCAACAAGACAGTAGCTATGACATACTCAGTGACATGGGCATGTCACTGGACGTGTTAATGCTACTACTACACAAAAGCTGTGACACGCTCAGTGACATGGGCTTGTCACTGCTTGTGTCACCAACCCAGAAAATAGAAGCAATGACATGCCGAAGGACATGGCCGTGCTACCGGGTGTGTCAGGCCAAAAACCCTAAAATCGACACCAAAACGCCACATCCAACAAACATCTTTGTTTTGCCCTTTTTCACTCCAAACAAAGTTAACCAAAACCATCAATATACCATATGAACTTGAATAAACATCAAAACAACTCAATTATAAGCATCACAACACAATCACAACCATATATCACTACTCAAAGTTACACCATCCACACGCTTGTCTCTTTCACCAAACTTAACCCTTTTCTCTTCAATCCAACCCCAAAATCAAAGTTAACAAAACAAAACAACCTCAAACATACCAAATCAACCATAAACACATCTACAACAACCATTCACCAAACTCATAAACACAACTCAAAAGAAAACAAAGAAACAAGTTGGAAATTTACCAAAAGTGAAAAAAATCCTTAAAACTCCAACTTGATCTCTTGAAATCCTTCAATCTCTTGAGTTTGGAAGCAACAAAATCTCTCCCTCTTGAAGATGGTGGTGATGACCGGCCAAAGAAGAAAGAAGAAGAAGAAGAAAATGCAAAGAAGAAGAAAGTCAACCTCTTAACCAAACACTCTCTCCTCAAATCACTCTCCACCAAGTGTTTAATTAATAAAATAATAACCCAATTACATCATCTTCCACTATCTCTTATTAATTCCATTTAAAAACTAAAATATCTTTTGACCTAATAAACCCATTGACTTTTATATAATGTATATATTTCCATATATATAACATATACACACTCCTTCCTCTTATCTTTTCACTTAATCAAAAGTACACTTAAAATCATATAATCAACAAATAATATTTCCAAAAATTTTAGGGTACTATGTGGGATATTACAATTCTCCCCCTCTATAAATAAATTTCGTCCTCGAAATTACCTGATCTCAAGTTGGAAACAACTGGGGATACTGATATCTCATCACTTACTCAATTTCCCATGTTGCCTCTTCCTTAGCATGATTCTTCCAAAGAACCTTCATAAGTGGTACCTTTTTATTTCTCAACTCTTTCACTTCATGTGCCAAAATAGCTACCGGTTCTTCCTCAAAAGTTAGATCCGGACTTACCTCAATAGATTCTACTGACAGAACGTGATATGGGTCTGACCTGTACCTCCGCAGCATAGAAACATGAAAGACATTGTGAATTCTATCCAAATCAGGCGGCAAAGTGAGCTTATAGGCCACTGGTCCAACTCTTTTCAGTACCTCATAAGGTCTAATGAAATGAGGACTCAACTTTTCTTTACGGCTAAATCTCAAAATTCTCTTCCAAGGAGACACTTTCAGAAAAACTTTATCTCCAATACTAAACTCTATGTCTCTCTTCTTCAAATCTGAATAGGATTTTTGTCGATCTGAAGCTGCTTTCAAATGATCCTGAATTATCTTCACTTTCTCTTCTGTTTCTTTAATCAAATCGGGACCAACCAGCTTACCTTCTCCAATCTCATTCCAACATAGAGGCATCCTGCATCTTCTACCATACAATGCCTCATAAGGTGCCATTCTAATGCTGGACTGATGACTGTTGTTATAAGCAAACTCAATCAACGGCAAGAATCTGTCCCAACTTCCAGAGAAATCAATGACACAACTCCTCAACATATCCTCCAAAATTTGTTTCACTCTCTCTGACTGCCCATCTGTCTGCGGATGAAAAGCAGTGCTAAAATGTAATCGAGAACCCAAAGCATTATGCAAACTCTTCCAAAACCTTGAAGTAAATCGGGGATCTCGATTAGACACAAAAGAAATTGGGGCTCCATGCAATCTCACTATCTCACTTATGTATAGCTCAGCCAACTTCTCAAGAGAATAATCCATCCGAACTGGAAGAAAATGAGCTGTCTTCTTCAATCGATCAACAATCACCCAAATGGCATCATGCTTCTTCTGAGTCAAAGGTAAACCAGTCACAAAATCCATCGTCACTCGCTCCCATTTCCATTCTGGAACTGTTAAAGGTTGGAGCAACCCCGAAGGAACTTGGTGCTCCGCTTTACTCTCTGACAAGTGAGACATTTGGATACACACTCCGCTATGTCCCTCTTCATACCTGACCACTAATAATGTCGCTTCAAATCATGATATATCTTAGTACTCCAAGGGTGCATAGCAAATGCCGACTGATGTGCTTCCTCTAAAATAATCTTTTTCAGTCTTGCATCATGAGGAACACACAATCTATCCTTATAATAAAGGCTGCCATCACTTCTCATATAAAAATCTCTACTCTCTCCTTTTTGACAATCCAAAACAATCTTCTGAATTTTCTCATCTGCCAACTGAGCCTCTCTAATATGATCTAACATGACTGACCTTAACTACAACTGAGCCAACAAAGCACCATCACTACAAGGCTCGAAGCTAGCATGCAACGCTCTCAACTCAAAAAGCAACAAGAGCGAATAAGCAGCCAAACCCGCCAAAGACTTCTGACTCAAGGCATCAGCAACAACATTTGCCTTACCAGGATGATAATCAATCAAACAGTCATAGTCTTTAATCAACTCCAACCACCGTCTCTGCCAAAGATTCATCTCTCTCTAAACACCCAAGTATTTCAAACTCTTATGATTTGTATAAATAAAACACTTCTCCCTATACAAGTAATGTTGTCAAATCTTCAAAGCAAACACTATGGCTGCTAATTCTAAATCATGCGTCGGATAATTCAACTCATGCGGCTTCAACTGCCGAGAAGCATAAGCTATGACTCTACCCTTCTGCAGCAAAACACAACCTAAACCACTATGTGAAGCATCACTGTAAACCACATATGGTTTATCTTCCACAGGCAAAGTAAGAAAAGGAGCTTGAATCAACATCTCTTTCAACTGCTCAAAGCTTGCTTGACATTGATCTGTCCACACAAATCTAACTCCCTCCCAAAGTAATCTAGTGAGTGGAGTAGCTATCAAAGAAAAACCCTTCACAAATCGTCGATAATAGCTTGCCAAACCTAGAAAACTTCTAACTTCAGTCACAGTCTTCTGTGGACTCCAATTCAAAATGGCCTCAACTTTACTCGGATCAACTCTTATACCTTCTACTGAAACTACATGACCCAGAAAAGTCACTTGATCAAGCCAAAACTCACACTTAGCCAGCTTAGCATACAGCTGCTTCTCTCTCAAAGTCTGCAATACAATCCACAAGTGCTCGTCATGCTCTTCCTTATTATGCGAATACACCAAAATATCATCGATAAAGACCACCACAAACCGATCTAGATAGAGTCTAAACACCCTGTTCATCAAATCCATGAAAGCTGCTGGTGCATTTGTCAATCCAAAAGGTATCACCAAAAACTCATAATGCTCATACCTTGTGCTGAAAGCTGTCTTGGGAACATCTTCCTCCCTGATTCTCAACTGATGGTACCCTGATCTTAGATCAATCTTAGAGAAAGCTGCTACTCCTTTCAACTGATCAAAGAGATCGTTTATCCTAGGCAAAGGATACTTGTTCTTGATGGTCACTTTATTCAACTGCCGATAATAAATGCACAATCTTAAGGTACCATCTTTCTTCTTCACAAACAAAACAGGAGCTCCCCATGGAGACACACTAGGGCGAACAAACCCCTTATCCAACAACTCCTGCTTCTGCACCTTCAACTCTCTCAACTTAGCAGGTGCCATTCGATAGGGAGTAATAGAGATAGGAGTGGTACCAGGAAACAAATCGATACCAAACTTAACCACTCTCTCAGGGGGTATCCCTGGCAACTCCTCAGGAAAAACATCTGAGAATTCAACAACTGTGGGTATACTATCAAGTTGAGAACCCACTACTCTGGTATCTACCATATGAGCAAGATAAGCATCACACCCTTTTCAAATCATCCTCCTAACTGCAACAGCTGAAACAAACATGGATGCAAGTTGTCTCTGCTCACTAGATAGATACCATCACACTTCTACCATCACCGGTTCTGAGGGTAACACACTTATTTTGACAATCTACTATAGCCCTATACTTCAATAACCAATCCATGCCTAGAATCATATCATACTCCTTAAAAGGCATTTCAATTAGGCCACCGAGAAACTCCTCATTCTGAACAATAACTGGACTATCTCGGTGCACCTTACTCACCACAACACTATGCCCTAAAGGATTTGTCACCAAAACATCAAATCCTAGGGATTCAAAATGCAATTTAGACACGGGCAAGATGGATGCACTTATATATGAATGCTTAGATCCAGGATCTAATAGAGCAAGAACTAAAATGCCAAATAAAGAGAATGTACCCCAATGATGGCTGAAGCATCCGGCTGCCTCTGCATCACATACACTCGCTGAGATGGCCCAGCCTCATCTGGCCTACTACCTCCAGATGTAGAGCCTCCTCTCTGACCAAACCCAGGTCTACCACCTTTACTAAAACATCTGCCACTACGACCTCCTCTGACACTAGGTCGAGAAACTGCAGAATCAGCCTGCCTATCCTCCTCTAACTCAGAACAATCTCTGATGAAATGGTTATGCAACCCGCATCTAAAACACACAGCTGGTCCACCTATCTTCCAACAAACACCCCCATGTATCCTACCACAATGGACACATGTAGGTGGAGCAGACCTCTGAGTCACTGCGGTCGATGCACTAGCCACAGAAACTGTAGGTCTCGATCTCTACCTCTGATGTGGTACTGACCTACCAGGCTGCCTCTGGCCCCTACCGAACCTCTAAAAATGACCTCCTCGGCCTTTCTTGGCAGATGAAGATCCTGCCTCAAACTGGGGTCTTCTAACTCTGGTCTCCTCAATAGCAGCTGCTGCAATATCCTGTGCTCTCTCAACACTCTGGGCTGCTGCAACAAGCTGGAAAAGATCCTGATACCGGGAACCAGCAATGATACACATAATAGAGGGTCTCAAACCCTCCTCAAATCTCCTACATCGGTCTATCTCATCTGAAATAATTCCACCAGCATAATGACTCAACAGGATGAACTCTACCTCATACTCTATCACAGTCCGGTTATCCTATCTAAAACTTAGAAACTCCATCTTCTTAGCATCTTTATACTCCCTCGGAGTATACTTCTGCTCAAACTCCTGTAGAAAATCACCATAAGACAAGGTCGGTGGATCATCCATGGCATGTGGAACCGTCTTCCACCAATCATATGTATCTCTCTGCAGAAGAGATCTAGCATAATCAAATTTTTCCTCAGGAGTGGCTTTGCAACTAGATGAATACCCTTTGAACTCTATTCAAGCACTGGTCAGCGATTGTAGGATCTATAGTACTAAAGAAGTCTCCAGCTCCGAACTTCCTCAATTTATCATACTGCCTCACCGGTAATTGTGGCTTCGACGGCTGCTGCACTGGAGTCTGCCTCAACAAATCTACCATATGCCATAACCAAACCGGCGAAATCTCATCAGCTACTGGTCTCTCTCTTAACCCTAGCTCCATCTCTACCCTCAACAGGAGCTACACTCTCAGCACTACCTTCTACGAACTGACGTGACTAAGACACCATCACTACCTATATCTGCAAACACAACAGAAATTACCTTATCAAAGATCAGAAACTGCCAGTGCCAATGCATGTATCTTATTTAAAAACCATATTTTAAAATCAAAATTTTCTTTTTCTTACAATTCACCTAGGTTGAGAACCTCAAACCTAGGCTCTTATACCAAAACAGTTGTAACAAAATTAATTATGCATTTAAATTCACCTTTGGGTGATACTTAAATACATAGATTTAACCAAAATGATGCCAACAAGAAAATGCTTTAACAGACTTTCAATAATACTACAGACAATATGCATGTTATCTTTGGATATACATTCATATTTACCAAGTATAATGAACAATCTCTTTGATGCCATTAAGTATAAGTAATGGTCTACCTTTGGATAACCTCACAACATTATAATCAATGATCTCAATTGTTCAATTTTATCTTTCATGTCATTTAACGTGTAATACCCCTGTACCCCATATACGTACACTGCAAACTCCCACACAACATATGCGATATACACATACCGGATATAGGAATGTCACAGTTCATTTTAAACAAACCAATCTTTAAAACTTTATCATCCAATCATTGTAAATCAATCTAACTAAACTCAAAACATTAACTTATTTTATAGAAATCAATAGAGAAAACATTCCTTTCTAAAATACATATTCATATATCTTCATTACCCCAAAAGTTTATCCAAAAGATTAATTTAATAAGTAGCGGAAAATGCAGCGGAATATACATATGTTTATATCAAAATCAATGTTTATAAAATTATAGAGTTTATACATGCTGGCAGTTCATCTCTGATCTTGATGTCCACAACTCAACACTGCTCTCACAAACTCAAGCCTAGACTCGACTCGGTCTAGACGAGCTTTCCGACACAACCGGATCTACCCCGTCACCTGCGCGATGAACCATAATCGCGCTAAGTAAAAAGCTTAGTGGTACAAACTTTGATTCAATATAGATCAATTCGATGCTCATACACAATACATATGAATATATCAACTCATTACATCATATCTCAACATATTAATCATTTACATCACATTTCATAATTCACATTAAAGCAAAGACAAACATGGGCCCAAAATGGATCTAATATGCTCTTCAAAGTTCAGAGTTACTGCTTTGGTCCATAATGACACCATGTGTCTAGCCCCGTAGGCAATATATATATCCATAGATAATGTAACAGCCCCAGTCTCTTGGACCTCAACCTAGCTAGACCCTTAGGCCCCAGTATCTTGGTCCTCAACCTGGCTAGACTGTTACAATTTTTGAGGCTTACGACCCGGTCTTTTCACCCCCCAAAAACATCACATTTATCTGCTGGGCTCGGCTTACGACCCGGTCTTTTCACATGTCCAGCAATTTATAGGCATGTCGCCAAACCCAGAACTCTGAAAATTGAATAACATACTAGGCACATAATTTATTCATTTATCTCATTATCAAATACTTTCATAATTCCATTCTCTTTTCATTTCTCACAATTAAACTAGGCACATTGCCTTATTATATCATCATTTTCTCATCTTTTCTCATTCTTCTCTTTTGTATCAATATAAATTTGTTACATTATGATTTCACATATCATATCACATTATTTCACATTTCTTTCCATATACAACACATTACTCAATTGCATTGATATATCAACATAATTCACATTATGCATATCATAACATATAACTCATTCATCAACAATATTTATCAAGTAACTTAACACATTTCTCAACTAAATGTGTTAAGTCCCAATATCATGTAAATGTATATAATCATTCAAAGTTTGTACTTACCTCTTAAAGCAACAACACCACTCTATCAACTTCCTCTTCTAAGATATCCCTCAAATCTTGGCTAGGGTAATTCAATTCTCTTCAAAACCTAATCCAAAGGTGATTACACATAAGAATACAAGAATAAAAACTATCTAGGGCAAACTATATACTTGACATGCTTAACAACACAGGCGTGTCCCTGACCGTGCCCTAAACCCATAACACAGAAGCTTTGACACGCTCAGTGACATGGGCGTGTCACTGCACGTCTCAATTCTCCTCCAACACAGAAGCTATGACACACTTAGTGACATAGGTGTGTCACTAGACGTGTCAATCTTCCAACAACACAGTAGCTATGACACGCTCAGTGACATGGGCGTGTCACTATACGTGTCAATGCTACTACTACACAGAAGCTGTGACATGCTCAGTGACATGGTCGTGTCACCAACCAAAAAAATAAAGCCAACAACACACCCAAGGACATGGCCGCGCTACTGGGTGTGTCAGGCCAAAACCCTGAAATCGACACCAAAACGCCACATCCAACAAACAACTTTCTTTTACCCTTTTTTCACTCCAAACAAACTTAACCAAAACCATCAATATACCATATGAACTTGAATAAACATCAAAACAACTCAATTATAAACATCACAACATAATCACAACCATATATCACAACTCAAAGTTACACCATCCACACACTTGTTTCTTTCACCAAACTTAACCCTTTTCTCTTCAATCCAACCCCAAAATCAAAGTTAACAAAACAAAACAACCTCAAACATACCAAATCAACCATAAACACATCTACAACAACCATTCACCAAACTCATAAACACAACTCAAAAGAAAACAAAGAGACATTGGAAACTTACCAAAAGTGAAGAAAATCCTTAAAACTCCAACTTGATCTCTTGAAATCCTTCAATCTCTTGAGTTTGGAAGCAACAAAATCTCTCCCTCTGGAAGATGGTGGTGATGACTGGCCAAAGAAGAAAGAAGAAGAAGAAAAAAATGCAAAGAAGAAGAAATTCAACCTCTTAACCAAACACTCTCTCCTCAAATCACTCTCCACCAAGTGTTTAATTAATAAAATAATAACCCAATTACATCATCTTCCACTATCTCTTATTAATTCCATTTAAATAACTAAAATATCTTTTGACCTAATAAACCCATTGACTTGTATATAATGTATATATCTCCATATACATAATATATACACACTCCTTCCTCTTATCTTTTCACTTAATAAAAAATACACTTAAAATAATATAATTAATTCTCAACAAATAATATTTTTAAAAATTTTAGGGTACTATGTGGGATATTACATAACGGCATCACACAAATATGAATAATTGAAAATGCATAATTAAATGTCTAAATAAATTCCAAGCAGGGCCACTTTGGTGACTATCAAGCTTTCCATACAATAAACACTTAATTTATGCAAGGCTTTATGAGATAAATTAAAATCTGAAGCTAGAAAATATATACTTGAATAAAATCAAATGTTTTGGATGTCAGATGTAAGACATATGGAAGATAGAAAAGAAATAGAAACATCTTCCACTTATTAAATGATCTTGTGATAGTCAAAAGCATAAACGATGTTCATGCTCTGCTCATCATGTTAAATATCACTTTCATAACAACAACATTGGTGTAAACCAAGGAAAGATGAATCTTGACCAAAACTAGTCATCACTCAACCAAAAATTAATAATGAAATTGAAAAGGGAATGAATGAAAATCCAAAATTTTCCATTTAATTCTCTTGGACAAAACAGGAAGAAACCCCGAAGACCAAGATCTCTGACATCAAAACCACTGCCAAACCTTGATTTTAAATTACTTATCTTATTCTATTCAACCTAACTAACACATGATTTAACTAATTAAATTGATTGATACATTAATACCGTTTCAATGCTTTTCCGAAACGTAAAATCAATCACTTTTTTTAATTAATTACTATACTTTTGGCCTCATATATGGCAAATTAAATTAACTTCATAAAACAAAATTAATTTCTAGTAATTAAGCCAAATACAAAACCAATCAAACAAATCTAGAACAAGATGGCTCTAATACCAATTGTAAACTATAATTTTGGGAATGAAACCCTAGATCGTCTTGCTCAGAAGATTGTTTGATAGAAATAAAGAAGAATCGGAAGCATACCTTGATCCATGGCTTTGACTCTTGTTGCAGATTATTCTTTTTCCCTCTTGCCTTTCTCTGTTAGTTTCTCTCAATGGTCAGAGAACCAGAAATAAAGAATAAAATCGTGAATAACCGTATCCTACATTTTAATCGTATATGTTATTTTCTTATCCCTTTTCCTGTCAATTTTATAAAGGCGGAGGGAAGGATATTTAAATCCAAACTGGTCTTTATTCCATTAAGCCCAATAATTATCATCTTGGGCTATCTTTAATGAGAACCAGTTCAAATGATCACATGGGCCATATAAATTATTAAAATAATCTAACATATGTATGGTATTTGTTATATTTTATTTTGGTATGGTTAAGTTTAATGTTGGTTAAATTATGAAATATGTTATGCAATGAATGTATTGTGCATTATATTAGTATAATCATGAGAAAAGTTGATTGTTGAATTGTTAAATGGTGGCTGAGACTTGTGAGACTCCATGTAAAGTTAGCTATCATTATATCATAATTTAGTGTATTATAATTGTTGATAGTTTAAGTGATGGAAGGTGAATTTATATATTGACTGAGATATGCTTGATATTCGGAAGTGAAAAAGTTGTATGATTATTAAATTTCACATGTAGTTGATATGAATGATGAATGTTAAAAATGATAAGATTGCATGCATAATAAGTGGCCCTTTTAAGAGTTTGAGTAAGAAACAAGTAAACCCTAAAAGTAGTAATTATGGCTAAAAAGTAACTAATAATGCTTGAGTGGAATTTAATTAAATTGTGTATAAAAATGAATAGATAAATATGTAAATGATGGTGGAAGACAAAAAAAACTAATTATGTTATGTATATGGTCTAAAAGGAGAGGATTAAAAATTTTATTTATTAGCTATGCATTGGCCGATTACTATAGCTTCGATATAGGAATTTTTTTTTTTAAATGTTCATATTAACAACCTTGGAAAGCATGAGTAAATAATGAAGTCAATTCAAGAAACTTTTTCTAAGGAAATACATGATAATTAGTAAAAGTGACAAATGACAAAAGTAAAGTCATAGGTTATCTTTGATCCTATATAAAGTAGGGGTGAACATGGTTCGGAGTAATTCGGAGATTGAAAAATCTCCGAAACCGAACCAAATATCAGAGATTTTTAAAATGTCATCTCCGAAATTTCTCCAAAACTAAAAAATCTCTGGATTGTATTGCTCCAATTTTCGAAAAAATTCGGTTTAGAGTTTCTGATATTCGGAGATTTAGCTCTATTTTTTATTTTTTTAATAATAAATTATTATTAAAATTATTACATAATATAAAATATTCTAAAACATAAATAATAAAAATTATTATAACTATTCAACATTCAATATCTATAATAAAATAAAATAAAATATACCAATGTTCATAATCAAAATACCAATATTTAATATTCATAATCAAAATGCCAGTATCCACTATTGATAATCAAAATACCAATATCTAATATTCATAATTAAAATATCAATATCAATATCCATAATCAAAATATTAATATATATAATCAACATGTTAATATTCAATAGCCATAACTAAAATACCAATATCTAACATTAACTTATTATAAATTTCAAATAAATAACTTAAATACATAAAAAAAAAAGATGGATAAATTAAAATTTGTAAAATTCCAAATATTTTTTTTAAACTTCACTCCTAATAATTTAACAAAAAAAAGTATGATAACTGGCTCAAATATTTTCAGAATAATAAAAATGAACTTTATTTTAAATAAAAATAATAAACAAAAGAAATAAATGAACTCTTAGCTAAATTAATTCAATCCAATAAATAATTTAAATTCCAAAAAAATTCAATCCAAAAAAATAATTTGTAAAAAAAATTAACAATAACATTACTTACATTGAGTCTCATATCTTCACATTAGCCCTTAGCACAACATGTAAAATAATATTAATTATAATATTTAATTTAAAATATTATTTAACTTATATTTTATTAATTTATTAATAGGGTAAAATATGTAAATTAATATTGATTAACAAACAATTAAATATATATATATATATAACTATTAATTATATTTATATTTAATTTAAGTTTTAGTTAAATTAGGAAATTACTATAATTGAGTTATCTATGATATTAAATGTTAAGTAACAAATCAATATAATAAGATATATTTTTATATTATTAGTAATAAATCGGTTCTTATTTCAATTTTTTAGTTCGGTATGATTCGGTTCGGTACAGTTCGATTCTCGGTTCAAATATAGCTTAATCTCAAGAACTACTCCATATTATAAAAGTCAAAAGTCAATGAATCTTTTTGATTTTGGATATTTTTGGTCTGGATATTTAGATCGGTTCGAAAATCTCCAAGATTCATGCTTAGTTCTAACATAAAGTAAGAATTTAATATTCTTAATAGTATTATGGAATCAAAATGTAAAATTTTAATGTGGTCATTAGGATAAGACTAATGAGTTAAAAAATATTAAGGCAATATGAGGTATATACATTACCTAATAATTAAGAAAATATTAAAAAAATAAAGTATGCATAGTCATGTTGGCAAAAATAATATTTATTGGTATTAAAAACATCTAATTGAATGAATATACAAAGTAATAATATGAAAGCCAATATTATTTCAAGTAAGACCTTTCGGGTAAGCCTTTTAAGACTAACCCGATGGCCGAGCCAAATGATTTTAAAAATCATGATTAACAGAGCCTAACTCTTATGGGGGTTAAACTATTAGGCAGTGTACACTAATGTACTGAAATAAGCATAAGGGAAAAGTTATTGTAACATCCCAACGGCCCTGGGCTTACGACTCGGTCTTTTGACCCAGCCCACTTCAAGGGACTACTATAGTACTGCTTTCCCTTACGGTTCCACATCAGAATTTATTTATTTGGCTCAATTAAGAGTTACCTCCATCATTTCGATCCCAAGACCTCCTTAAGAGAGTCTTTATCCTGAAACGAGTACTATTTCTTCTACTAGAAGAAATGGTACTCGTTGAGTGAAAAAGACTCTCTTATGAGGGAGGTCTTGGGATTGAAATGAGGGAGGCGACTCTTGACTTAGGCCAAATAAATAAATTTCTGCTGTGGAGCCGTGAGGGGAAGCAGTGCTGTAGCAGTCCCTTGAAGCGGGCTGGGTGAAAAGACAGAGTCAGTTGTCACAGGGGTAATTTTTCGTTCAAGGAAATTGCCTGTGTGGCAGCCAAGTCTCTACTTGGTTCAGCCTACCAACAATAGCACTCAGTACAATATGTGCAAGTAAAGTAAGAAAGGAAGGTTAGCACAGAACAGTGCACACACAAAGCATACAGGAAATCTTCCCAACCTTTTATTATTCACAATAATAAGGATTACAGAAAGGGACATACGTTTTTCCATACATTACATAGCATATCTACTGCCTACTTATACATACAGCAGTTACAAAGGCAGTTATTTGGCAGTTACTGTCTACAAGGTTATTACAGGAGCAGTTGACACCCCCAACTGCCTAGGGCCAGGATTTCAGGGATTCAATACAGATAATTAAAACTGTCTTCTGCCATGTTGGCAATCTGTCCCAGACATATCTGAACCCATCCAAGCCAATCTCGTGGATAACCAAGTCATCAGCCTACTGCCTTCCAGCAACCCTGCCAACCTTTGTACCAACACTGCTTGTTTATTTCGTTGGCTGCTTGGCTTGCTGCCAATGCCAGCCTTGCATGCTTGCTTAAGCCATGCCCTTGATGCTTAAGCTTGGCAGCCTACACTCTGCCACAAATGCCACACTGCCTGCCATGCCAACTTGCATGTGAATTGGCTTGCACTTGGGACCAGTGTGCCCATCCCTTGTGCTCCACCGGGCCAGTGACTTTAGGGGGCTAACAGACCTCCCCCACCAGAAGAACTCGACGTCCTCGTCGAAACTATCTTCAGGTAGTCATTAATCTGCTTCTCAAACTGCCACAAGGTTGTGTCTCTCTCCCAAGTAGCATCAGATTCTGGCTTCCCTTTCCAAAGAACAAGGAACTCAGTTCTCCTATTCTTTTTGCTCATACCCAAGGTTCTGTGATCCAGAATGCTAGCAACATCTTCACTGAATTGCTTTCTAACCATAGGAGGAGCACGCTTGGCCTTGCTCCTAGCTGGATCTGTCTCATCCTCAAAATACTTCCTTAAGAAGCTCACATGAAAAGTAGGATGGACTTTCAACCTTTCAGGCAACTTCAGTCTATAAGCAACCTTGCCAATTTTCCCAACAATTTCGAAGGGACCATAAAACTTAGGGATCAAACCCCTATGTACTGCCTTGCTGCTTATCTTCTTCCAGATTTGTGGAGTCAATTTTAACAATACCCTGTCACCAACATTGAACTCCACGGGCCTGCATTTGCGGTCATCATACTTTTTCATTCTTTTAGCAGCCTTCCGCAAGCTATCCTGGGCCTCCTCAAGCATTTTCTGCTTGTTCCTAGCATACCGATATGCTGCTGGACACTTCCCACCCATTTTCTGTTTAGCAACATCAATGGGAGTGGCTGGCTGCTGTCCCAACACCAACTCAAAGGGACTCATCTCAGTGGATGAAGATCTATGCAAGTTATAGCAAAACTGTGCACTGTCAAGCAAATCCAGCCAATTTTTCTGACTTGCCGTCACATAATGCCTTAAGTATTCTTCCAGCAAGTGATTTATCCGCTCTGTCTGCCCGTCCGTTTGTGGGTGATTTGCGGTTGAAAATTTCAGATCAGTACCCATCATATTGAATAATGAAGTCCAGAACCAACCTGTGAATCTTGCATCCCTGTCACTCACTATGTCATTAGGCAAACCAAAGTGTTTAACCACATTGCGGTAGAATAATTCTGCAGCAACATCTGAGGGACAAATCGTAGGAGCAGCAATGAATACAACATACTTGGAAAATCTGTCTACCACCACCATCACAGAAGTTTTGTCATCAACCTTTGGAAATCCACCAATGAAGTCCATAGAGACAAAAACCCATGGTTTATCTGGAATAGGCAGTGGCTGAAGAAGTCCTGCTTCCTTCTTCTTTTCGACCTTGTCTTGTTGACACACAAGGCAAGTTTTTACATAGGCCTCAATGTCATCTTCCATCTTGGGCCAGAAATATGATCGGGACAGTAAGGCAAGCATCCGTTCCACACCTGGATGTCCTGCCCATTGCGGGTCATGTGTTTCTTTCATTAGACTCCTTCGAAGTCCACCAGTGGAAGGAACAAAGAATCTCCCCCCTTTGAACACAAGGAGATCGTCCTCGATCCAATACCGCCGCACTGTCCCCTCTTTAACTTGCTCAACCAGCTTCTTATAATTAGCATCATCTTGGGCCACAGCCTTAAGCTTGTCAAGCATGTTAGACTCTACTCTTGTAATTGAGTAGATTGCAGCAAACACCTCTTTCCTGCTAAGAGCATCTGCCACTTGGTTGTGCCGACCAGGTTTATGTTCCCACAGAAAGTCATATTCAGCCAAGAATTCCTGCCAACGGGCCTGTTTTGGGGACAACTTCTTCTGAGTTTTGAAGAAAGTATTGGCTACATTGTCTGTCTGCATAATGAACTTTGTTCCCAGCAAATAAACTCTCCAAACCTGCAAACAATGCACAACAGCAACCATTTCTTTTTCATGAGCAGAGTAGTTCTGCTCGGCAGAATTAAGTTTTCTGCTTTCAAAGGCAACTGGATGGTCCTCCTGTACCAACACTCCACCGATTTCCTTGTCTGATGCATCCGTATGCACCTCAAATGGCAACTCAAAGTCTGGCAGCCGCAACACAGGTTCAGAAGCTATGGCAGATTTCAACTTCTCAAAAGCATCTTTGCATGCATCTGACCATACCCATGTTACATTCTTTTTCAACAGATCAGTCAATGGGGCTGCCTTCTTTGAATAACCACGAATGAATTTGCGGTAGTAGTTTGCTAATCCAAGAAAGGATCTCAGTTCTGTCACTTTGGTAGGGGCCTGCCAATCATGTAACACCCCTATACCCCGTATACGTATACAGCATGCTAATACGATCGTAATATACGTATACTGAATATAGAAATGTCATGGTTACAAAACACACATGACATGACTCTTATATACTATGAACAAATTCAAAACTTTTAAATGAGTTTATAAAACGAAATAGATAGAAAGTTTATTTAAAACGCAACGGAAAATATAACAAATGTTTCCCAATACATTTGCATCAAAATCAAAAGTTACAAATATAAAATATATACATGAGTGGCAGCTCTTCTCTGATCTTTAAGTCCAAAAGTCAACTCTTCAACGCCTAGACTCACTAGGCCTAGAGGAACTCTCGGGTTCAATCCTGTCACCTGCGCGATGAACCACAATCGCGCTGAGCCAACAGCTCAGTAAAACAAACTATAATGATATTATGCTATGTCATACATTCAAACAATATAGATCATATTCAATACACTTTATTTTATGAATGTTACATTTCATTATTTCAATAATTATATCATCATCCATCACTCACACATTTAACATAGACACACATGGGCCCAACAAGCATTTAATATGATATTCAAAGTTCAAAGTTACTGCTTTGGTTTATAATCACAATGATCAAGCCCGTAGGCGATATATATATCATATCTCTATCCATGGATAGTGTAACAGACCCAGTCTCTTGGACCATCAACCCATTAACATGAGGAGATCCTCAACCCGGCTAGACTGTTACTAGTAACAGACCCAGTCTCTTGGACCATCAACCCGACTAGTCGAGGAGATCCTCAACCCGGCTAGACTGTTACTTTTCATAAATTTCATTTTCACATTTCATTTAGTGTAACAGACCCAGTCTCTTGGACCATCAATTCAATTCAATTGAAGAGATCCTCAACCCGGCTAGACTGTTACCTTTACATAGGCATGCCACCAAAACCAGTACTCTGAAATTTGAATAAACATATTAGGCACACAACCATTTCATATATCTCTTTATCAAACTTTTTCTCAATTCATTTCTCATTCCACAATCAACTAGGCAAACATGCCTTATTTGAATCAATATAGCCAATCACAATGGCTTTACAAATCATCTTATCATCACATCTTTCATTTTCGTAACACATATATATACCATATTACATTTCATGAGGTTCATATTGTATAAAACGTAACATTATTCAAACATATCAACAATACAATGAAATTACTTATTACATTCACACTCAAATGTATAAGTTCCCAAAATCACATGAATGTATGTTATAATGCAAGGTTTGTACTTACCTCAAAAGAAATCCACACAATTCTAAACACTTCCTCTTAACAAGTCCTTCACCAAATAATTAAGGCAATTCACCTTCTTCACAACCTAATTCAGAACAATGAGGAAACTCACATAAGATCATAAGGCTAAGAATCAATTAGGGCAAACTCTAAACTGGACACGCTCACCCACACGGGCGTGTCCCTGACCGTGCCCTAACTCCACAACACAGAAGCATTTACACGTTCAGGACCACGGGCGTGTCACTGGGCGTGTAATACCTACTGTCTCTCAGAAGTATCGACACGTCCAACATCATGAACGTGTTCCTGGCCGTGTCAATTCCCCAAAGTCACAGTAGCTATGACACGCTCACTAACACGGGCGTGTTAATGGCCGTGTCACACCTACTGCCATCCAACACAATGGACACGCCTAAAGACCTGGACGTGCTCCTGGGCGTGTCAGGCCAAAAACCCAGATTCCGGCCAAAACAACAATCCAACCAACAAACAACAATCTTCCACCATCTTCCACTTCAACAAAACTCAACTAGACACACCCAAAACCATAACAACCTTGCAAAAACACCAACACAACTCAAAATACACATCCAACACCAAATCACAACATCATCAAAAACTCTAAACACAACCACAACTCAATCTTAACCAACAAACTTATTCTTCCTTTCAATCTTACTCTTTTCTTCAATCCAACCCAAGAATCAAAAATCAAGTAAACCCAACACTCTTAAACACAACACACTCAAACATATCCATACCAACAACCATAAATCACCAAACCCACAACACAAACTCAAAGAAAACAAGGGAATCAAGAGGAAACTTACCAAGAATGAAGAAAACTCTTAAATTCCTCCTTGATCTCTTGAAAACTTCTTCAATCTTGAGCTTGGAAGGTCAAATCTCTCCCTCTCTCTTGTTCTCTTGCTGCTGCCGTCCAAAGCAAAGAAAGGAGAAGAAAAGGAAAATGAGAGACACGAGAAGAGAGGAAGAAGGAAGAAAAGGAAAAGAAAGAAAAGTCAAACATTAACCCTCTCTCTCCTCAAAACATTCTCCTCCACACAAATAAAAAAAATAAAATAATCTCAAACATCACCATCCACCCATCTTAATCCACTAACTCAATTTCAAAATAATTACCTTTATACCCTTCAAACAAATATTTGTATATGTTAAGTATATCACAATATATACAACATATACACATTACTCTAACCTCAACTCTCTTTCCAATAAAATAAATACACTTAATCCAATAATAACAATAATTACTCCAATACTTCTAGGGTACATTTTGGGATATTACAATTCTCCCCCTCTAAAAGAAATTTCGTCCTCGAAATTACTTGAAATCAAGTCTGAAACAACTGAGGATATTGTTCTAGCATCGTTTGCTCATTCTCCCAAGTTGATTCTTCTCTACCATGACTCTTCCAAAGAACCTTCACAATTGGCACTTTCTTATGTCTCAACTCTTTCATCCCATATGCTAAAATAGCAACCGGTTCTTCTTCAAAAGTCAGATCCGGACTCACCTCAATAGATTCCACTGATAACACATGAGATGGGTCTGACCTGTACCTCCTGAACATAGAAACATGGAAGACATTATGGATTCTGTCTAACTCTGGTGGCAAAGCAAGCCGATAAGCAACCGGTCCCAATCTTTCCAATACTTCATATGGTCCAATGAAACGAGGACTCAGCTTCCCTCTTCGACCAAATCTTAAAATCTTTTTCCAAGGAGACACTTTCAAAAATACTTTATCTCCCACATTATACTCAATGTCTCTCCTCTTCAAATCCGAATAAGATTTCTGCCGATCTGAAGCTGTTTTCAACCTATCTCGAATTATTTTCACTTTATCTTCTGTCTCTTTAACCAAATCAGGACCAATTAACTTACCTTCACCAGTCTCATTCCAACATAAAGGTGTTCTACACCTTCTTCCATACAATGCCTCAAATGGTGCCATACCAATACTGGATTGATGACTGTTGTTGTAGGCAAATTCTACAAGTGGCAAAAATCTGTCCCAACTTCCAGAGAAATCAATGACACAGCTTCTCAACATATCCTCGATGATTTGTATCACTCTCTCTGACTGCCCATTTGTCTGCGGATGGAAAGCAGTGCTAAAGTGTAATCGAGAACCCAAAACACCATGCAAACTCTTCCAAAACCTCGATGTGAACCTCGGATCTCGATCAGACACTAAAGAAATTGGGACTCCATGCAATTTCACAATCTCATGGATATACAATTCAGCCAATTTTTCAAGTGGATAATCCATCCGAACCGGAAGAAAATGAGCTGTCTTAGTCAACCTATCTACAATCACCCAAATGGCATCATGTTTTCTCTGTGTCAATGGTAAACCAGACACAAAGTCCATAGTCACTCTTTCCCATTTCCACTCAGGCACTGATAAAGGTTGAAGCAACCCTGTTGGGACCTGATGCTCTGCTTTAACCCTCTAACATGTGAGACATTTGGATACAAACTCTGCAATGTCTCTCTTCATACCAGGCCACCAGTAATGCTGTCTCAAATCATGATACATCTTCGTACTGCCCGGATGCATAGCAAAAACTGATTGATATACTTCTTCTAAAATAATCCTTCTCAAACTAATATCATCCGGCACACACCGTCTATTCTTAAACCATAAGCTCCTATCACCTTTCACAAGAAAATCTCGGCTCTCCCCTTTTTGGCAATCTGAAACAATCTTCTGAATTTTCTCATCAATCAATTGAGCCTCTTTAATCTGATCTAACAACACTGGTCTCAGCTGCAATTATGCCAACAATGCACCATCATCACAAGATATAAAGCTAGCATGCAACGCTCTCAACTCAACAAGCAACGAGAGCGAATAAGCAGTCAAACCTGCTAAAGACTTCCGACTCAAGGCATCAGCAACAACATTTGCTTTACCTGGATGATAATCAATCAAACAATCGTAGTCTTTAATCAATTCCAACCACCGTCTCTGTCGAAGATTAAACTCTTTCTGAACCCCCAAATATTTCAAACTTTTGTGATCAGTGTAAATAAAACATTTCTCTCCATACAAGTAATGTCGCCAAATTTTCAATGCAAACACAATGGCTGCTAACTCCAAGTCATGGGTTGGATAGTTTAGCTCATGTGGCTTCAACTGTCGAGAAGCATAAGCTATCACTTTACCCTCTTGCATCAAAACACAACCCAAACCACTATGTGAAGCATCACTGTAGATCACATATGGTTTATCTTCCACAGGTAAAGTGAGAACAGGTGCTTGAGTTAACATCTCTTTCAACTGCTCAAAACTAGCTTGACACGGATCAGTCCACACAAATCTAACTCCTTTTCGAAGTAATCTGGTAAGTGGAGTAGCTATCAAAGAAAATCCTTTCACAAAGCGTCGATAATAGCCTGCCAAACCCAGAAAACTTCTAACTTCAGTCACAGACTTTGGTGGACTCCAATTCATAATAGCTTCAACTTTACTCGGATCAACTCTAATGCCATCTGCTGAAACTATATGACCGAGGAAAGTTACTTGATCTAGCCAGAACTCACATTTTGACAGCTTAGCATACAATTGCTTCTCTCTCAAAATTTGCAATACAATCCGCAGATGCTTGTCATGCTCTTCTTCATTACAAGAATACACCAAAATATCATCAATGAAGACTACCACAAACTGATCCAGATAGGGCCTAAACACCCTATTCATCAAATCCATGAAAGCTGCAGGTGCATTTGTCAACCCAAAAGGCATCACTAGAAACTCATAATGCCCATACCTGGTTCGAAAAGCTGTCTTGGGCACATCCTCAGCTCTGACCCGCAACTGATGGTACCCTGATCTCAAATCAATCTTGGAAAATACTGCTGCTCCCTTCAATTGATCAAAGAGATCATCAATTCTAGGCAAAGGATATTTATTCTTGATAGTCACTTTATTCAATTGCCTATAATCGATACACAATCTCATAGTACCATCCTTCTTCTTTACAAACAAAACAGGAGCTCCCCATGGTGAAACACTAGGGCGAATGAATCCTTTATCCAGCAACTCCTGCAACTGCACCTTCAACTCTCTCAATTCAACAGGTGCCATTCTATAAGGAGTAATAGAGATAGGAGTGGTACCTGGCAACAAATCAATACCAAACTCCACCTCTCTCTCAGGAGGCAATCCTGGCAACTCCTCTGGAAATACATCTGGAAACTCAGCTACTGTGGGAATGCTATCAAACTGAGAACCCTCTACCCTGGTATCCAAAACATGAGCGAGATAGGCATCACACCCTTTTCTAATCAGCTTCCTAGCTGAAACAGCTGAAATCAACAAGGATGCAAATTGTCTCTGATCGCTAGATACCATCACAATTCTATCATCACTAGTTCTCAAAGTAACACACTTCTTCTTACAATCTACCATAGCTTCATGTCTAGACAACCAGTCCATGACCAAAATCAAATCATACTCTTTAAATGGCATCTCAATCAAATCACCAGGAAACTCTTCACCTTGCACCACAACCGCACTATCTCAGTGTACCTTACTAACAACCACACTATGCCCTAAAGGATTTGTCACCAAGACATCAAATCCTAGGGACTCAGAATGCAAATCAGTCACAGGCAAAATGGATGCACTTATGTATGAATGAGTAGATCCTGGATCAATTAAAGCAAGTACTGAAATGCCAAATAAAGAAAATGTACCAGCAATAACAGCTGAAGCATCTGGCTGCCTCTGCATCACATAAACTCTTTGGGAAGGTCCAGCCTCATCTGGTCTACTGTCCATAGATGAAGAGCCTCCTCTCTGACTGAACCCAGATCGACCCCCTCTATTAAAACTTCTGCCTCCTCTACCTCCTCTGCTAAAACTAGGTCGTGAAGCTGCAGTATCCACCGACCTCTGCTCCTGTACCTCAGGACATTCTCTAATGAAATGATCAGGGGATCCGCATCTGAAGCACACAGCTGGTCCCCTACTCATCCAACAAACGCCTCTATGTGACCCCCCACACTGAGCACATATAGGTGGAGTGAACCTCTGAACCGTTGGAGTCGGAGCACTCGTCACTGAAACCGTAGGTCTCGATCTCTGTCTTTGAAACTACACTGACCTACCAACTGGCCTCTGACTCCTGCTGGTCCTAGGAACAAAGCTGCCTCTACCTCTCTTCACAGATGAAGACCCTGCCTCAAACTGAGGCCTTCTCACTCTAGTCTCCTCCTCAGAAGCAGATGCTGCAATGCCCTGGGCTCTCTCTACACTCCTAGCTGCAGCAACAAGCTGGGAGAAATCCTGGTATCTGGAACCAGCCACAAGACACAAAATAGAGGGCCTCAATCCCTCCTCAAACCTTCTGCATCTGTCAATCTCATCAGATATAATACCTCCAGCATAATGACTCAATCTGATGAACTCGACCTCATACTCTGTTACTGTCCTGTGGTCTTGTTTCAAACTCAGAAACTCCATCTTTTTAGCATCTTTATACTCCCTAGGAGTATACTTCAGCTCAAACTCTCTGAGAAAGTCAGCATAAGACAAGGTAGGTGGATCATCCATAGCGTGAGGCACTGTTTTCCACCAGTCATATGCATCCTTCTGCAATAATGACCTAGCATAATCAAATTTTTCTTCAGGCATGGCTTGCAGCTGAATAAACACTCTCTGCACTCTATCAAGCCACTGCTCAGCTACAGCTGGATCAATAGTGCCTAAAAAATCTTCCGCCCCATACTTCCTCAACTCATCATACTGTCTCACTGATACCTGAGGCTGAGGTGGTAGTGGCGGTGGTTGCACTGGTGTTTGTCTCATCACTTCCATCATATGCCTGAACCAATATGGTGGAACCTCATCACCAACTGGTCTCCCTGACCCAGAAGCAGGTGCCTCACCGGCTCTATCAATTCTAATCTCATCTCTACTCTCTTCCGGAGCTACACTCTCCGCACTTCCCTCAACAAACTGACGTGAATGAGGATCCATTACAACCTATATCTGCAAACATAGCAGAATACACCTTATTAAAGATCAGAGACTGCCAATACTAAATATATATTTTATTCAAAACCAACTTTTAAAATCAAAATATCCTTTTTCTTACAGTTTACCTAGGTTGAGAATCTCAAGCCTAGGCTCTGATACCAAAACAATTGTAACACCCCTATACCCCGTATACGTACACAGCATGCTAATACGATCGTAATATACGTATACTGAATATAGAAATGTCACGGTTACAAAACACACATGACATGACTCTTATATACTATGAACAAATTCAAAACTTTTAAATGAGTTTATAAAACGAAATAGATAGAAAGTTTATTTAAAATGCAGCGGAAAATATAACAAATGTTTCCCAATACATTTGCATCAAAATCAAAAGTTACAAATATAAAATATATACATGAGTGGCAGCTCTTCTCTGATCTTTAAGTCCAAAAGTCAACTCTTCAACGCCTAGACTCACTAGGTCTAGAGGAACTCTCGGGTTCAATCCTGTCACCTGCGCGATGAACCACAATCGCACTGAGCCAACAGCTCAGTAGAACAAACTATAATGATATTATGCTATGTCATACATTCAAACAATATAGATCATATTCAATACACTTTATTTTATGAATGTTACATTTCATTATTTCAATAATTATATCATCATCCATCACTCACACATTTAACATAGACACACATGGGCCCAACAAGCATTTAATATGATATTCAAAGTTCAGAGTTACTGCTTTGGTTTATAATCACAATGATCAAGCCCGTAGGCGATATATATATATCATATCTCTATCCATGGATAGTGTAACAGACCCAGTCTCTTGGACCATCAACCCATTAACATGAGGAGATCCTCAACCCGGCTAGACTGTTACTAGTAACAGACCCAGTCTCTTGGACCATCAACCCGACTAGTCGAGGAGATCCTCAACCCGGCTAGACTGTTACTTTTCATAAATTTCATTTTCACATTTCATTTAGTGTAACAGACCCAGTCTCTTGGACCATCAATTCAATTCAATTGAAGAGATCCTCAACCCGGCTAGACTGTTACCTTTACATAGGCATGCCACCAAAACCAGTACTCTGAAATTTGAATAAACATATTAGGCACACAACCATTTCATATATCTCTTTATCAAACTTTTTCTCAATTCATTTCTCATTCCACAATCAACTAGGCAAACATGCCTTATTTGAATCAATATAGCCAATCACAATGGCTTTACAAATCATCTTATCATCACATCTTTCATTTTCGTAACACATATATATACCATATTACATTTCATGAGGTTCATATTGTATAAAACGTAACATTATTCAAACATATCAACAATACAATGAAATTACTTATTACATTCACACTCAAATGTATAAGTTCCCAAAATCACATGAATGTATGTTATAATGCAAGGTTTGTACTTACCTCAAAAGAAATCCACACAATTCTAAACACTTCCTCTTAACAAGTCCTTCACCAAATAATTAAGGCAATTCACCTTCTTCACAACCTAATTCAGAACAATGAGGAAACTCACATAAGATCATAAGGCTAAGAATCAATTAGGGCAAACTCTAAACTGGACACGCTCACCCACACGGGCGTGTCCCTGACCGTGCCCTAACTCCACAACACAGAAGCATTTACACGTTCAGGACCACGGGCGTGTCACTGGGCGTGTAATACCTACTGTCTCTCAGAAGTATCGACACGTCCAACATCATGAACGTGTTCCTGGCCGTGTCAATTCCCCAAAGTCACAGTAGCTATGACACGCTCACTAACACGGGCGTGTTAATGGCCGTGTCACACCTACTGCCATCCAACACAATGGACACGCCTAAAGACCTGGACGTGCTCCTGGGCGTGTCAGGCCAAAAACCCAGATTCCGGCCAAAACAACAATCCAACCAACAAACAACAATCTTCCACCATCTTCCACTTCAACAAAACTCAACTAGACACACCCAAAACCATAACAACCTTGCAAAAACACCAACACAACTCAAAATACACATCCAACACCAAATCACAACATCATCAAAAACTCTAAACACAACCACAACTCAATCTTAACCAACAAACTTATTCTTCCTTTCAATCTTACTCTTTTCTTCAATCCAACCCAAGAATCAAAAATCAAGTAAACCCAACACTCTTAAACACAACACACTCAAACATATCCATACCAACAACCATAAATCACCAAACCCACAACACAAACTCAAAGAAAACAAGGGAATCAAGAGGAAACTTACCAAGAATGAAGAAAACTCTTAAATTCCTCCTTGATCTCTTGAAAACTTCTTCAATCTTGAGCTTGGAAGGTCAAATCTCTCCCTCTCTCTTGTTCTTTTGCTGCTGCCGTCCAAAGCAAAGAAAGGAGAAGAAAAGGAAAATGAGAGACACGAGAAGAGAGGAAGAAGGAAGAAAAGGAAAAGAAAGAAAAGTCAAACATTAACCCTCTCTCTCCTCAAAACATTCTCCTCCACACAAATAAAAAAAATAAAATAATCTCAAACATCACCATCCACCCATCTTAATCCACTAACTCAATTTCAAAATAATTACCTTTATACCCTTCAAACAAATATTTGTATATGTTAAGTATATCACAATATATACAACATATACACATTACTCTAACCTCAACTCTCTTTCCAATAAAATAAATACACTTAATCCAATAATAACAATAATTACTCCAATACTTCTAGGGTACATTTTGGGATATTACAAATCAACTATAGCCTGCACCTTTTTGGGATCCATCCGCACTTGGTGTTTGCTTACCAAATGACCCAGGAACATCACTTCCTGTGTAGCAAACTCACACTTTTCCATCTTCACAAATAATTTGTGTTTCCGCAAACAACACAGCACTTCTCTCAAATGCTGCAAATGCTCCTCAAATGATTTACTATAAATTACAATGTCATCCAAATAAACAACAACAAAGTAATCAAGAAATTCATACAGTACATCATTCATCAAATTACAAAAAGTAGCAGGAGCATTAGTCAAGCCAAAAGGCATGACAAGAAATTCATAAGAACCGTATCGGGTCACACAGGTGGTCTTGGCTTCATCACCCTCTGCTATTCTGACTTGCCAATACCCAGATCTCAAATCCAGCTTTGTGAACCATGATGCCTTACTCAACCGATCCAACAGATCCTGCACCAAAGGGACTGGATATTTGTTCTTTACCGTCACCTTATTCAATGCCCGATAGTCAACACACATTCGCAGGGACCCATCTTGTTTTTTCTGGAATAGAACAGGAGCACCATAAGGGGATTTTGAGGGCTGAACAAATCCTGCATTCAGCAACTCATTCAACTGTTTCCGTAGTTCTGCCAATTCCAGTGGGGACATGCGGTATGGTGGTCGAGCAGGGGGAACAGACCCAGGCACCAACTCAATTCTGTGGTCTATTGCCCTCCTTGGTGGCAAGTTCTTGGGCAACTCTGCAGGCATCACATCTGCAAATTCTTTCAGAATTTCCGCTACAGAATCCGGCACTTCAATTTTTCTGTCTGGCTTCACTTCCAACAGTGCTGCCAAATAAGTATCCTCACCTCGTTTCAACCCTTTCTCTAGGGTTAAGGCCGACATGAACTCTGTCTTCCTTCTTTTATCACCCTTCTCCTGAGAGTGTGTACAAGCAACAAAACAGGGGCTCGACTCATGCATTACCATCACTCCATCCAAGTGAGGCATAGGGACTGTTTTTTATTTCCGTAGAAAATCAATACCAAGAATTAAGTCAAAGTCATCCAGTGGAATCACCAATATGTTGGCTTTTCCAATCCAGGAGCCAACAGTCATAGGCACATTGTAAGCCATGCCAACAACTGCTTGCGCCTTTGCATTCACAGTTTTTAGGAAACTTGGGCACTTACTCACAGAAAGCCCATATTGTTGCACCATCTTTGAAGAGACAAAAGTATGAGTGGCCCCAGTATCCACCATTGCTATAATTTCTCTCCCATTCAGTTTTAATGCAATATGCAACAATTGCCCATGTGCTGCCAATATATCATGTTCTGTCAAAGTGCAAAGTAAACTTACTTGATTCAATAATTGCAGAGGATTGACAAGAGTCGCCACTTCCTGCCCCGTGTTCTCATGGTTTTCCTCCAATATGAGAGCATTCAATTTCTCCCGCTTGGGACATTCCCTGGCTCGATGGGGACCATTGCACAGAAAGCAACCATGCCCATTTTTCGAACTGTCAGCCTTGGCTTGAGAAAAGGCATCAGACTGCTTGCCTTTCTCCTTGTCACTGCCTTCTTTCCTCTTGGAGTTCTTCTTCAACTCCCCTTTCTTTTCTCTGCCCTTTTTGGACTTTGAATTGAGAGGAGCATCAGAACTTTCCTTGCTGATTCGAAAATCAACCAATGCATCAGCGGCTGAAATGGCACTAGGGAGGTCTTTCACATTCTGCCTCCGAAGTTCCATTTGCGCCCAAGGTTGTAATCCGAAGAGGAAATTGTACAGCTTATCTTCCTCTGACATGTTCTGTATGTCAAGCATCAAGGAACTGAATTCCTTGACATATTCCCGCACGGTACCCATCTGTTTGAGACACTTCAGCCTATCTCGTGCAACCCATGAAGTGTTGCTTGGAAGAAACTGATCCTTCAATTCCTTCTTCAAACGATCCCACGTTTCAATTTTGCCCTACCAGCACTTTCGTCATCCAACATGCGATTTCTCCACCATAACTTCGCATCACCAACAAGGTACATGCTGGTAATTGTTACCTTCTCCGTCTCAGGTACACGAGCAGCGTTAAAATACTGCTCCATATCCCACAAGAAATTCTCGAGTTCCTTGGCACTCCTTGCCCCACCAAACCCTTTTGGTTCAGGAACTTTAACTTTAGGATGATCATCAGCACTGCCAGGACTTTTTGCAAGAGCCCTTCATAGAAACCCAACTTCGAGGGACAGATCCTCATGATCTTTGAGAACTTGGCTTAATTCGTCCACAAGAGACTTGTGGATATCCAGCAATTCTGCTTCCAAGTTGGTAACTCTGGTAGCCAGTGGAGTTGTTTCTCCATCATCAGGAACAACCCCAACCAGTGCCTCCAGGCGAGACACTCTTTCACGTATTTCAGCATTTCCACCAGCCATTTGTGTAAGAACCGACCAATCTTTCAAGCCTAACCAAGGCTCTGATACCAGTTGTCACAGGGGTAATTTTTCATTCAAGGAAATTGCCTGTGTGGCAGCCAAGTCTCTACTTGGTTCAGCCTACCAACAATAGCACTCAGTACAATATGTGCAAGTAAAGTAAGAAAGGAAGGTTAGCACAGAACAGTGCACACACAAAGCATACAGGAAATCTTCCCAACCTTTTATTATTCACAATAATAAGGATTACAGAAAGGGACATACGTTTTTCCATACATTACATAGCATATCTACTGCCTACTTATACATACAGCAGTTACAAAGGCAGTTATTTGGCAGTTACTGTCTACAAGGTTATTACAGGAGCAGTTGACACCCCCAACTGCCTAGGGCCAGGATTTCAGGGATTCAATACAGATAATTAAAACTGTCTTCTGCCATGTTGGCAATCTGTCCCAAACATATCTGAACCCATCCAAGCCAATCTCGTGGATAACCAAGTCATCAGCCTACTGCCTTCCAGCAACCCTGCCAACCTTTGTACCAACACTGCTTGTTTATTTCGTTGGCTGCTTGGCTTGCTGCCAATGCCAGCCTTGCATGCCTTGCATGCTTGCTTAAGCCATGCCCTTGATGCTTAAGCTTGGCAGCCTACACTCTGCCACAAATGCCACACTGCCTGCCATGCCAACTTGCATGTGAATTGGCTTGCACTTGGGACCAGTGTGCCCATCCCTTGTGCTCCACCGGGCCAGTGACTTCTTTTTAACTGTAACATCCCAAAGGCCCTGGGCTTACGACTCTGTCTTTTCACCCAGACCGCTTCAAGGGACTGCTACAGCACTGCTTCCCCTCACGGTTCCACGACAGAAATTTATTTATTTGGCCTAAGTCAAGGGTCACCTCCCTCGTTTTGATCCCAAGACCTCCTTAAGAGAGTCTTTATCCTAAAACTAGAAGAAATGGTACTCGTTAAGTGAAAAAGACTCTCTTATGGGGGAGGTCTTGGGATTGAAATGAGGGAGGCAACTCTTAACTTAGGCCAAATAAACAAATCTTATTATGGAACCGTGAGGGGAAGCAGTACTGTAGCAATCCCTTGAAGCGGGCTGGGTGAAAAGACCGAGTCGTAAGCCCAGGGCCATTTTAACTGTAACATCCCAACGGCCCTGGGCTTACGACTCGGTCTTTTCACCCAGCTCGCTTCAAGGGACTGCTACAGTACTGCTTCCCCTCACGGTTCCACAGCAGGAATTTGTTTATTTAGCCCAAGTCAAGGGTCGCCTCCCTCGTTTTGATCCCAAGACCTCCTTAAGAGAGTTTTTATCCTGAAACAAGTAACATTTCTTCTGCTAAAAGAAATGGTACTCATTGAGTGAAAAAGACTCTTATGGGGGAGGTCTTCGGATTGAAATGAGGGAGCCAACTCTTGACTTAGGCTAAATAAACAAATCCTATTGTGGAACCGTGAGAGGAAGCAGCACTGTAGCAGTCCCTTGAAGCGGGCTAGGTGAAAAGACCGAGTCGTAAGCCCAAGGCCATTTTAACTGTAACATCCAAATGGCCCTGGGCTTACGACTCGGTCTTTTCACCCAGCCCGCTTCAAGGGACTGTTCCAGTACTGCTTCCCCCTCATGGTTCCACAATAGGATTTGTTTATTTAGCCTAAGTCAAGAGTCGCCTCCCTCATTTCAATCCCAAGACCTCCCCCATAAGAGAGTCTTTTTAACTCGAGTACCATTTCTTCTAGTAGAAGAAATGGTAATCGTTTTAGGATAAAGACTCTCTTAAGGAGGTCTTGGGATCGAAATTCTTGCTGTGGAACCGTAAGGAGAAGCAGTGCTGTAGCAGTCCCTTGAAGCGAGCTGGGTGAAAAGATCGAGTCATAAGCCTAGGGCCTTTGGGATGTTACAGTTATTGCCTTGAAAATTTAGCCCCTAGCTGCTTCTATTTATAGTCTTCGGACTGCCACTATTTTTAGTTTTCGAACTGTTCTTGTAACACCCTTATATTCTATACATATATTATATATATATCCCTTATACGTAAAATACATATACAAAATACAAGAGAATTACAGTAATTAACTGTAGGAATCCTCATATTTATTGCCAAAAATGATTATAATTAAAAAGATATAAATATAATAAGCTTTTAAATATATGTATGTAGTAATTAAATGAATATAATTAAAATATAACTTAATTAATTATATAAAATTATGTAGAAAAATTTTGCTTAAATTTTGTTTGTAATTTCAATAAATCTCAAAATAAAAATAACTCAATCTGCGTAAAATACATTCCCAAAATCATAATTTTCTCAAATCCACCATTTCTCCAATACATATCCAAACATTTTACAAACATAAATAATGTAAAACTATATATATTTACAAAACATCATAAACTGCATAATTTAAACATATTTAGAAAAGGTTTATAATGTACATATTTAAAAAAAATTAGAAAACTAATATATACATGTAATGCAGAGTAGTACTAGCAATATGGGTCTCATGGCAAGTGACTCACATATCAATAACAACCTCAATCCTATATCTGCTCAGATCTGTTAAAGTTTTATTTCTCTACCTTGTCAATTGTACGATACAATTTAATCGCGCTAAGCTAAAAGCTTAGTGGTATATACTTTGATAACATAAAATATTTAAAACATATATCCCTTTATTTATATAAAATGCATTCATCTCTAAATGAAAACACAATGCTCAAATCACAGTTTATAGTCTCATAAATCATATAAACATATCACATTAGCACACATTGGGCCCGGCAATCACTACACAATATTTAGGTTTCAGAAAGATTGATTTAGCCTGTCACAATCCAAAGGTCCGACATTAAAGACTAAGTGTCATATGATACTGGTGTATCACTCTCATCCGAAGGTCGTCTCCTCAATACTGAAGTGTCTGACACCAATATGCCTCGTCCAAAGGTGTAATAATAACAATGATATCAATGTATCTCACACAAAGCCGTATAAAATGTCATCACGTATCATTAGCATACCAACTCGACAGTACTAAACTCAATATTATGAAATAAGTAATTGTGCAGGGCAACTAATCACATTATGTCATATCCCATTTTCATATGCTCATCTCATTTCATTAATTTTCGTATTTCTCATTACCATTATATAACATTTCCAATAATCTAATCCACATTGAACATAATTTCCATCATCATAATCAAATTATGTCTTATTTCTATAATACTAATATACTTTATAAAATATTATAATTCACCATAAAATAATAGTTTTTATGTTCAAACCAATGCACAAATCACTTTGTCACTGATAATGCATAAATTCCATAGTTAACCACATTAAAAATAAAATAACAATTTTCAAAAAGGCTCAATATGCCAAAATATAAACACTTTAAGTAAATGTTATCAAAGTATGTACATACCTTATTTAGCTTCAAAATCTAACCACAAGCACTTTCCGAGCCTTAATTTCAAAAAGCCCTAAACTTTGCTTTTTGCTTCAATTATACCAATCCACTTCTAAATAAAATAAAGGTCTAATCCTTCAATGAAAATCATTCTCATACCCAATTTATACGAAACAACCATTAATTATTCTAAATTTAACCAAAATCCAATAAAACCTTAACTTTACTAAGCTCCCATATTCCAAACTTCTTCAAACAAGCTTACTTTCATAATCTAACCACTAAATCAACATATACTAATCATAATAACTTTATAACTATCTACTTTAACAATTAAAACCATTTCTATCATTAACTCGAATATCACATATTCTAAAACTTAAGAAAACTAAGCTTAAATATTGCTTAATCTTCAAAACCAACTTAGAACCTTTAGATTTCTAGTGAAATTTGTGTATTTGATGAGAAAAATCTCTCCCTTTCTCTATCTATATTCAGCCACGGTGATAGGAAGAAGAATAAGATGTCATTTTTGATAAATTTCCATCTTTATCCCCCTTTATACTTAATAATTAATCAAAGAATTATGCATTATATATTTATCTTTAATTCCCATCCATAAATATTTTTTTCTTACTTTTGACATTTATTTATTTATTTTTACTTTTCTAACTTAAATATATATATGTGTGTATACATTATATATATCTTATGTATACATGATGTATCTAGTATATATATTATGCATATCATAGATATACATAATGCATCTCCCTTCCAACACCTTAAGTTATTCCCTCATTTTAATTATTTTTATATATATTAAAATTATGGATATTACAATTCTGTTCACGATCTTTGGATTATTATGTACTATACTATCATCAGAATATTATAGCAGTTTACTCAGTCTGATTTTTTTTAAAATATATATTAAAAATATTATATGTGAAGATGAAATAATAAAGCATAATAATTGAAATAATAATAATGATAATGATAAAAAATAATATGATTAAAAAAGGGAAGAAAAAGAAAAGAAAATAAAAAGAAAGAAAGAAGAAAAAAATCTGGTATATCATGCATGTGATAAAAGAGTGGAATAACAAGTTGTTTATCATTAGGCTAGTAGCATATACCTGTTTATTTACTCTTTCTAATAATATTTAAGGAACAAGTTGCATTTAATGTTTATAAAAGTCAAAACAATTAGATATAGCATTAATGACGAGAGAGAGGAAGTAATTATAAGAGAAAGAAAGTGAGAGGGAGAGAGAGCATATTGATTTTTGCTCTAATCTATCGCCCTCTGACCACCTCCAATCGACACTCGCTAGCCAAGGAGTATTGCCATTGTCCAACGAACTCTGTGCCACTAGAATCGCCGTGAACAACCACAGGATGGCGTCACACTCGCTAGAAGAAGATCATGCCACCTAGGGGCTTTCGACGATAATTTCGGCTATTTTGACCTCCTTTTTTTTTAATAATTCTAGTATGGTTGAGACCCTCTCTTTACGAGCTTCAATTTGACACATCATTTGCAATTTTAGGATTAATTTTTAATTTGGCCGACATCCAACGACTCTAGAAATTTCCAGCGAAGCAAATAATTTTTTGGCAACTCAATAAATTTAAGTTATTTTAAAGATAAAAGGTTAAATTGAATTAGATTATAATTTTATTAAGATTATGATCTAAAGATTATAATTTTATTTAATCTTTAGATTTTAACTAAAGTATAATTTTAATTGATTATTTAAAATTCTAATTATTTACTTTGCAAATTGATTTAAGTTAATCAATTAAAAATTTGTGATTGAATTATAATTATTATTTATCAATTCATAAAATTAATTAATTATATTTAGATATATACATATGTATGAAATTGGTTAACTAATTTGAAATACATAAATTAGTAATTGATTGATCAAGTTTTACTTAATATTACTATTAAATTATTATTAATATAGTGATTATTATTATTATTATTATTATTATTATTATTATTATTATTATTTGCAATTTTAGAATTAATTTTTAATTTAGCCAGAATTCGACGACTCTAGAAATTTTCGGCAATAGATTAATTTTAAGTTATTTTAAAGATAATAGGTTAAATTGATTTAGATTATAATTTTATTAAAGATTATGATCTAAAGATTATAATTTTATTTAATCTTTAGATTTTAATTAAGGATTATAATTTTAATTTATTATTAAAAATTATAATTATTTACTTTTCAAATTGATTTAAGTTAATCAATTACAATTTTGTGATTGAATTATAATTATTATTTATCAATTCATAAAGTCAATTAGTTACATTTAGATATATATATATATATATATGTATGTGTATGTATGTATGTATGTATGAAATTAGTTAACTAATTTGAAAAAAATAAATTAGCAATTGATTGATCAAGTTATACTTAATATTACTATTAAATTATTATTACACAAATTATATAGTATTTAGATTTAATTAAGGGATATTTAAAAAAAATTCCTTTTTAAAGATTTTATATATTAAGTCATTATTTATTTAAAATATTAAGTGTTAAAAAAAGTATAAGTGCCTTATGAACAACGAAAATAAAAATGATAAAGATATTGAACCATAAGTGACAATAATGGGCTAAAATATAAACCAATATGTATGTATGTAAATGTAAAATAACATATCAATACATAACCTAAACCAAACTAAATGAGGACATACACTACAAAAATATTTGGCATTTGCGACGGATATCTGCGACGGACTTGTTTCCGTCGCAAATTTGCTACGGATCTGCGACGGATTTGCGACGGAAGGACAAGTTAGAGGAATTTTGAGAAATTGGTCGCAAATCGGTTGCAAATCCGTAGTAAATCTGCGACGAAAAAATTCCGTCGCAAATAATCGTCGCAAAAGTTGGCGCGGATACTTGGCGGGAGAGAGACCCGCGTATATTTTTCGCAAAAATTTTTTCCGTCGCAGATTGGTTGTAGAAAATTTTTTTCGTCGCAAATTTACTACGGATTTGCAACCGATTTGCGACGGCTTCCTCAAAATTCCTTCACTGTGTTTATCCGTCGCAAAACCGTTGCAAATCAGTCCCAAATTTGCAACGAAAATTTTTCGTCGCAGATTTCCATTGCAAATGTCGAATATTTATATTTTTTTAAATCTCATGATATATTTATTTATACAAGAACAATAATCAATACAATATTTTTATTTTTATTTTCAATATAATTACTATGTTATACTTTACAAAAAATATAAATCTAAATTAATTCAATAATAAATAAAATAAAAAAAGTGTTGGATGGTAATTATTATTTAAATTAAAACACATGTGATTATATTACATGATTTTGGATAAAACAAGTTGTCTTTTTATTTATTTTTTGGAATTTTTATATTCCTTAACAAAACCAAATTTAGATGTAATTTGTTCATATTAGTAATTTTCTTTTTTAGGCGTGATATAATTTTTGGTTGGATATTATATGGCTTTTCTTGGAGGTGCAAGGAGCACTCAATGGTTGAAGATACTATTTCAAATATATTACCTTTACGGCTTTCCAAATAAAGAGCATGTTTGGTTTAGATTTTGTCTACCATTCGACAACTACATTTTTTTCAATAATATTTTATCCGTCTAAAATTAAAAAAAATATTATTTAAAAATTAAAAATTAAAAATTAATTATTTTAATTAAAAATATAAATTTATATATATTTCTTATTATATATTTAATATATTTATTAAATATATTTAATGAACAATATTCAATATTAATATAATAGAAATTTAGTAATATATTAGTTAATTTATTAAAGTTTGTCTCAACAAAAAAATAAAATAAAATAAATTTGTGAAGTATTTTGTTAAAAAAATTGAATATTATAACTTAATGTCTAATAAAGCATAACGTCACCGTTTAGAACAAAGCTAAAAAGAGGCAGTGCTCACAAATACACAAGCTTTCGTTAGGCTCAACACTTTCGAGCGTGCTATCCCAATGTTGACGGCGCTGCGATTTCAGTGTCTCCCTTTCCGCCCACCACCGCCGTCTCTCTAACACCGATTATGGAATTTAGGGTTCTCAGGCTCTGGCCACGCTTTCTCTTCATTAACTTTCGAATCAAGCGCCAACAATAGCAAAGGGTTACTGGACCTAACCGAGGTTGAGAAGGTTCTCACCGATGTGAAAGCGGACGATGTGAAAGTGATACCGGTTAAGAAACACGTCGATTGGGCAGATTATATGGTTATCGCCACTGGTAGGTCTACATGGCATGTCAAGAACAAAAGAAAGGAAGTAGGTGTTATAGTTTCCCAGAGAAATCGGTCTGCTGGCACAAATGATAGTAGGTTTTCTTTCCTTTCTTCTTTTATGCTCTTGACTTTACTATTTCTTAAAGTTTCTGAATATTGATTGAGTCACTTAAATGTTAATTTGGGTTTTAGATATTTCTGGAGTCATGATATGTGTTGTAGTATATATAACATTTGGTTTCATCTTCTTCTTCTGCTACTCGACTGTTAGATGCCTTTTGTTTCTTTGAATGTCATATAGGAATAGCTAAAATGAAAAAAGTGGTCATCGGTTAACTAATTGTTTACTCTATATGCTGTAATGTAAAATAAATGTTGAAATTCTTCTTCCTGTGAGTTTCCTACAAAATTTGTTCATTATTAGTTTGAAGCTAGAAGCTCTAGTGCTATAATCTAACCATTCAGGCATCATTCTGCTCTATTTTGCAGTAAATATGGAGATACAAGAACAAAGAGTGAAAAACACTGCTGCTATTACAGATCTGAAGCCCCCACCAGCTGAAAAATTGGTGGTTGAGAGGTTGCAGGGGAATTCTGGATCTGTAAAGAGAATGAAGTCATCAATCACTGCTATTTCATATACTGTTGCTTCTCTGCAAACAGCAACAAATAGTTTTAGTCAAGAGTTTATGATTGGTGAAGGTTCTCTTGGTCGTGTTTACAGAGGAGATTTTCCTAATGTAAAGGTAATTTTCTTGGTAATTCCATATAAAATCATGTGTTCTTGTGGTTCATGTTGTTCTTCTGTGTGTCTCTTACTTTGGGGCATAATGGCTATTAGTGTTTTATATGTTCTGGGAGATTCTACCCTATGGTGCAGACTATTGTAAAAATTATGTTTTGTCCCTGAATATTTTTCTCAACTGTAATTTGAGCATGATGTTCTTCTATGTATTTATTGTTCTAAAGTGTTAATCACTTTTTCCTAAGTTAAAGTGCAGAGACAAGTACGTTAAATGTTTGTTATGAGGTTATGTTATACTGCTTCTTTTACCAATGTTGGACTACAAGCCTCCCTTTCCATTTCTCTCACCAATTTGGATAATGCACTGGACATACACAGTAAAGAGGGGATTACTATCATTTAACTCACTTCAGTTCTTTTCTTGTGAACTATGCATGTCGTAATGAAGCCTTTTTGAAGTGTGTGTCTTTATTTATTTGTTTGGATATTTTTGAGTTGTGTCCCAATATGAATTAATCAATTTATATGCTATTGATGTAGACAATGGCTATTAAGAAGATCGACAATGCAGCACTTTCATTGCAGGAGGAAGATAACTTTCTCGAAGCTGTTTCAAATATGTCTCGTTTGAGGCACCCTAATATTGTTTCCCTGTTAGGATACTGTGCAGAGCATGGGCAGCGTCTTTTGGTTTATGAATATATTGGAAGTGGAAGTCTGCATGATATGTTACATTTTGTTGAAGATGGCAGTAAGACACTATCTTGGAATGAAATTATTTTGCATAATGGCAGTAAGACCTATTTCCGAGTCTCTGAAACTTTTTAATGAAATGAGACGAGGCATGATTGAAGAAGGCAAGGCAACACTCAGAATGAAGCAAGATATGCAGAGTGATAATTATAAAATGTATGACCTCATTGCTTATAGAATCAAGGCAAGTGTTATCAGATAAATATAATTTATTGTTCAACTTGTTCAGTTTTTGCATGTATTTAATGGTTTTGCTTTCATTGTCCAGTTTACTCCTCATCCACATTCAGGAGACAAGTGGTGTATCTATCCAAGTTATGATTATGCACATTGCATCATGGATTCACTTGAGAATATCACTCACTTGGTACATCATATTTGTCCTTTATGGTTTCTACATATGCTATTCTAATTTTGTAGTTGTTCTTTAAGTTTTTCTATATTTATTTCCTGTGTACTGTTTAGGCAACTGAGATCTGTTTCCAGAGATGGTGTGAGGAACAAACTTTATGGTTTAGTTAAGATTTACACAAAATTTCTAGATAATTATTATCTCAATAACAAGATGTTATAACTGTGATTAATATGATAAGGCTTCTAATTTCAATTCTAAGTTAAGGTTTCATGTATGAGTTCCAAAGTAGGCAGTTGGTTGATTTCTGTATATATATGCTTTTGCTATTATTTTGGGTTCTGTTTTATGACATTAGCTGGTTTAAGACAACGGGGTGTAACATCAACTGCAATCAATGCTTTTATCTGAGGGATTGGAATCACTAGAAGGTGTTAATGTGATTTTGCAATTAGTTAGGCTTAAGAAATATGCCTGACTCATTCTATTTTACTTATTTTGGATGATAAAACTAGTTTCTATTCTGTTCCATTTTCATATATATATTTCCTGTGTATTGTGCTGCAGTGATGGTAGTTTGATACACTTGGATCGCCTTGAGTATCACATAAGAGAGGAATTGAACAAAACGGCAGCTCGGACAATGGTTGTCCTTCATCCTCTGAAGGTGTGCATCTTATCTCTCTTTCTTTGTGTATTTTTTGAATGATTGAGACTCTCATTTTCAGTCCAATTTTTCTTTTTTTCTTAGGTGGTCATTACAAACCTAGAGCCTGGTTCAATTATGAATCTAGAGGCAAAGAAATGGCCCGATGCTCAAACAGAAGATGCTTCTGCTTTTTACGAGGTGAAAATCTTAAAGAACATGGTTGACATGTTAACTTTTTTTTTTGGGGGTTGGGATAATATATGACTTTAAGTGAACATATTATGTATAGAGTTTGCACAAGAGAGAGGAAGATTCATAGCAGTAGCTCATGTGGGGAAAACTGCACATTCAAAGTGCATGCCTATGTTATGAAGTACTATGAAAACTTTATTCTTGAAAATGGGAGCCGAACATTTATGCAATGCTAATTTTACCATATATATCTAACTTATATTAGTGCTTTCAGAAGTGCAGCAATCTAGAAGCAGTATTTGGATAGAGTGGTATAAGGAAAGTATGTCTTGGAGGCCTCCACTCTTAACCTCAAGTATGTCTTGCAGACTCAACCAGAATTCAGGCCTCTAATGTCTGAAGTTGTTTAGGATCTGAAAGACGTGATAAGGAGAGAACGCCCCAGCACTATAATTTAATATTGAAGATCTATATTGTTATTTTCAAGATAGATTATTTATAGTAGTGTTCTTAACACTTGTATAGTTAAATTGTAAAATATTTTATTCTATTGAAGATTAATAAAAGAATTATTTTTATCAATGTAATTAGTGTTTTTTTAGATTGTGTTTAATTGTTCCAAATGTATTTATAAAGTTCTCATAAAATTAATTGATAATATAAATAGTTCCAATAAAAATTAATATTAAATTACTACGGATTTGCTATGAATCTGCGACGGATATTTGAAATCTATGACGGAATCTACGACAGATACTGCGACGACAATCTGCGACAGAATCTGTGACGGCAATCTGCGATGGAATCTGCAACGAATTTGCGACGAAAATCTGTGACGGAATCTGCGACGGCTGCCCTTTACCCGCGAAAATTTAAGCGCGAGATTTGCAACCGCCGAGTGGTTGCAAATCCGTCGCAATCTGCGATGGCCTATCGCAAATTGAAAATTGCGACGCCTTTTTTATTAACGGATCGCAGATCGGTCGCAGATCGGTCGCAAAACTTGATTTGCGACGGATCTGCGACGGATTCTGTCCGTCGCAGATAGCGTGTTTTTTTGTAGTGATAAAAAATAATATAAATATGCCCTGAAATGTGCATCAATGAATAAAAAGAGTTAAATAACCTTGAATGACAAATAATAAGCTAAGAAAGAACCTTAGAGTATAATACATGTGTAAATGTGAAATTAGGTCAAGAGTTTTCATAGAACTAATTTGATATTATCAAAGACCAAGAGTAATCAAAATTTTAAGTTTAAAGTGAGTTATAATATTCATCTCTTCCTTTGTTACTTTGAAATTTTTGATAAATTATGAACCCTTTGATATCTTTATTAATTGTATTCTTGTATTTGTGAATTGTAAAACTTAATGTGGTCTCTTGGCCTATTTGATTATACCAAACCATTTATTTAGTCAATATGATAGAATTTCAATTTAATGGGGGCTATACCATCAGGCTATGTACAAATAGAAACTTGTGATTGAAGGGTAAAAACTATTGTCCTTATGTGTATATATGATGTGTGATAGCACTATAATGTACATAGCGATATGTTTTCATCAGTGCTATATATTTATCTATCATATTGTTTGTTTTGCTTTTGTGATATTGGTATGATTATTGTAGACCTTTCTTGTGGATTGAATTTTATTATATTTTTGTTATGCTGTCATCTTATGTTATTTTTTATTCTTGAATCTTGAGATATTTTTATTATGCATTCTATCCTTTTGGCACCATAATTCCATTGAATTGACGACTCACCCAATTATTTGTGGTTTCAAGAAAAGAATACCAATGTCTATTAGCTTCTTGATTTATTTCTTTCAGCAAGAAGCAGTGAATAATGTAATTAATTAATATTTATTAATTATAATAAATATGTTAAGTTGTATGTATTTTAGATGTTTTATAGAACTGTTATGAATGATTTAGTTGAATATGAAAGTAAACTATATATGTTCAATATATGACATTAAAATAAATGTAAAAGTACATATTGTAATATTAGAGGACAATTAATCAAGATAACTTGTATGTGTGAATACATTAATTTAGTTATAGTTTCATGCAGTATCTGATGACTTTATTTAGACCCTAAAACCATCACATTTTCCAAAACCGAGACGTGATAATCGCCATCCTATTTTAAATATTTTTACTATAACCTAAGCGTTATGTTTAAATATCTAATAGTAACCAAATCTCCTAGCTTAAGAATTTGATAAAAATATACTGATATTTTATATTAAAGTACTGCAATTAAGCATATATGCATTTCTCCGACCAAGAATTTAATATTATAATGATATCTAATATTTAAATAAAAAGGTACAAAAACTGATAAAGTATTACATAAGAGGCATTGGTAGAATTAGTAGAAATCGGTCCTAGGCCGTGGCAACACATTTTACTATTATGATTACTTACACAATAAAATTTAAATAAATAGACTTGAAAGTCAATGGTATGGAAATAAGTTCGAATTTCTGTAAGTAATTTACAAAAAAGGCTAAATGTTAAACTGTAAGTTATAAGCAATGCAAATGCTAGTTATTATGCTATGAATAAAGTGATTATAAATCTGTCATGGATATGTATGTTTGTATGTTATGAATGTGTTTTGTGGAATTAAGGTATGTATGATATGCTATTATGTTGAACAGAATCTTAAACAATTCATAAGATATAATAAGGCACTTAGCCAAATACTAAGACACTCACTAAGTATGCAGCTCACCCCTCGCTCCATTTTTTTTTCAATGTTGTTGCAGGATGATGTAGCAAGCTTCTGTGGTACCAACACTGCCAATGCAAGTTAACTGCCAAATAAGAGTTATGTAAATGAGCATAAAAATTGAAGCATGTAATATTATAAAAGTATTATATAGTATAAAAAATATCACTGAACTATAGAGTAGAAGTAGAAAGAAATTATGTAAATAGATCAAGGCAAGCATGGTTCAAAGCGGTTTTGGCACAATAAAATGACCTGAATCCCAAGATGCCTCTCTCTCTCTCTCTCTCTCTCTCTCTCTCTCTCTCTCTCTCTCTCTCTCTCTCTCTCAATTTGAGGGTGGGATGTGACGTATAATTATTATTAATATCAAATATAATATCATAATTATATTTAAATTCTTCAAATAAATCAAATAATATTCTTCATAATAATTAATTATAATGGTTTAATAACTTGTTAGTAATTTATAATATTTATTTGTTAGCTTCTAGTAATAATTCCAGATTAAAAAGTTGATAAAGTAACTATTCTATGTGCAATAATTATTGTTAATTATGATTTAACTTTAATGAGAGAATTATTATAAAAATAATAAATTTATTATCTCAAAATTTTATTAAAATTTTTAAAAATATAGCAATTTATTAATATACAACAATTTTATGTATTATATATGATATTGATATGTATCTGTTACTCCAAATGAATATATATTAATATATAATCATTTAATGTGCCTCCAAATTATGTCTTGTTTATTACAGGAATACAATTTATTCTCTGGCATGACCCGTGGCAAATCAAGACTTAAAGAATTAAAATATATAAGATATTATTATTATTAACCATTAAGTTTCTCACTGCTCATTTTATTTAAATATAACACGTTTATAATTGGCGGTTGGCTAAACTTACTTTCATCCATGTTTAATCATAAGTTCTTTTTGTATCATTTTCAAAAAAAAAAAAAATCTTTTTGTATACAATATGTAATGCATATAATGTTTAAATATTCATGTTTAAATATTAATAAGGTTACAGTTGCACCATAATTTCCTCTTAATATATATATATGTGTGCGCGCATATAAATACATGCATTCTCTTTTAATCCTTACTTTCATTACAAATTTTTATCAACTTGACTATCTATCCAGTTGAATTTTGATGCACTTGAAAATTTTAATTTTAAATAATATTATTTTCATTTATAATTTTAAAGAAATGTCTACAAAAATAAAATATTAAATTATTATGCAAGCTATCATATAAATATGAAAACAAATCTTCTAATTAATATAACAGTAATACGTTTTAAAATATATTATTCAGCAATACATCTTAAATCTACTAAACTCTATTTTGATACTTGTCTTCATCTTTTTATTGCTTGACAAATGAACATCTTTATGTAGAGCAGTTTCTTCATAATTAGCAAGTGCAGCTTCTTTTCATTTTTTGTCCAATGGTTTGGAACCATTTCCATCTTTATTATTTGACAAATGGAAAAAGGCTCTTGTAATAACTATAAAAAAACAAATGTCAACAAATTATATACACAAATTCACATAATATAATAATATGAGATATAATATATTATACCTTTTCATTCTTGTCAAATTGATTGTCTAATTCAACACAATTTGCATATTGATCCTGATAATTTTATTATAATATTAAAATTTGGCACATCATATATAACAAAATAATTGTTTATATTAAAATTAAACATACCAACCTTAAATGTATTGGAGTTGTTTAAATAAGCTTCAATCAATTTATCATCATCGCTAATTTTGACAGCAGTATAAGTGCTGAAATTTTCTTTGAGATTGTAAGATGTTATTTTGATTTTAAAAAGGATTTTTCTATCCACCAAAGCATTAAGTTTATCTGGAAAGCAATCATCTTCTCCATCCTTTCAAATTCATTATCCATATAAATTCAAATAAATATTTCATTTAGAATTGGGAACAATCCAAACAATACTATGCAAAATGATTAAAAATTATAAATTTTACCTCCGCCAATTTTTCCCTTATTTCAAAATCAGACTTTTGTAATATTTGAATAGTTTCACGATCAAAAAGTACAAAAGAGGCACTTCATGTATCACCTATGACTCGCACTTGCAATTTATACCAAAACATACAAGATTATGAAAATATATGCTAGAAATAAGTAAGATTATAGTTTTGTATACATGATAATAGAAGTTTAAACAACAGCTTGATACAAAAATAATACCTTGGAACAACAAACTTTACATACTCACAGCACATGTCATACAAATATTTACTTCCATCAATCTTGTTGGGTTTCCACTCAAGTAATGGAATCCACAATCTTTTAATTAAAAAAAGAAAAGAAAAGTGAACAAGTTGTCCACCAATTGGACAGCTTGCTCCACCGCAATTACATTTGCAATTGCAAATTGCATATTGCAATTGCAACACGCAAATAACGGAGTGGGAATGTCTATAAATAGGTCTTCCCACTCAATGCAATATATATTAAATTTTGAGAAGAAAAAAAATTGAGAATTTTTAAGGAGTAAAATATATATGAGATACTATTTTTTAGTGATAAAATAGTGAGATTTTATTTTGAGAGTATTTTTTTAAAACACTTATTACTATTTTTGTTTATCTCATTTATGTGTATTCTCTCTAAAATTTGTATAACTTTTTGATTATTAGTGAATTTATTTCTCTCCTTCGCTCGTGGACGTAGGCTAACACTGAATAACGTAAATTTGTGTGTTCCTATTTATTTTCTCTATTTTTTTATTTGTCATATTTTTGCCTAAATAAATATTTTGCTTCCACATTCAAACCCAACAAGTGGTATCAGAGCTTTGCTAATATTTATTTGAGGTTAATTATGGCGATAACAAAATTTGATATTGAGAAATTTGAGCATAATATAAGTTTTGCTATGTGGTAAGTCAAAATGAAAGCAATATTGACACAAAATGGTTTGCATAAAGCGCAATTGGATAAGGATTAGATGTCTGCTATGATGGATGAAAATAAAAAGGTCGAAATTGATGAAAAAGGCTCTATCAGCAATTCAATTATGCTTGTCCAATGCAGTCTTGAAGTCCTTGATCAAAAGACAACTAAAGATTTATGGGACAAGTTATAATCTTTGCATATCACAAAGACCCTCACTACCAAATTGAATGCCAAACATCATTTGTATACCCTTTTTATGGTGGAGTATACATCAATTAAGTCTCATATTGATGAATTCTCTTTTATTCGTTTGGACCCGGCAAATATGGAGCTTAAGTATGAAGATAAAGATTTGGCTCTTATGTTGCTTCGTTCGTTACCTCCATCATATAAAAATTTTAGAGAGATATTGATTCACAGTAATAAGTCTCTAAAGTTGGAGGAGGTGAAAGTATATTTGTATTCTAAAGAACTCTTAGATAAAGAACTCTCCAGTGGCCATTATAATGATTCAAAAATTTTGGTGGTTAGAAAAAGATCTTCTCAGTAAAAGAATAGTCATCTGACCTGTAATTAGTGTAAGAAGAAATGACACATTAAAGCAGAATATTTTAAGCTTCAAAATAAAGAAAAGAAACTGAAAAAGAAAATTGTCGAAGCCAGTATTGTTCAGGAGGACAGTGATGTGTATGTCGTGACTGAAAATGATGTCAAATCCAAACAAGGATGAATTTTAGATTCTGCTTGCTCATTTCATATATGTATCCATAAAGATTGGTTTTCCTCTTATGAACCTGTATGCAGAGGAGTTGTGTTCATGGGCAATAACCATCCTTGTAAATTATCGGTATTGGTACTGTCAAAATTAGTATGCATGATGGTATGATTCGAATATTGACTAATATTCGATATGTTCATGATTTGAAGAAGAATGTCATCTCTTTATCTGCTTTGGATAATCTTGGCTGTACATTTTCTGGTGGAGGTAGAGTTTTAAAGGTGTCATCTCTTTATCTGCTTTGGATAATCTTGGCTATACATTTTCTGGTGGAGGTAGAGTTTTAAAGGTTCTGAAAGGTGCTCTTGTTATAATAAAATCTAACCAAATTGATAGATTGTATGTGTTGCAAGAATATACTATTATGGGCTTAGCTACAGTCTCTTCTCCTATGTCAAATTCAAATGTAACCAATATGTGGCATGTGAGGCTTAGACAAAAAAGTGGGAAGTGCTTGGTACTGTTGAAAGAGTCTAAACATTGCATGAACTTAATTGGCATAGGTAATTGTTGATTTTGTCCTAACGGACTATTTGGAGAAAGTGGAGAGAAATCCTCTAATTTAATACAATAAATTCAAGTTAAGCTCGAGTTATAAGATTACTAGTATGGAAGTCTCATCGACTTGAGTGTGAGGTGGATATTTGTTGGGGTCCCACTCAAGTGATGAGGCCTATAACATTTTAATTAAAAAAAAAAGAAAAGTGAGCAAGCTGTCCACCAATTGGATAGCTTGCTCCATCGCAATTATATTTGCAATTTGCAATTGCAACATGCAAATAACATGGTGGGAAGGTCTATAAAAAAGCCTTCCCACTCAATGCAATATATATATAATTTTGAGAAGAAAAAAATAGAGAATTTTTAAGGAGTAAAATATATATGAGATAATATTTTTTAAGTGATAAAATAGTGAGATTTTATTTTTAAGGTTTTTTTAAATACTTATTACCATTTTTATTTATCTCATTTGTGTGTATTCTCTCTAAAATTTGTACCACTTTTTGATTATTAGTGAATTTATTTTTCTCATTCGCCCGTGGACGTAGGCTAATGCTGAATCACGTAAATTTGTATGTTTCTATTTATTTATTTGTCATATTTTTTGCTAAATAAATATTTTACTTCTGCTTTCAAACCCAACAAATCTTAACTTTCTTCCTGCACCTCTTGCAAGAATTGTAAAACCAATTAATTCAATTTCTATGCAAAGAATGGTAGCCAACACAACACAGGTACACTCCTGCATGAACATTTATTTAAAGTACGTTAGCATTTTTTTTATACAAGCAGAAGGCAAGAGCTTTAGTGGTGTTTGATGACTAATCTATTGAGACCAGCCCCAATAATGTCTTGATCCAACAGAGGCCTAAACTCCAGTGGTGCAATTTGAAGAAAATTAACGCCTGAAGATAAATTCTCCGCATGGGATGCTAGCCAATTTGTTGTCCCATTAGTTTCTCTATATATATGATTAATCTTTACGATCCAATCCATCTTTAATATCTATTTTATGCTAATCACCGGTGAGGCATTGCTGGAATTTTGCACTTGATCTTGCGTAATCATGTTGACAACACACTTGCTATCCACTTACAGCAAAACAATTTTGATTCCCAGTTGCCAAGCTAGACTTAAGCCTTGATATACACCCCAGGCAGGGTTCGGCTCTTGTGATGGTGCATGATCCTATATTCATAGCAAAGCCACCAATCCATCTACCAAAGTGGTCTCTAATTAATCCCCCAACAAATGCAGAGTTTGATGATCCTTTAACAACTCCGTATGTGTTAAGTATGTGCCATCCAATTGGAAGAGGATTCCAACAAATAAACATTTGTATCTTCTCTTGGGTGTCTCCTGCAATTACTGAGCTTTGAGTAGCCAGGTGAAATTGGTTCACTAAGTTTCAAATTCTACTTATCAAACATGTCACCGTGTCTTGTTTGTCTTCAAAAATTAGTTCATTGCGTGCCTTCCATAAGCACTAGCATACCACTGAGAAGAGACAGCTCCACTATGTTCCTTCACCTGTAGCAGAGGTCAGATTTCAAATTATTAATAATCCATTGATTAAGCAGCAAGGAAAAGAATTGACTACAAGGATTAGAGTTTGCTAGATTGATCCAAACACTGTTAGCCCATATACAATTTCTAAGAACATGGAGTTCATTTTCCATTGGAAAACCACATCGGGGGTAGCTTCCATCCTGAGTGAGATGCCTTCTTACTGTTTCTTTGTTAGTTAAGAGTTTTTCTTTAAACACAAGCCAAAGAAACATGTTAATCCTTTGGGGACCTTTGTGTCCCTATAATTTCTTCCAGTCTGAATCAGTATCTCTCCACTCCTGCTCAAATAAGGAAATGTAGGCAGATTTAACCGAAAACTTCCCAGTAGATGAATATCTCCAGAAGCATTCATCTTTAGCGCTATTATTCCCTATTATTCCCTGGAGGGAAGAAGGAAGCAATTTGCATGATGATGTGATTTGGAAGCCAATGAGCAAAATCCTTTCATTTCCATCCAAATTGAGGAGGAACATACTCAATAACCTTTTTATTCAAATGGTCTTCTGGGATAGGGGTTAATGTATGGTCAACGAGAAGACCCTCCTTATCCAACCACTTATGAGTCCAAAATTTGACAGAATCTCTTGTATTTATGGCCCAACTGATACCCTTTAGAGTTTTCTTTCAGCATCTACCCATAGCTTTCCAAAGTGGGGAGCCATATTTAGTCTGAAGTTCATCTGGAATCTCTTCTTGCCTGTACCCATATTTGGCTCTGAGAACTCTTACCCAAAGTTGTCTTTTCCTAAAATAAGCTGTCAATTCAACTTCATTATAAATGTTGTATTCATTCGACGGATACCCTTAAATCCAAGTCCTCCCCTGCCTTTTGGAGTACATACTTCCTTCCAATTCACAAGACTGATCGTCTTTCCATCATTCTCTCTCCTCCAAATGAATTTTTGACAGATTTGTTCTATATCCAAGCTTTTACTAACCGGTAACAGTGCCATTTGCATGGTGTATAACGGAATAGTATTTAGCACATGCTTTGATAACGTCACCCTTCCTACTAATGAGAGATTAGAAATCTTCCAATCATTCAATCTTTTATTTACTTTCTCCACAATTCCCATATATGTCTGCTTGTTAATCCGCTGGTGGATCAGGGGCACCCCAAGATAGGAACCTAAGTCTTCAGTTGGCAAGATGGCTAGCTCTCTAGCCAAGTTTCCTCTAAGATCAGGATTAAAATTCCTAGAAAAGAATACTTTGGACTCGGCTAGGTTAACTGTTTGCCCAAAGCTCTCACAAAACTTGTCAAGGATCTCTTTAACAATTTTGACCTGGTGCATGGATGCTTCACAAAAGAGAAGTACATCATCAGCAAAAAAGAGATGCGAAATAGGCAGCCCATCTCTCCCCAAAGTGATTGACTTCCATCTTCCTTCCTCCACGTTTTATAGAATGGAGTGAGCCAGTCTTTCCATGCATAAAACAAAAATATATGGAGATAATGGGTCCCCTTCTCGCATTCCTCTGGAAGCCTTAAAAAAGTTTATTAATCCTCCATTCCAGATATTATGCATGTTATTAGTCTTCAAACACCGCATAATAAAATCAATCATTTTGTGAGGAATTCCGAACTTGGTTAGCGTGTTTTGAATGAACTCCCAATTAAGCGTATAATAAGCATTTTCCAAATCCAGCTTTAAGATCATAAATTCTTTTTTTTCCTTTCATACGCCGCATAGAGTGAATGGCTTCCTGAGTGATCACAATGTTATCCATAATATGTCTACATGGCACAAAACTAGTATGATTAGGAATAATAAGTATAGGTAAGAGAGGTTTTAGTCTATTAGTTATAACTTGTGTTTCAATCTTCACAATCACGTTGCATAGACTTGTGGGTCAAAAGTGTGAGATGAATCTGGAGCTTGAGTCTTGGGGGTCAGCACAATATTAACTTAATTGATTGATTCTAGCACTATAGTATCGTTGAACTTAGAGGAGATAAAACTGTAAACTGAATCACCCTCTATGCTCTAACACTATTGGTAGAAATTTGCATGAAATCCATCAGGCCCTGGAGCTTTTAGAGGTGCCACTTGGAATAAAGCTTCTTTAATCTCCTCCTCGGACAAGGGATGAGCCAAACCTATAAGAAGATCATTATTAATCAATGGGAAGCAAACATCAGTAACAAATGTAGGTCTTGTATGCTCATTTTCAGTATATAAATTAGTAAAGAAATCAACTGCCATATTTTTAATCATTATTTGGTCCTTTGTCCAATGGCCCTCAAAGTTGCGAATCATCTCAATCCTTTTAGTCCTCTTTCTCTATATGGCCATTTTATGAAAATAGGTTATGTTTCTATCTCCTAATTGGACCCAATCCATTCTAGCTCTTTGCACCCATAAAAGTTCCTCTTGTGCTTCAACTAATTCTAGATCATTTTTTAGATCCATTTTGAGCTTCTGAAGGTTCTTAGAATCATGAATTGCTAGAGCTCTTTGAATGCCATTGATTCTTTGCATGCGTGATTTCTTCCTTTTAAAGATACTACTAAAAATATTATTATTCCAATCTTGAAGTTTGCTAGGTAGCTTAGGTAGAGCCTCTAGAAGTTGTAAATTTCTATCCCATTCAGTTGAAACAAAATTATGAAAATCAGAGTATAAAAGCCACGGGGCTAAGAATCTAAAATTCTGACTTCTATTGGACTGATGACTATAGCCAATAGAGGTGAGAATGGGGCAGTGATCTGACTGGACTCTAGGGAGGTGAATGACTTTAGTATCTTCAAATTTCATGATCCAAGCAATATTATAGATTACTCGGTCTAGTTGCTCTTTAAGCTGACCTCTAACCCACGTGAATTGTTGACCACTAAAACCCAAATCAGTGAGTTGGGCATCATCAAATCATTTCCTAAATGAAGAGCACACTCCACTGCTGTTTTTGGATTCCCCTTTCTTTTCTGCAATATTCAAAATGGCATTAAAATCCCCGAAAGAAGCCAGGGTTCGTTGATGCCTCTAGCCAATCTAGTGAGCTCTTTCCATAAAGATTTTCTACACTGAGGCGTTGGGCTACCGTAAATAATAGTAAAGAGACACATAGTTCCATTAGGGCCAATCACTTTCATGTGAATGAATTGTCTATGCACTTCAAGAATCGAAGGAGATAGATTATTGCTCCAGAGCAACCAAATACTGCCTGTGAAACCCATGGCTTCAAGTCAAAAAGAATTCATAAATTCAGATTTCTTGAAGAATTTATTAGCCTAAAGGCCACTTGTTCTTGGCTCTAATAAGGTGAAGAGTTGAACATTGTTCACCTGCACAAAACTTTTAAAAATGTTAGCAAAACTTTTGAAGGCAGCCCTTTTACAATTCCATGTACAGAATGATAAAACCATAAAATAAAATATTGATAAAATAATAAAAAAGTTGGTCATCATATAGCTTTTTAATTTATAATCTCCAAGTTTTTCTCATCATCGTTCAAGTGGAAAGCTGGTTCTTCAATCCCCACCAACATCAATTATGCCTCTTCTTTCCCAACTTCCTTTTGATTAGTTTCAGGATGGCTAGTAATCTCAGAATTTATGTCAGGTGGTTTCTTCAATTCATTACATTGCATTTGGGTCTACGATGTAGAACATTGAGCGGATTTCTCCAACCCCTGTTGGAGGCAATCTTGTATGGTTATGGTCACATGATTGGTACTGTCTAGGGAGGTCTTATTTGGTACTAATGAAAATATGTTCTTGGCGAATGTTGAGCCCACATTAAACTCAAGATTCTTATTAATATTCCTTTTTTCACTTGTCCATTGGACATTCTCTAGAGGATTCTTCTGACTGTTGTCGTGCATGGGCTTCATGTTTGCGCCTGGCTCAAGGTTCTTGCTATTATCTTTATTTGATCCTTGTATGGCTATCATGACTGAGTTGCTTCTATTATTCTTCCCTTTAGTACCTTTCCTAACCACATGAGGATGGGTCTTTGAAGATGACGCTACATTAGAGGCTTTAAAGATAAGTTTAGATTGAGTATCTATATCTTTTCTTAAAAGGGAAGGATTTTCTTGTTGAGGATTGTCCTCTATTGAATCAGTCAGAATTACAAATTTGGACCCCTCTTTAGTAGTTCCTAAATTAGTGTCTTTATTTCCTTTAGGGAGATTAGCACCAGATTTTTTTGCTTTTCTGGTAGCATGCATCCATGGTCCAAATTGATTGGTGTCCTCATTGCCAATTGTTTCCTTATAAGGATCATTTTCGATTTTCCTCAGGCTTTCTTTCCCCTTTAGCATTTTCTCTTTGTTCTTAGGACATCCAGTATTCAAGTGGCCATACAAACCACATTCAAAATAAATTCTTGGAAAACCTTCATATTCAACAAAGTGAACTTTACCATCAACCACAATCTTAGATGTCAATGGTTTGTTTAGATCAATCTCTACTACCAGTCTAGCAAATTTTCCTCTTGTCATGTGCTCTGTGTTATAATCTATCTTAAACACTTTTCCTATAGAATTTCCTATCTCTCTCAGAATTTTCTTGTGATATAAATGAAGAGGGAGCCCAAGACTTCATATCCAAGCTGTCACTGTTTTCATGGAATCCTCCTTACAATTAAATTTAGGGAACTATGTTTTCATGATGAGGTAGTGCCCTAAGAATAGCCATGGGTCACCCATCAAGATCTTTTCTATGTCTGAAGCATGATGAAATTGTATGAGAAAGTAGTCTCCATTCATATCAATGACATTGAATCCCCTAGTGTTATTCCACATAAGTGAAAGTCTGGATACTAGAGTTTGGTAACCCACGAATCTACCCAAGAGTTTCACAATGAGTGTTTTTTCCCGATGTTTATACAGAACCTCCTTGATTTTCTAGGAGAGTGTTAATTTCGGCACACCTTTGTCATTGGTGACACATAGGTCATCATTCTCAAATAAGATTTCCTCGTATCCTTCAAACGGCGAATACATATTCTCAATTTCCTTCATTAAGGTGTCCTTAAAGGAGAAAGTGGGGGCATTATTTGAGCCATTATTAGCAGCCAACAACCCATCCCATATACGCTTTTTTTTCCTGAATCTGTCATCCATCGCCGTAGGGTGGGCTGAATCTTGGTATTGTGCAATTGTGTCATTCTCGTTCTCTGGAGAGAACATAGTTTGGTTCAGGACTTTTATCAAACAGGTTATGGACAAAGAAAGAGCGAGAATTCTCGCAAGTACATGATAATTTATTAAACATAGGAAATATGATCCTGAGAAAAAGGTAATAAATTTTTTTCATTTTTACCTCACATGATTTGCATATCTCATCAAGGGTTTTCTTTTCAGTAAGTTGTAGGAAATCATTTATCAAATAAGATTATTGACTAGACAATTGATTAAGCCTTTGGGGTGAATTCTCTCCAACATGCAACCTATTCTATTTTTTTTACAATAAAGATTACTCACAAAAATAATTTTTAGCAGAACATCTAAAGGTGTTGGATTCTCTTTACAACAAACAAATTATATAACACACATACATGCTTTGAACATCAACAACTTCAACAAATATCCATTTATAAAGAGTTTTGTGCAATGCATGGTATTTGACAATGATGCAGTTTCTGGATAAAAAGTTAAAACCTCAATATACACACAAAATGAAAAGCAAAAAAGCAAAAAATTAAAAAAAAATAATAACAAATACCTTTCCATATTTTTATCCTAGCAAATGTTGCACAATAGGATTATCAATAATTTCTTTCATGGCAATGATAGTTTGATCAGCAAATTTACCCCATAAGGTGCAACTTCGAGTTTTCTTACTACAAAAACAAAATACACAAGATCAAAATTTTATGTTAAAGACATGTAATATAAATGTTACAATATAGTATTTTAAAATAGAAAATTGTCGAAGAAAACTTAAATATGTTAATTCAATATTCAACCTCTTGCTTTGTTTACCATTATTGTCTATAATTTCATTTCCAAAGGTAGTAAGCTCCCTCATCACATCCAAACAATAAATATTAGTTATTTATATGTTGCACATCTAAAATATTGGTATAGAAATATTAATGATTATAAAATATAAATTAATATATAAAGTTACTAATCATACCTACTAAGTACGAATTATCAATACAACCCCAAATGATTTCGTCAAATGAGATAAAATTGACTTTGCATAAAGCAATTTGAGCTTCATCCAATTCCCTCAAGAAAGTAGAACCAAGAAAATTTATTTTATAAGGATGAGAGGCTGCCTTGTATAATCCAGCATTTTGGACAACTCCAAAATATGTGATCATAAATATTTTTCCCTCTTTAACAATTGATTTAAACTTATTAATAAGTGCTTGCTTAATCCTTCCTTCAATTGCACTATCCTATAAACAAAATAAATATTATAATACATTTAGGCAAGAACCAAAATCAGTATAGCTTATAAAACTGAATTATGCATAATAATAGCACCTTCTCATCTATCATCATCATCTCGATGATATTTGTGCTATCAGCATTATTGATACTTGATACATTTCATAAATGAATTATTCTAATTTTAATCTTTCATCTTTCTCGGACAGGACTCACTTCTTTGAAAAAATCATATCGTTTTGCCATAATATGAACTAAATTACCACATTTGATATTAGATAAATTGGACATTTCTAATAAATCAGCTCAATTCATGCAAATATTTTGCTTATTCCAAAGGCTTTAATTCAAAATAGAAAAAAAAAAGATAAAAGACAATATCAAAGCTAAAGAGATCCCAAAGAAAATTTAGAGAAAGTAAATCTTATATTTCTCAAGTAGTTGTGCTACTCTTGACCTTCTTTATTATAATCTAGATTCTAGATATTGCTTTAACTTAGATAAATTTCACAATATAAATTTACTGAATAAATATTATTGGTTTATTTATGTCTTAGATATCGGTTGGAGTTAATAAATTAATTAACAATAAATACAAAATAGTTCCAAAAAAAGATACAAAAATTCATCACTATCATTACACATTTGAAATAACAATTGATATTATAACAAAAAACATAATATAAACAATTTAGCAATGTTATGCGTCTGATTGGCTCGAGATATGGGTTCTAATGTTTAGCATAATAAAAATGACTCATTTATATTTCTTTAAAACTGTAATACATGAACTATTTTTTTTATTTTTTTGAATAAATAATACATGAACTGTTGATTCAAATAAAAATAAACAATAAATAGTAGACTAAACGAAATATATGAAAACATTATTATTGATAATAAAAGTTTATTATAACAATCACAGCCTCCCAAAATCACACATAATGATCAATAAAAAAAATTACAATAACTCATATTATTTTAAAACTATAATTAGTATATTACAAATATGATGATCAAATAAAAATAAATAAATAATAAATAAATAGTATATTAAACAAAATACAGGAAAAAATGATCATTGATAAAAGTAAAAAAAATAAATATGATATATTACCTATACTTGTAGAGGTGGGCAAAATTCGGTTAACCGATCAAAAATTCGGTTTGGTTAACTAAATTTAGAATAATTTGGTCGGTTCGGCCGAAGAATTTATATAAATTTAATTTTCAGTTCAGTTAACAGTTAGCCAATTCTGTTCGGTCGGTTAATCATTAACCGAATCCTTTTTTAAAAAAAATTATTTAGTTATTATTTTTTATTTAATTATTTAATTATATTAATTTTTTACTATAAATATAAACTTTTATTGCAAAATAAAGTTATTTTTTAGTTTTTTTAATAAGTTTTATTTAGTTATTTAATTATATTAATTTTTTATTCTAAAAAAATTTTATTATAAAATTTAAAAAAATTGATTGATTCGGTTCATTAATTGAACTGACTGATTTGGTTTAGTTAATTAACCAAACCGACTAAAATAGAAATTCAGTTAGTTCAGTTAAAAAAATTTAAAAAAATTGATTCGATTAACCAATCGGTTCAATCAGTTAATTAACCAAACCGACCAATGCACACCTCTATATACGTGGAAGAAGAGAATATAGTGTAAACGAAATATAGAAAAAAGTATCATTAATAAAAGTAAAAAAAATACAAATAAATAAAAGTAATACATTACTTACATATGGGAGAAGATAATATAGTGTTGTATCTTTGAAAAGATAATATAGTGTTGTATCTTTGAAATTTAATAGGGCTGTGGGAGAAGATAATATTATTGTTGTAGTTATTGTTTTGTCTATTTATATAGTATAGAGATAATTAATCATTATGAATGTCAAAAAGTATATCATAATTCTATTTGAACTCTCCAAATAAATAAATAATTATTAAATCAATATCAACTAAAAAAACTTAAATTACTAAAATATATTACTTTAAAATAAGCAAAATTATTTGGATTAGCATTAAAATAAGTAAAATTATTTGGATTTGGATTTCAAAATATATTTCTTTAAAATAAGTAAATTCAAGTAAAAGATAATTTCATTGTAATCCTAATCCTATAATAATTCATTAATTCCATCGAGATATATTACTTTAAAATAAGTAAATTCAAGCAAAAGATAGTTTGATTGTAATCCTCATCTATAATAATTCCATAATTCCATTGAAATATATTACTTTAAAATAATGATGATCAATTTAGATAATTCTATTGTAATCCTAATCCTATAATAATTATATAATTCCATCAAAATATATTACTATAAAATAATGATAATCAATTGAAATAAATATGCATTTAATTTATTTAATTTATATAAATTAAATTATTAAAAAATAATGGCACATGAGACAATATTATGTCATCGACTGTCGTTTTAATATTATATATAGATAGATGTCATTGTGAAATTCTTTATAAAGAAAATATGATTATTTTTTAAAAATAATTTTGTAAGAAGTTATAATCATATAATTAATAATAATTATTAATTATTACCAATAAAATGAAATTAATTGTTAGGTTATAAAATCCAAAATATATAATAAAAAAATTAAAATTACATTAGAAGAATAATTTTATTGACATTATGGAAACTACATGTACACGCATATTAGATGCTCCTCTTCCCGTAAAATGAAGAATGCAGATAAAGATATAAGGTGAAGAGTGGTCATAGGTTGATTTTAAATATAAATAGGACCTTTTGCTTTATCTATGGTCTTCTTATCATTCAAATCGATTTTGTTATAAGCTATGTGCTCATAATGATAATCTGATTGAAAAACCATGTGGTACTTGGCTTAAAACTTCTAATCGTCATTCACAATTTTCCATGGCCGAGAGATATAGCTTAAGAATTGTGCCAAAGAAGGAGGAACACAGTGGTGATATGTAGAGGAATTCAACAATGGAAAGTCCGTGGAATGTGGCTAATAATCTCGGTCATATACAAAGATTAGTCGATCCCAATAATTATGGAGCTGGTGATTATGTTAAAAGCAATTATTGTGGAGATATGAATATTGGGATAGATTATGGAGGTTACGTGGGTCAGCTTGGGAACTTCTCTAGTAGTAAGGAGTTATATGGGTCTGAGGGAGTTATAATTTTAGACCCCAAAAGGAGACATCGACAGACTAAAGCCTAAGATGAAAATGCTAATGAGATGGGTGTGGATTTTAATTAAAAAATTATAAAAGACAGGTCCTGGGTTTAAGCCCGCCTAGCCCAATGAGTTGCAATAGTTGGAACTTTCGTTAGCCTGGGAACTCATGAACAATTAGGCCCCTTATGGAGTTAGTAAGAAAAAAGTCAGTGTTTTGTTTTTTTTATGGAGCCATTGTCACATAGAGAAAAGGTAGAGTCGGTGTGAAGAAAGCTGGGTTTTGAAACATAGTTTGCGATGGCTTATATTGTGCATAATGAAGGTCTAGCCTTGATAAGGAGACAAACTAATACAGTTCCTTTTCATAGCTATTCTAGAAATCATATTGATGTGAAGTGTGTAGTAAATGGATTGGGTTGCTGGCATATGTCATGCTTTTTTGGATTTCCAGAGCACTTTAAGCATAGCTAATGTTAGAATTTATTCAGATCTATTACTGTTGATGATGGCTTACCTTAGTGTTGCCATGGGAATTTTAATGACTTAATGTTTTTTTATGAGAAGAGGAGTGGTATTGCTCAACCAAGTTAGTTGCTGTAAGGTTTTTGTGAAACTGCAGCTACTTGTGGTTTATTAATTCTCTTATGTAGGACCGTAAATTCACTTGGGAATGCAAAGTATATAGGTAGGTAAATTTAAGTTTGAGAATCGGTGGTGCAGAGAACCAAGTTGTTCTGAGGTGGTCGAGAAGAATTGGAACCTCAATATGGGTACCGATATTTTATATAAAATCAAAGGTCACTCATCAGCCATGGAACAATGGAGCAAAGAGATTAATTAAAATGCCAAGTTGGGTCAAAAGCTTTATAGAGATTGAATTAAATTACTTCATTGTTATTATCTCCATGAGGATCCTCATGCTTATAATGTGGAAAATAAGAGTTATGAGGAGCTTTTGCTTAAGTAAGAACTATACTGGAAACGAAGAGCCAAGATTCTAGCTTCAGGAAGGGGATTCCAACACTCAGTATTTGCATCGGCTGGCAAGTGCATAATTTTGTGTTGTGTCTTTATGATTCTAATGGAGTGTTGCATAAAGGTCTAGGCTTGAACAGTGTAATGGTTAATTTGTAATGTCTAGAAATTTTAAGCAATAATTTTTAATATTTTGTGAACATATAAATATGTATTGGACTGTGTATGAGGTTATATGTGGTTTGAGGATTTGAAATATGTAGAAATAAGGATGGATAAGCCTTAACAAGTGAAAAATTAAATTCAAATATAGATTTAATCGATATTTTTGAAAAAGAATCGTAAAACGGTAAAAAATATTAAAATGCCTATAGACTCTTAATTATGACCATGAATAAGTTCAATCCAAATTAAAAAAAGCCAAGTCAAATTTAATACAATTTTTAAGCTTGAATTAAGTTTGGTCCTATTTTAAAAGCTTGAATTAAAATTTGGATCCAATTAAAAGTCCAAACACACTCTGGTCTTATTTAAAAAGGGGTAATGCGACTATGGGCTACTCCAATTTGACAGTAGAAGTTGGAGATTTCTTAAGAATCGAGTTATTCACTCCTTCTATTTTTTTTTTTTTTGCCCATCCGGGTAGCAACTTTTATTTTTCAGACTTAGACCCATATTCTCTGAGGCTCAAAGTCTAATAGTACCGAAGTCATAAGAACCATTCTACTAGAAGTGACGAAAATTTCAGCTCACAATGTCTCATGGCCCTAAGATAAAATTCTATCATAATTAGGATATGAAATATGGGTAGTAAGGTTTTAAAAAAATTATTCTACGATTTTACCGAATTAAAAATCAAATTAAAAGATAATTAAAAAAATTAGGTATACCGAAGCTAAGTTGTGAGCAATACATAAGATCAAAACTCAAAATATTATTAAAGTGAATTTTGACTTCATTTTCATTCTTTTCCTTATCCAACCCGTAATCCTCATCATCCCCATCATCTTCTTCTCCTTTCTTTCTTCTTCTTTCACTTTCTACATGAAACCATGACATTTTTAGAATTAATTCAAGGTTTTGTTGGAATTAGTTAGATTATGCATGATATCTTAAGAAAATTATTATAAAACCAAGGGAAATTGAGAAAAAGAAGGGAAAAAGTTAATTAAAGAGGTTAGTGTTTGAGTATTTAATAATTTGATATTGTTTAGATTTTCTTTGATTTTAAATAATTATGGAAGTTTGTTAATTCATATTAATTTAATTATTTGTGTTAGAATTGGTTAATTAAACTTCTTGAGAAATGACTAAATAGTTTAGTTTTTGAAAACACATGGACTAAATAGTTTAGTTTTTAAAAGCACAAAGACTAAGTGTTTAACTTTTGAAAACATAGAGATCAAAAAAATAGATGCTAAAAATACAAAAAATATCTAGTGTAATATGTAAAACTTCAAGGACTACATAATTATTTAGCCTTATTTAAAAAGGAGTGTTGATAAGTTTGTTTAAAATTAAAAAGAAATGATCATGTTATTTGAACATTTGTGTTCTCTTAAGAAGATAATAAAATGATTATTAATGCAAATAGTTAAATATATTTAATTTATTATTATTATAAATTACTTGTGATATTAAATATCAAATTATAGCTATACAAACACTATTAAGCAATATGTTTAGCGTGTTAGATTTTTCTAACACGCAGATTAGACGAACCATAGCGGATTTGACAATTGAAGTTTTGGGGTTTTAGAAATCAACTACAGTTCAGAAGGTGTATTTTTGTAAAGATTTTTTGTATTTTATACTTAATTATAGTTAACATAGTGGTATTGTGGTTTAAATAACAATTATATAATTTTTGAGAAGTTTGAGGATTGTATTTATTGTAATTGTGGATGGGACATATATTTAATTTAAACTTAAGTTTGGAGTTATAAGATTATAATGTATGATATTAATTTAGATAATGTGTTTTATTTTTATATATATTCATACATGTTGATATAATATATGATATTGGACTTGGATTGTTATTAATTGGGAAAATTGGAGTTGAGTTTAATTGAACAGAAGATAGAAGTATTTTTTTGCAGGTGGAGTTAGGTTGAAGTATATTTGGATAGTGATTATTGCTGAGGAAACTTTGTCAAAATTTTTAGTCGAATTATTATTAAATTTTACTTTGAATTGGATAATGGATTGTTAAAGGATTGTTTAGTGTATTGAGTAGCATCTTCTGATAGTTCTCTATCATGGAGTGTTACATGATTCATTTTGTAATATGTTTACCCTATTAACCTATTAACTTGAAAGGATAGTTGATTGTGTTGATGTTCAAGTTTATCATGATGACAATGTTGTTCTTACAACTCATTTCGATGAAGAAGAGGTAAAAGGAACTATTTTTAGGATGCATCCCGACAAAGCGCCTGGACCAGATGATTTCAATCCTACATTTTAACAATGGTTTTAAAATATTATAAGTAAAGATGCCTCTAAAGCTTGTCTCCATTGTCTAATGATACTAATATTATTCTAATTCCTATGAAGAAATCTTTAGAGAATATGGGAGACTGGAGGCCTATTTCATTGTACAACGCCTTATGTAAAATTATATCCGAGGTTCTTGCCAGTAGACTTCATGGTATTCTCCCAAATATTGTTTATCCTAATTATTGTGCTTTTGTGCAAGGAAGAAATATCACTAATAATATTTTGGTAGCCTTTGAGTTTGTTCACTTTCTAAAAAGTAAGACCAAAGGAAAGGCTAGTTAAATTTTGCACTAAAAATTGACATGAACAAGGCGTATTATCATTTGGAATGGCCTTTTCTTAAGGCTATTATGTGTGGGTTGGTTTTTGCAAGTAGCAGGATTAATATGATTATGATAGGAATTACTTTAGTGAGGTACTATATTTCTCACAATGGGAAATTTCTTAGTTTTAAATTTTGGGAGAGACCTTATACAAGGAGATCCATTATCTCCATTTGTATTTATCTCATGCACGAAACATTTTTGAATTTAATTCAAAGATTGGAAGACTGTGGGGTTGTTCATGGTATTAAAGTATCTAAGAGAGTGCATTGATGGTTACTTGCTTTTTTTTTTTTTTCAAATGATAGCTTGCTATTCTTTAGAGATAATATTGAGAAACTACCATAATTAAGGGGAACTACCAGAATTAAGGGGATTATTGAAGTTTATGCTAAAGCTTCCAGGTAACTATTAATTTTGTCGAGTCATTTATTTTTTATAGCTCTAATGTTTTAATTGGTGATAGAAAATTTATTAAGAACTTTTTGAAAGTGAATGAGTGTGATAACCTTGGTAGCTACTTGGATATGCCATCGATGGTAGGAAGAAATAAGAAAGAAGTTTTTCGATTTGTCAAGTATAAGGTCTAGCAATGCTTGTTTTCTAATGTTGAAATATAAAAACCCAAGAAAATAGTTTCTAAGGCAAAGTCTTGGCCAAATGCTAGAGCCCTTGCCATAATTAGGTATTCCATACTAGGTTTCCCCTCCAATAGGTTAAAAGATATAGCGACAGAGCAATACCTATAGGAACTTTGCATGCTTAGATTCAGTTGGGGGTCAGAAAGCCTGCATTGGGCTCTTATAAGGTTGCCACATGATGATTGGCTTATGGATGTGGCATCCACTTTAGGGTAATGTGACTCATTAGGATTTAGGATGCAAATAGCATCCTCACAAAAAATTAGAAGACAAGTTAAGTAGAAAATACCCTCAAAAGTAATTGACATTGGACTAGAATCAAACAAAAAGGAATTGAGGTCAAGACACCGGAATCTAAGGGTTGTCCCTACCATCTCTGCATTAAGCTGTATAGTAATCATGCTAATGGATATGAGCTAGAGAACTCCCATCTTAGCCCAATCTTTGTATACATGGGGGCACAAGTGCTCAACCCACAAGATCTATTCTTCACCGCTTCGTGGCTAGGATTTGGAGAGTGAGGTAGAGTTTTTGAACAAGGTGTTAGCTTTAGAAAGAGAAATGAAAGGTAGCAAGGCTAGTTTTGTGGTGGACTCTACATGACTTATAGTGAGAAATTCCTTAATTTTAGAACTGGTGACTTGGAAAATTTGTGTGGAGTCCCTATGAATTCAAAATTAGTGTAGGTGAGGGAGAAGATGGTAAATAAACAAGCCAAAATAAAAAGAAACTTGTCCAAATGAAAGATGTGAATGTAGTTCATTAGTAGGGAAGTATTTCGTTAGCTAAGTCTTCAATTTTCCAGTATATTGAGAGCTTACAACCATTTTTATGGTAAGTGAGTGAAGTTGGATAAAGATGAAGTGGTAGTGAGAAGAAATTTAAAAAACCCTAAATCGCTGAGAAAGAGCAAAGTTTTTCAGAACCGAAATGAATTTTAAAAGTTAAATGAAAAGGATAGAGTTAAAGAAGAGAGACATAGTGTTTTAGTTGGGGAGGAAGTCTGTGGCAAGGCATTAGCCTAGGCTTAGGAAGTAAGTGTTAGACAACAGGAAAATAGGTTAGAGCATGCTTTATAGTTTTCAAGAACCAAAAGCATGCAAGTGGCATTTGTTTGCACCCAAATTAAATGGCCCAAAATAATGGCCAAGCCCAAAATTAACAAAGAGCCAAAGAGGAGGAGAACCACGTTCAGCAATTAGGTTTTCATAAGCAATTGAATGCTTCATTTTAAGGAGCCCCATGTTTAGAAAAGCACAACTGGTAGTTGTAATGAAGGCCGAGGAAATGGAAAGAAAATAGGCAACAACATATTTAAAAATGAAAAAAAGGAAAGAGAAAGAGGAACATCAACATCTAACAAAAAAAAATGCGGTCAAGCCACTTCAATTCTAAAAAACAGAAATTAGCTTTCTTCATTAAGTTGCCAATATTCTTTAGCTAGATTTTTAGTTAAAAATTGTGATTTGTATTCCTTGTTATACAGTAGTCATTTGCCTTGTAAGAATATTTTTGAATAGTTATTTTGATTTTAATTCCATAGAATTGTTAGTTTTGCTGCATAATTCAAATGAATTTTCTAAAAGAAGTTTGAGAATCTTATTTTTCTTCTGGTCCTTTAGAGAAACATAGAAGTTGCTTGATTTAGAGTCAGTTTATTTCAATGTTGAGGTAATTATCTCCTCCGGCATGACCAAAGCCTAACTCATTTAAAGGCCAATAGATTTTTCTCAGGCTTGAGGGAATCAATTAATTTATTTTTGTTTTGAATTGCTTAAATTACATATGATGGGTTATTTAATTATAATTATAATTGCTTTTTTGCTCTAAATATATGGAAGAAAATGGTGCATAAGAATGGTGACTATATACATACATACATACATACATATGCTACTCTGAGGTTGAATTATTTGGAACTTTAAGAAACTAGAATTGATATTGTGGCATTTTATAGAATAGTCGATTATGTTTGTTGTTACAGCATAGTAGATATGAAATATGAAGGACTAGATTTGTCTTTAAACATAATGTGTCAATATTTATTGACTATATTGAGAAGATTATCTCTCAATCTTTTAGAAGTCAAATCAATCATATATGTGGAAGGGAAAGCTTGCAAAGCCTATGGCTTGAGTGGAAAAAACATTTATTGGATACCTCATTTGCATAGTTGGGTTCAAGTTCAACTCAATGTCGATAGCAGTAGTAAATTGGGAATTGAATGTGCAGATGCAAATGGATTGCAATGTGATCATAAAGGAATACAAGTTGTTGGTTTTTTTTATTTATCTTTTAGAATTTACCGTGTTGTTTTTCTCAATTGAAATTGAATAATGGACTAACTTCACTCGTAGGGGTGTCAAAATGGGTCATGATACGTAAACATGATACGCAAAATATATAAAATTAGCAGGTTAGTGTTGACATTAAATGAGTTAGTATTAGAAACGGGTCAGCACATTTATAACATGACTTTAAACGAGTTATATAACATATTGACACGCGAACCCACTACAACCCGTTTAACTAAAATGATGTAATTTTTATATAATTCAAAACTACGTCATTTTATTATTATTTGCTCCAAGAAAATAAAATAAGTGCTATATATTTATTATATTTTTATAATTCTATTATTATATGGTGTATTATTAATTGTTTAGAAATAGTTTGTTTGTTTGATTTTTTAATTATTCTTATTAAAAATTTATTAATTTCATCTAATTACTAAATTATTTTTTATTATTTTATCAATTTAATTATTAATTAATTTAATTAATTTTTATAAATTTTAAAAATCATTTTTCTAAATCAAATTTTAAAAATTAAATAATTTTTATTATTTATATAACATCCGTACCTTTAGTAGACATAAAATTAGTTAATATAGATGGCTAATTAGTGTGTTGGGAGAGTTATATGTATGCCTAATAAGTATACAAGATATATATATAATATTTATTGGATACCTAATGTATAAATGGTATATACTTAATATATATATTTCACTAAAAGTCAAAGTTAGATTAAGAGTTAAAATAAATAATTAAATAAACGAAAATTAAAAAGTAATATGGATAATTATGGATGAGAAGAAGATTGAAAATATATTAATATTAATATTATTTATTTATTTATTTAAATATAAAGAGGGATAAGGATGAAAAATTAAACAAAAAAGTCATCTTTTTTTCTTCCTCTTACCATTTTGGAGGAATCTTAGAGAGAAAGAGGAGAGATTTCCTTCATCCAAAATATCAAATTTCATTAGGAATACAATGGTTTCAAGTTGGTTTTTAAGATTAATCAAGGATTTAGGTAAGTATTCTTCACTTTTAGCTTGTTTTGTTGATTTTTAAGATTATGTAATTATTGAGTTAGAGATAGAGTTGGTTTAAATTATTAAAATTGATAATTATGAAGCTAATATGATAGATATATGATGATTTAATGGTTAATTGATTAAGGTAAGAATGATTGGTGAAGTTAAGGTTTACGGGTGAATGTGTAAAATTTAGAATTTTGAAAGAGATGTTTATAATTATTGTATTGGATTGTTTTGATGTTATTTTGATGTGTATGTAATGATTTTTTGGTTGGATGATGAAAATGACTTTTGTTGGATGAAGTTTGAAGAAGTTAGTAAGGTTAAATTAGGGTTTTGTTAGAAATTGATTAGAAATTGTGTAATTAACGAATACTTTGAATAGAACTAATAGAAATATGATTCTAATGACATATTTCTATATATTATTTGGTTTAGGAGTGACAAAGTCAAGTTGTCTAAGTTGAGACATTTAATTATGTGAAAAGTAAGGGTTAGAAGGTGGCTTGGAGTTGATTTTGGCACCCTAAAAGTTTAGTACATGCTTTGTTAACATATATTTTAATTATGTACTATATACGTTGTTACTTGGAGATGTGATGATTCACATAATCTATGCAATGTTGCATAGTTATGTGATATGAGTGTTGTGTTGTATTAAATCATTATAGTATGACATTTGAACATGACTTGCATGAGATATGTTAATGGTTATGTAATGTGATGTGTTGAAAATGTGGAAAATTAGAATTGAGAATGAGGAAATGTGGAAGTTATCATGAAAAGGGTTGATCACTTGAGAAATGTGGAAAAATAATGAAAAGAGATGAAAACATGAGAAAGTGAAAGAGTTTTGCTTGTTTGTTTGCTCTGCATAATAATTCGTTCCAGAAAGTTAATGTTGGTATTGTATATGTTGACAGACCTGGGCAGAGCTAGGCCTTATAAATAATGTTGAGATGGACCAAGTCAATTGTCCTGGAATTTGATAATTATATAAAAAATTGTTGGGTCCAAGGTATGCTATTGTGTTAAGTTTATGAGAATTATATGATGGGTTATATGAAATAATGAGTGTGTTGTTGCATAAATGTATTTTATATAATAAATGTTGCAAAGTTTGAATGTATGTGATTATGGCTGTGTGATATTAGAAAATTTTACAAAATAAATAATGTTGTAAATATAGATTCTTTTGTGATGTTGGCATGAGGAGTTGTATGACATAGAAATGTGCATCAAGTTCTAAATGGTTTAATGTTATCAAAGTATATATCACTAAGCTTTCAAGGTTAGCATGGTAGTGTGTATCAAGCAAGTTAGAAGTGCAAACCAGGGTAATCCGGACTGTGATTGAGAGAGATTGTAAGTGCCACGAGATTAATCCAGAAGGTGTTGCATTTACGTATAATTTATGTATTATGTAATTTGTGTTTTGTATATTATCTATATAATGTATTTTGATTTTTATACATTTTAATTATAATATGTGTATATTAAAAGAGTTTGGGAAATGTGTGTTTAAAGGTGTTTAAGTTAAATATTGTTTGTAACTATGAAATACTTGGATGTAAATTAATGAAATGGTGATTTGGAGAATTTTGTTAAAATAATACTTTGGGAGTATTTTTACTTGCATGTTGTATTTTTTTTATATATAATTTGGGATTTTATAGAATTTTAGACAAAATTTTAGTAAATTTTTCACAGAGATTTTCTTTTATAAATTAATCTAATTATACTTTTATAAGATATTGAAGTTACAATTTTAATAATTATGTTTTTATTTCTAAATGGTAAATTTTACAAATATTCATTTTAGTACCTTTTATATCCTAGATATGTATTTTGTGTATACTGTAATACCCTTATACCCTATATTTGTACACATATACTTCATATATGTAAAGTATATATGTAAAATATAAGAATGTTATAATAATTACTAGTAAAAAAATTCTTTTATTTAATTCAGGGATAAATATTTTTGTAAAATGATAAATTTAATAAATAAATCCACATACACTTAGTAATTCAATAATTATATTTATATAAAATGAAAATTCTCTAGGAGAAATTTGCCAGAGTTTTATTTGTATTTTTAATAAATTTCAAAATCAATAAAAATGCAACATGCATTAAAAACATACTGACAAAATAAAATTTCTCAAAATCCATCGTTTCTTCATTAGATACTCAAATATTCAAACACACATACATATAGATTGTTCTCAAAACTTATTTAATATACATATGATATGTTTAAAATATAAAAAATTAAAGTTCATAATCTCAAAATTGTATGCATGTATGCAACACCCTCTGAGTTGGAATATGATACACTTAATCCCCAAACTCCAATTACAGTCCTGATCATGCCGGTTTACATTTTCAATATCTGTACGATACACAATACCGCGCTAAGCTCAAAAGCTTAGTGATACATACTAATAATAAAGCCAACATATATTCTACCATAACACACAATGCCTCCTTTCTCTATTGTAATTCTCAATACATTTCAAAAACTTGTGTGATATATCTCATCATGCCAATATTAAAAGTATCACTCATAAATCTAAACAACACCAATGCAATGCCATACTCACTCTATCATTATTTAATTTCATAAAATTCATCCACATATTACACTCATTATCACAACACACATATTACAAATAATTTCCATTTAAGTTTTACTCATTTGTCAATATTCAACATTTAGACTTTATAAACACGTCATAAACGTTATCCATCAAACAATTCTCATAGTCTTAATATGACAGTACATGTTTTCAAGAATTTTATTAAAATATCACAATCACATGCATTGGACCCAAATAACCATATATAATATTCAAATTCAAGAGATATTGCTTTGGACTAATTTTTTAACACCCAGTGTCTGGCCCGAAGGCAAATAATAGTGACGCCCAGCGTCTAACCCGAAAGCAATATATATAATATTGACGCCTAACGTCTAGTCCAAAGACAATTATCGGCATGCTATATAACACCAAACACAATCTCTGAAAATTGATATTATATAATGTTGCACACATTACATAAATGATTTCACACTTTTTTTCATGCTTTGACAATCGTGCCAACTTTTAATCTTTTTGCATTTTTTCATCTTTTCTCATTATTTTCATACACCTTTATCAATTTCCTTGCCAACTTTCCATTATGGCCGAATTATGCCATATAATTGGCATAATTGTATTTTATCACAAACATAACCAATAATGTCAATGGTCATATTAAAATGGCTTAAATGTTCATATATTATAATTTTCATGTCTTTTAACATTTGCTTATGCACTTTGCATGTGAATTCACACATTAAAGTTGCATAGTCCCAATATCAATCAATAATGTAGCATGCCAAACAAATACATTTTAACATATTTTCTACCAAAGTATAACTGACTTTTTTTTTCTTTTCCTTAAATATGCTTAATGTCCTTTTTTTCAACATAACAAATCACATTTTTATAATATATGTCACATTTACAATGTGACCTCATTACCCACCCACTTTGGGCACTTTTCATTCTTTTTCACAAATCACTCATTAATATTTTTATCCACTTACAATGGTTTAACATGATAAAATTAATATATTTTACGTATTTTTTACAATTTTCAATACTCTTACATACAAGACACTACATCATATTAGCCTAGCACATTCATAACATCAAAATGTGCTAGGCCAATTAAATGCAAATGCAATATACAAAATTAAAGTATGTATGTACCTAGAAATATGCCAAAATTCAAACCAATTCTCCTCCCAACTCCAACTTTTATCAATGCTAGGCAAGTCCACTCTACTCAATGTCTAATCAAATTATGAGTTAACACAATCCATTGGAAATATAATTCTTCACATTTTAACTTCTCAAACTTCAAATTTCACTATTCTATCAATTTTATAATTTTTTTCTAATACACTTTAATTTTAGAAAACTATTCTAATCAATTACAAATTGAGTTTTAAGCTCATTTCTATCATTAGAATTATATTATAACACAATTTAAGCAATTAAATTCAACTAACATCAATTCTTTACAATTTACCCCATATTCAATTACTTTCACAAATTATTCCATAGACAATTACTTCCCCTAGTGACTTCATAATCAATTATTACTACAAACTAATTCATGATCAATTATTTTAACAAATTAATCTATAATCAATTACAATCATAAGTTTTCCATAACCAAATATTTCTACAATGTAGTCTATAATTATTTATTATGACAAACTAATTCAACTAATCAATTTATAATCTTCCATAAGCAATTTAAATTAATAATAATCCATTTAATAACAACTAAATATATACATATATACAAGCACATACTTATTTCCAAAAACTCTTATCCATCATCTTTTTCTCCACATCCTTTGATTTTTTTTAGTGATTTCCTTGAAGAATCCCTCATAACTTAGCTATTTCCTCTTAAAATTCAAAATTATTTACAAAGAAACTTTAGTTTTAAAATTAATTTGAAAGAAATAGAAGGAAGAAGAAGATGAAAAATAATGGTGGTGGTGCCTACGGGTTGAAGAAGAAGAAAATGATGGAAAAGTCAAATTTGGCTTTAATATATTTTCACTTTTCCAAAATGCCCCCACCTTTTTACATAATTATAAATATATTTAAATATTAAATATTTTTCTCTTTCTTCCTATCCTTAATTAATTTAATTTAATTTTTATTTTTATTTAATTATTATTTTTTAACTTTTTACTTTTCGACTTTAACTACTTATTTTTTTCTCCTTTACAAAAATGTACATATTATGTATATGTTAGGTATATATCATATATACACTAGATATATACCTTGCAAATCCTTCATACAACATTCTATTTACTCTCCATACATTTTTTTTTAATTAATGTTGATGAGACTACGGGTGCTACATATACGATATATACGAATTATATGTATTTAGGTTATAATGGTGTTGCAATTTAAACAATTTAATCTTTTGTATTTTATATCAAATATTTTTTAAATTTAGAAACTAGAATAGAATTTATAAAAGAAAATAGAATGGAAAAACTAAATAGAAAACAAAATAAATTTTTTAAAAAAATTATTACAAAATTTTTATTGTCAATTACATATTATTTCCTTAACTTTTTTTTTCTTACTAAATTCTAATACTAAAATATTATACACACCCATCATTTATTTCATATTAATTTTATTATATATATATATGTATTTTTAAGAAAATTTTAATATATTTTTTATATTTTAAAATTATTTTAATCATAGTTTTATTATATGAATAATTTTTTAATTAATTATTTGAGAATATATAATTATTTTAAATTAAAAATATTATATAGGTTAAAATGATTGTGTCGAGTTATATGACTCGTATATAACCCATTTAAGTAAATATGTTATACATATCATATTCATATATGTGTTATGCTCGTGTTGACCTTAATCATATCCTCATTATGGGTTAATCTGATATGAACATGATCCGCCAATACGCTTTAACATCCCTATTCACAAGTATCAAAATGACCTGATCATGTGGTTTTGGCAGAGTTTAATTGGAAACTGATTCGAAAGAAGCTATTAATCTAATTTCAAAATTCACCCTCTATTAATTGGCCTATTCTTTCACATAGGTTTAAGTATGCACTCTTATAAGAAAAATTATATAATATAATAGTGATATGGCTAATTGGAATAACAAATCAATTGAACAATGATATATCTTTTATATTTTATCACCTAGAATTTAAAGAGAATTACCAACATACCATACAATTTCTTCTTTTATAGAGATGTTAATGTTTGTATGATTGGATCGTAAGCCAAGCCCGATTGGATAGTAAGCCAAGCCCTCTTGATGGATATTCGAATTAGTATTTCTCACTATAATAAAAAAAGAAAAAAAAAGAGTAATGTATTCAAGAGGCTTGATTGAACATTTAGAAAAATCATTGACAAAAAAAAATAATCAGACAAACTCCTAGAGCCCCATATTAATATTATTTTAAGCCAAATATATATAAAGTGAGTTTATCAATTTTTTCATATCGTTTTAGTTTTTTAACTTTCAATTAAGGCTTAATACATCAATTGCCACATGAACTTGACACTTTTAGTTATTTTGTCCCCTATATTTATGCATTTGTCAGATTGTCTCTCTGTACTTGTCTATTTTTTTAATAAATACTTATACGATCACATATTGATCACTTTGTCGATTGTACTTGCATATTTTGTATTAAATAGGCACTTACATATAACTGTATCACTATCTTTGTTAAGGTATCTATTGAGTATGAAATAGATATGTGGAGCAATCTGACAAATATATACAAGGGGCAAAATGACCAAAGCTGCCAAGTTCAGAGGATTGCAGATATATTAGGCATTCAATTAAAGGCTTATCTATATATATATATATATATATATATATATTAATTTTAATTAGTTCGTAAAATAATATTTTTTTTTGTATATATTGAAATATTTTAATAAAACATAAGTTAAAAATAAAAATATGTTCTTGTTTATCACATATTTATTTTTTGAAAATTATGGTCTTGTTTAACATAATTAAGAAAAAGAACGATTATTTATTTTAATTGAGAACAAAGTTTTAATTTAAACTCTGTACTATAGCGTGAAGTCAAGATTAGACTCTATTTTTTTTTTTACTAAATTGAAACTTTTTTCTTACAAATTTAGGCCAAATTGAATTTTATTTTTATATTTAGGCCAAATTGAAGCTTTTTAAATGAAATAGTTAAATTAAATTAACGGTAGGGTCCAATTTGAACTTCCGTTAAATTTAGATTTTAATTAAATATCATGGTCTAAATCAAAATTAATTTTTAATAAATAATTTTTTAATTATTAATAATAAATAATATTAATAAATAATTTATTATATTTAAATTTAACAAATAATTAATAATTTTTAATTTTTAATTTTTAAAATTATTATAATTTGCTAATATTATAAATTATAATATTAAAATTTATTTTAATATAAGAGCTAATAATTTTTTTATATTAATAATTTATCATATTAATATATAATTTTTATAATACTGTTAATATTATAAATTAATATCTATTTAATAGTTAAAAGATAAGCAAAATCAATGTAGATGAACAGTTACCCATTTTACCCTTAAATCATTGTTTTTGTTCAGCAATATAATTCTTAATTTTATATTGAAATTCCTTAAAGATAAATTATTATAGACTCATATTTATATAAGTTAGTTTTAATAAGATAAAATAAAAAAGTAATTAAGAGATAAGAGTAAATTTTGTGGACATTAAAAATAAATTTTAAATGATATCATTAGCATATAAATATGAATATATACATATATTTATATATAAGGACATGAATTTATATTTTATATTAAAAATATAGTAAATATTTATAGGCACCTATAATTGATTTGATTTGTCTAACTTATAATTATTATTTAGATTGAACTGATAATTATGAAATTGAAATCTCAATTGCTATGATCATATAATTTGTTGACCAATCTATCAATTTATCTTAGCACCCGATTGCACTTTATATAATGCTAGAATCATATATGATCTTAACATCTGCTTCTTGTATATTTTATTTACTTTTTAATTTTACTTTTAATTGTTGTAATATATTTTAAATGTTCATCCCGTGTAACTAAATGACTAAGATTATTTTATAAAAAAAATAAAAAATATATATTTATTTTGGCAAGCCAAGCACAACAGGTATACTATGCTCCTTATCCGTCTATAAGACGGGTTGATAGTGATTGGTTATCTGTTGTGAAGGTTAAAGCTAGACATGTAATTGAGCTGCCAGAAATTATAGCTCCTTCCAATGTTTCTCAAACAGTAATGGCATTCCAAGAAGATGATACAGCCAGGCAGACTTTTGATGTAAATGACAATGAAATGCCTGATACTTTAAATGATGCTGAAGGTGTTGTAATGTTTATAAGTGAGAATTTGGAGGAAGGGAATGATGAAGAATTTTAGTATTATTCTTCGGAGGATGAGATGATGAATAATGATGAAGACGAAGAGTAAATTCATTAGAAAGAGTGATGATTTGTAATTAGTAAAGAGGCAAATGACTAATTAGTATTTGGTTCTTTTTCCTTATTTTGATGTTTACTTTGACTATACTATAGAGTTGGGAACTATTTATGGCCCATTTTGAAATGTTATAATAATTTTGCATTAATTTATTAATTTACTACATATGTTGTCAATTCCTGCTGCATACATGGTAGTTACATATGTATTTATCACATGCATTCATAACATCATGCTATATGAAACCTTTACACGATATTCACTGCTTAGTTGCTAACAATTTTGCTGACAATATGCTTCTGAAATCGTTTTTGTCGTGTTTAAAATTATTTTGCTGTTCCTAGTTGAACCATTTTGTCGTGTTTAAAATCAAGGCATACAGGAACATAGAGTTGGGTTCATAAGGGGAAAGGAAAAGGGGAAAATGAAAAGTTCATTGAAATATATGGTAGATAGTTCATATGTAATTATAGGCTTCCAGTTGATTTAAAAATTCTTTGAATTTAAATGATACTCTTGTACACTGTAGATTGAATCTGTTCTGCAGAATATATGCATATTCTTCTAAAAATATCATAATCATAATTAAGCATGCTAGGAAAATTGAAGGGTTAGTTGATGCTGTTGATATCTCTACTGGTGCATCCATACTTGAGCTTTCCTTTTATCCTTAATGATTGTTTTATATGTATGCCAGCAATGCATGTTTCTTTTAATTTTTTTTTAATTAGGTGGACTGATTTAAGTATGACAATCATGGCTATTCTGTTGTCAATTTAAATAACTAATTTTTTGACAAGTAACTCACTCTGTTGAAGATGCCATATCTGGCAAGAGGATCCTCTCGATCACCTTCATTTATAATAAACTCCTAGAAATGTCAACAACTTCAAAATGTCAAAATCAAATGGAATGGAGATTAATTTTAACTTGACAAAGGTATATAACTTGATGGAATTACTTGTAAGTTTCATAATATATGCTTTTCTTTCAGAGCTTAAGCCTCTGAAACAACTTCTTGTTTGGTTTCATAGCAAGCCCCTGTCTGCTAACCATGAGCATGAAAATTCACAGGGAAGCAAGTTAGCATTGCATGTTTTGAATGTTTGGACTTTAGAAGTCATATGATAATTCATTTCTTGTTTGCAAATATTTCCTTCTTGTATCTGTGGTTTGCATTCTTCTGTTGTCCATTGATATACTTGTTTTACCTAATAACCCCACCTGAGTTGTCTACTGTTTCCTCGCTGTCTCTTTCTATTTAAGTTTAGTTTATATTCATTGTTATGTAGCTTTATTAATTTATTTTTTATTGTTACTTTTTTTAGCCTAGTTGTACCTTTTGTCGATTATACTAATGCCCATATATTGCATACATGCATCAATTATCAACCTAATGCCACAAGGAAATATGCAGTTAAATATGGCATAATTGTAGGCAGTTCATACGCAAAAGAGTCAAACTGAAAATTACAAGGTTAACCAAAGGAAAGATTGCAACTTCAATTGATCCATTAATGATAACAAAAGCAGAAAACAGACATTTTAATCAATTGTCTCTTTCTTTTGTACAAACAGACATTTTATATATAAGTTCATTTCATTATTTGATTCTTCGCATGCTTTGTTGTGTCAAAATTCTTGCAAAATTATTGCTTCATGTGTTTTCTTTCGCTCTTTATTTGTGGCAGGAACTGAACTTCTTAATTAGTGTTGGATTGTTCTGGATTTAAGAGCAAGTGAATTTCTTATTACTGTAAAAATTTAAGGTAACAACATTTTTAAAATTTTTAACTGTATCATCTCTATAGGGTATACCATTATTGTGTTAAAACAATAGCAACAAGCAATTATTGAACCTCCTTTCATTTAATATTGCTACTCTTTTTCTCTATATTTAATCTTATATTTTATGGGTTCTTGCAGATATGGCTAGAGGGAAAAGTCGCAATATTATTCAACCACCAGTGGGAAGAGGACGATCCACACGTACAGTTCCAGCAACCATGGTACCTACCCAACCCACACCAGCAGCCATAGCACCTACCCAACCCACACTTGCAATTCCAGCGGCTGTAAGTCCAAATTCAGAAGCAACTCCAACATCTGGGAGAAGAACCTCTGAATCTTCAAATCCTAACACAGATGGAACTCAACATCTAGGAGAAGAACATCTGAATCTTCTAATCCTATAACACCACCCTCTTCTACTCCCTCACTGGATAACATGCACGGATTAGGAATAGAAAATCCCCAAATATCAGCTTCATCTCCTAATTCTAGTGAACATGAACCTCAACCTGATGTTAACAATGACATTATAAGTAGAGGCTCTCGATCCCAAGAACTAGCATGTGATGCTGATGGGCGAATAATAATTAGTTGGTCAAAGGCTGATGGGTAATTTACTAATTTTATCCTATTTAGTCACTATTTTGGCACTTTATTAATAATCTTAAGTTGTTTCAGATTTAATCCTGATTTATGGGACATATCACATGCATGCACAGAAGCTTTTCAACGGTATCCTGATAAAACATGATCCTCTTGGGCAAAACTGTCTCGACAATCAAAGGACTTATACTTCGGAGAGTTTAAGGTTAATGTTTATCTAATATTCATTTTTATTTGTTTGTTCGTATTCTTTAATATTGATAATGGCTAGCATATTTAGTAATTTTTACTTACTTTGTAGAAATTATTTACTTGGAGGTCATCTGAAGATGGCTTGATGAGAAAAGCTTAGGAAAGCAAAGCAGCAAGGACATACAGTACTTTCATTTACAATGTGAGACATAACAGATTAGTGAACTGTCCCGTGCCTTCCAAATTTGTAGAAGAGTGGAGAAAAGATTGGGAAACGAAAGATGCTAAAAAATTATCAGAGCAACAGTCTAAGAACAGACTGTCTGAGCCTGCTGGACCAGGAACAGGGCCATCCACTCACACTTGTGGGTCGAAATCGATGAAAGAGCATGCGAAGGATTTGGTATGTAATCTACATCTTATTTTGTTAAATAAATTGACTATTTTTTTCATCTTATGTTTGTGTTTCATATTGATTTAAACAGGCTGCAGCAAATGGGGGAAAGTTTCCTGGAAATTTAGAATTGTTCAAGCATAGCCATACCAGTAAAAAAGATCGAGGGAAGTTTATAGATAAGAGATCGGAACTTGTTCATGTAAGTTAATATATTTTATTTACATTATTTTATGGATGAGTTTATAATGTTTTTGTTGAAAATATGACTGATATGGTGTGTTGGCTCTTTAGTTTGCATCAGTCAATAATATTTCAACATAAAATTTTGCTTGCATCTAGCTTATAGGAAGTGACTGCTCTGCAAATTTTTCCCTGTTTTAAAATTTTAAACATTAATGTAAATACCATATTCTTTCACCCTTTTATTCTTAAAGTATTGTCAAATATTCTGCAGAGTTGTCCCTTTAATTTGTTTGTGAATAATGGAAATATTGTCCATTGTCTGTTTGAGTGGCTTAGCCACTTAGTTCTTTAACTCCTCTTATATGTAAACAAATTGTTCTTTGCATTGCAATTCAATTGGCAGTTTTTGAACTTGTAGCCTTCAGTTTTTTTGAGTTTCAACTTGCATTTGGAACCTCATCTTGGTTGTGCTGCTAGTACAATTATTAAAAAGAACTAGTTGAATTATTCGATTTTTGTGTTTATGAGGAGATCATAATCATTGGAACTGAGATACATAAATAGGTTATGTCATAATCTGGTTAATACTTTTTTTGTTAAATGTTATTAAATTGCCTATTTATGAATATTGCTTGTGAATTGTGTATATTGGCTACTGGATTCTTTTGACTCTAACGTTGTTTTGATTTTCATTTTTAGGAAAGCTTTCAGAAATTGAAAGCATCACAATCTACAGAAGAGGCAAATGGAGAGGAAGTTCAATCTTGTACTAAGGATGATGATGATTTATTTGTTGAAGCGGCAGGAGAAATAAAGAAGGCCAGAATATATGGGTTGGGGAATTTAGCGATTTCTCACATCTTTAAGGGCAGTGGAAGTACATCTCAACAAGTGAATGAGAATATGTTAACTGAGATACGTGATAAGATAAGCAATAAAGTCAGTCATATAGAGAGCAAATTAGAAACCAAGTTTGCAGATATGGCTCGATTTTTGGTTGAGAATCAGACTTGGATTCAGAATATGTTACTAGGACGGCCAACAGAACCAACCCCACCAGCAGAAGATCAAGTAACAGAAGAACATCCAGATGATGACTAGTGTATGCCTTCGGCTTAGTTTTTACTTTTGAAAGTATTCATACTTTAATACTTTGAAATGTTTAAAACTTATATATTGTAATGACTTTTGAATTATGTTAGTTTAACTAACTATTGCATTTTATATCAATGAAAATTGGTGTAATTTTAGATTTATGTAATTAAATTGTAAATATTATTACTACAAGTGTGTATTTTATATATAAAATCCATATAATGACACAAAATAGTCTGTGACTGAATCTGCGACGGATAGCTTGCAACGGCATCTGCGACGAAATTTGGGACGAAAAACACCACGGCATATATATACTCCAGAACATCTGCTACGGCCTTTGTGACGGATTTGCGACGACTTTTGCGACAAAATCTGCGATGGAAAATCTGCAACGATAATCTGCGACGGAATACTATGACCTTGAAAATGGCGGGAAGATAAATTTGCTACCAATTAGCGACGGTTATTGTTTGCCCGCGAAAATTTGAGTGGCAAATTTGCAACCGCCTAGTGGTAGCAAATCCGTCGCAAAATTAAAAACTGCGACGCCTTTTTTATTAACTGATCGTATCCGTCGCAGATCGGTCGCAAAACTTGATTTGCGACGGATCTGCGACGGATTCTGTCCGTTGCAGATAGCGTATTTTTTTGTAGTGTCCAAAACAAAAGCAAGAACATCATTCTAATTAAAAAAATAAAATATAAAAAAATTAATGAAAATTAAAAACATAAATAAATAAAAATAAAAAAATTATAATATTATTAATATTATAAATTAATATTAAAAATATAAAATATAAACATTACAAAAATAAATACAAAAATTACAAAAAATTTTAAAAAAATCAAACTAAAAAAATCAACAACGCAACAACATATGGTTTGATGATGCGCCTAATCTGTTGACTTGGTGTATGTTGCATAATTGAATTTTAATGGATTGCTACATTGAAGGAGTTGATAGCGTCTGGTGAATGGCTAAGTGTATTTTTATTTTTATTTTTATTTTATTTTATTTATGTATTTTGTAATTTTTCAATTTACTTTATTTATTTATTTATGCATTTTTATAATTCTCTTTAATTTTTATATTTCATATTTTTAATATTAAATTATAATATTAAAAGTATTATAAAAATTATTTATTAATATGATAAATTATTAATATAAAAAATTATTAGCCTTTATATTAAATATTTTTTAATATTATAATTTATATATTAATAAATTATAATTATTTTTAAAATTATAAATTATTTGTTAAAATATAAACTAAAATATTATAAAATTATTTATTAACATTATAAATAATTAATAATTAAAAAGTTATTTATTAAATATTAAATTTAATTTAAACCTTCATATTTAACTAAAGTATAAAATTAAACTTTAATATTTAATCGAAATTCAAATTAAATTTTATAGTTTATTCAATTTAACGGTTTTGTTAAAAAAATTTAATTTAACTTGATTGGAAAGAAACAGTTTCAATTTGATTTGAATTAAAAAAAAATATTTCAATTTTATTAAAAAAAAGTTTAAGATCGATTTCTAAATTTGCACCAAAATACAATGTCCAAATAGTATGTCTGTCCTTTTTTTTGGTATTACAATTTTAATTTATATATATCTTTACCTTCATTTTTTTTTCCAATTTTAATAATAGCCTTGCAGTAAATCGGCAGTAAATATACTGTAGAAATCAGGTGAAGAGCTTTTAAAAAATGTGCACTCCCAAATTCTATCTATGTCATTACACGGTAGTCATTCCCTTTATTTCATTTCTACAAACAGTGGTGGACTGAGCATATTCACTATTTGCTGATTGTCCGCATCAAACGAGCTCATGATTGGCTGATTTCGATGAAGAGAAGAAGAAAGAAATATCAGAAGAAGATTTAGAATCCACGAAGACAGAGAGATCCAATATGGGTTTCTCGGAAGACAATCTAAAAGGCTTTATTTTGGCTTTGTCATCAAGTGCCTTATATAGGGGCAAGCTTCATTGTCAAGAAGAAAGGGCTTAGAAGAGCTGCTGCAGCTTCTGGTGTTAGAGCTGGTAACTTCTTTTTTTTTTGGAATGATCTCAAATTGTCTTTTTTGGATTTTTCTGAATGGATTTTGGTTTTATTGAATTGGGTTTGTTTTAACTTCTTGGATGGTTGCAGGTATTGGTGGATTCTCATATCTCTTGGAGCCTCTATGGTGGTTGGGCATGTTCACGAGTAAGTTGAATTATTCTTTTTTTCCTCGTGTAATGTTCTTTTGTGTATATTGTTCACTTATGTAGGACTTTTTTTTTCCTTTATGCAAATATGCAAATGAATGGATATTTCATTTTTGTTTGGAGGTTGGATGTATCTTGTGACTGTGTGATTTTATTGTAAAATTTCATTGTAATTTTAAATTTTCATTCAATTATGGCAGCTCACTCAGTTAATTGATATTTTTTTTTTTGTTTGGATTAGTAATTGGTCAAATTGGTAGCATTCTAGCTGTTCGGTGCATGTAAATTGTGTTTTGTTGTTCCCCTTAAACTATTGACTGATTATCTATTGAAAATCTTTGGTTGTTCTGATATAAAGTGATTGTTGGAGAGGTTGCAAACTTCATTGCATATGCTTTTGCACCTGCAGTTCTTGTTACACCACTTGGTGCATTGAGTATTATTGACAGGTAATCTCTTGGCATTGCATACATCTTTTTGCCTGAGTTTATATAGTATTCTCTTCCTAAAATGATGCACACTTTATCTTGAATGAGAGGTTACACAAGCTAGGGATCTTGGGTTGTGTGATGTGCATAACTGGTTCTATCGTCATTGTGATTCATGCCCCACAGAAGCACACTATCACTTCTGTTCAGGAAATATGGAGAATGGCAACTCAAGCAGGTTAGTCTTTGATCTGAAGATCTTTGTTAGAGTCCATTTCACTTGAGTAATAATTGCTTGAGTCCCTTTCATTGTAGTTCATAGTACTCTTTATTGTTGGCTAACCCTTCTGCCATCTGTCACAGCCTTTTTGCTTTACGTGGCCTCAGTGATTGTGCTTGTCTTTATTCTGGTATTCCATTTTTCACCACAATGTGGGCACTCAAATGTCTTAGTTTTCACCGGCATCTGTTCATTGATGGGTTCTCTTTCAGTAAGTCTTTTAAACTGTCCATAGTACTTTTTCTAAAATTTTTGTTTATTGTAAATGCTTTGAATTCAAAGTTGAATTGCAGGAGAATTTTTTCTAAGAAAAATTTCTTTATTTTGTAATGCCAATGTACATGTCAATAAAAGTTCTGCCGTTTTTTCATTTTAATCTGTTTGTTGAATTTAAGTTGAATTGCAGGAACTCCTTTTTTTCTCCTTCAATTTTTAAGGCCAATATGCATGTCTGAAGTCAAATGATTTGCATTGATCAAGTGATTTTGAAAAGAATTTCTGTGGTGATCAGATTTAATTTGGAGCGAAGTGGATATATTGTAAATTTATTCTTTACTTGAAACTTGTTGAAGTCTAAGAATATTCTTGGGAGATTGGAAAAGTAGTTGAGTGAGTGACGAAAAATGTATAAATAGATTAAACAGATTCCTTGGTTAGGGTAAGCTGGAGAGAGCTTTTCTGAGTGCTCTGGTTTACATGTATTGTCCAATATGGCATTGGCTAGTAGTCTGACTTGGTTTGTTTCTCCTTCTGGTGTTAGCATGGAAGAACTGAATGAAATCATATTTCTTTAATTATTTTACATTTTTATGATTATGTTGTGTCTGCAACTGTGTAACTAGTTCTCAGTCTGCAGGTAATGAGTGTTAAAGCTGTTGGAACTGCATTAAAATTGACATTTGAAGGAAACAACCAATTAGTCTATCCAGAGACATGGTTTTTCATGTTTGTCGTTGCTACATGTGTCATCACTCAAATGAATTATCTCAACAAGGTTAGTGGATATGTCTCAACGCCTTTTCCTTATTAGTTTTGCTGTGACATCGTATGCTTTTTTCCCTCTTTGTTCTGCTTGTATTTCTTATCTTGGCAACATCTTGCTATTGCAGAAATATAAAAAAAAATGCACCATTATACAACTCCTTAGTCCTTAGCTCTTTTATGTTCCTTCCATTTTTGCCTTCTTTTCCTTGGAAATCTTCTCTTTTCCAGACTTCTTTTCTATTAATATGTCTAGGTAGTCATGTTTGGTAAATTTGGCATGCTTTTGGACATATCTGAGCAAAATTTCTATTGTTATTTACTTAGTGACAAGTTATGTCCAGAATATGTTCCTTTCTTCTGTTCCCTGCACATATATAATTTGAGGATCTGCCATTATATCTGCAATGAATAGAAGTTATTGGTCTAGGTCTCTACTCATCAAATTATTGGTTTGCTTCTCCAATCATTCAGGTGCTTTCCTAAAGAGTTTAGTCAGTTGTCAAATTACTTATCTTGCAATGGCGTTAATTGTAGCTTCTGTACCAATATAGAGGTCTCATATGCTAAATGCATCCTTGGATCATAACTTTAGTTGGTGAATGAATACAAAATGATATTTAAGTGGGAACACAAACACCTTCCAAAAAAAAAAGAAAAAAAGAAAACCTAATTATCATTATTTTGTGATTCCATTGTTAAAAGTTGAAATCTCTATATGTACTCATCATTTCAGTGATTCCAAATTCTTTTGATGAATTCCCTCGAGCATTCTCATTTTTTTTTTGTAGCCTGCTACTTTTCTCCTCCGAATACATTCCATGTTGCGAGATCAATCTTTGACCTAGAAACTAATATGAAATAATTCTTTGGAACTTAGTAACTATTAGCTTCGAAGAGAAGGGTAGATGCACTTCAACAAGATTCAAATTTGTGAAATGTGCAATCCTTCACTTTTTTACTCGTGCAATTGTGTTGTGGCCTAAATTCTTTTGATGGTGGCAGTTCCTGTGTGGTGATTTTATGGAAAGAAAATTTGGCATTAAATCGTATCTATAGATGCTTTGCCACTTTAAGCTGTCTCCAAACAAGGAGAGAAGCTTGATTAGCAAAATTCTGCAATAATAGTTGACATGCTCAGGGATCCAAATTACAGTGATTACAGTATGTAGCTCTATGGTGACATTCCATTTTTTTTTAATTGAAATGGCATGTACCTTTACCAAGGTCCTCGGAATATCAGTTGCAGTTGTCTGCAGCAAAAGATAATTTATTGTTTATAATATAAAATTACACAACTCAACTAAACCTTAATCTTAAATTAATTGGAGTCAGCTATATGGATTCTCGGAGAGATATAGGACCATAAGATCATTCTAAATTACTCTTTTCTATATTAGTTTAGACCTTCCCTGCCTCTCCTAGTTATGATGTGAACCCACAAGAATAATGCCTTGAGATCCAACACCTTTGTGCTTAGATCAACCCCTTAGAAAGCTAAATCAAGTTTGCTAAGAACCTCAACCCAAATCCAACTGTGGAAGAAAACTTTGGTATGTAAATCACTTAAGTTATTAGCTATTTATGATGCTTTTGATCCAACAAGAATCAAGAGAAGAGGTTTTCCTCAGAAGAACACAAGTTCTGAAAATTTCATTTAAAGATTCAAAGTTTTATGATTACAAAATGACAATAAGATAGCTTATATATGCCTAATTGCTGGATGTCCTAGTTGGCTTGTTTGGGAATGAGCTTATGATCATCCTAAGCCTCAAATAGCTAATCCTAAGCTACCATTATTCTCAATAATTAATCCCATACCAACCTTAGGCCATTAAACAACAACAAGCCCAATTACAAATATGAAAATGTCCCAAATAGAAATATAAATAATTCCAGCACATGTATAAATGTGGCAAAAACAAATATAACTAAAATATAAATAATAAGAATTAAGACACCCAAATGGGACACTTAGACAATTAGCCCAAACGGTCTTCTTGCACTTGAAATGGTTTGACTTGGCTTAATCTCCACAAAATATTCTTCAAGTGTAGCTTCGACAATCCTTAGGCCTTGCATAAACGTGGATAATTGGCTTAATTTGAACAAATCTTCAAACTCAAAATATTGCAAAGCTTTATTCTTCAAAATATTAGCTAGATAGTATAGTGGCTCGAGTCTAGACCCCCATATCACATCAAATTATATCTATCTTAACTTATTCATTCTTTCTGACCGTCGCTTTATTAGTTTTTGGCTGCACTTAGCCAAACTGCCTCAATTTGTGTTCCATTATTTTATTCTTAATAAGAGCTACACTTACCTTTTTTTTTAACGCACTCATTGCGGATTTTATCAATCCTAGTATGTCAACACATCCATCTTAATATTCTCATTTCTACAACATGCATTTTACTCATGCATTGCCCGTTCAATGCTGAACACTCGCTACCAAACATGGTAATAGGTTGTATTACAGTGCGATAGATTTTATCTTTCAATTTAATCGGCATCTTACAGTCACATAAAACTCTAATGCCACTTCTCCACTTCATTCATCCTGTTTTAATCCTATGGTTAATATTTTCTTCGCAACCCCCTATCCTCTTAAATGACTAAGCCAAGGTACTCAAAATGAATGCTAGGAGGCATTGAATCTCCGTCAAAAACAACTTCGCTCATTTGTCCATTCGTATTATTAAACCTTACGATGTATAAATTTAGTTTTAGTTCTACTTAGCTTAAAATCCTCAGATTCCAAAATGTTTCTCCCTACCTGCATTCTATCTATTAATATAATATCATCTGCAAATATCATGTACCATGGAATGTTGTCTTGTATATGTCTTATTACCTCATCCAAGACCAAGGTAAATAAGTAGGGATTCAATATTGAATCTTTGCATAACCCAATAAAAACAAGAAAATTTTTAGTATCTCCTCTGACTATATGGACGCTAATGATAACTCCACCATATATGTCTTTCAAGACTTTGATATATATAATTGATATCCTCATGCACTTTAGGATCCACCACAATACTTAATTAGAGGCTCTATCATAAGTCTTCTCTAAGTCGATGAAAACCATGAGATATTATGAGGAGATTTTGTGTTAAGATTCGAGGTCTTTATTGGATATTAGCCAACGCGGAGCTTTTTGAATATGAAGTTGATACAGTGCTTAGATATAGAACTGTATAATCATAAAAATAGAACATTCTTTGCTTGTATTTTACTCATAAAATACGCAGTTGGAGTGCAACTGGTATTTATATAGGTGATGCGTGGTTTTCACTTAAATGAATTAGCTTGCTTGAGTAGAATATAGCAGGCAACATGTATAATTCAAAGCATGATTTTGTGTGAAATTAAAATATATAAAAAAAAAGATGTCTGAGATCCAGTTTGCAGCAAATCAATTTGGTAATGTGCATAAGTAGTCATTTCGGTTGATTTGGGCTTGAAATTATTTAAGGCCCCTTTTGTTTCTTACGATAAGCCTCGCGAGGACTTCAGTGAAAGTTCATAGTTAAATTCTTAGAGAGGCCTTTGTGAGTGAGACTTTTGTACTTCTAGCTCTCTGCTTTCAGTATGACAAAGGAAACTTGATCTTGACAAGGGATAAGAGAAATTTTGGCCTTCTACTAAAATTGTCAATCTTTTGCTTTCAAGGACAAGAAATCTATCAAATTGCTTGAATGAAATGGTCAATGGTTATAGAAGATAACTTTTTTGTATTTGAGGGCTTCCATATTAATTTCCTCGCTTTGAACAAGCTTGTGTTTGTAAAGCTAAATAAATCAATGACTGAAAATTCTTTTGCAGTGATTGCTTCATGGTATCCAATAAGCTGTCATGTTAAAGTCCTCGTATTTGCACTCATGTTTACATTGTTGTCTATATTTTAAAGCTAGTTAACATGTATCTTTTATGTGAATTAATGATATAATCATTCTTATTATGCTTAAAACTACAATTCTAATGTTTCAGGCACTTGATACATTCAACGCTGCAGTTGTTTCACTCATTTATTATGTCATGTTCACATCACTTACAATTCTTGCCAGCGTCATCATGTTCAAGGTGCCGTTCATTTCTTATAGCAACTTGTATCATTACTTTGATAACTTAAAACTTTTTTTTAAACCATTTCACTTAAAGATTACTTCATTAAGTGGGAGGAAAGTATCAATGCAGCTTCATCTTTATTGCAGGATGATTTTATTTATTGATCACAACCCCTGTTAACTAGATATTTTGAATGTACAAATATAGTTTACATAGTGGGGCATTTCAGACAAAGCCGTGCTTCCCTACAACATTTTTATGCTTAACTATGAGGCAGTAGTAATTATGCTTTGGTTGGGAGTAAAACTATTTCTGGGTCTAGACCTAAATTCCAAACAGGATATTTAAATCCTTGTGGTAATATATAGGGTATAAAATTTTTATTTGTTCTGATATGTATTTGATGAGAATATGTGTGGATGGTAAAATTTATAATCTCAGGATTGGGATGACCAAAGCATGCGAAGCATTTTCTCTGAAATATGTGGCTTTATCGTCATGCTTTCTGGTACTGTCCTATTACAAACAACCAGAGAATATGAAAGAAGTCCATCCTTCAGGGGTGTGTGATAAACCTTTGTTCTTTCACTTTCTTTGATTTCCATGAACAGGTTTAATATTTATGAATTGGGTTAGAGTTAATAATCTTCAGTATTATAACTGCACATGCTTTTGTACCTTGAACAAACTCAGGTGGCTATGCTCCTTTATCCCCGACGTTATCTACCGGACTCGGCAGCGGGAATGGGGATTTTCTGAGGCATGAAGAGGGAGATGCACCCCCGACTGATGAATTTTGTTTACAAAGACAATAGTTGACTATCTTAGAAGGATCCTTCTGCTTCATCTAGTTATGCAACGCAAAGTCCTAGTTCCAAGCTTTTCCAATGACATCCTCATCAGATGACATTGTTCCAGCATTTCTAGTTCTGTCAAGAAATACTGAGTTGGAAATTTACGTTGGGGCAGTTTAAAGGCTCTTACTCAGAAAGTCTTTTGTCAAGTTGTATGAAATGGGCAAATGGCTACTGGTGCTTTCTTGGTTGCATATTTTTCTGGTGTTTTTCAAGATGGCTTATTCATCTTGCTGAAATCTCAATGGCAGCTCGAAAGAAAGTGGTGTTAATTCCAGCAGATCTTGAAACCAGAATTCTACGAAGAAAATGAAATGTTTTGAAATGTTTTTTAAGCTTTGAAATTGATGTTTGTTGTTAGTAAAAGAGAGTGTGCATTGAGATTAGCATATTTGTCATTGGTTGTTTTTAGGTTATGTATATTGATTGTTCATATAAGCTAAAGATAGCAACAACGGAAATTTGTATTCTTTGATCAGGTTCTAGCAAGAACAGATATATTTATAAAAATGAAATTTTATGTGGATTATATATATATATATATATATATATATATTCCCTCATATCTTGACTTAAAAGAACTGGGTTGTCTGCTGATAAGTAAATCTATAATGGCGAATCCTATTTGGAATTGCATTTTAAATTGCTTCTTGAAAAAAAAAAAAAGTTATTATTTTAATTATAGTTGCTCTTTTATATTTTCTGCAAGTGGTTTGAAATTAATTTGAAAATTTTATTCCAAAACTTCCAATTGAAATCTTTAACTGTTCATTTTTATCATCAATGATCCATTTATGTAAAAGAAATTATTTCTGAAATACATTTCCATCTTTTTTAATGAAAATTAATTAGAAAATTGTGTTTTGGGATTATTAAACTTATCATTTTTTTTTAATCCTTATTTTTCTATATCCATACACACTTTAAGTGATATCAGAGTTATATAGCACTATTTATATGATAAACATGAATAATAATGATGGAAGAAAACCTTAAATATCATGACTACTCCCCAAAAATCGTTAACCATACTTCCTCACTGCTTATTTCTCCTACTTATTCTCAGTCTATTAATAATAAAATAGATCACCTTGTAGAAATAGCACATATCCCATAAGACTTTAAAGTAGATAGTTTTCGACTCCCTGTCCTTAATCCTTATGTAATTTTTCAGAAATCTAATTATATAAAGAAAATTTTCAATCTTATTTCTACAAAAAGACCTCATGTCAAAGAATATATTCAGACATCTTATATGAATCAGTATTCTTTGTCTTCTACCTCTACTGAACAGTATGTTACTATAGAGATTCCACAAGAGTTTATCTCTTAGTGAAAGAAACAAGGATATTCTTATCTCCACCTTGGAGGTGTGAGATTTGTTCTCTCTTATCATGGACGAAAATATCTTCCAATTACTGCCAGACTTTCTCTATTGGATATAAGATATGTTCACTTTGAGAATGCAGTGATTGGTACCATACTCACAACACTTAATACTGGAAATGTTATCCTGACCTTTTTTTTCCAATTATAATTTGTCCTTGAATGATGTGCACTTATCCATTGCCTTGAAGATTCAAGTACAAATTACTGGAGCTGAACAAATTAAAGGATCTCTATCTGCAACCATTCATCATCAGATAATGTACAGATTGCAAAACCATATAATTAACATTTCTGCTCCAGGAGTATCTACAGATGCCCTTTACATCTATGCAGATACAAATACTACCCCTAAAATTGTTCAAACACCTAGACAGTTGCCTAAAGAAGATCTTATGAAACTCATTCCTCTTGAGAGGGTTACTACTTATGAGAAGCAGCGGCAGAACTCCAGACCTGTTCAGACAATAAATCATGTTTTTATATAAAAAAAAAAGGATGGTACAGTTAAGACTGTATTTCAGGAACCTTCAAAGGATTCAGTGGGAACTAGTTCTAGTTCTCTCCTAAAACTTTTTCATACTTGTATGGTAGTTTCAATCTCTTCTAGAAACACAGAAAAAATTTCAGTTCATAGTTTTGCATCTGATGATAGTTTGATCTATGCTAGAAAGGTCAGAGGCCATTTTATCTGGGATACCCTAGGTTCGGGAGAATGTGACCATAGTTGTACTTGTTGTAAAAACATAAGAGATGTTCAATATCATCCTATTAACTCAACTAGACTCACTGGACCCAAGCAATTTTTCTCTTTATGTAGAAATAAAGCTACAGGGTTTAAATGCCCTCCTCCTGATTCAGGAAACTCTTATTAGATAGAAATTTCACCAGAAATTCAAAAAAAGGAGTATGCACTCCCTCTCTCTGTTTATGATGAGGCTCTCAAAGTCCTACAAGCAGAAGGACTTCTTGATATTCCAAAACTTATAGAATTACCCAAGCCACAAAAGATTAAACGGTGTGCCCCACTAGTACATCAACCTTTAACCCAAATACCACAACCTCAAGCCTATATGATATTTTCTTCAGCATCATTAGATTTTTCACCACTTGAAAAGAAAACTGATCCTAAAACTAAGATCAGTACCCGACCATTCATTCAACCAAACATTGTTCTTCCCATTGGATAATTAAAAGAACTTTCATAAGGAGAAGAAGTTCTGAATTTGCAAACTCAGAATGCTCAAATTCAGAATAATTATCTTATGTCTATTGACTCCAAGATTGACCAGCTATCTATTAAAATAGATAAAATCTCATTAGCCCTAAAATCAATATCAACTGAGATTCAGAAATATCATAGTTCTCTTCTTATGAGAATTCACGAGTTAGACACTGAACTCAGAATGAGGATTCAGTAATAGAATTTTGGATCCAGTTTTAATCAGAAAAGGGAAGAAATTCAAACCTTGAAATTTAGAATTGAGATAATGGAAAGAGATTTGTTGTCAAAATAATCTCAATATGTTGTTTCTTATCCTTATTTCCCTATTTTCTCACATGCATATGAGCTTGTGCCCTTCACTAAACTAAATTTTGGAATAGTACATAAACTATTTCCTGCAACGAGGCCTCAAAAATCCCCAGTTTCCTCATCATCTCTACCTCCGATTACACAGAAACCTTCATCTTCTCAAAAGACTTATGCTGAAACAATAAGATCAGAACCTCCTCTTCCAGCAGTATCTAAACCATTCCCACAGCTGCATATGGCTCTTCATGCATCTGATTCAGATTCTTCTAAAATAGATTTTATGAATTTTGATTCTTCAGACTCTGATTCAGAATCTCAACAAGCAGACATTTCTTAGCTTTTAATGGCTGATTCTCCTTATGATCCTCCTCCTGGCACTAAACCAATTATAGAAGAAGATCCTCAAAAAGGAGAATCTTTAGAATATGATCTCAGATTTGAACATCAGAGAACCAATAAGTCTACTAATGATCTCTGGTTTACTTTTGATGATTTACCCAAAGATTATAGAATTTAATGTCTGGCTTGACTTGCAAATGGCAAAATAAGGTGCCTCTCTCCCTCATGTACTCAGGGAATTTGTCTACAGATTCACTGGTAGTCTCCAAGAATGATTTTACTTCCATGGATGAGTACACCATATTAGCTTTCTTCAATAAGAGTATTTATGATGCTCTTTTATAAATTTACACAACATTCTTGGGAGATCATACAATTATTTCTAGAAGGCAGAAAGAAGAATACTTTGAAATGAAATTTTGTTCTTTAAAAGCTAAAGATCTTGACTTCCATTATCAAAGAATGTCTGAGAAGTTCTATATGTTAGGGGTTCCAGCATGAAAACAAGTTTATGTCACCTCTTTACCTAAAGAACTTCAACTAGAAATTAATCGATTGATTCAACAAATAGGCATATCTCCTCAACAAGTTTCCTTAGGAGAAAATCATCAATTTACCTTTGCTGTACTTAGTAGACTATGTGAAAATCATAGAACTATGAAGAAGTTTATGAAGCATAACAAAATTTTACAATCTGCTCGTAAACGACTAGCTTCTTTCAATAAAAAATGCAAGGAGAAGAATTGTATCTGTCCTTCTCAAAAGAAATCTCACAGATTTTCTTTTAAAGATAGATGTCCTCAACAATTCAGAAAGAAAAGAAAGAAGTTCAAATTTTTAAAAAAGAAGATCTCCTTATTCAAAAATAAGAAGAAGCTCAGGAGATAGATATTATGCTTGTAGAGGAAAATGATATTTTGCAAAAAATTGTCCTAAGAAGCCTATGAAGACATTAAAGTGGATTCAATAAATCAATCAAGCTTCAATCTCTCTTTTAGACAATCTAGATATTGAATCCGTACTCCCAGAATAGAGTGAAGCAGACTAGGAGACGATTATGGCACTTTATGTAGATGATGATGATTCTTATTCAGAATCAAGCTCTATTGATTTTGATCCAAATGATAACTTTGCTATCTATTATCTCCAGTAGCAGCAGTTGCCCTCTGCTTATTCTGTTGATCACTCACTATTGACTCATTTAGTCCAGATTTCAGTACTTCCTTCTAAATATGATAGAGTTATTCCTCCTAATATCTTTCATAGATATTGGAGCTCATAAATTCATGATGAATCCTGCTGTGTTACCAGATACTTATTGGAAGTCCCATATTGAACATTTTAGAGTAGCTGATAAAATGTATTCTTTACACATTTAATTACTGAAAAGAAAATTGGAATATAATTTTTTTTAGACTGTATTATATGGACACATGTTCTTGGTTCGTCCTTTTCAGATAAAGACCTACTGATAGGTTTTGATGTTTATCAGTAAGCTCAGAATCTTTAAATGCTTCCTACTAAAATTCATCATAAGAGGTTTTTTAAAGCTTATACTGACATGCAAGAAATCTTTTCTCTGTCAGATATTCCAGCAGATTTTGAAGATATAAAAATTTCATTACTCCTTATTTGTTCTGATTCTCATACTGATTTTATCATTCAAGCCTTTATTGAAGAATGCAGATTTCTTCATTTCTCTTTCTTTCAAGAAGAATGAAGATATAAACCTTATAAAGACTTCACATCCAGCAATGTCCCCTTTAGACCTTGCTCTTGCTAGAAAAAAATGTGAATCCTTACTGCAACAAGGATCGATTGAACTTACTGAGTCCAATTGGGCTTGTCAAGCATTTTATGTAGAGAAATATTCAGAAGTTCTTAGAGGAAAGAAGAGACTGGTTATTAACTACAAGCCTCTTAATTTGTTTTCTTGCAGATGATAAGTTTCCTTTACCAAAGATCTCTACACTCATGGTTTACTTGAAGGCAGCAAAAACATTTTTAAAATTTGATTTAAAAGTTGATTTTTGGAAATTGGGTATTAAGCCTGACGATAGGCCCGAAACAACATTTTGCATTCTATATGGTCAATACCAATGGAAAGTTATGTCTTTTGGATTGAAAGTTGTTCCATCACTATTTTAGAAGTCCATGATTAGAATTTTTCAACCCATCCAGTATTCAACCCTTATCTATATTGATGATATCTTACTATTATCTCCAACAGTAGAAGCCCATCATAAACTGCTTCAGCAGTTTTTTTCTATTGTTCAACAATATGGCATTATGATTTCTGAAAAGAAGAGTACCATGGGTTGTGATTCTATTGACTTTTTGGGCTTGCATTTTGAAAATAGAGTTTATACTCTAGGTCCACACATAAAGTGTGTATGGATATTAAGAGTCAAGGCTCATTATATCGGAAACACACAGTTCTCCAATAGAGATACAGTACATTGTTATACCAGATAACACAGACTTTCTTTAGTCTGTTCACCACCAGTAGCAACTACTGTCTGATTTTCAGCTTATATACTTCAAAGAACCATAGATATTTCTGATATATCAAAATAGAATCAAACTAAGCTGCAAGTTCCATACAAAGAAGCAATTATGGCAGAAACAGAATGAAGAAGCAAGGAATTACTGTGCAATTTTTATTTTACATAAGCTAATTTTTCAATATCCTTATACTGGAGTATTTTAGTCAAGAAATCAAGCTATTCACTGGAAAACTTATTCTGGTCAAATTTTTCATAATTATCAAAAGCAAATTGAATTAAGAGTTCATCTCTGCAGTCTCAATAATTCAAGAACTTTTCCTCAGACACTCAAAAGACCTCTGATTTGTACTTTAATGGTGAAAAATAAGAATTGGACTAGACATGACCAACAATATGCTGAGACAACTATAGAACTCCTTTGTCAACTCATATGAGAATATTTTGTTGACTATGGACCCATGGACTATGAACAGATAGAAAAAGTAGGTCCCAACACTTCTTAGCCTCCTTCAGCTCAAAAAGATTCCTTCTTATCTCTTCCAACTCCACCATACTCACCTGTCTCAAAATCATTACTAGTTGTCGCCACAATAGCTGGCCCTTCAATTCAACAAAATGTTGATGGAATACCAATCATTCAGACAAATATTGATGAAGCTTTAATCAGTGCTCAGTTTACTCAGCACACTCAGACTGACAATTTTGACTACATGACATATATGATAGATAATCCTTTAGTGCGTTCCTCTTATAACTCAGATGATGAAGACTATAAAATTATGAATCTATCCCCCAGTCACTTTATCTGATGTTACAATCTCTCCACTCAGTTGTATTACTGTAGTACTTTTTACTATTTGTAATAATATTTTATCTGTAATAGTTCACTCTTATCAGAGTACTTGTATTGTTTATGTAAGTGGATGTGCTTGTACACCTACTATCTATTTTTCTTTTATGCTTCTGAAGTCATTGCTTACGACTTAATTTTTTTTAAGATTATCAGTTTTTTTTCTCTATATAAAGAGAAGCTTTGTATCAGTTGGGGATATAGCTACTTTAGACTAATCTCTCTCTCTAAATAAACTATGCAGTTCTAAAATCTCTCTCTTTTTCAACCTGAGTTATTATTCTGTTTATTTATAAATAGTGTGCAATGATCCAGAAGAATTAATATTGAGTATGTTAATCAGAGATAGTCAAAAGAGCAATGTCTTGTTTAAGCCTTGGGTATGGCTGTATTTATGGATGATGCTTGAGACTATCTGGTGAAGCAATATTATGTTCATTCCTCTGAGGATAGAGTATGCTCTGTATGGAACTTGTAGCTTAGGCTGATCCTGTTTTGATACATCAAAAATATCTATGATTCTTTGAGGTATATAAGTTAAAAACCAGACAGTAGCTGCTACTGTTGGTGAACAGACCAAAGAAAGTCTGTGTTGTCTAGTATAATAACACACTGTACCTCTGTGGGAGAACTGTGTGTCCCCAGTATGATGAGCTTTGACTCTTAATATCCATACACACTTTATGTGTGGACCTAGAGTATAAACTCTATTTTCAAAGTGCAAGCCCAAAAAGTCAATAGAATCACAACACATGGTACTCTTCTTTTCAGAAATCATAATGCCATATTGTTGAATAATAGAAAAAAACTGCTGAAGCAGTTTATGATGGGCTTCTACTGTTGGAGATAATAGTAAGATATCATCAATATAGATTAAAGTTGAATACTAGATGGGTTGAAAAATTCTAATCATGGACTTCTAAAATAGTGATGGAGCAACTTCAATCCAAAAAAGCATAACTATCCATTGGTATTGACCATATGGAATGCAAAATGTTGTTTTGAGCCCATCTTTAGGCTTAATACCCAATTTCCAAAAATCAGCTTTCAGATCAAATTTTAAAAATATTTTTGCTGCCTTCAAGTGAACCATGAGTGTAGAGATCTTTGGTAAAGAAAACTTATCATCTACAAGAAACAAATTAAGAGGCTTGTAGTTAATAACAAGTCTCTTCTTTCCTCTAAGAACTTCTGAACATTTCTCTACATAAACTGCTTGACAAGCCCAATTGGACTTAGTAAGTTCAATCGATCCTTGTTGCAGTAAAGATTCACATTCTTTTCTGGCAAGAGCAAGGTCTGAAGGGGACATTCCTGGATGTGAAGCCTTTATAGGGTTTATATCTTCATTCTTCTTGAAAGAAAGAGAAATGAAGAAATCTAAATCCCTCCATAAAGGCTTAAGATGATAAAAATCAGCATAACCAGGGAGTAATGAAATTTTTATATCTTCAAAATCTACTGGAACTTCTGATAGAGAAAAGATTCTCCGTATGTCAGTATAAGCTTTAAAAAACCTCTTATGATGAATTTCAGTAGGAAGGATTTGAAGATTCTGAGCTTGCTGATAAATATCAAAACTTATCATTAGGTCTTTATCTGGAAGGGACGAACCAAGAACATGTGTCCAGATAATACAGTCTAGAAAAAACTATATTTCAATTTTCTTTTTAGTGATTAAATGTGTAGAGAATACATTTTCACCAGCTGCTCTGAAATATTCAATGTGGGACTTCCAATAAGTATCTGATAACACAATAGGATTCATTGTATATTTATGAGCTCCAATATCCATGAAAGCTATTAGGAGAATAGCTCTGTCATATTTAGAAGAAAGTACTAAAATCTAGACTAAAGGATTCAATAGTGAGTGATCAACATAATAAGAAGATCTATCTCCTGAGCATAACATCTATCATCTGAGCTTCTTCTTCTTTTTGAATAAGGAGATCTTTTTTTTTTGAAAAATCTGGACTTTTTTCTTTTGTTTCTAAATTATTGAGGGTGTCTATTTTTAAAATAAAATCTATGAGATTTCTTTTGAGAAGGATAACACAAATCTTCTCCTTACATTTTATATTGAAAGAAGTTGGTTGTTGACAAGCAGATTGTAAAATTTTGTCATGCTTCAAAACTTTTTCATAGTTCTATGATTTTCACATAGTCTACTAAGTGCAGCAAAGGTAAATTGATGAATTTCTTCCAAGGAAACTTGTTGAAGAGATCTACCAATTTTTTGAATCAATCAATTAATTTCTAGTTGAAGTTTTTCAGGTAAAGAGGTGACAAACTTATTTCATGCTGGAATCACTGTAACCTCTTAACATATAAAACTTCTCAGACATTCTTTGATAATGAAAGTCAAGATCTTTAGATTTTAAAAATAATATTTCATTTCAAAGAATTCTTCTTTCTGCCTCTTAGAAAAGATTGTATGATCTCCCAAGAATGTTGTGTAAATTTGTAAAAGTGCATCAGAAATACTCTTATTGAAAAAAGCTAATCTAGTGTACTCATCCATGGAAGTAAAACTATTCTTGAAGACTACCAGTGAATCTGGAGACAAATTCCCTGAGTACATAAGGGAGAGAGACACCTTCTTTTGCCATTTGCAAGTTAAGCCAGGCATTAAATTCTAGAATCTTTGATCTCCATTTTCTAGGAGATAAATCATCAAAAGTAAACTAGAGACTATTAGTAGGTTTATTGGTTCTCTGATGTTCAAATCTGAGATCATATTCTAAAGATTCTTCTTCTGGAGGATCATCTTCTATAATTGGTTCAATGGCAGGAGGAGGATCAACCATTAAAAGCTGAGAAATATCTGATTGTTGAGATTCTGAATTAGAGTATGTATGGAGAGCCATATGCTGTTGTGGGAATGGTTCAGATACTCTTGGAGGAGGAGGTTCTAATCTTAATGTTTCAGCATAAGTCTTTTGAGAAGATGAAGGTTTCTATGAAACTGAAGGCACAGACTATGAGGAAACTGGAGATTTTTAAGGCCTCGTTGAACGAAATAGTTTATGTATTGTTCCAAATTTTGTTTTAGTGAAGGGCACAGACTCATATGCATGTGAGAAAATAGGGAAATAAGGATCAGAAATAAAATATTGAGATTGTTTTGACAACAAATCTCTTTCCATTATCTCAATTTTGAATTTCAAGGTTTGAATTTCTTCCCTTTTCTGATTAAAACTAAATCAAAATTCTGTTACTGAATCATCATTTTGAGTTCAGTGTCTAACTGGTGAATTCTCATGAGAAGAGAACTATGATATTTCTGAATCTCAGTTGACATTAATTTCAGGGCTAATGAGATTTTATCTATTCTAACAGATAGCTGATCAATCTTGAAGTCAATGGACATAAGATAATTATTCTGAATTTGAGCATTCTGAGTTTTCCAATTCAGAACTTCTTCTCCTTGCTAAAGCTCTTTCAATTGTCCAGTGGGAAGAACAATGTTTGGTTAAATGAATGATCGAGTACTGATCTTAGTTTGAGGATCAGTTTACTTTTCAAGTGTTGTAAAATCTGATGATGCTAAAGAAAACATTATAAAGGCTTAAGGTTGTGGTATTTAGGTTAAAGGTTGATGTACTAGTGAGGCACACCATTTAATCTTTTGTGGCTTGGGTAATTTTAGCAGTTTTGGAACATCAAGAAGTCCTTCTGCATGTAGGACTTTAAGAGCCTCATCATAAATAGGGAGAGGGAGCGGGTACTCCTTCTTCTAAATTTCTGGTGAAATTCTTATCCAAGGAGAGTTTCCTGAATTAGGAGGAGGGTGTTTAAACCCTGTAGCTTTAGTTCTACATGAAGAAAAAAATTTCTTAGGTCTAGCGACTCTGGTTGAGTTAATAGGAGGATATTGAATATCTCCTATGTCTTCACAGCAAATACAACCAGGGTCACATTCTCCTGAACTTGGGATATCCCAGATAAAATGACCTCTGACCTTTCTAGCATAGATTAAACTACCATCAGATGTAAAACTATGAACTAGGATTTTTTCTGTGTCTTTAGAAGAGACTAAAACTACCATACAAGTATGAAATAGTTTTAGGAGAGAATTAGAACTAGTTCCCTCTAAATCCTTTGAAGTTTCCTAAAAGACAATCTTAATTGTACCATCATTCTTTCTGATAAAAACATGATTCATTGTCTGAATAGGTCCGGAGTTCTGCTGCTGTTTCTCATAAGTAGTAACCCACTCACGAGGAATGAGTTTCAAGAGATCTTCTTTGGGCAGCTGTCTAGGTGTTTGAATAATTGTAAGGGTTGTATCTGTATATGCATAGATGTAAAAGGCATCTGTAGATACTTCTGGAGCAGATAGAATAATTGCATGGTCTTACAATTTATACAATATCTAATGATTAATGGTTACAGGTAGAGATCCTTCAATCTGTTCAGCTCCAGTAATTTGTACTTGAATCTTCAGGGCAGTGGACAAGAGCACATCATTCAAAGAAAGATATAATTGGGGAAAAAGGTCAGCACAACACTTCCAACGTTAAGTGTTGTGAGTATGGTACCAATCACTACGTTCTCAAAGTGAACATATATTGTATCCAATAGAGAAAGTCTGGCAGTAATTGGATGACATTTTCCTCCATGATAAGAGAGAACAATTCTCATACCTCCAAGGTGGAGATGAGAATATTGTTGTTTCTTCTATCGAGAGATAAACTCCTGTGAAATCTCCATGGTAACATACTGTTCAATTGAGGTAGAAGACAACGAACACTGATTCAAATGAGAGGTCTGGATATATTCTTTGACATGAGATCTTTTTGTAGAAATAAGGTTGGAATTTTCTTTATATAACTAGATTTCTAAAAAATTACATAACGATTAAAGACAGGGAATTGAGAACTATCTACTTTAAAGTTTTTCTGGAATATGTGCTATTTCTACAAGTTGATCTATTTTATTAGTAATAGATTGAGAACAAGGAGGAGGAATAAGCAGTGATGAAGTATGATTAACAATTTTTTTCTAGGGAGTAGTCATGGTGTTTAAGGTTCTTCTTCCATCATTATTATTCATATTTATCATATGAATAGTGCTATATGGCTCTTAAACCATTTAAGGTATATATGAATATTAAGAGTCAAAGCTCACCATACCGGAAACACATAGTTCTCCAACAGAGGTACGATGCGTTGTTATACTAAACAACACATACTTTCTTTGGTTTGTTCACTACCAGTAGTAGCTACCGTCAAGTTTTCAGATCATATCTCTCAAAGAACCATAGATATTTCTGATATATCAGAATAGGATTAGCCTAAGCTGCGAGTTTCATACAGAGCATACTCTCTCCTCAGAGGAATGAACAGAATATTGCTTAAATAGATAGTCTTAAGCATTGTCCATAAATATAACCATACTCAAGGCTTAAACATGACATTGCTCTTTTGACTATCTCTAATTAACATACTCAGTTTTAATTCTTCTGGATCATTGCACACTATTCATAAATAAACATAATAATAACTCAAGTTGGAGAAGAGAGAGGTTTTAGATCTGCATAGTTTATTTAGAGAGAGAGATTAGTCTAAAGTAGCTATATCCCCAATTGATACAAAGCTTCTCTTATAGAGAAGGGAACTGATAATCTTACAAAAATGAAGTCATAAGCAATGACTTCAGAAAACATATGAAAAACAGATAGTGGGCATACATGCACATCCACTTACATAAACAGTACAAGTAATATGATAAGAATGAATTATTATAGACAAAATATTATTACAAACAGTAAAAAGTATTATAGTAATATAACTGAGTGGAAAGACTGTAACATAAGATAAAGTAACTAGGGGACAGATTCATATTTTTATAGTTTTCATCATCTGAGTCATAGGAGAAACACACTAAAGGATTATCTGTCATATATGCCATATAGTCAAAATTGTCAGTCTGAGTGTGCTGAGTAAACTGAGCACCAATTAAAGCTTCATCAATATTTGTCTGAGTGGTTGGAATTCCATCAGCATTTTGTTGAACTGAAGGGCCAGCTACTGTGGTGACAGATGGTAATGATTCTGAGACAGGTGGGTTTGGTGGAGTTGCAAAAGATAAGGAGGAATCTCTTTGAGCTGAAGGAGGCTGAGAAGTGCTGAGACCTGCTTCTTTTGTTCGTTCATAGTCCATGGGTCCATAGTCAACAAAATATTCTCCCATGAGCTGGCAATGGAGTTCTGTAGTTGTCTCAGCATACTGTTGGTTATGTCTGGTCCAATTCTTATTTTTCACCATTGAAGTATTAGTCATAGGTCTTCTGATTTTCTGAGAAAAAGCTCTTGAATAACTGAGACTGCATATATGAGCTCTTAATTCAATTTTCTTTTGATAATTGTGAAAGATTTAACTAGAATAAGTTTTTTAGTGAACAACTTGATTTTTTTACCAAAATACTCCAGTCTAAGGATATTGAAAAATTGGCTTATGTAAAATAAAAATTGCATAGTAATTCCTTGCTTCTTCATCTGGTTTCTGCCATAATTGCTTCTCTTGAATGATCTGTAACAACTATCGTTGCCACCATGAAACATCATTAAACCATTTAAGGAATTTCCAAGGTAAAGGGTTTGCATGAGTACAGCATAAATATCAACTACAGAGATACAATTAAGCATATCTAACACAGAGATTTCCACTGCATGATTATATAGTGTAGTAAGACACTATAAAAATCATAATCCAATTGAGTACTTCGGATGAGCAGGACACAGGTGATAAACTAACATCCATGGATATTCCGGATAGAATACATTAACTTCTGTATCCATATCAAAATGATTTATGAATATGCTTAAGATAAACAATAATGTGAGTTCTGGTAAATTCTTGAACTGCTGCAAGAGTAGTGTAAGGACAAGTTGGAGGAAAATCTATTTTAGAGTTTCTCCAGAAAGGAAGTCTAAGTGAAAAATTTCTAGGTATGTATCCTCTGAACATCATGACATAGGAAAAACTATTTGCTAAAGTGATAACAGGGTTAGGTTTAGAGGGTTTGGACAAAAGATATGGGATCAAATTCTTTTGGCCTTTAATATGCTCAACAGAATAGTCATATCTGGAAAACCATTATTGGAGTCTGAGGAGTTATTGAGGAGGTAGGGTTTTCTGTTTAAAGTCTAAGGCTCTGAGAAATGAGGTATTGTCAAGGATAATAAGGAAGTGGTGACCAAGAAGATAAAATTCAAAAATCTTGATTCCGTATTTTAACGCCAAAATTTTCTTGTAAATAGAATGATAGTATTTCTTACTATCTTTAAATTGTCCGCTAGCATGGCTACAGTAACGGGTCTTTCCATTAATTTTTTTTAAAAAAAATAACATCCCAAAACTCATTACTAGCATCTGTTTGCAAGATTTTTAAACTATCAAAAGGGATATGAAGATGAGTTGGATGAGCAGCAATCCTCTTAATGGTATGTACAACTTCTATTTGTTTTTTTGACCAAGATAGTTGATTTTTCTTTAATAATTTGGATAACTGACTGATGGGCTGGGCTATAGTAGGATAAAAATTTCTAATATAATTAATTATACCAAAAAACTGTTGAATCTACTTAAAAATCAAATTTGCATCAGAGAATTTAAGCACTTCTTCTATATTAAGTTCTTTAACCCCTTTTTATATTGTGGTTAAAATAAATAAGAAACTGGTCATTATCATTGATATTTAATGAATTATTGGTTTGCAATATTCAAAATTTTTCAATTTTTTAATTTTACCATATCACACATATTATTATTAATTTATTACCATATTATTTTTTAATTTTTTTCAAAAAAGAATATGATGAATTTATTAATTAAATTGAATATGAGAAATTAAATAATAATATATTTTTAAAGAAAAATTTAAAGTATTAATTTCAATCAAAAGATATAATTATTTATCATTTTAGAAGTTTGAAGTATAATAACTTATCAAATAAAATAATAAAAAAATTTAAAATATTTTAAGTCAATACCGGTTAATAAATTATCAAAAATTAAGTATTTAAGAGCATGCAAATGAAACTTTCTTTTATATTTTTTTTATATTTTCAATAATTTTTCAGATGAAAAATATTTTTAATATACAAATGCTATGAAGAATGTCTCATTAATTTTATTTTTACAAATAAATAAAAAAATATTACATTTATATATAAACATATATGTATATATATAAATATATATATATATATATAAATAGCTCATTAGATGGATAAAATATAACACATTTGAAAAACTAAAAAATTGGGTGTGCTAATTTATCAAATTCGTTAGTAGAATTTGGTCTATTTATATTGTATATATGTATATATGTAAAAAATTTTAGATTCAGTCAATCAGCTAAATTATGATATTTTTTTTTATTTTAATTCGAATTCGATCTACTCTTATATATTTATATATAAATATATATCTTTTATTTTATTAATTAATTAAATTAAATTTAATCAAAATTAATTCGATAATACTAAAATAAATCTAAATATAAAATTTTAATATTAAATACCAACTCCTTCAAATTTAACTAGAAATTACTCTTAGTTAAATTTTATATTTCTAGTCTTAGATTGAGTTGGATGAGATTAAAAAATTACTCTTCCCCGATCCCCGCACCCCAACAGTGTAAATATTCAAAAGCTCCCTCCCAAGACCAAACAGTGAATTTTGTAGCATTTGCAGAGAAATTCATCAATCTCTTAGAAACATGAGAGCAACATACTGTGACCAACATCGGCTTCACAGCCGTCTTCTGTACTTTTCACCTCCAACAATATCTCTCCAACGACAAAATCTGCGTATATCTTATTTCATTTCCTTTTCAAATTGAAAAACTGATTAAAAAAATTGTTTAAGCTTTAATTATGCTGTCGCTGTTGCAAGTGTAGGAGACAAGAAACGGAATGGTCGAACTCTGAGATTGGTACATTTTACTTGCGGTGCAATCAGAGCTGCACGCTTGTCGCCTTGGGATGAGAAACCTTTTGCGATTCTATCAAATGGGAAAAAAGCATACTTGGATGAGGAAGACGTAGTCACGTTTCTTGATCCTCCTAAAGAATTGATTCCTCTAGACCCTTCTTCTTATAATCCAGCTGCCTATCTTTGGTGGGTATTGCATTTTTTTCTTCTTTCTTCTTTTGTTTCTTTTGCTGCAAATACTGATATTGGCATGATATCCATCTATGGATTTGGCTCTGTTTAGAATCATATTTTTAAGTTCCATCCAATCAACTAATTCAATTTTGCTGGGGTCAAATCAACTAATTTTTCACTTTGCTTTGAAAATGTGCGTGTAATATACCCTTTGTGAATGTTCTTTATTTGTTTTGAATATCCATTATATTGCTATAAATATAAGAATTTCAACTCTTTCTCCTTTCTTCATGCATTTTCATATGCAGAGATTTTTATTTCCGAACATGGGATAGCAACCGACCTCTGGAAATTAGAAGTCCTTATTAATTTTAGCTGTCATTCTTAAATATGTTTGACTACATACAAGTTATGAAAATATGATTTTCTTGTTAACTCGGTTCAATTGGAAAAATAGTGTTTTGGTTCAGTCAGCACTTGAGTTTAGAAAAAAGAAAATGGAGATAGACATGGCGGAGGAGTGGAGGATTTTAGAAGCAGAGAGAGGAATATAATGGAAATACAGAGATGACGAGAGAGAGAGAAAGAGAGAGAATGGGGTGAAATTCTGTTGATTGATGATTACTGACTTTTCTGCATTTAGAAGGCAGTACATATACATAACAGCTATTCAGCTAATTGTACCTGGAATAATTTAACCTTCTCTGCCAAACTACCTCAATATGTGTTCTCTTATGAATAAAATAAAGAAACTCAGATTGAGGTGGTTTGAGCATGTGAAACGAAAATCTATTAATGTGCTTGTCATGCTAAGATTGATATCACTGAGAGAGATAAGGGTAAGCCTAAGTTAAAATTGGTAGAAATGGTATAAAATGATCATATGGTCTTAGATCTCTTTGAAGATGTCGCCCATAATCACCTAGAATAGAGAAAAGAAATCTATATAGCTGACCTTAATTAACTTTAAATTAAGGTTTAGTGAGTCGAATGGAAATTTTTTTGGTTATTAGATAGCACATGCCTGTAAGTATGGTCTGATCTGTTTTTTTTTTTTAAAAGAATATGATCTATTTTTTATGTTAATGATTCGCAGGAAAAAGATTGAAGACATTCCAGAAGATAGGCGTCATAGATTGCTAGCCTTGCTGAAACCTAGGTTATTTTTTTACTGAAGCTTATCAGGCTCTATTGATTTTTAAATGTTATGCCCAACCTTCTTATTCCAATTTTACAAGTTTGACTGTTTCCTATATATAGCACTGTTGGTTGTTGTTGCTAATCTAAGAATCATGAATTAACTGCAATATTTGAAATGTTTTAAACGAGAATCATTATATGATAGGATAAATGTGGCGTAGGCTTATATCAAGAGCGTGGCAGATAGCTGGCACCAGGTATGAGGATCCTAAGCTAGCTAAGAAATATGCATCCAACTTGTTATGTTGTGAAGATGGTGAAACATCAACTGAATTTTATAATTGCTGTAGCAGTGGAGGTCACTTAGTTTTATTATTATGTCTATAATTAGTTGGATTCCTGCTTGCTGATATGTAGAATTATGAACAGTTTTTGTGGTTTATGAGCATTAGCATTGATTAAAGAATTTGTGAGAATTTGATACCTGCAGTCAATACTTGTGCAACCTTTGCTCAACGTAAATATTTTCAGATGGCTCGTGCTTTTTCTCTTATTCTAATTGCATCTTTCACCAATGGCTGGAAAAAAAAGAGAAAATTAATTACCTATGGTCAAGATGGCTTTCTTTCTTTTGCTTCTGTTTTTTTTTTCTTTTACTTTTTCACGGAGGAGGATGTGTGTGGAGGAATAAAATAACACTTTAAAATTATTCAAAAGACAAGGGAACTCCATTTGGGATTTCAAATATTAATTTGGCAGCTTTAGGTTAGTGTTCACATTACAGTAACTTGGGTATTTTCAAGGGCACTTGTATAATTTTGCAATTTTGCTACATTGAGTGTGGCTATAGTGTCTTGGCTCATGTGAAGCCTACAAAATTTTGAATCTTAATATGGAGTGCTATCAATTTTTTTATTTTTTGTCTACGTTTTTCTTTGGTTTTTGGAAGAAAAATCATGCCTGCTACCCATTTTCATTCTTTATTTTCTTGAATTCTAGAAACCCTCATTCTAATATCTTAATAAAGTTTTCCCTAGACTTCTACATCAATAAATGTTAAATCCTATTCCTCAAATGACCTTTATCAGCCTTGATATTGTCAAAAGTGAAAGGCACCCTGATGCAAAGATCCCTTACCTGAGCAAATTAGGATTTTCTATGACTAGAACCTGCAATTTTCCAAGTCATGAAGGAGTGATCTTCCTGTTGCGCTAGAGCTCTCATTCTCCTAAATAGAGTAGTTATAAACAACAATTTTTTGGATGAAGGGAAGAGGCTGCATGGCATATGAGCAATGACTAAGGAACACATGTTGACAGTGAAAGAAGCGCACAATATCAGCAAGCTGAATTGTCCTGTGTCAAATGTGAAGAATTAGAGAATAATGTAAAGCATTGCTTGTCTGGTTAGGTTGTTGAGTAAATGAATGGTCCCTAAGATAAAAGATCTTGAAGGTAAGAGAATACTGTCGTAAGGTAGCTTCTGTAATATTTGCAAGGATTTCTGAGATGAGTATTTTAAAACAGGAATTAAGAGAGTATCATGTCAGGATGTGCCAAAAGGCCACAAATGAGAGGTGCGAGCAAATATTTACAGTGAGAGACATATGGGTTGCAATTTAGTACCATCACAGTGTAAATATGAGGAAAGCATTGCTTGTCTTAAGTAAATGAATGATCCCCAAGATAAAAGATCTTGAAGGTAAGAAATACTGTTCTAAGGTGGCTTGCGTAATATCATCAAGGATTTCTTATATGAATATTTTAAAACAAGAATTGAGAGAGAGAGAGTTTCGAGTTTAGCATGTGCCAAACCACTGCAAGTGAGAGGTGCAAGGGAGTCTTTGTAATGTGAGATACGTGGATTACAATTCAACACCATCATGGTGTAAACATAACGAGGAACAAGCAAGGAGTACTACATGTTCTAAATAACATAGGACTAGCTTTTATGTCCACTAAGAATTGTTAAAGAGAGATTGCTTTCTCTAGGGAGCTTGGAAACTTGTAAAAGGTAACTATTCTCATACAGCACACATTCAGGATAGTGAAACAGGGATCCTGTAGGAAACTTCAAAAAATGTTTCCAATTAATATATTTTTAAAATTTTGGAGAATCTAAGGGAAATTTGAGAAAACTTTTTGGTAAGTATAGAGGTTAATTTCCAATTTCAAAATTTTAAGATGGAGTTTCAACTATAATTTCATATATATATATATATATAATGAGAAATAAAGAAAAGAAAACCTTAATTCTATTTGTTTAAGCTACATGATGATTGAACTAAAAATTTAAGGTATTAAATTCATCAAACAAAAAAAATATGTATATTTTTAGAGTTTTGACAATAAATTATTGAAATTATAGACTGCAGTATAATTTTGAAATAATTAAATTATTGATGAAATAATAATAAATTTTGAAATAATTTTGAGAATACTAAGATGGATATGTAAATATGCTAGGATGGGTAGATTCCGCTATGAGTGCATTAGAGAAAAAGTGAGAGTAGCACCTATTGAGGATAAAATACATGAATACATATTGAGGTGGTTTCACCTTGTGAAATAAAAACCTAGTAATGCGTCTGTTAGAAAGACTGAACAAGTTAAAGTAGATGTAATTAGGAGAAACAGGAGTATGCCTAAATTAATTTAGATAAAAATGGTTCAGAATGATCTTATGCCCTACATATCTCTCTGAAGATGTAGCCTCTAATCGCTCCGAGAAAAAAAAAATCATAGCCGACCCTAATTAATTCAGGATTAAGGCTTAGTTGAGTTAAATTGAGTTGTTTATTATTGAAAATGTAACTTATTAACATCTTGTTTAGTTACGTGGAAACTAAATAATGTCATGTGTTAGTTTTATATTGTAATTATTTAGTCATGTGGAAACTAAATTATGCCAAAGGTTCATAATAAATAATAATGATCCCAGATAATTATATGACCTTCATTGCATGCATCCTTTTCTTATTTGAATCTTATGAACTTCTAATGCCATTTTCCCATGCTAATATGATATTTATTATTGCTACCTAGGACCTTGGCCCGTCGCTTGGATGAAATCCTTCAAGGTCAGTTTTGAATTTCTTTTATACTGTCTTAAACCCACCATTAACTTTTATTTATATTTCTTTTTTCTCTCTTGCATTTTCTGAAATGAGATACTCATGCTTCTTTATGCAAGTTTCTTTTGGGTTTCTCAGACAATATTTCGTTGCAATGATGGGAAGACTTATGGGAGATTGATTGGTATGTTCACTTTGTCTGATAATGCATATTTGTTTCCTTAATTCTCTGTAATTATGGGGGTTGGATGAATGCTCCAGTTTAGGGTTTCAAAGAGTATTAATTTTGGCCTCTCGTTTTTTTTTTCCTTATAAATTTCTCTTCGCGGTTTCAGGGTAAAGAGTAGGTTAGGTAGAAAGGATGCTGATGTGAAAAAATGCAGTGAACAAATTTATTAATCCTTGAATATTTCACTAGTTTCAAATTCATTATTAACTTGCATTTATGAAAACAACATATTCATTTTATGAGTCTGAGGAATTTTGATTTATGAGGACTGTTGTTGTTGTGCCCAGCTGTCCACAAACACAGATGAAGGTATGTGTCACCAGTTGCATTTAGAGATGGTAATTTTGCCTATCTAATAGGGAACCCTTGTTCCACTGCAAACTCGATGAGGAATCCCTGCCCTACCAATAGTGGTGGGTCATGGATGGATTTAGCTATCCCTGTCCTGATTCCCTGGTCTAAAATTTCCCCGACTTTAATATATATATATATATATATATATTATATTTTGTGCTTAATAAATTTGACAAGGCTTTTTTGTGTTTTAAAAATATACTATTTCATGCCGTTGTACATGCATTCCCATATCCTTTCATTCTATTGTGAAGCTGCTGAGAAAATTTATTTCTAATGCCTTATGATCGCATTAGATAGGTTAATACATCCTTGCCTGGAAAAGCAATTTGTTTAAAGCAGATGAGATTCCTGCCTGTACCTGGCAATTTGTTCAGCGCTTCTGGCATTACGCAGATGAAGACAGTGTTTGAGGCTTCTGCTAGACTTTTTATCATAGATTGGCATGGCAAGTTTATTTATCCTACAAATTACATGACAAGCTTATATGAACATTGCAAATTAAGGTCTGACTTATCAAGTTTAATTTTCATACGGTCCTTGTCCACCTATTTATGTGTGCTATTAACATTTGAAATAGAACTTCAGCTACCTTGCTTTTGATTGGTCACCATCTCTGTAGTTAAGTTTATAATTGTCGTTTAATATGTATGAAGAGAGTGCATTTTTTATTACAAGGTTCATGTATATTTTTATCTGCTATGAGCCATTTTTTATTTTTCACCAGTTCAAAGGTTGATTAGCTTAACCCTAATGTTAACTGATAACGATAATGATTGAACAGGCGGTTCGATTCTGTCTCAAGTTACCAATACCTCTGGTCCATTGTATTTTATGGTAATGCAACATAAGGAAGTAATGTCTACGGAACAGCCCTGTGATTTAGCTTATGAATTGGGGGATGGGCACTTGAATGTCCCCAGTTATCCTCAAGGTTTTCCAAAACCAGGTGGGATATGTTTAATATTTAATTCAATGTGTGAGCTAAGATTATAGCTTCTTGTGAATGTGTTTCTTTTTGTATTCTCGTGACAAAGTTACAGGATGTTTTATTCCCTCTTTCCTCCCAATTTTCTTGGCTTAATGAGATAATGCTAACTTGGCATTTGCACCTAACTAGATCTTGGGAATCATCCATAATGCTTGAGTATTTCTCATTTATATCAACTCAACTCAACTCAACTAGGCCTTTCTTCTAGTCCATTTTGGATATATTGATAATTTCTCTCCATTTTACTCAAATTATGGCACATTTGCAGAAAGATCAAATACCATTCGACACCAAACAAACACTTAAATTGCAGTTGTCGGCTGTTGCTGCTACTACACTTGTGGTCACAATTGCATTTCCAAATGGAATCATCCTAAATCCGCCTCTCCTTTTTTCACCTTTGCAAATGAAGTATGTACAACATTTCGCCCTAGCTAGTGCATTTGCTGGTCCACATTAGTCGTGCCCAACAGCTGTCCCTCTTTCAGCTTATCTTTAGCGGGCACATTTTGTTCAAATGACCACACATTAAATATCTGGCCCCTTCTTGTTTTCTCTTGCATCCAGCTTTGGATCCTCATCTTTGCCAAGCTAATTTTGTGGACATTTTTTAAACTGATTAACACTACCTGCCATAATTTTTTGGTCAAATTGCAGTCCTGTAGAACTTCTTGTTTAACTTAAGGTTCTATTATATTACATTGGACTTCATTTCAAACATCTTTCTCTAATCCCGTGACTAGGATCCTCTTCATCACCATATTCGTTTTTTTATAGTAGAATCTACCATACAAGTTAGTCCCTGTGGAATCTCTACATTATCTGGATTAACTTTGCAATCTATGCATTTCCTTTGCTAAAATTTATAGCACATTTTTTTTTTCAGATGTACTTGATCGAAACCCCCCTGAATATAACTGTGGAGCTGAAGGACATGGTGGCTCCTTTGTAGCCTTCATAGTAATATGTCAAAAGCTGGAAAGCTTCTTTATCTTATTTTAGGAAAAATTACGTATGGAACTATAATTGTACCCTTCTGAAACTGTAGCCCGTGGGATGTGATATGGGATGTGCAAGAAGGCATTTCATGTTTGCTAAAATAGTAGTAGGTTATTGAAAGATTCATTTAATTGGCTAAAGACTCTTAGTGCAGCGAGTTTCCTCCAAAACAAGAAAAAAGTACATAGCAGTATTGATCAGTCTTTTTCTGCATTATTATTTCCAACTCTTTTGGCTGTATGGAGTCTGTGAACGTTCTAATGAGATTTGGAATTTTTTTTGGTAATTTTTGCAGCAAAACATGTGTATCCTTTCAACGATCAAGTTGTTATATATGTTCGTCATGTTGGACCTGGGGTGTCAGTGGGCCAAGCATGGCAAGAAGGAAAAGAATTGCAGCAAGTGCCTAGGAAGCTATGCGGTGAGATTTTAATGGTTAAAGATTATGCTGCATCTGTGGTAAGTCATTAAAAAACTCCGCCTATACATGAGTTTCTTGTGTATAGCCGGTCCCAAGCCCGGGTAAAGGAGGAGGGTTGCGGTAGGTGACAACCAGCGTAAAACTTTTGTCACATCTCATGATATAGATTCTAATAATAATATTGTTGGGGCGTTCCTTACTTGTGACGCGCTACATCGGAGCCCGGGTGTAGTGAAGAATAAGCAAGGGTGTAGGGAGTTCCCCGAATGCGACGCTCCATGTCGGCGCCCGGATGTAGTGCATAATAAACAAGGGTTCTCACATCATGGACAAGTGTGGGTAAAGAAGTTAGTCCAAAATACGAATAATAAGAGTAGTACGAGAGATACAGGTTTAGATAATGGTAAAAGATTTTATAGGAAGAAGCATAAGAAAGAACAATTAGGGAGTAAGATCAGAATATGAACTTGAAATATTGGATCTCTTATAGATAAACTGAGAGAACTTGTTGATACTATAGAGAGAAGAAAAATTAGTGTTGCTTGTATCCAAGAGACTAAATGGGTTAGAGGGAAAAGTAAAGACATTGAGAATACTGGTATAAAGTGGGGTATACAGGTACAGATAGAAGTAAAAATGGAGTAGGTATAATTTTGGATCGGAACCTAAAGGAGACGGTTATATCGGTGAAAAGAGTAAGCGATAAGATTATTTCAATTAAACTTGTGATCCAGAATGAGACCATCAACATAGTTAGTGCATATGCCCCTCAAGTTGGATTGGATGGGGAGAGCAAGCAAAATTTTTGGGATGACATGGATGAACTTATGCGAGAGATTCCAAATGATGAAAACATTTTTATAGGAGACTTAAAGGATATGTAGGAAAAGACAGCAGGTTTTGAGGAGGTACATGGAGGGTATGGTTTTGGAATTAGAAATGAAGAAGGTAAAAGTATCATTGATTTTGCTTTAGCCTATGGTTTGATTCTGGCAAATACATATTTTATAAAAAGGGAATCACATCTAGTGACCTTTAAAAGTGGGCAAAATAGAAGTTAAATCGACTTCATACTCACAAGAAAAACCAATCGAACTCGATGCAAGGATTGTAAGGTTATTCCAAGTGAGGCTTTGACCACTCAACATAGGTTAGTAGTTTTGGATATCAAGTTTAAGAGATTGACTAGTAGGCCAAGGACGAACAATAGTCCTAAGATTAGGTGGTGGACTTTAAAAGGTAAAAAAGTTGACATTGTATTAATAGATGCAGGGGTAAATCAAAAGTTGGAGTTATGGAGAAGCACTTTAGAATCTAAGGGTTTTAAGCTAAGTAGGACTAAGACTGAGTATATGCATTGTAGATTTAATAGCGAGAATAGAGAAATGGGCAAAATTATTTTAGACGGAATAGCAATGCCTCATAGTACTTATTTTAGATATCTTGGCTCAATTCTTCAAGAAGATGGGGGTTGTGAAGAAGATGTAAATTATAGGATTAAAACTGGTTGGATGAAGTGGAGGGGTGCTACAGGAGTTCTATGTGATCGAAAGATGCCAATTAAATTAAAAGTAAAATTTTACGGCACTGTAATACGGCCTGCTATGATGTATGGTAGTGAGTGTTGGGCAGTAAAAAGACAACACATGAGTAAAATGCATGTTGCGGAAATGAGAATGATAAGATGGATGTGTGGTCATACTAGGATGGATAGAATCCGCAATGAGTGCATTAGAGAAAAAGTGGGGGTAGCACCTATTGAGGATAAGATAAGAGAGTATAGATTGGGGTGGTTTGGCCATGTGAAACGAAGACCTAGCGATGCGCCAGTTAGAAAAACCGAACAAGTTAGAGTAGATATAACTAAGAGAGGCAGAGGTAGGCCTAAACTGACTTGGTCAAAGGTAGTCCAAAATGATCTTATGATGTTACATCTATCAGAAGAGATAACCTTAAATCGTATTGAGTGGAAAAAAAGAATCCATATAGCCGACCCCAATTGATTTGGGATTAAGGCTTTGTTGTTGTTGTGGTAAGTCATTGAAGAAAACTATCTGCCTTTCCTGTTACATCGCTACTATGTGGATCTATGGCAAAGTTGTCGAACCTACATATAGATGATTGCGGCCAAGGCTTTGAAATAGACATCTAGAAAGGAAACAAAGATAAATGAAAGAGTTCACTTAGCAATATGGGATTCATGGCAAATCACTCTTTAGCAATCTGTGATTCATGACAAATCACTCTCCCATGTAACTGATTTTGATCTTGAATGTAGCTTCTTCCAACATCTTCAAAATGTCTTCTGATATAGTATTAAATGTAAATATTCTGCAGTCCTACTAGATCTAATATCTGTGTATCCAGATAGATATGGTGGTGGAAATTACGCTAACGCTTGCGGTGGAACCCAAAATGAAAAAAGAACAATGGAAAGAAAGACTGATTCATGAATGAGCTTTTCTAGCTGTTCTCTTACATCCTTACAGCCATTATATTGTTCTACTTTGTTTTAACATGCTAATATTTCTTAACGTACTCTACTGTTTTTCAGGAAGCATAGTGGCAACCCAGCAAAAAGAAAAAAAAAAGTGCCTGAGCTAAAATTTCTTAAAATCCGGCAAGATTCAACATAATTAACACGTTTATCTATGTTGATTCAACTTTTATTTGTCTCAGTTGTTTGTCACAAAACGGCAGGTCCATTGGACTTGTTTACGAGTCCGAACTTAAAAATATTAATTTTTCCCGAGCTCAATCCATTCAATTTGTGAATTTCTTCATACATTAAGGAGGCTTGGCATGGCTTGCCAATGACTGATGACCAGGTCTGCTGGCCACTAGTCTTAATTCTACACATCAAAAGAAAAGAGCCAAAAATGATCTATAAGTTTATATATATTTACACTTGTGTTTATATCTCGCTAGGTCTGGATTTTCTTCTTATTTTTTGCTTAACAAATCTATATTAAAGGATAAGAATTAAGATCAGTGTTGATCAAACCAAGGAAAGGTGGATCTCAAAGAAAACATACCTATGCAAGGCCAAGTTTAACTAAATATGAGTTATTGTAAACATAATTTTTTGCAAAGAAACCAACCAATCAACCATATCTCTTGTAACACTAATCAAAGAAATAATCATCACTTTCATTACATGACTGATGAGTATATTTTGTTCTCCATATAAGACAAATGATAAGCCATAAATGAGGCATTGCCACATTCAGAGTTTAGGGTTTAGGGTTCAGACTCGTAAACAAGTCCAATGGAAATGTATCTAACAGTGGTCACTTTTACATCTGTGTTTGGAAATGTATCTAACAGATTCCATATTGGCCCATGCAGAGCTATGCATAGCATATCATCAAATAATATAAAAAAAAAAGGGAAAAAATAAGAACAGAAATCATAATGCTATCATAAATACCACAAAAAATAACATGAAAAAAAATTATATGTATAAACATAATTGCCAAAATTTTGCTCTACTGCCGTATTAATATGACAATTGATATAAGAAAGAGCCAAAAAGCTATAACATAAATTCAATTAAGAGCTCCAATACTTTCCTATTTCCAAATGGAAAAAGTAGATAAGCTATGGGTGAGGGGATCTATATTTAGAACTTGAATGACGTGCTTGTTTCCAAGAGCGAACGGTTAAAGCAGAAAAGCTATTAAGAGGTGGACTTATCAATGGAAGGGGGAGCCTTTTCAAGAGTTTTTGAAGGTTTATCAATGGAAGAGGGAACCTTTCCAAGAGTTGCTGAAGATTTATCAATGGAAGGGGGAACCTTCTCAAGTGTTGTTGAACTTGCAGATTCTTGAGATTCAACAAGTTCGCGTAGTCTATTTTGAAGAGCCCGTACTCTGTCCTCAGTCTTTCGAAGTTTTCTCCACCTGTAGGCAGTCCACAAGCCAAAACCACCATATACTACTATATATGATGCCCATACATATGGATAAGTTTCTGCATGCTCTTTTATTTTTTCATACCGTTGTTTTACCATTTCTACAAATCCTGGGAGATTTGCGCTTTGCGCATCTTTCTCATCTGCCTGCTGACTAGCCATTTCTTTTGATGCTTTACAACTAAAATTTGAGAAAAACAGGAATAAAAATCAAACAAATTGCATATAACACAATAACAAAATTATCCTTCTGCATATTAACAATAATCATAATCAAACAAAATTTGCACTTAACATATAAGAGAAAATTTATCCTTCTATGGATAATCACTAAACGCAATATTGTCAATTGTTGCAATAAATGACTTTGGTTTGAGGTGACTACTTCATGACAGAGACAAAAGGAGAGATCGCTGCAAAAACCTCAAGAATTAACTTATTAGAAGAAGATACAGAAATAAAAGAGTAATTTTGGCATACTTAGAATAGAAACTTGGAATTGGAACAATGTTCAAGAACATGCACTGACGAGTTCATTAGTCGAAGCAGTCAGCAACTTGTTTAATTATACGACTTGGAACAGTTTGATGCTCTTCTAAATTTAAGCCAAATATAGTATGCTCTACAAATCAAACTCCAAATATAATAAAGAATAATCATTCACCGTTGAACTCCAAAGAACTCTAAAAAACAAAGCTTGTTTAAATCTGGAATTTTTTTTATATGATGAAGAACATTATTAAGCTAATCAAAATCAACAGAATCCACAATCCATTACTTGCATTACCAATAGAACACATATAAAAAGATTGACCAAAATACCCAAATAAAAATTGAAAAAACACTAGTCCCATGTCCAGCAACTCATTTTCCCCATTGCCTTCCTTTAAATCATCAGTTAGTAATTCAAAAAATTAAAAAGAAACCTAAGTGCTAGCATTTAGTAAATTTAGGATATTGGTTTTCTTCTATTTTGAATTCATTTTGTTCAATCAAAGGAAGAAAGTGTTAATTAAACAACAAGAACTCAGATAAACTTTGAATTTTCTCGAAAACCAAGCAGAAATTGAAATCCGAAGTAACAGTATAGATTGAATCAGCAATAGCAATATACCTGCACCGTCAACCGCGATGATGGTTTATGGTTACCGTTCAGCAGCTCAGGCGACGCAACGGTATGAGCGCTGCTGTCTCGCTAGTTTTTCCCAAGTATATAAGACAGTGGGCGTGAACGCGCAGCTTGTTCTTTGGGAAGATACACTGTTCCTCGTATTTTTTTTAATTTTATATTTTTATTTGAGATATTTATAAAAAATTAAAATTTATAAACTCTTAAAAATTTTATAATAAAATTGATATTTTTATAAATATTTTATAAATTTAATTAATTTTAATAAATAATTTATAAATTTAATAAATTTAATTTTTTTTAATTTTTTATTATATTTTAATCAAAATTCTTTATTTTTTCAGAATTTTATAATCCAATGTCCTTTTAGAAGTTGGGCCAATGAACACTGAACTTGATGTGCTGTCATTCCATTGATGTGTGCCCGGAGGATTTTGAAATTTTTTTTTTTAAACTATTAAAACAAATGACAAAATCATTCCTCACTTTTTAAAAAATTTTTCTTAATATTTTATTTTTTATATAATTTTAAAATATTTTTTAAACTTTAATAGAAAATATAATATAAAAAATTTACCTAAAATATATCATTTTTTAAAAAATTAATATTTTTTAGACCATCATCTTCTTAAATGAACTTAAAAAAATGAAATTACCCTTGCAATATATATAGCACCAAACTGAATCATCTTCTTTCTTTTCAAATTGTGAAACTGACTCTCTCTCTCTCTGTCGGCTTCGATCTCTCTCTCTCACTCATCGTCGTTCACTTATTCTCTCACTGTCATTCTCTTCGCCACTCTCTCACCGTTGCCATATGAAGCTTTCTTCTTTTACCATTATTCCATAAAGATTCATCATTTTGTCAAAGTACTCATAGTAAGTATATATTCTAGATTTTTTTCTTACTTTGAAAATGAAAAAATATTGGATGCGAAGTATTATATTGTCTATTAGAATAAATGGATGTTTTAAAGTCGATGTTTTGATAAAATGCATTAGCAATTATTTTGAAAGGTGTTTTGGCTTTTTTAAAGCATGAATTTTTTGTTTTGTTAGTTCTTTTGAGGGTGTATCGTTTATCTAAGCGACGCTAGATTAAGTTATGAGAAGTTAAGGGTCATTAGGGTTTTACTGTTGGGTGACATAACTCCCGCTTACTTACTTTAACTCACATAAAATTTCATGTTTCTACTATCCTAATTACTACATTCTACTTTCTAAGTTACTCTACATACTTGGGTCTGAATATGTAATCTGTTTTATTTTTTTCTTGATTTTTAAATTGAAAAAGGTAAACTAATCTGCCCTAACTCTCCCTCACTTGTCTTAACCCACATCAAATTGTATTTTTATGCCATCTGAAATACTCTCATGCACTTCCCAATTCACTCTATACACTTAAGTCTAAATATACAATCTGTTTTATTTTTTCTTGATTTTTGAAGTGAAAAGGGTAAACTGATATGCCCTAACTCCCCTTAATTTGTTCTAACCCACATCAAATTGCATGTTTCTGCCATCTAAAATACTCTCTTGCACTTCCCAAGTCACTTTGCACACTTGAATCTGAATATACAATCTGTTTTATTTTTTCTTAATTTTTGAAGTAAAAAGGGAGAATTGATATGGCCTAACTCCTTCTAATTTGCTATAATCCACAACAAATTACATGTTTCTGCTATCTGAAATACTCTCCTACACTTTCCAAGCCACTCTATACACCTGAGTTTGAATATGCAAAATATTTTTATTTTTTCTTAATTTTTGAAGTGAAAAGAGTTAACTGATATACCCCAACTCCTCCTAACTTTCACATCAAATTGCATGTTTCTGCCATCTGAAATACTCTCTTGCACTTTCCAAATCACTCTACACACTTGAGTCTAGATATATAATTTTTTTTTATTTTTCTTAATTTTTGAAGTGAAAAGGGTGGACTGTTCTACCTTAACTTTTCATAGCTTGCCCTAACTTACATCAAATTGCATGTTTCTGCCCTCTGAAATACTCTCCCTGCACTTCTCAAGCCACTCTGCACACTTGAGTCTGAATATGCCATATGTTTCATTTTCCCTTGATTTTTGAAGTGAACAGGGTGAACTGATCTATCCCAACTCTCCATAATTTACCCTAACCCACATCAAATTATATGTTTTTCTATCTAAAATACTCTCCTACACTTTCTAAGTTACTCTGAGTCTGAATATACAATCTATTTTATTTTTTCTTGATTTTTGAAGTGAGAAGGGTGAACCGATTTTCCTTAACTCTCCCTAACTTGTCCAAACCTACATTAAATTGCATGTTTTTGATATCTGAAATACTCTCCTACACTTCCCAAGTCACTCTGCACACTTGAGTATGAATATATAATCAATTTTATTTTTCCTTGATTTTTGAATTAAAGAGGGTGAATTGATTTTCCCTAACTCTCCTTAACCCACATCAAATTGCATATTTCTATCATCGTAGTTACTCCTGTAGGGCTTAATACTAACTTCCCCTAATTTGCCTTATACATTTTGTTGAATAGAAAAAATTCTTTCACATTTTGTTAAAGTGAAATGGCATATGGTTCTCATCATCTTCTGCTGGCGAGGGAACACCCATCGTAGCAGAGAAGAAACTGGTCAGTCTAAGCCAAATGTCTTCATCAAGCTATCGTTATGTGTCTAAAAGAAGGAAAGTTGACAAGCCTGATGAGTCAAAGAAGAGGAAGATAGCAGTTGAGTTTTCTAGTGATGAAGAAAATGTAAAAGAAGGGAGAAATGTTGATACACATGGGGCGGACTATATAATTGACCCATCACATAGAGGTACCACCAGGTTAACATAGTTGGGTCTACCCTAAAAATTATATGTGTCATCAAGAACACATTTGTTGATAACAAGGATAAGGTACTTGTAATATTTTTAACATATAAGTGAACACAACATCTATTATGAAGTAGCTATTTAATAACTTACTTTCTTTTTTAAATTTTCCAGCTTGATGCTTTTTCAAAGTATAACGTTGGCCCCTTGCTGAAAGCAGAAGAGAAAAATATTTTTAATTGGCCTCATTTGATTAACTTTATGTTCCTACACTAAGTGCACAACCCAAATAAAGATGAGTTGTCATTTAAGATCAGTAATGAAGTTTTCACCATGGAGGCAGGTGAATTTTGTCTAATTTATGGGTTGAAGTATAACGGCAAAGAGGATTTGGATGCGGCCAGTAGCCCTCTTGTGAACAAGTATGAAAATATGACCCGCAAGGAGATGCTTAGGGCATTCGAAGGTTGCAAAGACATGAACCTTCAAGTTAAGTTGGGGGTCGCATGTTTGATTAACTTAATGGTTTTGGGCAAGGTGCCTAAATCAAAAGTTGATTCTCGGATTCTATCACTTATTGATGATGTTGATGTCTTTAACAATATTGCATGGGATAAATTGAGTTAGAAGTTTATATGTTCAAATGTGAAGGATGCAATTTGGAGCATGAAGAATATGAATAAATATGGTGGATACTCTTTAAGTGGGTTTTTGATTGCATAAATATTTTTACAATGGAGATATTGCCATCTTTAGACAAGGCTGGGGTTAAGAGAATTGGTAATCAAATTTCTAGGTAATGAATTGGAGCATGGAGTCAAAAGTCTTATATAAAAAAATTGACGTAAAAATACTAGAATCGGTAGTTTTAATGATCTTATTTCTATGATATTTTATTACTGATTATTACTATTTAATTTAGGTTATCATTTTTCCTCATGCAAAGGTGTTGTATGTAGGAGATGCAAACTATTCCATTTCAGCAAATGTCTAGAGATGAAGAAGTATATCTTGCCTTATCAGCTTTGTCTCTCAAGGGACATAACCAAAGATAAATCTCCCCAATCTGAATTTCAAATTGCAGATGTCAAAAATATTATGTAATGAATATTTGAGAGAGAGAGAGAGAGATGACGGCACTTCCTATAGATTTTGGGATATGTTTGTCTATTCTGGAAACTCAAAATAAAAACTCATTACATTGTTAGTACAAAAAGAAAAAGGAAATCAAGGATTTGAGAGAAAAAAAATAAAGAATTGCACATCTTAGTAGTCTCAGAAATTAAGAATTGCATGAATTGATTCAACAAATGAATGATAAAATCTCATTGCTTGAGCGCAGATTTGGAGATAAAGAAAAATTTACATTTTAGACTTCATTGTAAGGGTATGTACTCTAAAACATTTTGACATTCTTTAATTATTGTTAAATTAAAATTATATTAACTAATGTCCAATTCTTGTTGACATTTTTTTATAGGAATGTGTTTGATTTTGAAACAAATTTGAATAAAACACAAGGAGGTAGTTCATTTCTTATGTCTGTGTCGTAGCATGCTTATGATGTTGTAGTAGAAAAAAAAAAGATAATTCTAAATCCTAAATACATTGGTGAGGACAGAATGTAATGGTCAAGATGTTAAACAGGGACGTTTTGACTAATAATGAAAACTTGATAGTGTACAGTGACTAAAGTATTGTGGATAAATGCTATATGTAGAGAAGAGTACATTGTGTATCTTAAAACTTTACTGAAAAAAGTATTTTTACTGTTTTACGAGATTAAAACTCGATTTAAAATCAACGGTTAAGAATGAGGGTGCACCATAGTTATTATGAGCATTCCCTCACTGGATTAAAAATATTATAAATATATATATGTGTATAGGTGTATGTGTGTGGAAATTTCTGATTTCCTCTTCATCTTCCACGCCATCATCATCATCTTCACTTCTTTCTTCTTCCTTTCATCAAATCCATCAAGGATTAAGAGTAAATCAAATATATGTATAGATTGTTAGAAGAATAAGCTAGAAAAGGCAAGATTATCAATAAGAAATCAAAGGGAAAGAGAGAAAAAGAAAGAGAAAGAAGAGTTTGAAGATGTATGTGCTTTTGTATTATAATTTACAAATATATGAATTTTTAAGAGTTTTAATGTATGAATTGATTGATTGAGTTATTGATAATGAAATATTTCTTGAAAGTATTAATTAAATATATTGATGAGTGAAAATGAACTTTTATGTGATGAATTTGATTCTTAATTCAATCTTTATAAGAAATGAGTGGTTTGATGTTGTGTTTAGCTATAAGTGATGGTTAAAGATTGATTAATTGATGTTTGAGTAGAGTACTTGATTTTATCATAGATCTTGAATATGTGTATGTTTATATGGTTGAGTGTGTAAAAATATGTAATTCTTGGCCAGTGACATGGCCAAGTCAGTGGGTGTGTCTAGTGACACGGGCAGTGACACGGCCAAGTCAGTGGGTGTGTCACATGCTGTAAAAAATTTCTATGTTCATTGATGAGAGACATGGCCAAGTCAGTGGGTGTGTCTAGTGATACAGGCAAATCAGTGGGTGTGTCACATGCCGTCAAAATTTTTCATTTTTCATTGATGAGAGATATGGCCAAGTCATTGAACATAACTTGGCTGTGTCATCGACAAGGGTGATAAACTTTAAATATGTGACAAATATATATATCATACTAAATATTAATGAAAGTATTGTTTCATTGAAATGATATGTACAATTCAGTGTTAACTACAAACTAATGAATAGCCCAAATCATACTAATTTTATATCTAGCTTTGGATTGAATGGCTAATCAGAGGAAGGATAGCCATAGTGATAGTGGGCACCTCGTGCCATTAATGGATACATTGTGTTATCAGTGATAGTGGGCATAATTGCCATTATAAATTCTTAAGATTTCTACACTAACACGTTATCCAAATCTATGATCTAAGTTTAGTATTTTTGGGCATAATTAATGAAAATATATGTGAACATAATAGTTGTGACTAATGAAAGAAATGTAAAATACTAATATAAGTCAATTACGTGAAATTGAAGTATTGTGTTCCAGTGAAAAGGGATTGTAATATATATATTACTGCTTATACGTGAAAGTTCTAATGAACGTAATGGAAATGTTATGTTCAATGTATTGAATTAGTCAAATGATTGAAAATGTATATAATGTGGTGAGATACAAAGTACTCCAAAGTATTTCAAATGAATGAAAGTGTCTATGTGAGATACAAAGTTCTCTAAAGGATAGTACTGAAATTAAGTGATGAAAAGTATAGCTTGACTAAAATGATCCTATATGTGAACCTGAACTTGAAAAGAAGATTTAGTGAAAAACAAAATAAGTGTATTGTGAACAATGATATCAAATGAGAAAACAAGTCTTGAATAAAATGATTCTTAATGAGACAAGTTGCAATACAGAAAGTATTGTATTATATGATACCTTTTATATAAGGATAACTATTATATTGTGTAATCAACATGATATGTTGATTTGATACTAAAATTAGTTTATATATTGAATTAATCGTAAAACTAAGTGTTATTACTATATTTTCATAAATATATTTCTTTAATATAAGTGATAAAATATGTGTATACAAGCACCACTAAGCTTTGCATAGCGTGTTAGAATTATTTTCTGACACGCAGGTATCAGGACATCGGAGCAAGTTAAGAACAGATGAAGATCTTGTGTATATTGTATTCATAAGTGATAAATGTATTTAGATACTTCAGTTTGGCGATTTGAGAGATTGTATAAATGTGTAAACATGAAATGAATACATGTATTTAGAGAATGAGGTTTGAGAATTCTAGTGAATGATTATAAAAGAAAGGAATGTATTATTTAATCATTTGATTTGACAAATGTATGATAGTTATCTGATTTGTAATGGATTATTGAAAATTGGTTTAAACATTGGACCTATAAGTGTTGTGATATGCAGATTGTATTATTATTTAAAAAATTTTAATTATGAAGAGAGTTTCTCGGAATTGATTGGAGCATGAACAGTATATTGAATAACATTTTCTGATAGTTTTTATATAAGAATTGTCAGAGGATATTACACAGAATGCTGGTTGGAAAGAATGAGATGTGAAGATATAGTGATAATAAATCACAATTCCATGAAAGAAAAATGAGTCCTGATAATGAGTATTCACCTGTTCTTCCCATGAATCCACTTCAGAGACCAACTTTTGAAGAAGAATTTGTATTCAATGAGTGGTGGAACATGAATTTTAATAAATTTAAATCGTAAGTAAATAATGCAGAGTTAATATAATTATCACATATGGGGCGGCAAAGGAGCCGACAGATATATAAGTAATGTTAATTTGGTTTTAGTCGGTTTAATTTTGGTTGTTGTTATTTTTATTATTTTAGGAGTCGCCACCAATCAATTATAAAATTTAATTATACATCTATTAATGGTCTGCATTTTCAAAGATAAGATTCGAATGGTTAATTACGTGTAAGGAAGGAAAAATACCCTATAATACCTAAAATTAGTACTATAATTATTATGATGTTTAATTATTTATTATTATTATTTTTTTATTTTTTGAGAGAAATTATGTTCACTGCCTGAATATAAATCCTAATTGTATTTTTTTATTTAATTATTCTTATATTTTAATTTTTTTTGTATTTACTATTTGGACACAAATATTTTTAATTAAATTTTATTTTTTTTGATAATTTTATTATCTTTATGAGCACATATTTTATTTATTAGATAATAATTTTAATTCTTACATCCACTACCTGAGTGTAAGAGTTTTTTTTTATTATTAAATGGTCTAATATTTTATTAAATTTATGATTATTAAATAGCTTATTATCTTTTAAATTATATCCACTCTTTAGACATGATTGCTATAGTTTCACATTTTTATTAAATATATATATTTTATTTTTTTACAATTTATTAATATATTTTTGAAAAAAGATATTTTTTTATTTAAAATGGACTTGAATTCAAAACTTAATTTCGAATACCTATACATTCGCTCGATGAAATCAAAATCTCTGCAGTTTGAATATTTTTATTTTTTTATTGTTGTTGTCGTTGTTGTTCTTTTTCTTCTTCTTGTTGTTCTTTTTCTTCTTTTTATTATTATTATTATTATTATATTCACTTGTTGCACAAATTTTATTATTTTGTCATTTTATTTAGAAATCAATTTTAGCTTATCTTTCATTATATTTTTTATGTATTTTATATTAATTAATTCACTTCTTGAATATAATTATTGCATAATTCTATTTATTCTCTACTTTCATTGTTGTTGTTTTTTTTACTTGTTTGCAAACTATATCTAATATGTTATTTTTGACATATTATTTTTAATAATTATATTTGAATACAATTATTAAAATTTACTTATTTGAAATTATTCATATATATATATATATATCCCTAAACATAATATGACTTTTGTTTATTGTATTCACTACCGAAATATATTAATCACTTTTTAATTTAATTTTGTTATTGACTAATTAAGTATAATGCATGAAATTAAATATTCCTTATCACAAGTGGTTAAGAACATTAACAATAGAATTAAAGTGTTAAAACTAATGGATTTACAAAAAAAAAAATACTATCTATTATAATGACATACCAATTTAGAAGAATGAAATTATAATAATAAGACACTTATTTTCTATTTGAGTACTTTTTTTATATGTAGCCTAAAAAAACGATTGGTAAATGTACTAGTGTGTTAGGGTTGGTTTCTAAAAAAATGAATTAAAAACATAAAGACAAAAAGAAAGAATTAACAAATGTAGCAGTGGGTTAAAGTTACATTGTTATTGGTCTTCTTTAAAAAAATAAATGAAAAAGATAGAGATTTGAATATATATATATATATATATATATACACACACACACTCTTTTTTCATTATTTATGTCCACTTTTCGTCAATTTCTTTTCCCATATCTTATTCACTTTCTTTTTCCCCTTTTTACTAACTCAAACAGAAAATCTAATGGGCTCGTTTTCATACTCAATTCAATTTCTTCAATCATTCACTTCAAGCATTCTAATTTCAACAAGTAATGAAGTAAAATTTTGAAATTTCTTTTAGTTTTAAACTTGTTTTTTTTTTTATCAAAATTTTCTTTTTTTTATAAGTGCATTTTTATTGTTAAGCTTACTAAAAAAAATCTTCATAATAATTTTTCTTTCTTGCTTGCTGGGATTCTAGTGTCTATATGCACATATTCAACTTCGAATTTAATTTTGATTTTTGTTCTATTATTATTTTTTATTTTTCTTACAAATATACATTCATTTAGGATTCAAAGTTTTATTTTATTTATTGATTTTTTTTGTTTTCATTTCTGACGAGTTCATTTCTTATATAATATATATATCTTTTATTTTTTTTGCTTTGTGGTAGTCGGTCTTCTATGTAAACCTATTTTTTGTGGGTACTTAATTCCTTTATCTGTGAATAATTGTAGAAATTTTGGTACTTTGTCAGTATATTAATTGTCTCTATTTATTTATTTTTATAATGTTCATACTGTATTTACCAGGTTGATGGACTCTCAGTTATTTGGAAATAATAATACAATCACTTCCTGATTGTATATTATTTAATTAAAATATAGAAATGAATGCTTAATATCATATAAACTGAAACTCATAGTTCAGTAAAATTTTTTTTACAGTTTCATCTTGCCAGAAAACTATCTCTAGATTTTTCATCTATTTTTGTTAATCTTCTGTATGGACTTATATCGATTTCTTGTGTCTTTATGTTGTCCTTGACTCTTAAATTTTTTATTTTATGAACAAAATGGTGTGGTCACTACTTGACTACACCCTATTTTGATATTATATGCACTTAGTTAAAAATTAAATAGAAATAAATGTAAGAATAAATTCAGCTCAATAAATAAATTACAAACTGGAGTATAGTGGAATTTTACCCTATTTCAAATTGTTAATCGTTGAAATTCGGATGTTGTTTAGGTTACTTTTTGTCTGAAATTCTTAAGAGTTTATTAAGTACACTTTTATGTACTTAATAAATCTTAAGGTTTCTCACAATTTCCTCCCTTTATTGGGAAATTTTTTACCTAATTTTTTTTTGCTCTTTTGTTTTTCTCTCTTTGTTGTCTTTTTATGTAAATTTTTATCTATATTTTGCTATCACTTTTTTTTTTGAATTTTTTGTGTGTATGTGGTAGTTGTAGCTAGTTTAAGATATTGCATAAATGTGTGACTATATACTAAATAATACAGTCACTTTCTGAGGATATTTGCCTAAAATCATATATCTAAAAATGTACATAAAAAAAGATACAATAAATCAATATCAAATTTGCAGTAGAAAATTAAAGTTTGAAAAATAGTGTACCTTATTGTGATAGCTAAAAAAATAACAAGTTTCTTGTTATCAATTGCTTCGTCTCTCAAAAATTTTATTAAGTACATATCCTGCACTTAATGGAATTCAAATTTCCTTCAGGATTTTCTCTACCAAGAAATAATTTTAAGATCTTATGCTCTCAATTTTCACTCTTCTTTCTTTTAATTTTTTCTTATTTTCTGTATTTTGCTGAGTATTTTTTTCTCTCCCTCGATTTGTGTATTTCACCCCTTATTTATATTGGAGAATGTTTCTATTTTCATGATTTTTAAAAATTTTCTCTCTTTTCTCTATATATTTTTTAAGCATCTAATTTTACCTTCATACTTTGCAAGTTGCTATGTTGGAGATTCTTCTTTCTTTTCTTGTAAATTGAAATTTTGACCTTTTTCATTTGGATTGTATTGCTTAAGGGAATGTTGTATCTTGGTTAACTAAATTTTATTTATTATTAATTTTGTTGGTTATTTGAATGTTATTTGGTTTTATAAAAATAAAAATTAATTTACTACAGTTGCCCCCTTTTTATATACTTAATTAATTAAATTTATGCAAACGGTGTTGTCTCAAGATAACAACCAAAAGAGGGGGGGGGGGTGAATTGGTTGGTCTTAAGAAATGATGATCAATTCAAAAATTCAAAGATTAAAAAAGAAAAGTATGGAGAGTGTAGAAGAAAATTAAGTAGAAGATGGAACACAAGATTTATAGTGGTTCTGATTTACTTTAATCATGCATCCATTTCCTTAACAGCTTATTAAAGTTTCACTAGCTTTGAGTTTTTATAAGCTTAACTCTAACTTGGTATTTTTCTAGCTCACACTAAACTACTCACAATGGTTTGAGATTACTTTCTCACAACCCTTACACGAGTTTTTCTAGCTTTACTCTCATAACCTAAGTATTTTCAAGCTCATACTCAAACTTAAGATTGTGTTTAATGCTCACACCCAATACTCAATTAATACAAAGGTTGATTTTGATGCAAAAGAAAGAAAGATGTTCAAGGAGGCTATTACAATCACAAAAACTTCTTAATGATGAAGTTACATAAGGTATTTATAGCCTTCAAGTCAAGAATTAGCAGTTTGAAGTTGGGACCAACATGTTTGATTCTTGTCTTCCACTAATTTCTCTGTCAGAGCAATTTCCTGATTAGAATCTTCATGGTCCGGTCAGAAGTATAGTAGTCCAGATAGAATAAGGTATGGTTCGGTCGGAGTAATTGAATTTTTACTTAATGCTCTTCCAACAGCTGATCCACGTGGCTTCCACTTATTGAGTAGAGATATAATGACTTCTGACTTGAGTAATATTTAAATAGTCCAGTCGAACTTGCATCCGGTCCGGTCAGACTTTACTGGGTCCATCCAATTTTTGAGCGTACCTTCAACCGAAAAATCTACTGGATGTTTTGAGGAAAAATTACCTTGTAAGGTCCGGTCAGAATGTTCTTGAGTTCGGTCGGACTTTTGTGGTACTCTGAGAAAATGAGAGTACTTCTGACAATGAATTCTTCTATGTGATTTATCTCTTTTGGTCATCCATGGTCTGGTTGATATGACACATAGTACGATCGGACTTTGCACGGTACGCTGAGATTTTGGGAGTACTCTCCACCATGAAACCTTCTGTGTCTTTTTGGTTCATTTCTTCATCAAGGGTTCGATCGGTCTTCTATATGATCTGATCAAAATTTTCATATTTCTTCAAAAGAATTAACTTTCTACAAAATGAAACTTGGTGCAAGTGTTAGGTAAATTCAATTTGATTGCTAAGATAAAAAATAGGACGGTTTGGTTAACAATCTCCCCCCTTTTGACTTTGACAATTGAATTGAATTTAAAAACTTTAAAAACTTTAAAAGTGTATAACAAATGCTTAGTATGCTCCCCCTTAATGAATGCTATGTTTATCTTTCTTATTCAAATATATTTTGTACACTTTTAATTTTTTGCATTCAAGTTTTTAAGTTTTATTATTCAGTTTTAAGTGTTGTTCTCCCCCCTTTGACAAAGGCAAAAGTAAAGGAAACATAAAGAATAAATTGAAGAGTAATTGAAATGCATTGAATGACAATTAAGCAAAATTCAATAATAATTTCATTAAATAGAAAATCAAAAGTACAAAAGAAATCTAAGAAGCAACATCCTAATTGTCATTATCACTTCCTTCATCCTCTTCTTCTTCTTCTTCTTCTTCTTCATCTCCCTCTTCTTATTCATGTTCCTCTTCTCCATGATCTCCTTCTCTTGGTTGAGAGGCAGCAGTTTCTCCTTTTTCTTCTTGAGGATAGAAGCCATGGATAGAGGGTGACAAGCTAGGTTCATTTTTAAAGCATTTTGGTAAACCTAATGCTTCTTGGATGGTTTGAATGTCAAGATGAAGATGAGAGATGTCACTTGTGATCTTGTCTATCCTTGAGCTTTGTGAGCCCATTTGTCCTTGGATGTCTTGAAGAATTTGAAGGATGAAGGATTGAGGTCTAGTAGTTGGGGTTCTGGGGAATTTCATTTAGAAAATCTCCTCACCTTCCTCTATAATCCTAGGTCTTTTCCTTTGTTGAGCCTTAGCACCTAGTACTCCTAATAGATATATGTAGTTCCCATCATCATCCCTAATACATTTGGTATATTTGAGATAGCCTATATTTATACATTTTTTGGTGGGATCTAGAAGATTGGAGAGGGTTGCTTTATTTGATAGTGTAAGTGCACCAACATACTTTGCAATTTGAGTGATTTGGGAGGAGAGTAGGATGAGTCCTGACTTGGTTTTCCTAATATGTAGGAAAGTGTCAATAAGGAATTTTTCCGTTATGATGGATTAACCTCTAATCAAGCAAAAAAGGAAGAGTAAGTCCTTTTGGGTGACTTTCTCGTTGCTCTCACCCCTAGCACTAATGACATAGGTGACAATCCTATGCAACATCCAATAAGCAAGAGTTCTAAGGTTCTTATCATTGGATTGTTTATGAAGAGAGGTTTCAATGGAAATTTCTTTTCAAAATTCCAGTTGGACTTCAAGAGTTAGGGGAGAGGTAGAGATTTAAGAAATACCTTTTGTTTGAAAACCCCAAATGGATGAGAAGTCTTATAGGGTAAGGTCATACTCTTGGTTGAATAGTCTAAATGAAATCCTATAATAGCCTAAGGGATTAGTGCTCTTTTTGCTAACAACCAAGGTTGTTAGGAATTACTTTGTCAAGGATTCCCAACCGAGGTCATCACGCTCCAAGAACACAAATTTTTCCCACCCCAAGGTTCTAAGACACCCTCTAATGTTATTCTCAATTCCTAATGACTCTAAAGTGAGGGAGGAGAAGAGACGGTTTGGTTCAACTGGTTTATCTTTTAGGATAGCATACCTTAGTCTTTCTTCTTCATCCTTGAAACTTATCTTATGGCTTCTTCTAGGAGCTTCCTCTTATTGAGAAGGGGTAACAATTCCCTTTCCTTTTTCAGCTCTAGAGGCCTTCTTCTTGTGTTTTTTAGGTGCCATATTTAGTTCAAGAGAAAAGTAAATGAAGAGGAGAGTTTGATACGAGTAAATTTGAGTTTTTTAGTTTTTAAGTGCTTAGAATTAGATAAAAGAGTGTAAAAACTGATATTGGGGGAGGGGGGTATTTATATTGTTTTGGATGGAAACTAATCGTTTATAACTGTTGGAGACAAAATGTGCACGTTTTGACTGAGTTTCAACTGCTAGAAATTTTTAAATGCAGAGAAAAAGTCCAATCGGACTACTCAAAGTCCGGTGGTGATTTTTAAAAAATTTAAAAAGTATGGTCGGATTATGTAAGAACCGAACGTAATTAAGCTTTAGGCATAACGGTCATAAAATTTTAAAAAAATTCTGTCATACCATAAAAAAATATGGTCATACTTTTGCAGAAAAATTGAAATCAAGAGTTTTTAGTAAGTGCGATCGGACTTATATGTTGATCCGATTGAGAAACTATCAAAAATAAAAAAATTTCAAAGTAAAGGATATTTTTAAAGATAAAGGTACAAATATTTGATCAAAAATAGATTATGATTTAAAATTTGGATCAGATAAAGTAGATTTTCATGAAGTTTTGAACTTATGAAATTGTGCTTCCATCCATCATTCCTAAGTGTTGTTTTATGCAGTTCATCCTTTCTTCATTTAGGGGTTTGGTAAATATGTCAGCAAGTTGGTTTTGTGTATCAATGAACTCTAAGACCACATTTTGGTTTTGGACATTGTTTCTTAAGAAGTGATGCCTAAAGTCTATATGTTTGACCTAAAGTGTTGAATTGGATTTTTGGATAAGTTTATGGCACTAGTGTTATCACACTTAATGGGAATGTGTTCAAATGTTTTCCATAGTCAATTAATTATTGTTTCATCCAAAAAACTTGAGTACAACAAAAACATGCAGCAACAAATTTGACCTTCGCGGTAGATAGAGCAACCGACACTTGTTTCTTGCTAAACCAAGAAACTAGACATTCACCAAGAAAATGATATGCCCCGGTCGTGCTCTTTCTATCTAAAAGACTACCGGCATAATCGGCATATGAGAAACCTAATATGTCGAATTATGTATTCCTAGGATACCAAAGTCCTAGATGTAATATGCCATTCAAGTATTTCAAAATTCGTTTAGTAGCATTCAAATGAGATTCCCTAGGGCATGATTGAAATCTAGTACATAAACAAACACTGTACATTATATTTGGTCTAGATGCGGTTAAGTAAAGTAAGGATCCGATAATACCTCGATATTTCTTCTCATCTACCACCTTACAACTTTCATCCTTGTTAAGCTTTAGAGATGTACTCATAGGAGTTTTGCTAGACTTGTAGCCATCCATTCCAAATTTCTTGAGGAGTCTCGTGTATTTAGATTGATTAATGAAGATCCCATTTTTGCATTACTTAGTTTGTAGTCCAAGGAAGAATTTGAGTTCACCCATTATTCTCATTTAAAATTTCTTAGTCATACAAGAAGCAAATTCTTTGTACAAGGATTCATTAGTAGTACCAAAAAAAATGTCATCAACATAAATTTGTACAATTAATATATTATGTCTATTCTTTTTAACAAAAAGAGTTGTGTCAACTTTTCCTTTTGAAAAATTATTTTCAAGCAAATACGCACTAAGTCTATCGTATTAAGCTCTTGGAGCTTGTTTCAATCCATATAGTGCTTTTATAAGTTTAAAAACATGATTTGAAAATTTATAGTCTTCAAAACTGGGAGGTTGTTCGACATAAACTTCTTCATTAATAAATTCATTTAGAAATGCACTTTTAACATCTATTTGAAAAGGTTTAAAATTTATGTGGCATGTAAATGCAAGAAGTATCTTAATAGTTTCTAATCTAGCAATGGGGGCAAATGTCTCTTCATAGTCTATGCCTTCCTCTTGGTTATACCCTTTGGCTACTAATCTAGCTTTATTTCTAGTGATGAGACCATTTTCATCAAGCTTGTTCCTATATACCCATTTACATCCAATAATTGGATGATCCTTAGGTCTAGGAACAAGTTCTCATGCATTATTTCTCTCGAATTGGTTGAGTTCATCTTGCATAGAAACCACCCAACATTCATCACTAAGAGCCTCATCAATTGTCTTTGGCTCAATTTGAGAAACAAAGGCAAAATTAACATCTAAGTGTTTAAGTTTGGATCTGGTAGTTACTCCCTTTGATGTTTCACCAATAATGAGTTCTTTTGGATGATCCTTCTTGTATTCCCAATCCTTAAGTAGCTCGTGAGTCTCCTCATCTTATTCATCATGATTATCCTTTGAAGTATCAATTTGTTCAAGTGTACCTACAAAATCATCAAGAACACTCCCTTTCCTTTGATTAAGTTTATAAGATTCATCAAAGACAACATGCATTGACTCTTCAACTAGTAGAGTTCTTTTATTAAATACTCTATATGCTTTTCTAAATGATGAATATCCTAAAAATATGCCTTCATCTAATTTGGATGAAAATTTTCCAAGATTATCCTTGGTATTTAATATAAAATATTTGCATCCAAATACTCTAAGGTATGAAATTTTCGGTATTCTTCCATTCCATAGCTCATAAGAAGTTTTATTTATCAAAGGTCTTTTATAGACACGATTTAAAATGTAACAAGTAGTATTAACTGTTTGCGCCCAAAAATAAGATGGTAGTTCATACTCATTGAGCATTGTCCTAGTCATTTCAATTAAAGTTCTATTTTTTCTTTCAATCACAACATTTTGTTGTGATGTTCTAAGAGCTGAGAAGTTATGTAAAATACTAAGTTCATTGCAAAAGTTTTCAAAATTTACATTTTCAAATTCTTTGCCATGATCACTTCTAATAGATATGATCACATAACATTTTTTATTTTGAACTCTTTTTGCAAATATTTTAAAGTGATTAAAAGCTTCATTCTTTTGAGCTAAGAAATTTACCCATGTAATCATTGAGTAGTCATCTACAAGTATAAATGCATATAACTTTATACCTAGACTAGCAACTCTATTAGGTCTAAACAAATCTAAATGAATAAGTTCCAAAGGTCTAGATATACTTACAACATTTTTAGATTTAAATGAACTTTTATGTTGCTTACCAAATTGATAAGGTTCACATGTTCTATCTTTGTTAAATTTAATTTTGGAAAGACCATCAACTAGCTCTTCTTTATTAATGTATTGCAAATGATCCATATTAATATGTCATAGTCTTCTATGCTACAACCAAGCATTATCATTAATAGAGATCAAATATTCAAATGCATTGTTGGATTTTATGTCGATTTTATATGTGTTACTAATTCTAATTTCTTTGAATGCAATTTCACCTTTTGAATTTGTAAATTTGCATCCTTTGGAATCGAAATTTACATTATATCCTTTATCACACAATTGACTCACTCTAAGCAAATTATGCTTTAACCCATCAACAAGCCAAACATTTTCAATCAAATTTTCACCAAGCATCCCAATGGAGCCAATGATAATAATTTTACATTTAGCATTATTTTCAAAAATAACATTACTTCTATGCTTATAAGTGAGTATTGTAAAAAGCTTTGCATTTTTCATCATATATTTTGAGCATCCACTATCCATAAACCAAGAACTCTTATTGATAGTAGATTTTAGACACACCTACAAAAGCAATAATGTTTATCTTCTTTTAGGTACCCAAATGAAGTTGGGTCCTTGGGGGCTAGTAGTAGAAAAATCCTCTAACTTGAGATGAGCCTTCTTAATATAGCAAAATGTGCTCTTATGCCCAAATTTCATACAATATGTGCATTGATATAGTGTTCTATAATTATGCACCTTTTTATTGAAAAGTCAATGAATTATGCACATAATTACAAATATGAGTTGGCTTTTATGCAATTTTGTGTTTGTGTTCATGTCTAGTGTACATGAATGTATGATTTGCTCTTGGAACCTTGATTCTAGAATTTTGTGTACCTAAAGCAATCATGTTAGGAATTTTAGGCTTGGTTTGTGCATTGATGTTCTTTACAACTTCAATAATAGAGGTTTAAGTTATAGATGCTTTTATAAATATGGGTGCTCTAGATGGGGTATTTGATGATCCATTGAACCCTCAACCATGTTTCAAGGAAGGTGATCTTTGATTATCAATTAACATATCTAATACTTCTTTTCCTTTATTAAATTTTGAAATTGACTCTTTAAGTTCCTTTAGTTCATGTTTCAAAATTTCATTTTCCTTAATCATATTTTCTAAACTATGTGAATCTTTGTTCATTGCATCAAGTGATTTCAACAATTGTTCATTTGATGTCATTAATTCTAAGGAAGAATTTTTTAAACTTACAAAGTCTTTTTCTAGCTTAGAACATTTATCCTTATAAAATTTCATTTTAGAAAAATATTTTTCTATCCTAAGATTCATATGTTCAATCATATCATTATCATCTAAAGCATTATCATTGTATTTAATTAAATTCAAGGGTTGAGTACCTACCTCATTCAAATCTTTTTCATCCTCAATAGCCATAAGACATAGATTAGTAATTTCTTCCTCATTTTCTTCTTCTTCTTCACTTGAGGAAGAGTTATCCCATGTAGCTTTGAGTGATTTCTTTTTTTTTTTTATCCCACTTCTTTTTATTCTTCAATTTGAAGCAATATGACTTGATATGCCCGGATTTGCCACATTCATAACATTTTACTTCATTTTTCTTATCCTTGAAGGAGGTTTTAGAAAGTGTGCCTTTGTTGGTTTGCAATCTTCTCTTTCTCTTCCAATCATTCATCCTTTTAGAAAACATTGCCATTTCTTCTTCATCGTCACTTTCTTTATTGCTTGAGCTCTCAACTTCTTTGATTGCTTTGAGAGCTATTACTTTCCTCTTATCCTTCTCACCTTGTTCTTCATCTCTTTTGGTGTGCAATTTAAAGGTGAGTAATTTTTCTATAAGTTCATCGATTCTCAAAGAACTTAGATCATGAGCCTCTTCAATAGAAGAAACCTTAGACTCAAAGTTCTTCTTGCCTCTAAGTGCTCTCAAAATTTTGCCATTGACTTCATCATGATCATATATCTTGCCATATTTCTTCAATTCATTGACCATGGCAAGTAATCAATTTGTCATGTCGGTAACATTTTCGTTGAATTTCATCTTGAATAGCTCATACTCATGTATGTATATTTACTTCTTGGTGAGCCTCACTTGGGTAGTACCCTCATGATAGTTCTCAAGAGTTTTCCAAATATAATGAGCATAAGTGAGATGTTAGACTCTCCCACCTTTTTCTCTTGAGATAGAATTTAACAAGATGGAGGCTACCCTATGGTTTTTGAATCTATCTTTTGTGTTGGCATTTGACCATTATGACTTAGGAAGAGAAACTTGGACACCCTCAACTTCATGAGTAGGAGGCTTCCACTCACTTTCAATATAGTCCCAAAGCTCTATTCCCTCATTATCTAGAAATAAAAATATTTTATGTTTTCAATAGGAATAATCAGTTCCATCAAAGTATGGTCTAAGAAGAGAGTTGGGGTTTCCATGAGAGGATGAAGAAGAGGTTGCCATTTTGGATCAAATTTCACAATTAAGTTTAAAAAATTGACAAGCTCCGATACCAATTATTGTCACAAGATAACAACCAAGAGGGGGAGTGAATTGGCTGGTCTTAAGAAATGATGATCAATTCAAAAATTCAAAGATTAAAAAAGGAAAGTATGGAGAGTGTAGAAGAATATTAAGTAAAAGATGGAACACAAAATTTATAGTGGTTCGGATTTACCTTAATCCTACATCCACTTCCTTAACAACTTGTTATGGTTCCACTAGTTTTGAGTTTTTACAAGTTTAACTCTAACTTGGTATTTTTCTAGCTCACACCAAACTACTCACAATGGTTTGAGATCACTTCCTCACAACTCTTGCAAGAGTTTTTCCAGGCTTACTCTCACAACCTAAATGTTTCTAAGCTCACACTCAAACTTAAGATAGTGTTTAATGCTCACACCCAATACTCAATTAATACAAAGGTTGATTTTGATGCAAAAGAAAGAAAGATGTTCAAGGAGGCTATTACAATAAAAAAAAAACTTCAAAAACTCCATAATGATGAAGTTATATAAGATATTTATAGCCTTCAAGCCAAGAATTAGCCGTTTAAAGTTGAGACCAACATGTTTGATTCTTATCTTCCACTAATTTCTCTGTCAGAGCAATTTCCTGGTCAGAATCTTCATGGTCTGGTCGAAAGTACAGTAGTTCCGTTAGAATAAGGTATGGTCCGGTCGGAGTAATTGAATTTCTGCTTAATGCTCTTCCAACGGCTAGTCCACGTAGCTTCCACTTATTGAGTGGAGATGTAACGACTTTCGACTTGAGTAATATTTAAATAGTCCGGTCAGACTTGCATCCGGTCCAGTCAAACTTTACTTAGTCCGTCCAATTTTTGGGCGTACATTCAATTGGGAAACCTACTGGATGTTTTGAGGAAAAATTGCCTTGTAAGGTCCGATCAAAATTTTCTTGAATCCGGTTTGACTTTTGTGGTACTCTGAGAAAATGAGAGTACTTCTGACCATAAATCCTTCTGTGTAATTTACTTCTTTTGGTCATCCATGGTCCGGTCGGTATGACACATAGTACGGTCGGACTTTACACGATACGATAAGATTTTGGGAGTACTCTCCACTGTAAAACCTTCTGTGTCTTTTTGGCTAATTTCATCATCAAGGGTCCGGTCGATCTTCTATATTGTCCGATCGGACTTTTCATATTTCTTCAAAAGAATTAATTCCTACAAAATGAAACTTGGTGCAAGTGTTAGGTAAATTCAATTTGGTTTAGTTAACAAAAGTTTAGTAGTCAATTATTTTCTAAGACTTGATCCCATTCACAATCTATTATTGATCGTAAAAGGGAAAAGATCAAACTTGAGACTTGATTATTTTATCCTTGACTATAAAAGTTGGTGCAAAATGATATTAGGTTTGACTTTAAAGGTATCTAAAATTTGGCTCTAGAAATTTTGAAAAAGGAGAAGAAACTTAAGGCTTAACCTTAAGAACGCCTAAAGTTGATTTTAGGGGCTTTTTAAAAAGCAAAAGGAGAAACCAAGTCTCGATCATAGGAATAATCTTAATGCTTGATACTGAAAATTTAAAAAAAAAAAAAGAAAAAGGGAACCTAAAGCTTGACCATAGGAGTGCATAATACTTGATATTAGAAACTTTTTTGGAAAATAGAGAGGAATATAAGGTTCGACCTTAGAAATACTTAAAGTTTGACTTTAGAATTTTTTTTCAAAAAAAAAAAAGAAAATTTAAGGCTTGACCTTAAGAGTACCTATTGCTCAATATTAGGGACTTTTGAAAATGAAAACGAACTAAAGACTTGACCTTAGAAATTCCTAATGCTTGATATTAGGAACTTTTGAAAAATAAAAGAAAGTACAAGGCTCAATCTTAAATTATATAATGTTCAACTTCAAGAATTTTTAGAGAATGAATAGGGAACCCAAGACTTGATCCTAGGCATACCTATTGTTTGATACTAGGAAATTTTGAAAAACAAAGAGAAATTCAATGCTTGACTCTAAGATTATTTGAAAAGCAGTTTTTTATATGCAGTTTTTTAAAATTATATTTTAGGAATTTAAAAATCTCTTAAGCATGCATAAAGGGTTTATGCCATGCTTGCTACCTTGTATCTAACTATTCAAAAAATGGGTAATTTTCTTTTGAAACCATCCTTTTGTGATTAAGGATTTTTCTTTTGAAATAAAAACCATAACATCGGAACTGCAACCATCCCTAAATCTAGAATAAATCTAGTACTTAACTTTAGTTATGAGATCTCTAAGATGTCTTCTTTGGTTCTGTTTAGACAACAACTCTAGATCTTGCAATAACCTCATATGTCAATGCCCTTATAAATATCTTGGTAGCAATTCTTCCACCCATTAATATGTATTATTTTCATTTCATGTTTATAATTTTATGTCTCATAAAAATATTTGTTAAGCTTAATTTTTTTTTTATCATCTATTAGCATCAAGTCCATTTTTTTTAATAAAATATATGCTTTAAAGAATGGTCGAGTAGGAATGTTGGATTATTTAGTTTCTCGATAGTCATTGTATCGATGTTTCCATAGTTACTTATTTTCAAATGGTGCAAATATGTGTGAAGAAAAAAAAGGAAAAATTATTTAAGGAAGCCAAGGAATCATATAAATCTAATGATCATAAGTCTAAATTGACTTTGAATAATCCCTAATTATGCTTCTCACATTTTCTTTTTCCTCTCATGTTACAACTTTAGGCATAATACCTCTTCACAACATATGAATTCACTGGATTTGGCAAATCTTCTCCATCCATATTAGTCAAAATAAGAGCTCCTCCAGAGAAAGCTTTTTTCACGACGTATGGACCTTTATATTTAAGAATCCAATTTTTGCAAGGGTCTTGATGCTTAAGAATAATCTTTTTGAGCATCAAATCTCCTTCTTGAAATTCTCTTGCCCTCATCTTCTTTGCATGGGTCTTGATAAGTCCTTTATGATATAATTGACTATGACACAAGGCTGTCAATATTTTTTCTTCAATAAAGTTTAACTAATCATAGCAACTCTGTACCTATTCGACATCATCAAGTTTGGCTTCCATAATAATCCTGAGAGAAGGAATCACAATCTTAATGGGTAATACTGCCTCCATGCCATATACTAAGGAAAATGGTGTTAATCCATTAGATGTTCTGATTGTGTTCCTATACCTGTAAAGAGCATAAGGAAGCATTTCCTGCCAATCTTTGTATGTTATTGTCATTTTTTGAATTATATTATTGATATTCTTATTGGCTGCTTCCACTGCACCATTCATCTTTGGGTGGTATGATGAAGAATTATGATGTTTCATTTTAAATTTTGTGCACATCTCTATCATATATTTATTTCTAAAATTCTTCACATTATCAGTGATGATACGTTCAGGAAGACCATATTGACATATAATATTATATTTTGATGAATTTCAGGACTATATTCTTTGTCACATTGGTATAAGAGGCTGCTTCTACCATTTGGTGAAATAATCAATCACTACTAAAATGAATTGATGGCTATTAGAAGCTTTAGATTTTATTGGGCCAATCAGATCTATTCCTCATGTTGAAAAAGGCCACGGGAACACCATCATATGCAAGGGTGCTAGAGGAGAGTTTATATCATCAGCATATATTTGACATTTATGACATTTTTGGACATAGTTAATGCAGTCTGATTCCATTTTCAACTAGAAGTCGCCCATTTCGAGAATTTTATGGGGAAAAACATGTCCACTTGAATACGTCCCACAATACCCCTCAAGCACTTCTTCAATCAATCTTCGAGCTTCTTTTTCATCCATGCATCTAATCAACATTGTATCATAGTTTCTTTTATATAAAACATTGCCACTTAAAAAGAAATTCATTGCCAGTTGCCAAATTATTCTTTTATCAGTGTCTGAGACTTCTGGAAGGTATGTCCTATTTATGAGGTATTGTTTGATATCATGAAACCATGGCTTACCATCATGTTCCTCTTCAAGGTTTGTACAATAAGCATTGACCTCTGGTTTCGATCTTGATGGGAGGCATCTTTCCACAAAGGTCCAGTCGAAACATTGCAGCTAATGTGGCTAATGCATCTGCAATTTGGTTTTTGATTCGAGAAACATAATCGAAACCAATGAATTCAAAGCTTTGAGCTGAATCAAGAATATATTCTTGATAAGGAACCAATTTTGGATCTCTAGTTTCCCATTCTCCATTCAACTGGTTAATTATCAATGTTGAATCTCCATGCACTTCCAACCTTTTGATCTTCATATCGATAGCGGCTTGTATTCCTAAAGCACATACTTCATATTCAACCATGTTATTAGTGCATTCAAAACACAATTTGGCTGTCACAGGAAAATATTTTCCTTCTGGAGAGATTAGAACCACTCCTATTCTGCTTCCTAAAGTGTTTGAAGCCCCCATCAAATTTCATAATCCAATTTATTTCTGACCCACATTCTTTTTCCACCAACATGATTCCTTCATCAGGAAACTCATAACTTATTGGTCAATAGTCTTCAATAGCTCTATCTGCCAAATAGTCAGCTATGATATTCCCTTTTATCGCCTTTTGGGTGATATATATTATCTCATACTCAGTCAGTAAAAACTGCCATCGAGCAATTCTCCCATTTAGAGCTAGCTTTTTAAAAATGTACTTAATAGGGTCCATTCAAGATATCAAAAAGGTGGTGTAGTATAGCATATAGTGCCTTAGTCAGTGAGTAGCCTATGCTAATGCAGCACAAGTTTTTTCTAGTAGAGAATACTTAGCTTCATAATTGGTGAACTTTTTGCTTATATAATATATGACTTGCTCCCTTTTTCCTGAATCATCGTGCTGCCTAAGAACACTACCCATTAAACTTTCAAAAACTGTCAGGTACAATAGGAGAGGGTGACCCGATATAGGTGGTTGCAAAACTAGAGGAGTCTGTAAATAATATTTTTTCTTATCAAAGGTCATTCGATATTCCTCATTCCATTTTTCTGGGTTTTTCTTTCTCAAAAGCTTAAAAATAGGCTCACACGTGGTTGTTAGTTGTGAAACGAATTGAGCTATATAATTGAGCTTTCCCAGAAAGCTTCGGACCTCCTTTTTAGTTTTAAGAGCTGGGATTTCAACTATAGCCCTGATCTTATCGGCAGCAATCTCAATACCCCTCTTACTGATTATAAACCCTAACAATTTCCTAGGTGAAACTTTGAATATACACTTTGCAGGATTTAATCAAAACTGATATTTACTTAGCCACTCAAATAATCTTCTCAAAACTACAACATGGTCTTCACCATGTTGAGATTTTGCTATCATATCATCGATATACACCTCTATTTCTTTATGCATCATATCATGAAACAGGATAACCATTACTCTTTGATAAGTTACCCCCGTGTTCTTTAATCCAAAAGGCATCACTTTATAATAAAATATTTTTCAAAGAGTGATAAAAGTTATTTTTTCCTTATCATTGGGATTCATTTTAATTTGGTTATACCCTGAGAACCTATACATTGATGAGAACATATGGAATAGAGCTGTATTATCAACTAATACATCAATGTGCTGCAAAGGAAAATCATCCTTTGCGATTGCTCAATTAAGATCTTGATAATCAATACACATCCTGACCTTTCCATCCTTTTTTATGGATAAGAATGATGTTAGCCATTCATTATGGATACTTAGCCACTTCTAGGAAACTCGCCTCAAATTTTTTACTTCTTCTTTTATTTTTAACAAAATATCATATTTCATTTTTCTCAAATTTTATTTTACAGGTTTACATTCTGGCTTTAATGGTAAACGATGCATAACTATGCCCATGCTTAACCCTGACATATCCTGGTATGACCATGCAAAAATATCTACAAACTCCCTTAGTAATTTGACCACCCTTTCTTTAAATTTTTTGGGTGGGGAGGGTTGTTGAGATGCGTTAATCCTTTTTTTCTTCTTATTTTCTTTGGTTTCTAGGTTTACTATCTCTACTGGGGCGACGAAGGAGCCGACAGATATATAAGTAAAGTTAATTTGGTTTTAGTTGGTTTAATTTTGGTTGTTGTTATTTATATTGTATTAGGAGTCGCCGTCAATAAATTATAAGGTTTGATTAGATACCTATTAATGGTTTACATTTTCAGGGACAAGGTTCGGGGGGTTAATTATATGTAAGGAAGGAAAAGTACCCTACAATGCCAAATTTGATACTATAATTATTGTGATGTTTTATTTTTAATTATTAATATTTTTTATTGGGGAGCAATTATATTCATTACCTGAATATAAATCATAATTTTATTTTTTTATTTAATTATTCTTATATTTTGATTTTTTTGTATATATTATCTGGACACAAATATTTTTAATTAAATTTTATTATTTTATTATTTTAGATGATTTTATTATATTTATGGACACATATTTTATTTATTAGTTAATGATTTTAATTCTTACATCCATAACTCGAGTGTAGAGTTTTATATTATTAAATGGTCTAATATTTTGTTAAATTTATGATTATTAAATGACTTATTACTTTTTAAATTATGTTCACTTCCTAGACATGACTGTTATAGTGTCATATTTTTATTTTTTATTTTTTTGCAATTTGTTAATATATTTTTGGAAAAAAGTAGTTTTTATTTAAAGTGAATTTGAATTCTAAACTTAATTTCAAATGCATATATATCCACTTGATGAAGTTAAAGTTCCTATAGTTCGAATATTTTTATTTTTTATTGTCGTCGTCGTCATTGTTGTTGTTCTTCTTCTTATTATATTCACTTATTGCAAAAAATTTATTATTTTGTCATTTTACTTAGAAATCATTTTTAGCTTATCTTTCATCGTATTGTTTATGTATTTTATATTAATTAATTCACTTCTTGAATATAATTATTGCATAATTCTATTTATTCTCTACTTTCATTGTTGTTTTTTTACTTGTTTGCAAACTATATCTAATATGTTATTTTGACTTATTATTTTTAATAATTATATCCACTTCCTAAAAACAATTATTAAATTTTACTTATTTGGAATTATTCATATATATATTCCTAAACATAAATATAACTTTTGTTTATCGTATTCACTATCCGAATATATTAACCACTTTTTAATTTAATTTTGTTATTATAATGCATGAAATTAAATATTCCTTATCACAAGTGGTTAAGAACATTAACAATAGAATTAAAGTGTTAAAACTAATGAATTTACAAAAAAAAAAAAAACTATCTATTATAATGACATACCAATTTAGAAGAATGAAATTATAATAATAAGACACTTATTTTCTATTTGAGCACATTTTTTTATATGTAGCATAAAAAACGATTGGTAACTGTATTAGTGGGTTACAGTCGCATTATAGTGGGTTTCTAAAAAAAAGAATTAAAAACATAAAGACAAAAAAGAAAGAATTAACAACTGTAGCAGTAGGTTAAAGTTACATTGTTATTCGTTTTCTTTAAAAAAATAAATGAAAAAGATAGAGATTTGAAAAATATAAAAAAACAATAATATATATATATATGTATATATATATAAAAGACTGCAACTGTAACCTGTGGGTTATAGCTGCATGGATAAAATATTTTATTATTATTTTTAGGAGATGTAACAAAAACAACGAGTTTTTTTAGCTAACCCTAATTTTGCTTTCGTATACTCTTTTTTATTCTTTATGTTCACTTTGCCATCAAAATCTTTTCCCATTTCTTATTCACTTCCTTTTCCCCCTTTTTACTAACTCAAATAGAAAATCTAATGGGCTCGTTTTTTTACTCAAATCAATTTTTTCAATCATTCACTTCAAGCATTCTAATTTCAACAAGTAATGAAGTAAAATTTTGAAATTTCTTTTAGTTTTAAACTTGTTTTTTTTAATCAAAATTTTCTTTGTTTTTATAAGTGCATTTTTATTGTTAACCTTACCAAAAACGAATCTTCATAATAATTTTTCATTGCTTGCTGGTCTTCTAGTGTGTATATGTACATATTCATCTTCGAATTTAATATCGACTTTTGTTCTATTATTTTTTTTTTCTTACAGATATACGTTCATTTAGGATTCAAAGTTTTATTTTATTTGTTGATTTTTTTTCATTTCTGACGGGTTCATTTCTTATATAATATATATATTTTGATTTTTTCCTTTGTGGTAGTCGATTTTCTATGTAAACCTATCTTTTATAGGTACTTAAATTCATGTATCTATGAATAATTATAGAAATTTTGATACTTTGTGAGTATATTATATTAATTGTCTCTATTTATTCATTTTTATAATGTTCATACTGTACTTACCAGGTTTATGAACTCTCAGTTATTTGGAAATAATAATACAATCACTTCCTAATTGTATATTATTTAATTAAAATAAAGAAACGAATGCTTAATATTATATAAACTGAAACTCATAGTTCAATAAAAATTTTCTATGGTTTCCTCTTACCAAGAAACTATCTCTAGATTTTTCATCTATTTCTTTTAATCTTTTGTATGGATTTGTATCGATTTCTTGTGTCTTTATGTTGTCCTTGACTCTTAAATTTTTTATTTTATGAACAAAATGGTGTGATCACTGCTTGACTACACCCTATTTTGATATTATATGTACTTAGTTAGAGATTAAATAGAAATAATTGTAAGAAGAAATTCAACTCAATAAATAAATTACAAACTGGAGTGAAGTAGAATATTTACCCTACTTCGATTTCTTAATCATTGAAATTTTGTCCTTTTTCATTTGGGTTGTATTACTTAAGAGAATGTTGTATCTTTTTTAACTAAAATTTATTTATTATTAATTTTGTTAGTTTATTTGAATGTTTTTTGGCTGTGTAAAAAACAAAAATTAATTTACTACAATAACATTATAGTACATATTTAGGGGTAGGTTGTGTGAGTTAGGGAATTTTCTAACACCGTTATTTTGCAGCTCTGGACTCATTATTTTGCCATATCATGCATTTGTAGTGATAAAACTCAGGAACAAAGGTTGTCAGATGGATTTGTATACGACTTTACAGTACATGAGGTCAAGCCTTTAGATTTTTTTTTAGCGCATGAGGAACTCTGATGTTTGGCTTATTAATGATGTAAGTTTATATAATCAATATCATGTTATTTAATTCATCAATATATATAACATTAAAAGTGATGTTATTTATATTTTTAATTGTGGTGCAGGACATTAATATAATGCTCTATTATGAGAGGCAAAATCAACATTTCCTTTCAAGCAGTTTTGATTAGAGATTTATGTGTAGGGATTGTATCACTACAAGAAAAACTGAATCAGACAATAGTTAAAGAAAAAATCATTGTCTGAAAAAAACAGACAACGGTTTTTTTTCCCAAAAAAGCGTTGTCTGATTAATTTTCAGATGACTATTTTTAGTGTTTTTTTTAACCGTTGTCTATTAGGTGTCATTTTAGTCACACCAGACAACAGTTTTTTAGGGACCGTTGTGTAATATATGTTCAGACAACTATTTTTCTGGTCATACAAAATCGTTGTCTGATAAGATGTTTCAGACAACGGTTAAAAAAAACCTTTGTCTGAAGTAAGCATACAGACAACGGTTTTTAGAGACCGTTGTGTAATATATGTTCAGACAAGTATTTTTTTTTGTAAAAAAAAAAACCGTTGTCTGATAAGATGTTCAGACAACGGTTATTTAAAAAGTGTTGTGTAATTTAGTGTTTCAGACAACGGTTAGAAAAAACCGTTGTCTGAGGGCAAGCATATAGACAACGGTTTTTTAGGGACCGTTATGTAATATAGGTTCAAACAACGGTTTTTTCTAAGACGTTTTAGACAACGGTTATCCGTAAGAAACCGTTGTAAGATGTTTTTCTGGTCATACAAAACCGTTGTCTGATAAGACTTTTCAGACAACGGTTAGAAAAAACCGTTATGTAATATATGTTCAGACAACGGTTATCTTTTAGAAACCGTTGTCTGATTAACTGTCAGACCATTTTATAATATTTGTTCAGACAACAGTTTTCTGTAAGAAACCATTGTGTAATGTATATTCAGACAACGGTTTTCTGTCAGAAACTGTTGTCTGATTGACTGTTCAGACCATTGTATAATATATGTTCAGACAGCAATTTTCCGTAAGAAACCGTTGTCTGATTAATTGAGTGTTCAAAAAAAATTGCCTTAAATGAAAGTAATCCCTATACACAAATCAAACCAAAAACACAAATCAAATGAAATCCTCCACTGACAAGTGTTAAACCAAATCCACCAGCAAGGTGTCAGAGCAAAAACCACATGATTCAATAAATTATATAACCAAATCTTTGAACAAAGTGTCAAATAAAGATACAAATCGAATGATAGGTACAAATGAAACTTTCAACAAATTTAAATAAGAAACACAACTTTCAACAAAGCGTCCAACCAATCTTTCATTAAATTCTGAATGATATAAACAAAACATTCTACAGGCAGCAGGGAATTGTGATAGGCATTAAGGATGTTGGACCTGCAAGTATAAAGGATGAAAAAATTAATGGCAGGACATAATTTCAAAATTAAACTTAAAACAAATGAAATTATTACCATCATGACAGCTGAATCAATTCTTCTTCCTCCCGCATGTAACTACTGTTTTCTTCATCGAGTTCATCAACATATGGGAACGTTGGAAAATGTATCTCATTCTCAAGTTCTATTTCTACAGATCCCTCATTTTCATCATCACTTTCATCATAATACTTGTCAGGTAATTTTAAGACAACTGACCATAATTTTTCAAGAGGGTCATCTATATAACAAACTTGCTTGACATGTTTTCCTAACACAAAAGAATCGTTTAGAAAACCTAATTTGTTCAAATTAACCAATGTATATCCCAAGTCATCTACTTTAACCCCTTTGTTCATATCTACCCAATTACAACGAAAGATAGAGTGGTTATAGTCCAACTCCAAAATACTTGTAATAACTCCATAAAATGTATGTGAAGTATGCTCGATGTTTTTATCCTTACCCTTCACAAGCATTGTATCGGCATCTACACAAACACCGCTGCACTGAACTTGCCACGTATTATCACGTTTTTTAGTGCTGTAGGTAACACCGTTGATTCTATAGCCACTGAATGTAGCTACATCCTTGTTAGGCCCTGCTGCAATCCACATTATATCCTTAGTTACTGTATTCTTCTCATCAAGTAATTCTGATGCAATCCGTCCAAAAAATTAAATTGGCCATAAGTATGATATAACCTTTGAGAGAAGATAAATATTGTAGTATTTCAAAAGAATTCACAAGTACAGGGCATTCATTATTTTTCAGTAAAATATATAAAGAAACGGGCCTATTTTTGCTGCAAATTGCAGCAAAATACTTGGGCTATAAGATTTTACCTTTTTTATGAAACCGCTTAGGGAATGTTTCATTTTGCATGTTCTTTAGCCACTCTTCATCATTTTCATGTTGTGGATATCTTGTCATCAAAGAAGCCATATGTTCACTGCAAGCAAAATCAACTTTATTAATTTTTGAAACAAAATGCAGAAAATAAGGAAATAACAAAAACAAATTGAAGTAACTTACTCAAAATATGGGCGAACGTCATTACAATTTTGGAAAAGACACAAATGTGCTAGGTGCAAGTCCTTCTTACCTGGCGTTATCACTGTTGCACCAGATAAGGGTCTGTATTTTGCGTCGTTCTTATCCCTACCATTTTTCGGCAATCCAATAGTTGCTTCTTCAAAGTTGACCAAACACTCAACGGCCTCTTTTGCAACATAGGCCTCAGCAATGCACTCTTCCGGACGAACCCGATTCCGTACATAACCCTTGAAAGTCTTCACATATCTCTCGAAAGGGTACATCCAGCGTAGGAAGATTGGCCCACAGAGCTCAATCTCTCTCACAAGATGAATTGAGAGATGGATCATTATATCAAAGAAGGAAGGGGAGAAGTACTTTTCTAGCAAGCATATGGTCTCCACCAACTGAGCTTGCATTTTTTCCAGTTTATCCACCTCGATGACTTTACTGCAAATTGCCTTGAAGAAGAGGCAAAACCTAATAATAGTGCACCTAACCTGTTTTTGTAGTACTGACCGAATTGCGATGGGGAGTAAGTGGTGCAACATTGTATGGCAGTCATGAGATTTCATTCCAACAAGTCGCAGATTTTCCATTGATACTAGATCCTTAATGTTTGAACAAAAACCATCAGATAACTTCATGCCAACCAAGGATGAGCAGACAATCTTCTTTTCTTTATGCAATAAGTTCTAAGCTGCCGTCGGCAACTTCTCTTTTTTTCCGGGAGTTTTTGGCCTTAGCTCCGTTCTTATTCCCATTTTAGCCATATCAAGACGGACGGACTCCTTATCTTTTGACTTCCCTGGTATATTTAGCAAGGTACCAGTCAAAGCTTCATACATATTTTTCTCGATATGCATCACATCAAGGACATGCCTAACCGGCAAAAATTTCCAATACTCAAGTTGGAAAAATATAGACATCTTCTTCCAAATAGGTCGAGGTTCACCTTTATTCAATCGAGGTTGGCGTTGTGTCTTACCATAGACATGGCCCCTTAGTGGTTGTACCCTTTCAAACACCTCCTCTCCAGTTAACGGAATAGGAGTCGACAACTTCTCCACAGTGTTATCAAAGGCTAATTTTTGCCTTCGATATGGATGATAACGGGGCAACCACCTACGATGCCTCATAACCACCGTCTTATGATAATTTGCCAACTTGGTAGCTTTTATTTTATCAACACAGACAATACAAGCATTATACCCTTTAATGATGTTGTCCGACAAGTTGCCTAAGGTTGGATAATCACTAATTGTCCACAACAAAATTCCCCTTAATATGAAGAACTCTTTCTTATATGCATCATACACTTGTTTCCCATTCCATAACACTTGAAGATCTTCTATAAGTGGCTGAAGGAACACATCAATATCATTTCCGGGCTGATTCGGTCCGGATATCAACAAACTTAACATAATATACTTTTTATTAAAAAACAAGGTGGTAAGTTGTAAATACATAGCAAAACAGGCCAACATGAGTAATCAGTTGATAATCCACGGAAGGGATTGAATCCATCGGTAGATAAAGCTAACTGAAGGTTTCTTGTCTCCGAAGCGAACTCAGGCCACTTTTGGTCGACATCCTTCCATGTTTGTGAGTCTGCCGGATGTTTAATTTTACTATCCTTTTGTCGCCCGGTGTCATGCCAAGTCATTTCCTTTGCAATTTGAGCTGTATTAAACAAATTCCTCAACCTTGGTATTAATGGAAAATACCATAGAACCTTAGCAGGGACCCCTTTCAATTCTTTTCCTTTCTTGTCCAGCTTCCATCTAGAGGCTCCACATATGCGGCAAATTGTCTCATCTCCATCTCTCTCACCACGATATAAGAGACAATCATTCGGGCACACGTGTATTTTTTCATACTCTATACCCATAGCACATTAGGTTTTCTTGGCTTCACTGAAGGAAGAAGGGATACTATTGCCTTCTGGAAGCATTGACCCAAGCAAAAGGAGAATATCAAAGAAGCATGTATCAGAAATGCCATGCTTTGCTTTCAAGTTATATAACTTGACTAAAGTTTTCATCTTAGTATAACCCTTGCATCCCGGATAAAGGGGTTCATGTTCACCTTCAACATGGTTAATGAAATCAGAGGAATCTAATGAAATATCATCGTCGTCGACATTATCATGCCCCGTTCTTATGTTTGTTTGATCAACTGATTCTGAGAAACAATCGGTTTCAGCAACTAAAGGACTCCCTTCTAAATTTGACTTTCCGTGCCATATCTAGCAAGTATAGGTTTGATCAATACCATATTGAAAAAGATGATCCCTAACAGTTTGAGCCTTCCACGATTTACTGTGAGCGCACCTTAAGCATGGACAACTAATTTTTGTTTCATCAAACCCATTCTCAAATGCAAACATTAACAACTCTTCCACACCTAATTGAAACTCTCTTATTCTTCTATCAGCCTTCAACCAAGATCTATCCATCTTTTAGTTGGACCAGTTCTGCAATTTGAGCAATAATTCAGTTAGTTGGACCAGTTCTGCAATTTTGACAGCAATAATTCAATTAATAGCAAGAACCAGATACATAACACCTATGTGAACTCGACTGAATTATGGTGATGTTAAACAGAACCTGGAAGGGAAATATAATCACCTCAGATGCGAGAGCAGATGTAGCAGCTAACTTCTATGAAGGTTTCTCGAAGACAGCTATCATATGGTTGTTGTGGTTTGAATAAAGTTGCATGAGGAAGCTTGGACTGTTATGTAATTGTTAAACCTGAACGAGAAAGAAAAAGGGTTCACATATAGAACTTAAAAGTTGTCATTGAAAAGAAAAGCTAGCACCAAGAGCAAGGAAAGGGGTATTTCTTGGTTACAAGTCAAGAGTGAAAGGTTTTCTGTTTATGGATCTCACAACAAAATAAATTTTAGACAGCATTTATTTACAGTTTCATGAGCAGTACTTTCCATATAAAACTAAACAAATACCAGTTCACACAACTGATGTTTTAACAGACATTCAACTTCAATCATTTGCTTTATTTCAATAATATGATGGATGTTTATTTCTCTTCATTGCATATAATGTGAATATTGTTATAATAATTTAAGAATCTTATAATATTTAGACCTAAAAAGAAGGTCAGTGCTAGGTCATTCTCACCTTCCCATACGTACCCAACTTCATCATTGGATGGGTGCCTATTTTATTTGCTTTATTTCAATAATATGATGGCTGTTTATTTCTCTTCATTGCATATAATGTAAATATTGTTATAATAATTTAAGAATCTTATAATATTTAGACCTAAAAAGAAGGTCGGTGCTAGGTCATTCTCACCTTCCCATACGTACCCAACTTTTCGAACCTAATAAGGGGGTTGGAGATTCCTTAGGAATCAAGTCATCACCTCTTCCTACTTCTTTTTCAGGCCGTCCGAGTGGCGACTCTATTTTCTCTAGACTTGAGCCCGTGTTCTCTAAGGCTCCGGGCCTAACAGTATGATAGTCGCAAGAACCATTCTACTGGGAGTGGAGACGAAAATATCCCTCATAGTCAGTCTATTATGACCTTGACGACTACACTTATGATGTGTTTTATCCTCACATAAAGAAAGAATTATGCATTTTTTACGTCTACCAGTTGAGGTGCAAACATTTGGAGGTAGAAAAGTCATCTTCCTGACATCGTCGAGTAAAGTCCAATCCGTTATGTGGAGTATTGGATATATTACTCCTTTATATGTTTCATACCAATAATCTCGTGAGCAGTAAGAGGAACACAAGTCATAAGCATTGAATTCACCATTTTCACAATCACAAGAGCATGTATGCATGAAATCTAGTATAATTGAAACTTTCTACAACATAAGTTTTGCTTGACATATCCACTACAAAGTTCTTATCAACGTTGAACACGTCATATCTCATGTTATTAACAGGTTTGCATCTAGCATGAAATGTATAAGGAAAAATATTATTAATGGACTCATAATATAGTAATAACATTAAATTTTAATAAAATACCTACATTCAATTTTAAGGTATACATCATTCTCTTCCTATGCTTTCTCCTCATCAGTTGCCATCCATGTACTGCATGCTTCTACCTTACTTCATCATTCAAAGAACCATCTTTGTAACATCTTTTGCACCTCGTTAACAAATGCAGTTATGGGAAGCTCTCATGCATGGACAAGAGCAAACATTTACAGATTCTAATATGTTAGTAGTCATAATATTATATCTTCTTTCATTCATATGAGATTGTATCCATCTATCAAGACCAATCCCTTTAAGATAATCTTTCACACTAGGTACAACAATACTGAATGAGCCAAAGAGTAAAGTGAAATCATGAATTTTATTTGCTTTGGCCATTTTGTAATAGTGCTTTTCAAGATATTTTATTATATATCGAAACTTGCATATGAGATTGTTAAAAAGGTGATACATGCATATGCCATGAAATGCATTTGGAAAGATGTTCGATACTACCTTCTGAATGCTTCGACGTCCGTTTGAAATAATTACATGAATCAGTTTTTCACCAAAGATTGTCTTTAACTTCTCAAGGAACCATGTCCATAATGCATCATTATCAAAGTATGTGACCCCAAAGGCTAATGGAAAAATTTGTTTATTGGCATCATGACTCACAACGATGAGCACTCCATGATATTTCCCTTTTAGATGTGTTCCGTCAATGGATATTATAGGTCTATAATACTTGAAACCTTGAATTGATGCATCAAATGCAAAAAAGAGACAAAAAAAAATTGACAATCACCACCACATTGCACATGAACATCCGAACCTAGATTTAAATTAGTAATTATATGTAAGTATCCAGGCAAAATAGAAAAAGATTGTTCAAGACATCCCAACCTGATATTCTCATGAGCATGCTCTCACCCCCTCTATGTAATAGAATAACTGACATCTATTCTAAATTTTTTATGGATATCATCAATCACATCTCTGAATTTGAAGACTGTTCCAAAATTTATCAATATTTTTATTTATCAATATTTTTTTTAACACACTCGACAACATTATAACTAATAACTTACCTATGTCTACTTTGAACAATATCAGCTGGGCATGAGTGACTCACCACATATTTCATTACCATCCAACATGTCTTATCATCTTTAGCTAAAAAACATTTACATGATTTATTAATACAATGGATAATAATGAAAGATAGATTATACTTAAAAACCTTGTAATAACTTTGTTTTTATAATAAGAAAATAAAATAAAATAACTCCTCATGTCAAATGAATTTTATATTCTAACCCCTTATTTAGTATAAAAGCAATAATAAATTTTTTAATTTTTGATGTCTTAAAAATATTTTTTATCAATTAAAAATATTTACTTTGATTTTATGAACTTTTTATGAAATTCAATTGATTAAATAAATTTACATTGAAAATTGAAATGATTGCTGTAAAATTGATGCAACTAAAGTTTTGGATAAAAACATCAAATTTTATATCCTAGAGAGAAAGAAGTTTATAACCTCTCCCTTATTTTGATATTGTGACTTCTGATGCAATAAGTTGAATATATATATATATATATATATTTAATTTTTTTTTACTTCAAATATATACAAATCTAATTAAATTACACATTTTAAAATTTTAATCATGTATAAAGTTTTATTAATTTTTTTTTATCAAGTTATTCTATTATGTTAATCTGAATTGTAAAGGAATATTGCTTTAAGCCTTAATGGACCATTCACGTCCAATCCCATTCACGTCCAATCATCTTCACCTGTTAGTTACTTATTGTGATACTGCAATAACTCTTCTTTTTATATATATTAAGACAATTAAGGAAAAACAACCATCTTTTTTATTATTATTCTGAACATGCATACATTTCAAATACTAAAAAACAAATTGATAGTTACAAAAAATTTTAGTCCATGTCAGATTATGGGAAAGCAGTAACCTTGCCCCTACAAAATACATTAAAAATGGGAGAAAAATGAAACAGAAAGAGAAAATTTTCGCTATAAATAGAAGCTGAAATGAACAAAAAATGAGTGAGGGAAAGAAAAAAAAAATTTAGCAGAAAGACAAAAAATACAAGAGAGAACTAAATTTTAATCTCCTGACAGAGGAAACTGTGGAATTTAAGACTTTGTTAATATAAGAAATGTACTTAACAAAATTAAAAAGTTTATTCTAGTAAACAACATTTCAAGATTAAAGATCACCAAATCAGATAAAAATTTATGAATACTTATTCAATTTCTTGCTATAATTTTAAGCATTTATTGTCCTTCCTGCAACTATGAACATTTATATATGTGTGTATATATTTATATGTATATATATACATGCATCTTTTCCATACAATCAGTTAAAAACATAATGTATTTCAATTTTTGCAATTCAAATACTAATTTTACTGCAATTATGAATGTGCTTATATAACTTTAAGAAAAATATAATCAGGTAGTGACTACATTATTGTAAACACATTGAATGAAATTTATAAAATTGCAATGAACACAAATATAAACACCAAAATTCTAAATTAGCTACAAATAAGCTGATAGAATATTGCAAAAACACATATTTGTGCAAAAAAAATTAAAAAAAAAAAAGAGGAAGACAACAAAAAGGAAGATAATAACAGAAAAATAGAAAAAAAAAAAACTGAGGTAAGTTTCCTGGCAGAGGAAACCTAAAATGAGGGGATTTTTTTTTAATTTTTGAAAAGAACATATAATGTTCTTAACAAATTTTAAAGTTTAGATCAAGCAAGCAATATTTAAAAAATTAAAACTCACAAATACAAAAAATTTACAAAGAAAGAAAAAACAGAAATATGAGAGAAAATTGAGTTTTCTGGTAGAGGAAACTAACATAAGAAAAATATAAATTTTTTTTGATAAAATACAGGAAAAGAACTCAAAAGATAAAAATAGAAAAATAGAGAGAGCAAAAAAAAAAAGAGAGGATCTTCAAATTTAAATTTTTTGGCAGAGGAAATTAGCAAATTTTCTTTTGAGTATAGGAAGCGTACTCATAAGAGAAGTAAAAAATTGAAATACAAGTAATGTATTTCATGAGCAACAAATTAAAATCACATATTAAACTCTCCAACAAGAAACGTTCACTCATCAGGTAATACATGAATTTTGATTCTCTACTAATTAAATATTGGTATATAGTGTTATTTTGTTGCTTGATACAATAAAGGATAGAAAATATACAGGCATCAAATTGTAGCAAGCAATAGCAAATTAAAAATTATACTCAACATTTAAACGTTCACATACATGTATTTAAAATAATATAAAGTTGAAAATCAATAGAAAGAAACAAAGAACGAGAGACTTAGCCATGAATTCACCATCGTTTGAGCCATTTCAGTAATAAAAGGAAATCAAACTTCTTTTTTTAGATATGTAAATTTCATAACTTTGAGAAAAGAAAAAGACAGAATAAAAAATTAATGTGTGCATTATAGATATAAAAAAATAATAACAAGAAGATAAATCTTTCAATATCAATTCCAAGATTTCAAATATAAAAATGGCAAAAAAAATCAAATAGCAATTTTTAAGCCGAACCCACAAAATCAATAATACAAAAATTAAAAAAAATTAGGAAAACCAAATGGGCACTCAAAATCTCCCAACAAAAAACTAAAAATTTATATCAGACCCGTAATATAAGTCTTTAAAGATTAAAAATTAGATCAACAAAGATAAATAGGGGAAAGAATAAAAAAAATGAAACTTAGACTATTACCTTTTATTGATGAAGGAATCCAAATGTTTGAAGTAGAAATTGAAGGTGCAGATCCAAGCTCAAACAAAAAGTGAGAATATGTATATATAAGAAAAGTAAAAATAGAGATTTCAATTTGTGTATAAAAGATATGAGAGGGAGAAGAGAGCTGTGAATGGTAGAATGATGAAGAGGCATTTGACGGCAAAAAAATTGGGAAAGGGTTTGCAAGAAGAATATGATAAATATATATATATTTGCGGATAGGCTTAGGTTTTAAAACTCACCTTTTAAACGGTGATTTTTATTTATTTATTTATTTTACCTCTTTTTTAAGACAAAATTGAGATTTTTTATTTCCATTATTATTTTTTTTTTCATTAGACTAAAATGAGCACAGTGGCTCATTTCATTTTCATTTTTTTTCTTTTTTTTCCTTGATAAAATAATAGGATAAATAAAGTATATAATAGTAAAATTCATAGGATCATGTGATTAAATCATTATTAAAATCTTAATTAAGTTATCATAATAATAAAATTAATTTTTTAGTACATTTACGTCTTCGCCTTATGATTAATTGCCCAATTAATCATATTAAAAATGTCTTATGTCTTATTTGGCATTTTATATGTTAGTAACTAATAGTGGAAATATGATAAAAATGAATTCATTATGCTCTGGTCATGGTTATAATAATTATTAAATAAATTTATAATTTATAAAGAGAATTTAGTATATATAATAAAAAAATATCAAGTGAACAAATTTGATAATAATATTCAGAGAGTAAATATAATTATTAATAAAAAAAATTAAACTAGGAGAATTTTAATTCCATCAAACAGATACGTAGACATTTGAAATTAAGTTTCGAATTAAAGTCAATCTTCATAAAAAAAATTTAAAAAATATATATAAATAAGTATGCATTAATTAACAAATAGCAACTTAAAAAACATAAAATATTTAATAATGTAAAATTAGTATAATTATATCTAGGGAGTTGATATAATTTAAAAAAATAATAATCATAAATTCAGTAAATGATAAACTATAAAATCTTATATATTCAGATAGTGAATATTTGGATTAAATCACAAATTAATAAATAAAATATGTGCTCACACGAGTAATAAAATTATTACAAATAATAAAAATAAAATAAATAAAATTTTGTGTTTAGATAGTGAATACAAAAAAATAAAAATATAAGAATAATTAAATAAAAGAAATACAATTTGAATTTATATTCAGGCAGTGAAGTTAATTCATCCCAACAATAAAATAATAATAAATAATAAAACATCACAATAATTATAGTATTAACTTTGGGTGTTGTAGGGTGTTTTTTCTTCCCTATACGTAATCAACCCCTCGAATCTCGTCTCTTAAAATGCAGACCTGTGAGCGAAAATTTTTGCTCATACTTTCATGTAAAATGGTTCTTGCGACTTTGGTATTGTTAGGCTCATGGCCTTAGAGAATACGAGCCTAAACTCAGAGAAATTTGGAGTCGCCATCCGGATGAGCCGAAAAAAAGAAAAAAAGTGTATGACTCGATTCTTAAGGAATCCCCAACTCCCTAATGAGTTCAGAAAGTTAGGTATGTATGAGGAATGTGAGAATGACCCAACACCCCCATAGTGCTCAGTTCATTGGAACCTACCTCCTTTTCAAGTCTAAATATTATTAAATTCTTAAATATTGCAAAATCATCCATTTTACATGCAAATATTGAGAAAAATAATCATTGTATTAAAATAAAAAAAGTTCAAATAAAATAATAAATAGGCACTCATACATAGATGAAAATATGCATTTATAAATGTCCAATGTCTAAAAACTAAATAAAATAGGACATCCACCATAAGTGGAAACATACCCTTTATATTAATCCAAAACTTAAAATAAAATAAATTACATTAAACTTAACTCATGAAGTACCCACAAAGTGAAAACATATCTCTTACATTTTTAAAGTACTAAATAATTAACCAAATGAAATTAAATCATTCAAACACTCTCCATAAGAAAAAATAGAATAAATCATCCATAACAAATAAAACATTAACAAATCATTCATCATAAATATTAAATAATTGAATCTAGGTTTTAATATTTAAATTAAGCATCAAATATACAAATTTAGTGTTTACATCTTAAATTAGAGTTTTTAGGATAAAATTAGGGTTTTAGAATTTAAGGTTTAGGTTTTAAGGACTCGAGATATTAGTGTTTAGGCTTTAGGAAACATATTTTGGATTAGGGTTTAGATTTTGGATTAAGAGATTAGAAAACAAATTAGGATTTTTAGAAATTGGGAGAATAGATTAGGGTTTTGGAAATTGGAAAACTATTTAGGGTTTTGGAACTTGTAAAGCTAATTAGGGTTTTGGAAAATAATTTTAGAAATTGAGAAAACATATTAGGGTTTTTAGAAATTGGAAAAACAAATTAAGGTTTGGAAAAATTGAAAAACAGATTAGGGTTTGGGAACTAGATTAGGGTTTTGATGATTATACCATTGATTTAAGCCTTGAGCTACTAGATGAAATAATATGGATTGAGTTTTGGTTTTATAAAATATGTAATTGAGGTTTTACCAATTAAGATGCTGGATTAAAGTGACAATCAAAATGTTTAAAAGAAAAGAAAATATATGTAACACCCTTATACCCTATATACGTACAATACATATTTTCAGCATATGTAAAATATGCATATACGGTATAAAAATATCACAGATCAGTTTACTATAAATTTTTTTTTCACATTTCCAATTTAAAATTTCAAATTCTAAATATATAAAAATTAAATAGAATATAAATATTATTTACTTGTTTTAAGAACCCAAAATAAATAATATATATAAATATCTCAGGAAAAAAATCGCCAGAGTTTTGTCTGTAATTTGGATATCCCAAAATTTAGCAATTACTAAACCTGCAAAAAAAAAAAACACTCCCAAATAATTTTCAACCACCATCTTAACCATACTTCTCAATTTCACCAAGTTTCTCAAACATTTATATATATAGATATATATATAATTTAAAATACACTTACTCTCCCATTTCAAATACATTGACCCAAGCTGCTGCCTACACCAATTGCTAATTATAACCGAGCAAAGATAAAGACAGTGATCACTACCTTTGATATGTTGATCCTTTGTTAATATGTGGCAGTTACTTTGATAATCTTTGATTGTTGATAAAATGTTCCTCTACTCTGTGTTGATTGAGATGTTGCTAATCTGTGCTGCTCTCTTAATAATCATTCATCCCCCTCTCAACATTAAAATATAGTTATTTATAGGCAAATCAGGTTTAAAATAAAAACCCTAATACACTTCATCTGACAGTTAAGACAAAATCCAATCTCAATTGTGGTGAATTGGCATGTCTAAAAATTGGCATGTCTAATTTGCCACAGACCGGGCATGCCGATTCGATAAAATTTGGGCCTAAGCCGACTTGCCTTGGGATTTTAATATTTTACCAAACCATTTTAGGGTTATAAAATTGTTACAGACTGGTTTAAACTTTTAGACTTGATCTAACTCCCTTTTTATTAATGCCGATCTTGATTAGGTTCAAAACTAAGGGTCTGCAATTTGTCCTCTGCTTGAGCGATCTGAGACTTTAGCAAAAGAGCGAAAAACAATATGATTTTTGAATGAGTTCTAAGCCCGAGTTGGTTTAGGTTTTGGACTCGAGATTAAGTTTTAGACTCAAAAAATAATTTGAGTTCTAAACCCGAGTTGATTTGGGTTTGGGACCTGATGTAATATCCCAAACTATACCTTAAAATTTTGGAGTGTTGATTGTTGAAATTGGAATAAATAATTTAAAGTGTATATTTGATTAAGTGAAAAGATAAGAGGAAGAAGAAGTGTATATGTTATGTATATGGAGATAAAAATAATATATACAAGATTATGTCTTTTCGGTTAAAAGATATTTTGTATTTAAATAGATTTGTTTAAAGTTAGTGAAAGATGATGTTAGTGGGTGATTATATTGTTTAATTGTATGGTGGAGAGTAATTTGGGGAAAAGAGGGTTGGTTAAAAGAGAAGAGTGTGTTGACTTTGCATTTTCTTTCTTCTTCTTTCATCTTCATCTTCTTCTTTTCTTCTCTTTGGCCGGCCACCCTTATCAACCAAAGGAAAAGAGATTTTGTTGCTTCCAAGCTCAAGAGATTGAAGGATTTCGAGAGATCAAGTTGGAGTTTTAAGGATTTTCTTCACTTTTGGTAAGTTTCCAACTTGTTTCTTGGTTTTCTTTTGAGTTTGTGTTGGGTTTATTAGATGGTTGTTGTAGATGTGTTTATAGTTATTTTGGTGTGTTTGAAGTGTTTTATCTTGTTAACTTTGATTTTTGGGTTTGGATTGAAGAGAAAAAGGGTTGAGTTTGGTGAAAGAGGCAAGTGTGTGGATTGTGTGTTTTTTGAGTTGTGAATATGGTGGTGTTTATGTTTGATATTTGTGATTGAGTTGTTTTAAGGTTTACTCAAGTATTATATGGGTTGTTGATGGTTTTGGTTGAGTTTGTGTGTTGTTGATATGACTATTGGAAGATGATTGTGGGTTATGGCTTTTTTAGTGTCGATTTCAGAGATTTTGGCCTGACACGCCTAGGAACACGACCATGTCTTTGGGCATGTCGTTGGTTCTATTTTCTGGGTTGGTGACAAGAGCAGTGACACGCCCATGTCACTGAGCATATCACAGCTTCTGTGTTGTAGTAGCATTGACACGTCCAGTGACACGCCCATGTCACTGAGCGTGTCATAGCTACTGTGTTATTGGTTGATTGACACGTCCAGTGACACGCCCATGTCACTAAGCGTGTCATAACTTCTGTGTTGGAGGAGGATTGACATGGCCAGTGACACGCCCATGTCACTGAGCTTGTCAAAGCTTCTATGTTGTGAGTTTAGAGCACGGTCAGGGACATACCAGTGTTGTTGAGCGTGTCAAGTGTAGAGTTTGCCCTAGATAGTTCTCTTTCTTATTTTCTTATGTGTATCTCTAAGTGAGTGTGTATGAACACCTTTGGATTAGGTTTTGAAGAGATTTGAGTTACCCAAGCCAAGGTTTGAGGGATATCTTGGAAGAGGAATTGATAGAGTGGTGTTGTTGCTCTTAGAGACAAGTACAAATTTTGAATGATTGCATACATTTATATGACATTGGGACTTAACACATTTAGTTGAGAAATGTGTTAAGTTACTTGATATATTGTTGATGAATGAATTATATGTTATGATATGCATAATGTGAATTATGATGATGTATCAATGCATTTGAGTAATGTATTGTATATGAAAAGAAATGTGGAAAAATGTGATATGAGATGTGAAAACATAATGTAACCAATCAATATTGAGATGAAATAGAAGAATAAGAAAAATGAGAAAAGATGATATACTAAGGCAATGAACCTAGTTTGAAAATGAGAAATGAATTGTGAAAGAGATTGATAATGAGATAAATAAATAAATTGTGTGCCTAGTATGTTATTCAATTTTCAGAGTTCTGGGTTTGGCGGCATACCTATGAATTGCTGGGCAGGTGAAAAGACCGGGTAGTAAGCCGAGCTCAGCTGATAAATGTGATATTTTTGGGGTGAAAAGACCGGGTCGTAAGCCTCAAAAACTGTAACAGTCTAGCCGGGTTGAGGACCAAGCTACTGGGGCCCAAGGGTCTAGCCGGGTTGAGGTCCAAGAGACTGGGTCTGTTACATTATCCATGGATATATATTGCCTACGGGCTTGATAAATGTGATTATGGACCAAAGCAGTAACTCTGAAATTTGAATAGCATATTAGTTTCGTTTTGGGCCCATGCTTGTCTTTGTTTTAATGTGAATTATGAAATATGATGAAAATGATTAATATGTTGAGATATAATGCAATGAGTTGATATATTCATATATATTGTGCATGAGCATCGCATTGATCTATATTGAATCAAAGTTTGTACCACTAAGCTTTCTGCTTAGCGCGATTGTGGTTCATCGCGCAGGTGACAGGGTAGATCCGGTTGTGCCGGAGAGCTCGTTTGGACCGAGTCGAGTCTAGGCTTGAGTTTGTGAGAGCAGTGTTGAGTTGTGGACATCAAGATCAGAGATGAACTGCCAGCATGTATAAACTTCATATTTTTGTACTTATTGATTTTGATGTAAACATATGTATTTTTCGCTACTTATTAAACAAATATTTTGGATAAACTTTTGGGGTAATGAAGTTATATATATATGTATTTTAATGAAGGAATGTTTTATCTAATACTATTTATAATATAGGTTGAATGATTTAAGTTTACTCGAACTGACTTATGATAATTATATATTAAAGTTTAAAGTTTGGTTTGTTTAAAATGAACCGTGGCACCCCTTTATCCGATATACGTATCGCGTGTTGTGCTGGTGTATGCGGTGTGCGTATATTGGGGTATGAGGGTGTTACAGCTATTTTGGTATCAGAGCCTAGGTTTGAGGTTCTCAACCTAGGTGAATTGTAAGAAAAAGAAAAAATTTTGATTTTAAAATATGGTTTTTGAATAAGATACATGTTTTGGCACTGGCAGTTTCTGATCTTTGATGAGGCTTTTTTCTGCTGTGTTTGCAGATATAGGTAGTGATGGCGTCTCAGTCACATCAGTCCGTAGAAGGTAGTGCTGAGAGTGTAGTTCCTGTTGAGGGTAGAGTTGGAGCTAGGGTTGAGATAACTGGTGAGGCACCTGCTCCTGTGCCAGAGAGACCAGCTGCTAATGAGATGCCGCCAGTTTTGTTACGGCATGTGGTAGATTTGTTGAGGCAGGCTCCAGTGCAGCAGCCGCCACCACAACCACAGCCACAAGTACCAGTGAGGCAGTATGATAAATTAAGGAAGTTCAGAGCTGAGGACTTCTTTGGTACTACAGATCCTGCAGTAGCTGAGCAGTGGTTGGATATAGTTCAGAGGGTATTTATCCAGTTGCAAGATACTCCTGAAGAGAAATTTGATTATGGTAGATCTCTTATGCAGAGAGATGCTTATGATTGGTGAAAGACGGTTCTCCATGCCATGGATGATCCACCAACCTTGTATTATGGTGATTTTCTGCGGGAGTTTGAGCAGAAGTATACTCCGAGGGAGTATAAGGATGCTAAAAAGATGGAGTTTCTGAATCTGACGTAGGATAACTGGACTGTGATAGAGTATGAGATAGAGTTCATCCGATTGAGTCACTATGCCGATGGGATTATTTCAGATGAGATAAACCGGTGTAGAAGATTTGAGGAGGGGTTGTGGCCCTCTATTATGTGTATTATTGCTGGTTCCCGGTATCAGGATCTTTCCCAGCTTATTGCAGAGGCCTAGAGTGTTGAGAGAGCGCAGGCTATTGCAGCAGCTGCTACTGAGGAGGAGACCAGAGTTAGGAGACCTCAGTTTGAGGCAGGGTCTTCATCTGCAAAGAGAGGCTGAGGAGGTCATTTTCAAAGGTTCAGTAGGGGCTAGAGGCAGCCTGTCATCAGAGGCAGAGATCGAGGCCTACAGTTTTTGTGGCTAGTGCACCGATCTGTGTATTTTTTTCTTTAAAAATTAAAATAAATCAGATAGCTTTCATTTATAGACCAAAGTGTGCAGATTGTCATAGAACGTGTAATAAATAATCTTTCAAGGCAGCTAGAAGTAATTTAATTCTGGTTATGGTAAATTAGTGGTACTTAGGGCAGAATCTATGCACTTTTTTCCTTTTAAAATCAAAATAAATTAGACAGCTTTTATTTGCAAACCAAAGTGTATAAATTATCATAGGACGTTTAATGGATGTTTTTTTAAGGCAGCTAGAAGCATCTTAATTTTGGTTAAGGAAAGTTTGGGGTAGTTAGAGTAGAATCTGTGCACTTTTTTCCCTTTAAAAATCAAAATAAATCAGACAGCTTTCATTTGCAAAATAAAGTGTGCAGATTGTCATAGGACATGTAATGGATAATTTTTAAAAGTGGCTAAAAGCAATTTAATTTCGGTTAGGGCACATTAGAGGTAGTTAGGGTAGAATCTAAGTACTTTTATCCATTTAAAAATCAAAATAAATCAAACGGCTTTCTTTGCAAACCAAAGTATGCAGATTGTCATAGGATGTATAATGAATAATTTTTGACAATTGCTAGAAGCAATTTGATTTTGGTTAGGGTAAATTAGAGGTATTTAGGGCAGAATGTGTGCATTTTTTCCCTTTAATAGTAAAATAAATCAGACGACTATCATTGTAATACCCTTGTACTCTATATACATACAATACATATTTTCAATATATGTAAAATACGTATATATGGTATAAAAATGTCACAGACCGATTTAATAAAAATTTTCACATTTCTGTTTTAAGATTTCAAATACTAATATATAAAATAAATATTATATAAATATTCTTTGCTTGTTATAGGAATCCAAAATAAATATTTTATATGAAAATCTCTGGGAAAAATTCGCCAGAGTTTCGTTTGTAATTTGAACGTTCTTAAAATTCAGTAAAACACAACCTGCATAAAGCAAACACTCCCAATAAAAATCAATTCACCATTTCACTAATACTTCTTAATTTCTCCATATTTTCTCAAAATACTTATATATAGATATATAAATTAACAACATATATAAAATCTCATCTGAACAAATTATTCAAAACATTCTTTACAATTTACATTATATACTTCCAAAAACATATCATAACATATATAATATCAAAATACATTGTAATATCAAATAACTACATGCTGGCAACTAGCTTTGATCTTGATGTACCAAAAAATAACTCTTCAAGCTCAATAAATACATACCTAAACCAGACCAGGTCTAGTAGAACTCTCCGGTTATACCAAATCATCCATGACACATGCGCGATGAATTACGATCACGCTAAGCCGAAGCCTAGTGGTATAAACTTTGATAATAACAATAAAACTCAATGCAATGCCAATGCACAATGTAGATAGATGTCACATCATTTTACTTTCTTATATTTTTTAAATATTTCATAATCACAACTCATAGCTTTATATTGCTCGATTTTATCACAATTCATAATTCACATTAAAGCAAATACAAGCATGGGCCCAAAAAGGATCTAATATATTATTCAAATTTCAGAGTTACTGCTTTGGTCCATAATGACACTATGTGTCTAGCCCTGTAGGCAATATATCCATGGATAATGTAACAGCCCCAGTCTCTTGGACCTCAACCCAGCTAGACCCGTAGGCCCCAGTTTCTTGGTCCTCAACCCGGCTAAACTGTTACATTTTTGAGGCTTACGACCCAGTCTTTTCACCCCAAAAACATCATATTTATCAGCTGGCCTGACTTACGACCCAGTCTTTTCACCATTCCAGCTTTTAGCCCATAGGCAATCATAGGCATGCCGCCAAATCCAGAACTCTGAAAATTGAATAACATACTAGGCACACAATTTATTCATATTTCTCATTATCAAATTCTTTTATAATTCCTTTATCAAAACTTTTCTCATTTTCTCATGATCAAACTAGGCACATTGCCTTATTATATCATCTTTTTCTCATTTTTTTTCATTTATTTATTTTTCTCATTATTAATCTCTTTCTCATTGTTACATATTTAATCTAGGCACATTGCCTTATTTTCACATTTTTTTCTCATTTTTCACATCTTTCTCATTTTTCTCACTTTTTTCATTTTTCTCATTTTTATCAATATCAATTCATTTCATTATTCCACATATCTCATTTTTGCATTCACAACACATTACCCAATTACTTTGGATATTTTCACATAATATACATATTTCACATTTTACACAATTTAGCCATTATCAATGGCTTTTTACAATGCATTTAACACATATATGACATTACAAATGTCATAGCACATTATTCATACTCAATCAATGAACCAAGTAACTTAACACATTTTTCAACCAAAATGTGTTAAGCCCAAATGTCATGCAAATATAAACAATATATTCAAAGTTTGTACATACCTCCACTAGCAACCCAAAATAATCTTAACACAACCTCCAATCCTATCCTTCCAACTTGCCCTTCACAACATGGATGAAGCAAATCAACCTTCCTCAATGCCTATATCAAATGTGATCATAAATAATCATTTAATATCATATTCTAAGGTATTTTCAATATCAAACCTTAATTTAACAACACTCCTACAAAATTTCAAAAATTAATTCTTTCCTTACTTTAACTTAGCAAATCCATATTAACCCATTAAATTATTGTTTTGAATTTATTTATATTATTATAAACATATTCTAACATATTTAAACCAATTACATTAATTAACCACATGCTTATATTCAAAATACTAAAATGGCATAACATTCACCATTGAAGGATCTCCATTTCAACTCAATCTAATTATCATTTCAATCTTATTTCCACCACTTATATCATTAAATAACATGATTTCAGCACTAAAATCAAACAATTAATCATTTTTTAAAAATTCACTTTTCCAAAACCCTAAATCAATACTACCATCTTCAAACTCTATCCAAACTTAACTAAATCCATCATTTAATTTTAAAATCCTTGTTTATGCATCAAAATAACATATTTGCAACTAATTTGCATAATTAACACTCATGATTTCAAAAACTCAAATGTTCCGTAACCCTAAATTCTCTCTCTTCACTAAACTAAACTTAAATTCAACCATTTCTTAAATCTAACCTTAAAATCATTAATAACCAATCAAAACAACTTCATTCATATCCAATTAAGCAATTAAATCATGCTACTATAAAATCCAAAAATTCACATAACACACTTTTTCATAGAATAGGCAAAATTGGTAAAGAAGCTTACCAATTTATGAAGAATCTTCTAAAACTTCAGTTAAATCCTTGAAATCTCTTCAATTATGATTACTTGGAAGAAGGAAAATCCTCTCTTGAAGCCATGAAAGTCGGCCTTGAAGGAAAGAAGAAGAAGAAGATGAAAAAAAAATGATTTTCTCTTTCCTACCACTCACATTTTCAACCTTATATATATTATTATTTTAATATAATTTTAATTAATTAATTAATTAAAATCCCAAAATATTATTTTCCATCCAAAATTATTTATTTTTTATTTATTTTATTAATTTTAAATTTCTAAGATTTAATTATCAAAATACCCTTTTATTTTGACTTTTCTTTTAAAAAGTATTGACTTTTATATGTTGTATATATTTTACATATATATCACATATATATTCCACTTTTTTATTTAAAATCCCTTCATTTTTTATTTAAAATCATTAATTTAATTTATCCATTTTAAATTATAATTTATTTTATTAAATTTCCAAAAATTAGAACTTTTCAAAAAATTTGGGATATTACACATATGCACAAGTAATATGTATCTTATATACACATCAAATGTACCTTATATGTGTATTAAATATATTAAGTATGTAATATTTTAATCCAACATATACAATTAATATACCATATGTATATGTTATATATATACTCTAGATATATATATATATATATATATTAAGTATATATAAAATTTTATATCTCCAAAATCACGGATGTGACAATCATTTACAAACCAAAATATCTAGATTGTCATATGACGTGTAATGAATAATTTTTGAAAGTGGCTAGAGCAATTTGATTCTGGTTAGGGAAAGTTATGGGGAGTTAGGGCAGAATCTGTGTACTTTTTTCATTTAAAAACTATAATAAATTAGATTTTTTTATTTGCCGATCAAAGTGTACAAATTGCCAAAAAAAAGTGGAATGGATAATTTTTGAAGGCAGTTAAAAGCAATTTAATTCTGGTTAGGGCAAGTTAGGGGTAGTTAGACCAGAATTTATTAACTTTTTCCCTTTAAAAATAAAAAAAAATTAGATGCATTTTATTTGCATAACAAAGTGTACAGATTTTCATAGGACATGTAATGAATAATTTTTAAAGGAATGTAGAAGTAATTTAATTTCGGTTAGGGCACATTAGAGGTATGTAGGGCAGAATTTGTGAACTTTTATCCATTTAAAAATGAAAATAAATCAAACGACTTATATTTGCAAACCAAAGTGTGCAGATTGTCATAGGACGTATAATGAATAATTTTTGAAGGTAGCTAAAAGCAATTTGATTCCAGTGAGAGTAAATTAGGGATAGTTAGGGCAAAATGTGTACATTTTTTTTCCTTTAAAAATCAAAATAAATCAAAGAATTTTCATTTGCCTACCAAAGTGTCTAGATTGTCATATGACATATAATAGATAATTTTTGAAGGTGCCTAGAAGTAATTTGATTCTAGTTAGGGCAAGTTAAGGGTTGTTAGGATAGAATCTGTGTACTTTTTCCTTTAATAACTATAATAAATTAGATAGTTTTTATTTACAAACCAAAGTGTGCAAATTGTCATAGGATGTATAATGGATAATTTTTGAAAGCAGCTAGAAGTAATATAATTCTGGTTAGGGCAAGTTAGGGGTAGTTAGGCCAGAATCTATGCACTTTTTTCCTTTTAAAAATTAAAATAAATCAGATAAATTTTATTTGTAGACCAAAGTGTGCAGATTGTCTTAAGATGTGTAATAGATAAATTATGAAGATAGCTAGAAGCAATTTGATTCCAATTAGGGGTAGTTAGGTCAAAATTTATGTATTTTTTTTTTAAAAATTAAAATAAATCAAACAACTTTTATTTGCAAAGCAAAGTGTGCAGATTGTTATAGGACGTGTAATGAATAATTTTTGAAGGTAGCTGAAAATAATTTAATTCCAATTAAGGCAAGTTAGGGCACTTAGGGTAAAATCTGTGCATTTTTTTTCTTTAAAATCAAAATAAATTAGATAGCTTTCATTTGTTGTCCAAAGTATACAGATTATCATAGGAAGTATAATAGATAATTTTAAAAGACAGCTAGAAGCAATTTGATTCCGGTTATGGCAAATTAAGGGTAGTTTTGGCAAAATCTGTGCACTTTTTCTCTTAAAAAATTAAAATAAATCATACTACTTTCATTTGCAGAGCAAAGTGTGTAGATTATCATAGGATATGTAATGGATAATTTTCGAAGGCAGCCACAAGTAACTTTATTTCGGTTAGGAAAAATTAATGGTAGTTAGGATAGAATTTGTGTAATTTTTTCTCTTTAAAAATAAAATTAAATCAAATGGCTTTTATTTGTAGAATATTGTGTGCAGATTATCATAGGACGTATAATGAATAATTTTTGAAGGCAGCTACAAGTAATTTGACTTCGGTAATGATAAATTAGGGGTAGTTAGGGCAGAATGTGTGTATTTTTTCCCTTTAAAAATCAAAATAAATCAAACGGCTTTCATTTGCAAACCAAAGTGTCTAGATTGTCACATGACGTGTAATGGATAATTTTTGAAGATTGCTAGAAATAATTTGATTCTGGTTAGGGAAAGTTAAGGGTAGCTAGTATAGAATCTGTATACTTTTTCCTTTAAAAACTATAATAAGTTAGACATTTTATATTTACAGACCAAAGTATGCAAATTGTCATAGGACGTATAATGAATAATTTTTGAAGGCAGCTAGAAGTAATATGATTCCAGTTAGGGCAAGTTAGGGGTAGTTAGGTCAGAATTTATACACTTTTTTTCTTTTAAAAATTAAAATAAATCAGACAGATTTTATTTGTAGACCAACATGTGCAGATTGTCATAGGATGCATAATAGATAAATTTTGAAGGTAGTTAGAAGCAATTTAATTCCAGTTAGGACAAGTTAAGGATAGTTAGGTCAGAATTTGTGTATTTTTTCCTTTTAAAATTCAAAATAAATCAGACGTCTTTTTATTTGTAGACCAAAGTGTGAAGATTTTCATAATATGTATAATGGATACTTTTTGAAGGTAGCTGATAATAATTTAATTCCGGTTAGGATAAGTTATGTTACTTAGAGTATAATCTATGCATTTTTTTTCCTTTAAAATTAAAATAATTAGACGACTTTCACTTGCTATTCAAAGTATGCAGACTATTATAGGATGCATAATGGATAATTTTTGAAGGCAACTAGAAGCAATTTGACTCTGGTTAGGGCAAATTAAGGGTAGTTATGGTAGAATTTGTGCACTTTTTTCCCTTTAAAAATCAAAATAAATCATATTGCTTTCATTTACAGGCCAAAATGTATAGATTATCATATGATATGTAATGGATACTTTTTGAAGATAGCTAGAAGTAACTTGATTTTGGTTAAGATAAGTTAATGGTAGTTAGGGCAGAATTTGTGCTCTTTTTTCCATTTAAAATCAAATAAATCATACATCTTTTATTTGCAGACTAAAGTATGCAGATTGTCATAGGACGTGTAATGGATAATTTTTGAAGACAACCGAAAATAATTTAATTTCAGTTAGGGCATGTTAGGGTACTTAGGGCAAAATCTATGCATTTTTTTCTTTAAATTAAAATAAATTAGACGACTTTCATTTGCTGCCCAAAGTGTGTAGATTATCATAGCAAGTGTAATGGAAAATTTTTGAAGTCAGCTAGAAGCAATTTGATTTCAGTTAGGGCAAGCTAGGAGTAGTTTGGGCAAGTTAGGGGTAGTCAGGGCATAATCTATGCACTTTTTTTCTTTTAAAAATCAAAATAAATTAGACGGCTTTCATTTATAGTTCAAAGTGTGAAAATTGTCATAGGATGTGTAATAAATAATTTTTGAAGGTAGCTAGAAGTAATTTGATGGCAGTCAAGGTAAGTTAGGGGTAATTAGGGCATAATCTGTGTATTTTTTCCTTTAAAAATTAAAATAAATCAGATGACTTTCATTTGGAGACTAAAGTGTGAAAATTGCCATAAGACGTGTAATGAATAATTTTTTTTTAAGGCAACGAGAAGCAAATTAATGCTGGTTAGGACAAGTTAGTAATAGTTAGGGCAATATTTATAACCTATAGATTTAGATTAAAAATTGAAGTTCATAACTATCCCTTTTTTTATTTTTTTTATTAAAAAATGTTCAAATCCCCGGAAATATATTTTGTGGGGGTTCGAACCCGCGACCTTCCCCTAGTGGGTTGGGTCGCTAGCCCGCTGTACATAACTATCCCTAACTATCCATAATTGCCCACTAAAATGCCCTAACATAGTCCATTATTTCAGACAAAAACTCATAAACTCTATACCATTTCGCTTAACTTTTCGAGAGACCAGTTATGAAAACCAAAGAAAAATCATAGAAAAAGGAATGTGAGCTGGTCAGATATGCAAAAATTAGTTATATGCAGCAAAATAAACCATATTCTCTTATGAAAAATTTATAATTTTACAGTTAAGACAACCTAAGATTGAATATTTTTTCAAGAGATTCGAACAGATAAAATAAATCAAAACCTACCAGGTACATTGAGAGATAATGACGAAGCTTTCTTTCGTCCATCTAAAGGCAACAAATTCGTGTTTTGGATAGAAAAGAGGTAGAAAAATAAAAGAGACAGAGAGATGATGCACATTGCTTTTCTTTTAATATGAACATCTGGTGAGTTGAGATTTTTCTTTTACTTTATTAGATACAAGGGTATTTTCATCTTTTTAACTCTATTTAAGGAGATGAGATCTAAAAAATTTATTCATACCTCCTGTATTATGATACCCCATTTGGGGCATATCCGATTGAAATTCTAAATTTGAAAATTCTCTTCAAATTAAATAATATTTAATAAATTGTAAAGGAAATAATAATAATAATAATAATAATAATAATAATAATAATAGTGAAGATTATATATATATACACACGGGGTTATAACCCATACGTTACAATGGGAATTTAATTTTTTTAAATATCTTTATTTTAATATATGACATTATTTTTTACATTTTATTTTAAAAATATTATTGTGTTATTTTTTTTACCAATAGTATAAATATTACATATAAAAACAACAAATAAAATCTTACACAATATAACACAGTGGTAGTGTTGAAAAGATACACTAACTTTAATAAGAAAGTGATTATACTAATTTTTTTACTCAGTATTTTTTTTAAAACAAAATTTAACATGAAAATACTGCAATATATGATATGAAATGACCTTCAGATTATTTATTTATTTTTCAATGTTAAAAAAAGATAAAATTGATATTCATAAAATTCAAAATTTATATTTGCTATAAAAATAATTTTTTTTTTTAATTTTTTTAATGAGAAAAGTGAATTTCATAATAGATGAAATGAGAAACATGGAAATATTGCAAGCTATTATTAGAAATTATGTCATTAAATAACAAAGTATATGCTATTTTCTAATAGGCCCCTTTTCTTTATGGTTTTTGTTCATTGTCAACCTATAAACAACCTACTAAAATATTATACTATATATTTATTAAAAAATATATGAAAATTTATATATATAGAAAAGATGCATATTTGTTAGAATTTTTTATTCAACTTCCTGCATAATTAGTAGGTGTCCCTTAATTACTTAACATTTTTTTGAATTATTTAATTGCATAACATTTGTTTGGTACAATCTTGAATAATTTGAACTATTTTAGAAACTACAACTAATATGAAAAAAAAAGTACATTGAGATTATGACTGGTCATTTCAATATCAACAAAAAAAATTTTTGTAATAAATTTATTTATTACTATCAATGAATGTTGATGGGCCATTGAGTAAAAATATCATATTTAGGACTATAATCAAAAGAATTAAAGATTGATGCGCTAAAAATCTTGAGTGTTTTTTAATGGTTTTTAGTAAATGGTTTGACTTAAAATTTCTCTCTACCAAGTGATTATCTTTGTCAAAATATCAAAGGAAGAAATGGGATTTTGTGCACTTAATTTTCTAACTTTTTATATTTTTAAAGAAACTGGGTGAATTGCAATGGTAGAACGAGCAAAACAAAATAAATCCCTAACCTCAAAACAATTATAAAATATTTTTTAAAAAATTAAACTTTGACTGAATCCATCATGAATCTTAAGATAATATATGAGAAATAATAAAAAATCAAGAAACAAAATCACTGGATCACAAATCGTATGAGTCAGTGAGAAGGAATTTTAGAGATCTTTTTTAAAATAAAAATTTAAAAAAAAAAAGAAAAGAAAAACTAAACACCAACTTTCATAAAGATCTATAACTCCATTTTCTCTCAAATTGTTCTCTCTCATAAAAAAAAGTCTATATAAATTAAAGCCCCAAATTTAACATGCGAAAGAAAAAAATTGAAAAAAAGAACAAAATAAATAAAAATATGGAGAAAAATCACAATCTAATATTAGAAGCATATATAAAGCAAAGCAAATGAAAAATGGATTGAAGTAATTCACACTAAACCAAAAGAGAGAAGAAGAAAATCAAAAAATAATAAATGGCTCAAATAGAAAGAAATATATGAAAAGATGAAACACAAACTCCAAGAAACATATGAAACATCAAATATATGAAAAAACTATATTAACCTTTAAAAATAAGCAAAGGAAGTTGTTTTCATAGTGGGTTCTAAAAGTAAAACACCCAAATTGGTAATTTGCTATTTCATCTATTATAAGTGGGCCTGTTCAAAATACAATGGCCAAAATGTCCTCTAAAATTGAAAAACTTTGTGCTTATGATATTAATACTCTAGGGGTAAGACAGACTTTTCGTAATAATCCAAACCAATTTGATTACTACTATTTATAATAACTAATCGCATGATGATGCGATATACTAATATAATTTTTTATCATATTATAAAATTTTTATTATACATATAAAATTTTATATTTATATATTAATAATTTATTAAATATATGAAATTTTTATTTTTATTTATTAATAATTTATTAAATACATAATTTTTTATATTCATATTTTAATAATTTTTTTATTAAATGCATAAATATTTTTTTTTACAATATAATTATATATATTTTGTGCACTATATAATACTTTTATTTTCTTGACTTATATATATATATATTAAATATTGTTTAGGATTTAGAAATGTCAAATATTATATATATTATTTAATTTTTTAAAAATTTGAAACATATAAATTAATTATTATAAATTAATTATTTAATTTATAATTAATTTATTATGAATGTTAAGAGTTTTATATTTTTTACTTTTAAAGTTTCTAGAAAAATATAAATTTATTATTAAATTATATTCGTGTGTAATTAAATTATAAAAAATTAAACATAAATATAATTTATTAATTATTAAATTTAAAAAATATTTTAAATAAATAAAAAATTAATTAAAAAGAAAAAAAGTGAGTTAGCCTTTTTTAAAATTTAAAGATGCACGCGCGCGCGCGTGTGTATATATATATATTAGGAATGTCAAAAATTATATATTAATATGTAATTATTTAATAAAAGATTAATAGTCACAAATATAATAAATATTAATTTTAGATTTTTTATGAATTATTAAAATTAAATAAAAATTAATTAAATAAAAATTAATTAAAAAATTAAGGTGACATTATTTTAAAAAAATTGATAATATGTCAATTTTTGAACACTTTTTTCATCATTGACTTTTAAATACATAATTATATATATAATAAAGACATATTATTATTATTATTATTATTATTATTATTATGTAATTTAAAATTAATTTATTATGAAAGTTACGAGTCCACTTTTTAACTTTTTAAATTTCTAAAAAATATATAAATCATAAATATAGAAGATTAAAGCATAAATATAATTTATTAATAATTAAAATTTTAATTATATATATATATTATTAAAATAAAAAATAATTAGAATAAAGAAAAAAAAGAGAGGTAAGAATTTTTTAAAAGTGATGATGTGGAAGTTTAAAACACTTTATTTCCTTCGTTATTTTTTATATAGATATAGATAAGCTCTATATTGTTCTTTTATGGATGTGTGTGTGTTTTCAATAAATAAATACATATGTATCTAGAGTGATTATCTATAAACATAATAAAGTACTACGTGTTTGCGTATTCATTAAATAAATACATGTGTATCTTGTGTGATTATCTATAAACATAATAAAGTATTGTGTGTGTGTTTTTTCATTAAATAAATATGTGTATTTAGAGTGATCATCTATAAATATAATAAATTATTTACTCATCTAGTTAAATGACCACTCAATTCACATATATCAGAATGCAAAAATTGAAGTAATTCAGTTGTTCTTTCATTACATGGAAAATGGTTTCTCAGTCATCTTAACTTGTGTGCATATTTCACCTTTTTTTTATAATTTTTATTCACATCAAAAATTTATTAGCCCATATTTAGATACATTTTTTTATATCATTTTTATACACATAAAAAATTATTAGCTTATATTTACGTATAAACTTAACTGATCTAAAATTAAGAGGGAAAATTACACCCTTTACTAAATTTTATCAATTTTTTTATCATGGGTATTTTTGTCATTTAAAGAAATTTTATTTTTAAAAAAAACTTTTTTTAATCAGATTTTTTAAATTTATTTTAACATTACTAACTATAGCTACAACTCTTTGAAGCTAAATTACCAATTTTTACTGATTGTTGGCTATTGAAAAATTAAATACTTGTGGGTTGGATGTTTAAAATTTAAACTTCGTTTATTAAGTGGAGATATATATAATATGAAAATAATTTATAAGAAATAAATTTAGATTTATGTTCAACGCTATTATGTTGAAATATATTATTTGCATAATTTGTTATATTTATATTATTATTTAATTTTGATAATATACATATTATATTTATTGTTAACTTTTAAATAATAAATATATTATATTATTCCTTTAATATATATATATATATGATATTATTTAAAATTTTAATTCAACTACACTACAACTTTCTCTTCAACCTCTGACATGGCAAATCTTTACCCTGAATGGCAAAGTAAGTATGAAATCTAAACAGCGCGCCAACTAAAATAGAACAAATTCTTGAAACTGAATTTCATAGTAATTACTATTGCCTGTATCCATTGTTAACCCATTGCTAATAAGAATAACGAGCAGTTCAATACTTTTATTGTTATTATTATTATTATTATTATTATTATTATTATTATTATTATTATTATTATTATTATCTACACAAATCTTATTCTTCTCTTCTTTCACTTATTCTACTTCAATTATTGGCTTGTGAGATGATGAGTTTATTTCTTGTTTAATAAGCTTCTTTTTCAAGCAATAATTCTCAAAATTCTTTATCTCCCTGGTAACTATGCTGCAATTCGAGCTCACATGCAAATCCAATTCCAAATCAAGAATTCTATATATAGTAAATATATTATAAAATTTATAAATACTAAAGTAAAAGCTAGGTACATAATTTTTTTTAGGTTATTTATCCTTCATATTAGTATATATAGTGCAAAAATTTACAAATACAAAATATAAACTCTATATATACTAAATATAAACTCTATAAATACTAAGTGTAAACTTAACATATACTAAGAATAAACTTGACATATACTAAGAATAAACTCATTGTAGCTTTTTGATAATTGATGTTATTTGATTGATGTTATTTAATAATATTCTATTTACATAAAAGTAAGAGTTAATATATTCTTTGCTATGTTTCTGCATAATAAACTCAATATATATCCAATATGTACTAAGTACTATAAAATAAACCCAACATATACTCAATATATACTAAGTATAAATTTAATATATGCTACATGAAACTATTAATAAAAAATATAATTTATGTTATATTTAAGTTATTTTTCAATAGTTTTTTGTTTTCCCATACAATTTCAAATTTGTGTCACTGAAGCATTACACAAATAAAAAATGAAAAAAATATCAAATCTACAATTTGTGCATGATAAACTCAATATATACTTATTTGTATTTAATGTTTTTGGCATAAAAAAATTTGGTTTTTTTGATAAAGTTTTTTAAGATTGGCATTTTTGTAGCATTAATGGCTTTTTATCAACTTTGTAAAAAGCTCAAACTAATATATGCTAACTTGCATAGCATAAATCACAAGATGGCTCAACTACATAAATAAAAACATCAATTTTATTAATATTTAATTTGAACATGCCATCACAAGAGTTACGTTGTGTAATAAATACACCATTGTTAGAGAAAATAATATTTTTTTTTTGCCTCTATCACAGCCTCAAGGCCTTCCTTACACAATATATTGCCAGAAACTGTTGGAAATTTGGTTGGACCCAGTCTAAGTCTTGAAACATGTGGAAGTGTTGGGTATTTAAACTATGCTTGTATTTGATGAACTTCTTTATGTTGATTTGGTTATCTTCAAATTGGGCTTATTGACAAAATGGTCTGGTTCATTTTGTCCTTTAAACCATACAATTAATATACCCCATTTCTTTTTTTAATTTTCTTGATATGGGATTTTAAGTCCATCTCCATCTTCTTTGGCTTTCTTTTTTCTTTTATTTTATTCATTATTTCCAACTCTCCTCCTCAAGCGACTTGCTTTCAATTATCACCCTGGACTTGTGTTCCCTCTTTTTTTTTTTTTTGCGTGGACTTGTACTCTTTAAGTGAAATTTTAGAGGTCATAGGTTATTGCATGGTCTTTCTCACTAAGCCTTTCAAGATTCAGGTCTTGGGCCACAGGTCATTGCCTGATCTTTCTCACTGAGCCTTTCTTTTCTTTTGGGCTTCATGTCTTGAGTTTTTCATAGGCCTTGGCTTGTTGTTGCTGGCTCAGATTTTTCAGTTGTACTTCATCATCTTCGACTTTGGATCATTTTGCCGCAAGGTCGTATTGTCGCTAATACCATGTTGGAATTTTGAGAGGAAAAAACACAAACAAAGACACATACAAACAAATAACACAGACTAAAGGAAAGAAAAAACAAAAGATTTAACTCTTTAAAACAACATTTTTTCTTCTTTTTCATTTTCAACATCCAGATGTGAGCGAAGATTTTCGCCCTACTTCCATATGAAATGGTTCTTGCAACTTCGATACTATTAAGCTCAGGGCCTTAGAGAATACGAACTTAAATCCGAAAAAAATGGAGTTGCCACCCGAATGGGCCAGAAAAAAAAGGGGATGGATGACTCGATTCCTAAGGAATCCCCAACCCTCTAATGGGTTCGAAAAGTTGGGTAAGTATGGAGAAAGTGAGAATGACCCAGCACCCCTATAACACCTGGCTCATTGGAACCGGCCTCCTTTTCAGATCTAAATATTATTAAATTCTTTAAATATTATAATATCATGCATATTACATGTGATTATTGAAATAAATAATTATTGTATTAAAATCAACATAAGTTCAAACAAAACAATAAGACGGGCATCCATGCAAGATAAAAATATGTCCTTACAATAATTGTCTAATGTCCAAAACTAAATAAATAACTCACAGTCAGCAAGTGCCTAGAGAAAATGCATGGTCCAAAGAGCATCGAGATCCTATTGGTGACTGTGAATGGTGGCCGTGAGTCCAAGAACGCAGCGGCTAAATCATTTAGTGGCCATGAGAAATTAACTAAAAATGGACTAAGTTACAATGGGTTTCATGGTCAGACTCGCGATCGCTATATTAACCCTGAAAGGCTCCACATGACCATCATTAAGGCATGCAACTGTGTTTAAGAGTCACAGTAAGATTCACACCTAACATAGTGATTGCAAGATAGGGATTTATGAGGTATATTGTGTTTTCTTTTAAGTTTTAAATGTGTATTTTATAAGTTCTTTACTTTCATGCACTTTGGGTGCTTCATTAACATTCTTAAGTTCATTTTCAAGGGTTTATGGTGTCAAATCTAAGGCTTTAACTATGTTCACAACTGTTAAATCAATTTTCCAATCTTTCATCAATCAACCTTCCTCAAACTCATAGTTAAGTTAATTTCATCCCAATTCCATTCTATACATGTGTACTCTGTTTGTCACATTTCATGTTTTAAAAATTCATTTTCATGAATCAACTCTCCATTCTTCCTCAAGAATCATAAGAATTATGAAAGAGGAAAGAGTAATGGCAGAACTCTACTTTAATGACTTGCTAAATCAGATACCATTCATCATTAGCTATTCACTCTTGCATAATTCAAGCTTCACATTATGGTATGGAATAATGAAAGGAAGAAGAAAAGAAGGCTATTTGCTTAATAAAAGTGTGAATTTTATTATATATTAAAAAATATTTTTAAATAATTTTTATAGTATATTATTAAAATCATTTTTAAATAAATAAATAAAATTAAATATATAAAATTGTGTGTATAAAATATAATTTAAAATTAGTTAACATTGATTTTGTTTTAACTTAATTAATTATTTATTTTTAATTATATAAAATTTTTAAAATATTAAAAATAAGTAAGAGAAATATAGACTAAGAGAAATATATGTGCATAAATCTTGTGACGGATGATGTCCTGGTCCACATCTGTATTATTGGGAATAAACCTTTAATTTGAAATCAAAGCCAATCAATCTCTTAAATCACAAATCTACACTAATTGAAACCAAATAACTCAAGCCTTCTCTTATTTTCTTGAAGAAGAGAAGAATCAGAAGATTTTTTTTAGAAATACTTATTGGAGATTATAAACTCATTTTTTATTAAATTAATAAAATTGAATACTTATTATATCTTCCTTAACTTCGCCTATACATGAAATTTTTGTGCATAGTCGGTCCCAAGCCCTAGTAAAGGAGGAGGATTGTGATAGGTAACAACTAGCGTAAAACTTAGTCACATCTCATGATATGGATTCTAATGATATTTTTGTTGGAGAGCCCCCAACTTATAATGCGCTACATCGGAGCCCGATGTAGTGAGAAATAGGCAAGAGTGTAGGGCGTTCCCCGAATACAGCGCACCATGTCAGCGCCCGGATATGGCACTAAATAAGCAATGGTTATCACATCAAGCACAGGTGTGAGTAAAGAAGTTAGCTCCAAATACAAGTAATATGAGAGATACTAGTTCAGAAAAGGATAAAGGCTTTTATAGGAAGAGACGTAAGAGAGAACAAGTGAAAAGTAAGATCAAAATAGGAACTTAAAATATCGGATCTCTTACATGTAAATTGAGGAAACTTGTTGATACTATAGAGAGAAGGCAAAACAGTATTACATACATTCAAGAGAGTAAATGGGTTGGAGAAAATAGTAAAGAAGTTGAGAACACAAGATATAAGGTGTGGTATACTCGAATAGACAAAAAGAAGAATGGAGCAAGTATAATTTTTTATCGGAACCTAAAGGGGGCGGTTGTAGCGGTGAAAAGAGTAGGTGATAGGATCATTTCAGTAAAACTTATACTACATAATGGGACCATCAACATAGTTAGTACTTATGCTCCTCAAGTTGGATTAGATGGGGAGAGCAAACAAAACTTCTGGAAGGATATGGATGAGCTTATGAGAAAGATTCCGAATGATGAGAATATCTTTATATGAGGAGACTTAAATGGACATGTAGGAAAGGATATAGTAGGTTTTGAGGATGTATATAGAGGTTATGGTTTTGGAATTAGAAATAAAGAAGGCAAGAATTTACTTGATTTTGTTATATCTTACAGTTTGATTTTGGCAAATACATATTTTATAAAAAAGGAATCACATCTAGGCACCTTTAAAAGTGGACAAATATAAACCAAATTAACTTCATATTCATAAGAAAAGCTAATCAAACTCTATGTAAGGATTGAAAGGTTATTCCAAGTGATGCATTGACTACTTAACATAGGATAGTGGTGTCGGATGTCAAGATTAAAAGTTAGATTAGTACGCCAAGAAGAAATGAAATTCCCAAGATTATGTGGTAGACTTGGAAAGGTGGAAAACAATTGATGTTAAGGATGATTTGGTTAAAGCCGGAGGTTGGGATATGGATATGAATATGTCAAAAAATGATTTATGGATGGGCAAGTCTACAATGATTAACGAATTTCTTAAAAAAATACTTTGAGAGTTTAAAGGATGTGGACATCCCTCGAAGGAGTTTTAGCGGTGGACTGAAGAAGTGCAAAAAGCAGTAAAAAGTAAAAGAGAATGGTATAAGAGTTTGCCAAAGTGTAGTGACAATAAGGCGTTTGAGCATTATAAATAAGCAAAAAAGGATGTTAAAAAGACATTTAGGCAAGCAAGAGTACAATCTTTAGAGAGTTTATATGAAAAACTTAGAACGAAGGAATGAGAAAAATATATTTATAAATTGGCTAAAATAAAGGAAAGAAAATGTCGATATTTGAACCAAGTTAAGTGCATAAAAAATGAAAAGAATAGAGTTTTGGTTCAAGAACAAGATATCAAGGAAAGATGGAGAAGTTATTTTGAGGAGCTTCTTAATGAAAACCGTAGTGAAAACATTGAGAGTTTAAACAATATAGCTGAGAAAAAGTGAAGTATACTAGACAGATTAGATCCTCCCAAGTAAAGGAAGCTTTGAAGTGAATGAAAATCGGGAAAGCATGTAGACCGAATGGAATACCCATTGAGGTATAAAAATATTTGGGAGATGTAGCAATTGTGTGGTTGACGACTTTGTTTAATAAGATCCTAAGTATAAAGAAAATGCATGATGAATGGAGACAAAGCAGTTTGATACTTTTTTTTTAAGAATAAAGAAGATATTCAAAATTGCTCTAATTACAGAGGTATTAAGCTTATGAGTCACACCATTAAATTATGGGAGAAAGTTGTGAAACACCATTTACTTGTGGACACTTGTATCTCCCCAAACCAATTTGGTTTTATGCCTAGTCGATCCACTATGGAAACCATCTTTTTTATTAGAGATGTGAAGGAAAAAATATAAAGAGATGAAGAATGATTTACATATAGTTTTCATTAACTTGGAGAAGGCTTATGATAGAGTTCCTAGAGAAGTTTTATGGCAAGTCCTAGAGTGTAGAGAGATTTTTCTAAGATATATCCAAGTTTGGAAGGATATGTATAATAGAGCTATCACTAGTGTTTGCACTGTTGGAGGGGTACTAAAGATTTTTCTATTTCTATTGGGTTACATCAAGATTCAGTTTTGAGCCCTTATCTCTTTGCCTTGGCCATAGATGAGCTATAGATGAGCTAACAAGGCATATACATGATGATATCCCTTGGTGTATGATGTTTGCAGATGATATTATGTTAATAGATGAGAATCAAGCAGAAATAAGCCAAAAGTTAGAGTTATGGAGAACTACTTTGAAATCAAAGGGTTTTAAGCTAAGTAGAACTAAGACTGAGTATATGTATTGTGGATTTAATAACAAAAATGGAGAAAGAGACAAAGTTATTTTAGACGGAGTTGCGACACCTTATAGTACTCATTTTAAATACTTAGGCTCTATTATTCAAGAGGATGGAGGTTGTGAAAAAGATATAAGGTATAGGATTAAAGTTGGTTAGATAAAGTAGATGAGTGCTACAAGAGTTTTATGTGATCAAAAGATGCTAGTCAAATTGAAAAAAAAATTCTACTGCACTGCAATACGGCCTGCGATTATGTATGGTAGTGAATGTTGAGCTATGAAAGGACAATACATGAGTAAGTTGCATGTTGTATAGATGAAAATGGTATGATGGATATGTGGACACACTATAATGGATAGAATACGAAATGAGTACATTAGAGAAAAAGTATGGGCAACGTTTATCGAGAATAAGATAATAGAGCATAGATTGAGATGGTTTGACCACATAAAATGTAGAACTAGTAATGCGCCGATCAGAAAAACTGAACTAGTTAAAGTAGAAATAACTAAGAAATACAGGGATAGATCTAAATTAATTTGGACAAAAATAGTATATAATGATCTTATTGTTTTACATTTATTAGAAAATGTAGCTCTAAATCGACTTGAGTGGAAAAATATATATATATATATATATATATAGTTGATCCTTATTGACTTGGAATTAAGGATTTGTTATCGTTGTACTTATTATATCTTCTTTATCTTTAATTTCACATCACGAAAATTTGTCAACACTGTATATTTAAGAATTATATAATTTATGTAAAATATTAATTACTTAATATGTATTGAGTATTAGAATATTAGTTTTAAGACATTATTTTTTTTTTGTGGTAGCATATGTCATAAAAGTTTACTCGTCATATAAATTGAAATCCTTACTAAATGTACAATTGATTATATATTTTAAATTTTTCTATAACATCTATTATTATATTATTTACTAAGCTACTATTAAAATTTTATATTTTTTACACATTTTATTCAAATTGAGTTTCATATAGATTTGAAGAAAATTAAATAAAGCAATTAAATTTTTTATTAAAAGGTAATTATCAAATCATCAATTATTCTTAATAGATCTATAATTTGTGCACTTTATGATAATTATTATTTCATCAATTATAATTTTATTGATGTCTCATATATTACATAACTTTTTTAGGAGAAAATACCTCATATATTACATAATTAATAATAAATAAATAAATTATTTTATTGTTATATTTCAATTTGTTAGTTTATTTTATAATAATTGTAGATATAATAATTTGTCCATTAAAATAATGACATCCTTAGCCAACTTCCGCGTTTCTGCGGCGCTAATTAACTAATCATAACTAATAACAAGTGCTAAGTAATAAAGTTTTTGTATTAGCAGGTACAAAACTCGATTACCAGTCTGATATCAAAATTAGAAAATGAAAGACATCTTAATGTTTGTGTCAATAGGTGGAATGTTCATAGTTGGAGAAAATATCAAATTATTTTTCTCATCCAACTTGAAAATTGTTGATTGCACTTATTGAATTTAAACTTATGTCATTAAAGTTAAAGTCATCTCAATCCAACCTTAATTTTGATATCAAATATTGACAATTAAATTAAATTTTTTTAATTGTCTAAAGATAAAGAAAATTCAATAATAAACGCTAGAAATTTTATTAATTGATAAAACATAAATTACAAAATTTAGAAATAAAAATTTCACACCCCCATACGTTAATTTATTAAAGCTAACTCCCTCGAATCTTTATTTTTCTCACACACCACTCCCCACCTTTCTCTTTTTTTTTTTTAAATTTCTCAGTACGTTAAATTAAATGGCCTTGAGTTCAGCCAATTTTGAATTGGCTTGTTAATAACCAATTCAAAATTGGCTTGTTAACTACCAACTCAATATGAGTTGGTAATAGTCCACCTCAGGCCATTTATATAACATGCACCGACTTTGGTATTGCCAATTTTGAATTGGCTATCCAATTCAAAATCGGCTTGTGAATTACCAATTCAATATGAGTTGGTAGGCCATTTATATAACATGCACCGACTTTGGTATTGCCAATTTTGAATTGGCTATCCAATTCAAAATCGGCTTGTGAATTACCAATTCAATATGAGTTGGTAATAGTCCAACTCATAATGAATTGGTACCATATCAACTCACCAACACGTTTTTTACTCTTTTTTCTTTTCTTTTTTAAATAAGTTTAATATTTTAACATCCTCCCTTAAATTTGATTTAATATTTCAAGCATTTTCTTCAATTTAAAATTTTTATCAGCTTTGAGTGGCTTCGTAAAAATATCTGTAATTTAATTTTTAAATACATAATACTCGACCACGATCTCTTTATCTTTCACCAAATCTCAAATATAATGATGTTTAATATTGATGTGCTTGCAGTGACCATGAAATATTGACTTTTTCGTTAAGATGATTGTTGATTTGTTATCACACTAAATTATCGTTGGACCATCTTGTTGATGTTGTAACCCATTAAGCATACTCCGTAGTCAAACTACTTGAGTAGCACAACTTACAGCGGCTATATACTATGTTTCTGTTGTTGAAAGAGACAACTTATTTTTTTAGGATTAAGAGAATACACCCGAACTAATATTGAAAATATAACCTAAAGTATTTTTTCTTGCTTCGGTGTCGCCTGCCCAATCACTGATTGTATACCCAACAAGCTTTATATTATTAGCAATTAAATAGAATATGTTATCATCAAGTGTACTTTTAATATATTTCAATATTCTCTTTACCGCTTACCAATAAAATTGGTGAGATAAATCTATGAATATGCTAGCAATTCCTACATTTCAACGCCATAAACAATGTCAAGTCTGGTTACTGTTAAATATCTCAAACTTTCAATAAGTCTATTGAAGTTTATCTCATTAATTAAATTATCGCCGCCATTTTTTATAAATTTTAGCCTTTCTTCAACTGGTATTAATATTGATTTGCAATCTTTCATCTTGAATTTTTTTAAAATATATTATGTATACTTTTTTTGAGAAATGAATATACTATTTAATTTCACATTAGAATATCTTGTTGAAATCATCATTCTATTATATACTTTTTCCAAATTTTTTTTAAAGTCTAACCGCAATTTAAAGGGGGCATTGATTCAATGGTTTTTCACAATTACAATTGTGATAATACACCACAAAACTTCCTGTATTTAAAAACAATATACGTGGCGGTTAAAATTTTCTAGATTCCATCAAATCCAGAAAGCTTTACATATTTTAGTTCAGATTGCTCATATCAGATTAATTGCTAAGAAAAAAAACCAAGAGTTTAACAATTTCGTACTATTGTTCTTGTTCCTGATGCAATACATAATTTTCCAATGCATTGTCCTGAATACAAAATATTATTCTACACAATGTTTCTATTCTTCACAGGGAATATAATACATATCATACAAAATTTCTATATTCAGAATTGAAGAAGTTAATACTGGAATGAGGAAAAAATAAAATTTAAAAAAAAAACTAATACTAATGATAATATATAATGTGCTAAATTTTGGCATTGTTACCAATGAATTCTCCTTGTGCATTCCAGGGACGATTTTCAAAAGACTTCCCAATTACACTGCGTTTCTCATTTACGTTCCCATCATCACAGCGGTATTCTGGAAAATAATCCACGAACCCTTTTCTTCCGAGTTCATCGATTCCACTAAAGAGGAAGTTCCTTACCAAATCCTATGAATTAGATGGGAAGTTATCAACTATCTGCTAATGGGTGAAAAATATTATAAAATTCAGAAAAAAAAAATGAAGAATGTACCTTTGCAAGACTTTCACCGATCAACCTTTTCAGAACTCCATGGCCAGGATCCTGCTTTCCAAGTTGTGCCACATAAGTGAGGGAAACTCGGACAGATATACAAAGGTTGGAAACAAAAGAAAACGGTGCATACATCTATCTGCTAGAATTATTGTAATTTTAAAATGTGTAACTGACTACACTATTGAGACTCTGGGCTATCAGGACATGTATTTCTGTGAAATGGTTTGTGCATGTTTATTATCAGGCCGAAAAGATCAATTTGGCAAGAATTAAAAATTCATTGGTAAATCAAAGTGAGCCCTTGGATGCGGTGTTGGATTGGAACAAACCACAATTTTTTTTGGATTTTCAACCAGACATTTTATTTAACTTGGTAACCCAATATATACAGACTCTTTGTAAACACCTTCGTACAAATAAGTCATTCCACTAACAACCATTTCTAAGAATCTCAAAAAAGATAGACCACTAACTAGACTTGATTGACTGAATTAATAAGAAAATGGATCGTGAATAACTAAATGACTTAAAATATGGAAACACGAAACAAGTGGACTTATCAGTACCACTTCCAATAGCACAATACGTGGCCTACTGCTGAGCCTACTTGATTTCAAATTAATCCATTTAGTTAAAATCGACTAATTTAATTCCAGCATTTTAATGAAAGTTACAAGGTTTATGCCTCATTAGGTAAAGAAGTTCCATCCAGAAATAATTTCAACTTTCATGCTGTCAAAAATATTTTCAGATTTCATGCTGTCGGCCAATCAGGGACATATCTACATCAAAGTCCAAAGAACTAATTATGCAACTACAATATGGGAAGAAACACTGAAAATAATACGCATGCAGCAACTAAGGCTGCTAATTACGAACATGAGAATGACATCCAAGAATCATACTATGGTGGATAAAGGGGCAAAATGCAAATACTTGGTCCATAGAAAACCTATCAATAAAAAAGAAAATACATTTATTACATGATACAATGGCCATTAGTAATACAAACGAATAGAATAGGGTAAAGTACACTTGTGGTCCCTCATAAATGCACTAAAGCACATTTTCGTTCTCCACTTTTAATTTGTGACATTATCATCTGAGAAATATTATACAGCAGAAAGAAGGAAATTGTATTGATACTGATATATTAATCAATAGTGATTTGTACATGATTTATACAAGTGATCCTAGCTAATTCCTAGCTTTAATTTAGGCTAATTACACGAGAATATCTGTCTTTACCATATAAGAGATAATTATAATTAATGATAATTGATATTTTCCTAATACTCCCCCTCAAGTTGGAGAGTGAATATCATGAAGTCCCAACTTGACTCTTAATGCTTCAAATTGTTCCCTTCCAAGTGCTTTCGTAAAAATATCTGCGAGCTGTTGCTTCGTTGAAACATAAGAGGGCTTGATCAAACCAGCGAGCAATTTCTCTCGAACGATATGACAGTCTATCTCAATATGCTTCGTCCGTTCGTGAAAAACTGGGTTTGCAGCAATATGGAGTGCTGCTTGATTGTCGCAGTACAAAGGAGTTGACTCGGATGAAACGACTTTCAAGTCTTTTAGTATATAATTTAGCCAAGTCAATTCCAAACATGTATTTGCCATTGCCCTATACTCTGCCTCTACTGAAGATCTGGATACGTTGCTCTGTTTTTTAGACTTCCATGAAATCAACGAAGTTCCAAGAAAAATGCAAAAGCCTGTTATTGATCTGCGAGTTTGCTTGCATCCACCCCAGTCTGAGTCACAAAAAGCCTTTAGCTTAAGACCATTATTGGCAGGAAGGAATAAACCTTGTCCTGGAGTGCTTTTGATGTAACGAAGTAGCCTCATTGCTGCGTCCCAGTGTGGTCTTCGTGGATCTTGCATAAATTGGCTTAAGGTTCGTACAGAGTATACAATGTCAGGCCTCGTTACTGTCAAATAAATTAATTTCCCAATAAGCCTTCTATATCTCGTCGGATCATGTAATGATTCACCATCAGTGAGAGTTAATTTCAAATTTTGTTCCATGGGAAACCTTTCTGGCTTTGCACCAATTAATCCTGCTTCTTTCAAAATATCCAATGCATATTTTCTTTGTGACATGAAAATACCATGCTTGGATCGTGAGAATTCTATACCCAAAAAATATTTTAATTGTCCCAGGTCCTTGATAAGAAAGTGTTTCAGCAAGCAATTTTTGAGACGTATTTCTTGCAGATCATTACCTGTGAGTAAGATATCATCGACATAAATAAGCACTGCAGTGAATGAAGTACCTTGTACTCTTGTGAATAAAGAATATTCTGCCTTAGATTGCTTATAACCAGATCGTTGAATCACTTCTGAAAAGGTAGCAAACCAGTTACGTGAAGCTTGCTTCAATCCATATAGGGATTTATTGAGTCGACAAACCATGTTCTCCCCCTGTCGACGAAGTCCAGGAGGTGGTGTCATGTAAACAACTTCGTGCAAATTGCCATGGAGAAAGGCATTCTGAACGTCTAACTGATGGGTGTGCCAATGGCGAGAGGCTGCCACTGTAAGAAGGCAACGTAAGGTCGTAAGTTTTGCTGTCGGAGAAAATGTTTCTCTATAATCGATGCCTTCGACTTGGGTGTATCCTTTGGCAACAAGACGAGCTTTATAACGCTCGATACTTCCATCAGACCGATATTTAATTTTGTACACCCAACGACAGTCGATAGCTTTATGTCCTGCTGGAAGGGGAACCATTGTCCAAGTATGATTGTGCTCTAAGGCTTGTAACTCAGTTGACATTGCCTGCTGCCAATTGGGATCAAGAATAGCTTGTTCATATGAAGAGGGTTCATGATGACCTGCAATATTGGCTAAGAAAGCACGATGTGGAGATGAAATACGAGAATATGATATATAATGTGACAAAGGATACCTGGTACTGCAGTGAGAACTTGTGCTAGAGGAAGTCTGATGATCAGCTTGAGAAGGAAAGTCATAATCAGCATGCCAAATAGGAACCTGTTTGGGACGAGTTGAGCGACGTGGAGCTGGTACTGGCTGAGGTGAAGGGGCTGTGGGAGATTGAGTTTGATATAGAGTGTCAGGAACTGATGGAGCTGAAGGAATTGATGAAGGAGAGAGGGCAGTTTCAACAGAAATAGGTTGAGGTATATCAATAGCCAGATTGGGTATGACAGGCTCATTTGAGGAGGAAGGATGGTTGTGAGTAGCAAAAGGAAATATGTTCTCATGGAACTGTACATCTCGACTGACTATGAATTGTTTAGTATCTAAGTCATATAATTTGTAACCTTTTTGGCCCTGGGGGTACCCGACAAAAATGCACTTTGTGGCACGAGGCTGGAATTTTTCTTTAGAATGAACAAGTGTTGCGTAACAAAGACAGCCAAACACCCGTAAGTGATCAAGTGTGGGAATTCGATTATAGAGAAGTTCGAAGGGTGTTTTATTAGATAAAAGTGGAGATGGAGTGCGGTTAATCAAGTACACGGCAGTGAGAACACATTCACCCCAAAAGATTAAGGGAAGTTTGGATTGAAAAAGAAGTGCTCGTGCTACATTGAGTATGTGGCGATGTTTGCGTTCTACGACACCGTTTTGTTGTGGGGTGTAAGTGCAAGAACGTTGGGATTCAATGCCGTGATTTTTAAGAAAATTTTGCAAGGGAAGAAATTCGGTGCCATTATCTGTACGGATTGCTTTGACAGTAGCATGGAATTGATTTTGTGCAAAGGTAATAAAGGATTCTAATAAGTGAGTAGTGTCAGATTTATGATGCATAAGAAATAGCCAAGTACATCGTGTGAAGTCATCAATGACTGTAAAAAAATATTTGGCACCTGAATGTGTAGGTTCTCGATGTGGACCCCAGACATCACAATGAAGTAAATCAAATACAGCATGAGTTTGTATTGAACTTAAAGGAAATGGCACACGAGTTTGTTTCGCCATATGACATACATCACAATTATTGAATGGTACATTATCAGGCTGAAAAGATAAAAAAGAAGCTAGTAACTTTAGACGGGAAGGTGAGGGATGGCCAAGACGCATATGCCAAAGATGAGAATTATGTGTGGTTTGGTGCGAGACAGAGGCAGCATGCACAGGTGTCATATAGTAGAGACCTCCAGCTTCTTTACCCGAGCCAATCATCTTCCCCGTAGCCAAGTCCTGCAAAACACAGTAGTCAGGGAAAAATGCGGCACAACAATTTAATGACTTGGATAATTTGCTGACAGAAATCAAATTTAAATTGAAGGATGGAACACATAAAGTATCATGCAACTTGATGTGTGAATTAAAGTTAACTGTGCCAGTGCATGAAATGGAAGCCGTGGATCCTGTTGGTAAATTGACAAGAGAAATAGGTGGACTTTGAATATGAGAAAGGAGGGATTTGTCTGTTGTGATGTGGTCTGTTGCTCCACTATCTAATATCCAAGGTTTTGTGACATTCGAGAATAACAAACCTGCTGCATTGACATAAATGTCATCATTACCAGAACTTTTATGTTGAGTAAATGAGGCAAAAGCTTGAGCAAACTGTTGGATTTGTTCAGATGTTAGTCCTTGAAGAAAATTTGATGGATTTTGTCCGGTATCACTCGATTGGGAGGCATTAGCTGCATTTGCCAATGGATTGTTATTTCTTACATTTCCTTTGCCACGGAATAATTTCTGTGATGGTGGACGCGGATTTCCAGCACTTTTAACTCTGCACCGATCCTCAGTGTGACCATCTTTGTCGCAGAATGTACAATGGTACTTTAGTGTCCGACATTCATCAATGGTGTGGCCGGATCTATTACAATGGTCACAAGTTTTATTCTTGGTATCCTTTGATGAAGACGGCTTTGTGTGGACAGCAGCAACAATTGAGAAATTCTCACTTGTTTCGGATGCGACTTGCATCTGTTTCTCTTCTTGGATCACAAGAGAATAAGCCTGACGTACATTTGGCAGCGGAACCATCATTAAAATGTTGGATCTGACAGTCTTGTATGTTTCATTAAGCCCCATGAGAAATTGCATTAGTTTATTTTCCTCATGTTGATCATTGTGCTTTTTTTCCTGGTTGCATGGGATGTGCGTGCGATAAGTTTCCAATTCTGCCCAGAGACCTTTGATTTTTGAATAATATGCAGCAACAGATGAATTACCTTGAGATATGGTGGCAATGGATTTTTGGACTTGAAAAACTGCAGGAGCATTCTTCTGAGAGAATTGATCTCGAAGGTCTTCCCAGATTTGTTGAGCAGTCACAGCATGTACTATTCCATCTGCCAGATCTGGTTCAACGGAGTGTGTAAGCCATGATAATACCATGCTGTTAGATTGATTCCATAAAGCAAATTCTGAAGAGTCTTCTGTATCTGGTCGTTTGATAGTCCCATCAATGAAACCCATTTTATTTTTGGCAGTGAGAGCATGGATCATGGCCTTGCTCCAAGATTGATAATTTACTCCATTCAACTTGGTTGGAACTAGAAGATGACCAGGTTGATCAGAGTGGTGAACGTAGTATGGATGTGAAGGATCCATACCATTATTTTTGGAACTGTTTTTGACGCTGGGAGATTCAACTTCATCACCAGCCATGATTGTTAAAATGAAAATGCAGATTATCAAGAGCAGTAGGAACCTGGCTCTGATACCATGAGAAATATTATACAGCAGAAAGAAGGAAATTGTATTGATACTGATATATTAATCAATAGTGATTTGTACATGATTTATACAAGTGATCCTAGCTAATTCCTAGCTTTAATTTAGGCTAATTACACGAGAATATCTATCTTTACCATATAAGAGATAATTATAATTAATGATAATTGATATTTTCCTAATATCATCCCTTTACGAATTTTCACATGGAAGTCCATCTAATTTTCACTATGTATATGACCAACGGAAAGTTGACGTGGTGCCACACGAAAAGCTAACATGCCCCGCGAATGATGCCACATCATCTACTAATATGGTGTTCTATGACTTAATGTCACATTAGCTTCCTAATGCAAGTTTATGTTTCTTAAGAATAAACTAATGTACGTTCTCATTACTCAATAATATAATAATGCACGTTTTCGTCATTCGAGAATATACTAATGCACATTTTCATCCAACATCGATTCATATACCTCTCGATTGATGCTAAAAAAAGATACTCTACATATTACTATCCATTTTAATATTTTCAATCTCATCTAATTTAATATATTTTCTCAAATTTTTTATATTCTAATTAATTAACATTTTACTTTTTTACATGTATTTTTTACAATAATTTTTTTCACAATGTAAATTTTTTCCAAGTATTTAAAATTTGAAAAAAAAAATTTATATTTAAATTAATTAACATTTTATTTTTGAATTATTTAAATTAACATTTTATTTTTTAAAATTATTCAAAATTTGGAATGAAATAAAAAAAATATTTCTTTTCAAATCTTAAATAATTGTAAAAATTTACAGTGTAAAAAAATTTAGAGTAAAAAAAAAAGTAAATTGTAAAACAGTACATGTATTAAAACATTAAAAAAAAAATATAAGTAAAAAAATGCTAATTAAGTTAAATGTAAAAAATTTGAGAAAGTATGTCAAATTAGAAGAGTTTGAAAATGTTAAAATGGATAAATACATATAAAGTAAGATTTTTAACATTAATGGGGGTTTAGCCCAAATGGTAAAATGTTTGCTTTGCATAAGTGTACTATTGAGGGGCTAAAACACACGTCAGTATATTCTTGAGAGATGAAAAATTGCATTAGTATATTCTCAAGAGATAAAAACATGCCTTAGTATATTCTTTTGGGATGAAAATGTGCATTAAAAAGTTGACGTAACGCCACATCATAAAACATCATATTAGAAAACTAGCATGGAACTAAGTGTTAACTTTTTACGTGGCACCACGTTAGCTTTCTATTAGTCATATAGATGGAAAATTGGATGACTTTCATGTGAAAAATTCGTAAGTCAAGAGATGACAATGTTACAAATTGAAAATGGAGGATTACAACATGCATTAGTAACATTTGCAAGGGACGACAATGTAATTTATCCAATAAAATAACCAAATTATGTGTTGCTAACAAGATGAGTGAAGGCAACAAAAAAGGATTTGTTAAAACAAACACAAAGGATAGACGGGATTTAGTTTGTTAAATGACCTTGGATAAAATTTAAGTAAATGATTCATGTAGTTGATCACATCTAGTTTGTAATTTTGTACTTAGTTCATACTGTTGAACGAAAAACTACCTAACCCAATCCTAAAATACTACTCCCAGTTTACCTAATGCCCAACGGCTATCCACAAGCCCATGCGACGAAGACAAATATAAATAAACAAAAACAAATCATACTAAGAACTTTTGGGTAAGCCATTCTACCTATAATTATTTATAATAAAGAAAGAACTGAAGTTTTTATCCAAGTTGACATTTGGCATCCACTCTTGGATAACCTTATCTATTCCAGTAACAACCATCCTATCTTGTCTTTTACTTGGAAAGCTTCAAATAAAGAAAAGCAATATGGTGATTAGTTTCAAGCATGCATGCATGTGAAGTCTGATTCAATCAAAATGATGTGTTACCGATCATCAATAAATTCACAGGGACAAGATAATCACCTTTTCTGCTCTCCATGTCAGATACTTGTGTTGAGCTTCACAGTTGCATTTAGTTTGAGATTCATCTGTCTCATCTGCTGCTTGTTCAATTAGCTGAAGCCATGCCTAGAGCAACAGAAAATAGTAATGTTGTATTTTGGTTTGATCCAACAATTGTTAATTTGAAATATAAATTACCAAATGCTTGCAATGCTTACTCCATTTTATAGCATATAATTAGTAGTTTGCATGTCACTTCAAACATAATCTAGAGCAACAACAAAAGCTTCTACCTTGTAGTAATCCACAAATGCAGAATATAAATTATCATGTTTGTACTGGCTTGAAGCAAACTTAGTCCATATCACAATTGGTGAGAAAAACTGCAAGGACTCACTTGTGAGTTTGCCTCCCCAAGGAAACAGCTGTATGAAATCTGTGTTCAGTCTTCATACCATTGATTTTAGATGAACTTTAAACAAATATTTATTATCACTTGAGGCATCAGGCTAAATATTGCTCTTACCTCTGCATACTTGAGACCTAAAGGCAGTAAGCTTTTATAGTACTTTTCCTTGTAATCACTTCGGTCAGTGACATTGTGCAAAGGGTTGAGGTCCCTACAAATTATAAACGGTAAGTTCCAGAGTCCCGATAAACTCCATAACTTGTTTCAGCTTCTAGATATAAGAGTTTAAGTTGTTTGATGCCAACGAGAAAAAATTATGCTACCAATTGAAACATGTTTGACAAAGAACAAGAGATACAGGGAAATAATTACACATGCAAATTGAACCAGAAACTGGCAACCGCATATCATGCCTGTGAAACACAGTGAAAACCAAATCTTGGGTGAAATGCATGTGAACAAAAACATTTTTATTCATGTCAGAATTTGGATTGAAAAAAAAAAAAAAAAAAACAGCTATCATAAGAGAGTTGGTGGAACAAACCAAAAACAAAGGAGGCGAACAAAAAGGAAATGCTAAAGCAGATATGCAACTGAAACTTTCAAAATTAAAAAGACTAACAAGTTCCAAAAAACAAAGAAAGATAGAGAAGAAAACTTACAATACAATGATGTTCATGCTGGAAGTAGTGAAAAAATTGGCACAAAATATGGGTACATCAAATTCCGGCCTGGCAAAGACACCAAAATCCAAAACCTACATAAATTTTAGAAGAATATTACATTACTAAGAAACCAAAAAAATTTTAGCATCAATAAAACTGTTTATGTTGGATACTGGTCCTCAAGATTCAGGTTTCTAAAAATGTTTTATGATGCATGCTGATTGGAAGGGTGGAACCAAAAGCTCATTAGTCAAAGACAAAAAAAAAATTACAATTTCTTTTTGCCTTTTTCACTGCAGGAACTAGTTCTATTTTAAAAAAAATCTCTTTTCACTCAGGGAAGAAGTTGTCTCCCACTCTCTCTCTCTCTCCCTCATCTCTCCCCCCTCCTCAAAATCCAATAAAAGAAGAAGACTTCATTTATGAAAAGAAAGAAATGTACAGGGGAGATATAGTTATCCTCCTCTTTAGGACAAAACATTAAATGGCCAAATGAAAGATTACAAAAAAAATCAATTGAAAAAAACAACTAATGCTATAACACTCTCTAATCATTTTAAACATCTACATAACCGTATCTGAAAGCTGCAGATATAAAATAAAAAATAAAGCCACAAAAATATTTTATCCCATAATAATTGTATGGGCTTTCTTTTATGCTCAAAAAGGATTTGTCCCTATCAAATAATTCAAATCTCTCCAGATGCAGAACAGTGCTATAACCTCTCTTCCTCTTTCTTCTTGCCAAAACCTCTAAATTTTAATTGCAACAAAAAAATCCCTCCAGTCTCTAGATACGCCCAACTTTCTTTAAAAACTATACAAGGTAAACTACCAAGTCCACTTCCACGATAGAAAATTTCCTTATACACCAGATTTTCTAAGACTAAACCCCTCCAAAATTTAGCTTCATATGAAAAATCCTAGCTAATAATACATTCTCCCACATACCACATCATAGAGCAAGCTCATCAACTTCTCAATTTAAGCAGCAACACTGACAAGAATTTGGAACAAAGGCAAAGGTTGGAGGAATGCTTGATAGGGAAGCCTAAATCAGAGACATTCACTCACAAAATTGAAGGAATCACCTTTCAACAAACCATACCTTTTGGATATCTTAGAATCTTGGGTTAATTGCCTAAATGAGATCGCCCAAGAAATCAAATGTGATGACATTCAACTGCTTTTAGTTATCAATACATCTCCAAATTGCATGTTGAGATGCCATAAAAAAAAACTAAGCTGAGTTCATAAAAAAGCTTTCAATTTTCATCTTTACAACTGGGAAAAGAGAGCAGACAGTTTCTCCATTTATCACGGTTAAAAGGCATCAAAAATTTTCAACAACTGATATATATCTGATGCATCAGAGAGGTCTTTCAATTAGATGAACGGATCATCCTCTTTAATTGTTAAAAAGGTGTTTGTTCCTTTTTGAAATTTTGTACCATACAAAACCAAAACATTCCACCATGACAAGACTTCATAAATATGAAGAATAAATCAAGTTTTTGATGAAGATGCACAATGAGAGCATGCTGCACTCTTGCCACCATGACCTACACATCATTGAATTTACCCAAATAAAATAAATAGCATCTTGCTTTTTTCCCCCTTTCAAGAAAAGAGTTCAAATGCAACTATAACCACATACTAGTTAATTACTATGAAGTATGAGAGACTTTTTTGGACTGCCACATGAAAAGAACTAAAGCTACAGTATGGAACTTGTAACAGCCATTTACATGTGCTTCTATAAAATCTGGAAGCCATGTGATAGTTGTATATCTCAAACAGATTATGAAAATAATATATAAAAGAAACAAGCATACAAGAAATTAGTACCTTCATTGCTTCATTTTCAATGCTCAAACTCCTCAGTAGCCTAATCTTGGGAGATTGGAATGACAGCATTTTAAGCTCTGTTCTTCCATCAATTGCTGTTATGGAACTAAAGGTTTCCTGCTCCAAAACTTCTCTTGTTATCCATGTTTAGTAAGAATAAACTAAGAACTTAATTCACAGTGATTGTTTCCTGTTCACGTACAGGTTTACTTGAAGTTATTACTTTTATCTACTATTTATAACCTCCCTATGATCATCAAATTTGCAAAGCAATAAGAGGCAATGCAACAAGGATAAGTTCATGAAATGTTTCAAATAAGCATGCAATTGAATAGTTAATTTTAAGCTCCTATCCTGTGCTAAAGCAGCTTATGGAAAAAAGATTAAATATAAAATTAGAAGAGAATCTAAAAATTAAAGGAATTAGATTCATTTCATCCATCCACTCAAATCATTTATAATGATAGAAAGCAATCGTAAGAATGAGCCAAAAGAAATTACAAGTTGCAAGAATGTCTGTAATAAGAAATTCGAATTTAAAAGGAAAAAAGAAAAAAGCATCTTAAGCCTTTAGTTGATTTTTGAAAGGCCAAGGAAAAAATATATATATATCTGTACATCTGTTCTTATGGTTTAATGTTTACAAGGATAAAAGCTTTGCATACAGGCACAAGGCAAAGAACAAAATTGAACATGAATAATAAAAGAGCATAATTATAAGGAGAAATGCAAAGGAACTCTGAGGAAATTACACGCAATAATAACCTAAATTTTGCTTTTCACATATTTCCATTTCCATAGTATTCCCTCAACTTCTTACGCAGTATAATCAAGTTAAAATTAACTTCATTCTGATTTTACCTTGATATGAATCATGATCAACCAGCAAAGCAAGTTTCTGTATACTATTATTTTCTCAATTAATGCGTTTATTTGACAAAATCAAAAAACATATACTCAATACTCCCATGACCTGCTAAAAATTACAAAACTAAGTACCGAACGCTGGCTTTTTCCCTTTCACAGTACTTCATTAAAACCTCAAGACAAACCAAAATTTTCCCAATTTAACTACAAATGAGGTCACTAGCAGAAAAAGAAAGGAAAAAGAAAAAAAAAATAAGACCCAAGAGAATCAGTATCATTATCTAAAAATTAGTAGAATAATAAAAAGTACCACACAAACTGAAAAATTAATCTCAATCCAAACAAAATTAAAATCAACCCTTTCGGCTGCCAAGCAACAACCCAGAGAGAGACACAATAAAACTAAAGAAACCATTTCAGTGTCGAGGCAATAGCATCCACTTATATAAAAATATATACATGGGAACAGATATAAAAACAAAGAGCCAAGGAAATGAAGTACCTGAAGAGGAGAAGGGACCAAAACGGTATGGCGTTTAGTTTCATTGAGAGCAAAATGAATGAATTTCTGGTAGGAAAATGGAGAAACCTGCAATACACGAAGCTTAATCTTCTTACTTCTCCAATTATCGTTAATGGGTTTTGGAGATAAACAGTGGCGTAAAGAAGAAGAAGAAGCAGCAGCAGCAGCTTCCATTGAAGTAAAGCTTTTGCTGAAACACTCAACAGTATAACCGCTTGCGATTTCTATACTTGTTGAGCGATTTTATTTTATTGGATAAACTATCAATTCAATTTCGCTCAAATTAAAAAAACATTTTCTTTCTTTCCAAATTAATTAAAGGTAATTTGTGGGGACTAGTTGGGTATCGGCCCTCCTCATCCCACGTCCATAATTTGTGCGTGTGAAAATATATAAATTAGCACTACAAAATTATGATAGTTTTACGGTGAAATATGTTATGTCTATGTCGGAGGCGGAGATAAAGGGAGTCCCATGGGACTCTGTTCCCCCCTCAATTAAAAATAAAAATTTTTTAGGTATATTTGAGAATGAATATTACATTGGTTGAGATGGAACAGCTTGGCCTTACTATGTGAGAGCACGCAACTTCGATCCACGCTCCTAACATTTTTCATCCTTTTTTTTTCAATCTTTAAAACTGGGCCTTTTAATCAAGCCCATTACAAACAAACAAGATTTGTCAATGACTCTGCCCATTACAAACAAACAAGAATAACTTAATTGTGACTCTTTCTCTTCTTTCTCACGTTTCTTCTTCGTTAATTCTTTTTTCTTTCTTTTTTTTTTCAGATAACAGTTTCTTCCTTTTTCAATTTCATTCTTTCACCGATTGACACCAGCAAGGCAGCGGCAACAAGTTAAGAATAGGTACACCACTTACTTTTAATCTCATATTTATTTTGTTGTAATTTTTTTATCTTGCTAAAATGAATTAAAATTTGAAAATAATGAATTAAGACATTGGCTTGAATACTTGAGGACATTATAAATTTGAAATGTTTAATTTGATTTTGTAGTATGAAGTTTTTTTTTTTTGAGAAAAGTAGTATGAAGTTAAATTGAAATTATTATTTTTTTATAGTTTATAATCTGGAATTTTTTTATTTCTTTTATAATTTGATATTTTTAATGTTTAGTATTTAAGTTGAATTGGACCCCCCTTATCTAAAATCCTGGCTACGCCACTGGTCTATGTCCCTTTAAACGTTTACGCTTCAAAAAAATTAAAGGGTTATGTTAACTGATGCAAATAACGGGTATTTAGTGAAGTGATAAATAATAATATTCTCTATTCACTTTTATATGTTCTGGAATATGATATGCCACAATTGGCCTTCAACAAATTTGTTGAACTACAGAGACACTAGATAAATCTTTGTCACTGCATTTTAAATTTTTTTTATTAGATAAAAAATGATTTATAAATATAGATTTCATAAAATATATTTTTAAAAATTTTAAATTTGAGAAGAAATATATATAGATAAAAAAAATTTCCCCTTTTTATTGTTTTTTTTTTATTTTTATTTTTTGTATATATTTTTTTATAAATTTAATTATGAAATGAGGAGTTTATTTTTTTAATTTTAATTTTCTTTATTTTTAATAATTTTATTTTATTTTAATAATTATCTATAATATTTAATTAATATCAAAATAAATTATTAGTGCTAATAGGTGAATAAAATGTATTTGTGTATATATAGTAAACAAATTATAATATAATTTTTTAAAAATATAAAATATAAAACAAAAATTGAAAACAATTCTTTATTTTAAAAAATAAAAAACAAAAAACTTACAATGTAATCAAACAAAAACTTAATTAAATTTATCAAAAAAATGATAAATCGATTTAAAATATTATTTTTGGCCATGATAAGATATTATTTTTTTTATAAAATATAAGACATATTTAGAATTATTATGCACTCGTGTTTGAAAAAATGTATTTTATAATCTTTATTTTCTCCCTCAAAATTAAGTTTTTTTTTTATTTTTTATTTTGTTACTGATGAGATGATGAATTATCCAACAAACTCTCAAAGAAAAGAAAAGAAAAGTATGCATGCGTGATTTTTTTTAAAAAAAAATCTTTAAATATGTATAGGAATATTAAAAATGAAAAATTATAAAAATAGCTTAAAAAGTTAATTTTCAAAAATATTGTAACAAAAGTTTCAAAAATACTTTAAAAATAACTTTTTTAATAAATAAAATAAAAAGTGAACATCTCTGAATACGAAATCTTATATTTAAGAAAATGTTATTCTTTAATTATTTATATATAATATATATTTATATATATTATTATTTTTTTAAATTCAATATTTATATTTAGTTATATGTAATATATATCTATATGTAACTAAATATATAAAATAATTATATATTATTATTCTTTTTAAATTTAATACGTATATTTAATTATATGTAATATATATATAAATATAAGTAAACATATAAAATAATTATTTAGTGTTATTCTTTTAAATTTAATAAATATATAATTATACGCAATATATATATATATATATTCATACAGAGGCGCAGACACATTTAAGAGAAGGGGGCAGTTGCCCCCTTCCTTTTTTTAAAAAAAATATGTATATATATAATTTTTTTTTTAAAATTTTAAATTATTTATTATTATTTTTTTAAAATTTTAAATTGCCCCCTCTTTTTTTTTAATTTTTACAAGAAGTCAAAAAAATTACAATAAATTATTTATTTTACAAGCAATAGTTCTCTTTTAAAAAATTAATAAAATATTGATAATATACAAATACAAAAAAAATAAAAAAATGATAAATTTTCTAACTAAATTAATTTAAACTCATTTAATGAATTAAACAACTCATTTATTTTAATTATTTTTTAAAAAATTATATTCATTATTTAATTTTTTTCTCTTTATTTTATTTTTATTATGAACAATTTTATAAATTTAAAATTATGTACACATATATATATTAATATTTTTTTATTAATTAATTTTTTATAATAAAAATATATTATTAATAAATTAATAAATTTATAAAATACTATTAAAATAAAAAGAGAAATAAATAATTATAGAAAAGTTAAAATTTACAAAAAAAAATTTACCCCCTTTATTTCAAAGTCTGACTTCACCCCTGTATTCATATGTAATCAAACATATATTGTGCCTTTTTTATAATGTTATTAGGTTATTTTTATGACATATATGTTATATATTAGCTTATATAATATGTTAAATTTGGTATAAAGCTAAAAAAAAAAATTAAATTTGAAGGATTTTTATAGAATATATAAAGTGCATTATATTTGAAAAATAACAAAAATCTTAAATCATTATATTTTAAACCCAAAAATAATCAAAAACAATAAAATTTTAAATATATATATATATATTTGAAGAGAATAAAAGGAAAAAAATGGTCAAAACAGTAATATGCTTCAAGGAACATCTTTACAAAAAATACTAAGGATGATTGTCAAAGATGGGTACAAATTAATTAATTAATTAAGATTTTCAATTTCCAAAATTTCAATAAGCCTATATAAATTGGATAATCATAGCATTCATTTAGCAAATGGAGGGTTTATAGCATTCAACCGTCGTCATCCTCGCACGGCAAAGAATTTGGACAGAGATCGAGAGAGTGAAAAAAGGCATCGAAAGATTAAACTACCATCGAGAGATCTAGAGAGTGACACTGTGAGAGATTGAGAGATTATGAGAGCAAGAGAAGGAGATTTTGTGAGAAGAGAAATGCCCAATAGAAGAGGAGTTAAGCAAAACTGAAAGAACTAGTGGCAAACAAATGAGTTAGGGTTTCTGATCTAAAACGATTTAAGTGAGTATATATATACTCGGGTCGAGCCGGGTTGGCCCAATAACTTTTTAAACTAATCCAAAGCCCAATCTAAAAATTAAAAATTTTAATTTCAAAACCCGAAGCCCCGCCTGATTTTTTAAAAATTCAACCTAATTAATTCCAAAATACTTGGATTGGGTCTGATTAATCCAGCCATTAGGCTGAGTAAACACTAGCCTGGTGGAAAACATATATGCATAAAATATTCCGTAAAGATCATTATTGTGGAAATAGCATTGAAAATGAAAAACTAGCAAAGTAATGCAACTTTTCTGACAGATATACCGCCATTGCACAACCAATGCATAAAGTGGGCTCCATTTTGATTTTTTTTTCTTTTGATCTGTTGCTAGCAATACTAGAATTAAAATAAAAAATCACATACCACAATTCTCTGGTGCACTATTGTTGGAATTGATAAAGCAGATACTGGAGATACAGTAGTAGAAATAAGAAGAGCTAAAAAATAGAATAGAGAGAAAGAAAAGAGGAAAAAAAAGGCACGGTGATGTTGAAAAACAAAAGATAAGAAAATGTAAAATTAAAAAGTAAAAATAAAAAAAATTATGAGCAATAAAATTAAAAAGAAAAATTAAAAAAATAGTAAATAGTGTAATTTTCTCTAGGGGTGGACAAAAAATCGTAAAAACCGAACCGACCGAGAAATCGACCAAAAATCAACCGAAAAATCGGTTAACCTACTGGTCGGTTCGGTTTTCGATTCTAAATTACATCAAACCAAAAATCTTCGGTCGGCCAGCGGTTTCATTACTCAGAAAACCGAACAGACAAAAAATCGACCGAATTTTTTTTGTCTAAACCAAAACCGCTGGTTTATAATGAAACCAACCGAATTTTTTTTGTCTAAACCAATTTTTTTGGTCTAAACCGAAGTCGACCAAATTTTTTTGGTCTAAACCGAAACCGACCGAATTTTTTCGATTCGATTTTTACTCGGTTTCTACTTTTGTTCGGTCGGTTTCGGTTACTAATATATTTACTCGATTTTTGTTCGGTTTTTGCAGTTCGGTTCGGTTCGGCCAACCGAACCGAAAATGTCCACCCCTAATTTTCTCTATTAAAAAATAAATATAATAAGTTAATAAATATTTTTTTATTTAAATATAATTTTCTTTGTGCTTGTACAACTATTTTTCCTTTATTTATATATTTTTAAGTCTCCATTGGGGTAATTTTCTTTATTTTTTTTGTTAAATTTTTATTTTTTAAAAAATATAAAATTTTAAGTTTAGTGAAACCTAGTATCGCCTCATATATTTAATGAAAATAAATATAATACAATATAAAAAAATAAACAAAATAAAAAAATAAAAATGCCAAAATATTTAAAATTCGAGGTAATAATAAATACATGAGATTACATACATAATCAATTCAAAAAAGTAAAATAAAATAAAATAATTAAATTAATCATATAAATTTAAATAAATTTTTTTTATCATATTGAAAAATTAAATTAAATATTATGCAGAAGAAAATATATATATATATATATATATATTAGATTATGTTGTTACATATTCTTTTAAATAGCTACCTGAAAAAATAATAGAGAGTTAGAAGTGAATTGGTAGGTGTCCAAACTATCAAAAATAATTTTTTATTCATAAACAAATTAAATTGCGATAGCAGTGAATAAGGTCAAATCTTAATGAATTGTTACTTACTAAAAATTCTTTTAGAACCAAATAAAATAATTTAAAATAAGAGATTTAAAATGAGGATTTTGAATGAAACAAAAATCAAAATAAAATTCTGAAATTAATTTTAACTAACTAAATTAAAAACAAAAATAACAATTGAGAAAATTCAATAGGAAAAGACTTAGTTGAATAAGTAATTTTAATCTAATTTTTGAATTGATTACGAATTCAAATATCATTTTTTTTAATTCTTCAATAAATTAGTTATAGTATTAGACAAATTCTCAGTACCAATCATTTCTTAGAGTTTAAATTAATTAGGAAACGTTCTCTAATTAACTCTTGTCAATAACATATCTTATAGGAACGTTTTTAGAATCTAATTATTGATAGTCTTATGACTTAGAAGGACCAAATTCTAACCAATAAACCCAATTTTAAGATTTATTTAATTAGTTTATATAATCTTTTAGAATACTTCTAATTGCTACTTTAATCAAAGTATCAAGAACAATTACATATTCAAGCACCTCGAATAGTATTATATTATTTAACTAATCAAGCAATGAGTCCTATCAATTAATTAGAAAAACAACAATTAAATTAAGCCACAAGAATTATATAAATACTGAATATTGAAGAAGAGAAAAGATAAAATTATTTAAGTCTTATAATTTTTTAATTTAAACTTCAATTACCCTTCAACAAAGACGTAAATTAGTTACTCATGTTTTAAGAAAAGAAACTTCAATAATTTGTAAAATTTACAGCAACTAAAGTATGTCAAAATCATCATAGGATTGCTGGCAAATCCAGCTTATATATCCCTTTCTCAAAAAGACTTCCTAAACTAAGTCTAATTAGGAATATTACAATTAATAATAATAATAATAATACTCTAAATTAAATTTCTAACTAATAGAAAATTAAAAGATCAGAATTATCTTCTTAAATCCTACAATAATTGAATATCCAAAAATCAAAATATGGTAAGCGTCAACTGTCATCTTAGTCCTTCCAAGTACAAGGTATGATGCTACATTTATGCAAGGGTTGTGCCCGAGGCTCGTGTTTGTCACTTCTTACAAATTTTCAACTTTAATTCAACTTTTTCTCGTCTGACTCCAGGCCTCATTCTTGCAACTTTTTTCCTGTAAAAACACTTAGAAATCAATAGAAAGATCAGACAATGAGCCTAACTTACCCAAAAAATATAAAGAATATATGTTCATTATCATGAACACCTTTAAAAAAAATTAGATCACAACATTAATATAACTTCTAAAACTTTAAAGTTTATATAAGATTCATACCAATATTTGTTGCATTAATATTCTTTTTCTTGCTTAAGTTGCTTGAACCAATAAAATTCTCTCTATTTGGACACATTATGATATTATGCATAGGCTTCTTATGAAAATCTACAAGTTCTTAATCCATTAATCTTCATTAGGTTTCCTAATTTACACTCACCTCTCATTCTCTTTTGTTCTGGATGACTTTTTGTCTTTGATGTTAAAGAATAATGGACAAAAGTAGCACCATCAAAAGTAACATCAGCACTATCTTGAATCAAAACTTCATCATCAATTAAGTTTCTCTATGAAGTATCTCTAAATTTTCCTCCCTTGATGATGAATCTTTACATCAATGAGATGCTAAATATTCAGAGAGAATTTCATAACAATCCTTATGAAAAAAAAATACGCAACATATCATGACAAAGAATGTCTGTAACACTCTTATACACTTTATACGTTAAATACATGCATAGAATACAAGAGTGCTATAGTAGTCCAACTATAAACATTCTTCACTTAAAGTTTTAATATCAAAATGAATTTGCTTTCCAAAGATTACTATATTTTAAGCTTATAACTATATAGTAATTAAATAAAACAAATTAAAATATAGGTATTAATGAATTACATAAAAAAATTTCTCCAAAAATTTCACCAGAGTTCTGTTTAAAAAATTCAATAATCCCAAAATTCAAAAATTATACAACTTACAAAAGAAAACACTACCAAAATTTTCATTTTCTCAAAATCTACCTCTTCGTCAATTCACATTTAAAATTTTAATAACTAGAAATAGTGTACATCTTTGATATATATATATATACACACACAATATTTCAAAACTTGTTTGATATGCATATATTATGATTATAATATACAAAACCAAAGTATATAGAAAATAATGTTATACATATATACAACACCAACAGGTTTGATCTCATTGCAAGAACTCTAGCTTCAAAGTTAATCTAAAATCCTAAACCTGCTTAAGTCTATTATGGCTCCCTCTCTCAGTGACCTTGTCACTTGCTAGATACATTTAAGTCACGCTAAGCTAAATACTTAGTGGTACTTACTTTGATAACATAATATATTTAAATCAAAGTTTTATTTCATAATATAAAAGTACATTCATCTTTAAATGGATGCATACATAATTAACAATTTATTACCTCATAAATCTTATAAACATATCACATTATCACACATTAGGCCTAAATAAATCTTTACACAATATTCAGATTTCAAAAAGATTAATTTGGCATATCGTGACTTAAAGGTCCAACACCTAAGATGAAGTGTCATGTGATACCAATGTATCACTCTCACCCGAAGGTCGTCTCTTCAAAACCTAAGTATCCGATATTAGTGTGTCTCATCAGAAGATGTAATAGTAGAAATGATACCAGTGTATCTCCCCCAAAGGTGTATAAAATATTATGATGTATGTTGGCATGCTAACTCGGCAGTATCAAGTTCAATATTCTAGAATAAGTAATTGTGCAGGGCAACTATTCACACAATGTCATATCACATTCCAATTTCATTTCATCTTTTTTTTCCCATATTTTTCACATATTTACCACTTTCCATAGTCATTCTCATAATGTACATTATACTCATAATAATAATGTGCCCCATTAGAATATTTCCAATCACCATAATATATTATTTTAAATTTCAAAGCAATATTCAAATCACATTTTGAAACAATGCTTAGAATTTATAAGTAATTCATTTAAAAAATAAAACAACAACCATTTAAAAATGCCAATTTGATTATGCCAAACATGAACATTTAAAATATATGTTGTTAAATATATACAAACCTTATTTAGCTCTAAAATTAACCAAACAACACCTTCCAAGCTTCAAAAAAAAGCCCTAAGCTTCACAACTTGAATTACTTTGACCTAGCCACTCCTAATCCAAACAAATTCAAAAATCTTCAACTAAAATTATATTCTTACTCAAATTACCCAAAATAACCTTTAATTATTTTAATCTTAACCAATTCCACCAAGACCCTAAATTCCTAAAACTTCCATAAATCTTATTTCACCAATTAAGCTTACTTTAACCAATTAATCACTAAATCATTATATATTCATCATATTAGCTTCATAATTATCTATTTTAACAATTTAAATCAATTCTATCACTAACTTAAATAATCATATAATCTTAATATTGAGAAAAACAAGCTTAAAGTGATAGAAATTTACTTAAATCATTGGTTAATCTTTAAAACCAAATTGAAACTCTTGGATTTCTAGTGAAATTTTATTTATTGGATAAAGAAAATATCTCCCTTTCCTCTCTTGTGAAAATTGGCCAACAATGGTGGAAGAAGTAGAAGATGGCTTTTTGATTTTTAAAGAAATTTCCAACTTTAACCCTTTATATATTCTAAATTAATTAATTAATATATTATATTATATATTTTCACATTAATTTCCCACCATAAAATATTTTCATCTTACTTTGGATTTTTTAATGATTTATTTATTTCTTTTAACTCTTCCAACTTGAATATGAGTTTATATATGTGTGTATATCATGTATATCTAGTGTTTATATCATGTATATCTAGTGTATATATTATATATTTCTTAGGTATATATTTTGTATACCTCTTCCAACATACCTAGTTATCCCTCCATATTATTATTTAAATGTATATTAAAAATGTATATGTTACAATGTCCTTCAATTCAAAGTGCTTACAAGTACAGGTAGCCAATTTGCCATCCTAATAAACTTTATGCTCTTCACTACTTTTATCCTTATAATATTGCAACACAAATTCCATGTCATAGTCTTTTATAATTGAGTAATGAGTTGCTCTCGCAAATTCTTCTTGATATTTCTTGTATACATTTGTAACATAGTATCACGCATCTCTTTTTGTTGGACATCTTCAATTACAATATCAATATAAAGATGAAAAAGATAATATAAGTTTCATCAAATATGAGCAAACAAGTAAAAGAAAATTTTTCCTTTCTAAAAAAAAGAACAAAAAGGTCAAAGAAAATAATGCAAAGCCATAATATAAGAATTAAATAAAAATAATAAAAAGCAATGAATATTCAAATAACGTAAGGTATTGGCTTACTTGTTTAGCAAATTCATCTAAGCAAATGTGGGATGAAACAAATCTCTTGATGAATGTATTAATACTCTTACATCTTGATGTCATCGTTATACCACTAAAGAAAAATCCACGAAGATAAGAATGGACTCACAATTTCTTGATTTGGTATAAGCCTAGTACGTGCTTGTTTGATTGTAAGTTGTATTTTGCAACTACTTAGAGCCATGCTCTTTAAATTCTTGTGAAGTATGTATCTTATTTAGCATGTGAAAGTCTTTGCACCAATTAGGATGCCTATTTTAAAGTAATGTAGTTAATCAACCACTAAATTTGAAGTAATATGCCATATGCAAACAACATACTTTATGGATGATAGCACTTTTAAAATAGTTTTTGTAATCCAAGGATCATGGTTTATCAAAATATTCTTAGGTGGTTTTCCCATTAAAGAAACAAATATCTATTATACAAAAGTAGAAGTTTTGATCATTTGCAATTGAATAATAATTCAGAATTAAGGACTGAGTATATTACCCTAAATAGTAATTAGTAAGCATGTCTCATTACCAAGAAATACCCAACAACAAAAAAATGCTCTTCCCATGATTAACACCAAGAGGATTCTCATAAGCATTGATACGATTGGTAGTGTCAAACAAAACTGTCTCTATACTTTTGATACCAAAAAAAAAAAGAAGAAAGAGCCCAAAAGATATACTCCAACCTCTTGCATTTGTTTAGCTTATAAGCAAAGTGAAATCCATCACTTTTTTCCTTTGGCTGCTTAGCAATATTATAAAAGCTCTATAGCGTTACTATTTTCATGGTTTCTTCTTATTTTGACTAAGATTTTGAATATCTCTCTCAAATAACAAAGATACTCATGTTTTATATTTTTCTCAAGTTCTATGTTATGCATTGTTTGCCTAATTGACGCTTAGCTTCTTTCAATAAAAGAATTTGTTATTTATCTTGTTTAGTGATAGCTCGATTATAAGGAAGAAATTAAATTGTGAAGGATTCAACAATATGTGCTCATGATTTTGGAAAAAGAAAAGTATAAAATTCAATTAAGTAAAAAAAATTAAATATTTTCCAAGCAAGTTAGGAAAAAATGGTTCAATAAATCAAGAATTTTGATTCAATTTAAAAGTTTTCCATTTCTATTTTTGAAAAAATGTACAAATTAATTATGATTTTCAATTCAGTTATGGAGAAAAGCTTTAATTGCAATCACTTAATTCCAATTTTGGTTCAAAAAAGATATTTCACGGAAGAAGTCCATTTTAATTCATTTAGTTCTTTCCATTTCAGTGTGGAAAGAACAATTCTGTTCTGTTGATTTAGACAAAAATTAAGAATTAATTAAATATAATTCCAACTATCCCATTTCAATTTTGGTTTAAAAATGGTTCAAGAAAGAAGTTCACTTATGTTCATTTAAAATGATATATTTGGTTCAATTCATTTTGAAAATGTTTTTTCTTTAATTCGAAAATATCAATTTGATTAATTAAAAAAAATTCAATATAAACATTTTAATTGAAAGCAAATTAATTAAAGCAATTAAATCAACAGAATTGACTAATTAAAACAAATGAACCGTTCATTCATTTAAGCAAACTAGCTAAATTAATTGTTCAATTCCAAATAATTCACTTAATATCATCAACTCAATTAATTAATTCAAAATAATTAAGCTAATTAACCATTTCGATTCAATAAAAATGATTCAGATAAATTATTTAATTAATTCAATTAATTAAGACAATTGTTCTATCAAACAAATCATATAAACTAATTAGAATAAATTAAATAGACCAAAATTAATTAAGCTAACTCAACTATTCAATCAAATAATCAATTTAATTAAATAAGCCAAATTAAACAATAATTAATTAATTTAACAAATAACCAACAAGTTAATTAACTAAACGTCCTAATTAATTCAACCATATCAGTTTAACTAACCCAAACAAAGTCATTAATCCAATTAAAAAATTTAATTAAAACAACTAAACAAAATGAAACGACCAACTTAATTCAATTAAATCAACTAACAATAATTAAACAATTAATTAAATAAAATCACTAAACAATCTAATTAATTTAACTAAATCAATTAAAATAATTAAACAACAAAATAATTTTAGCTCAGTAAAATGAAACAATTAAAGTAATTTGATTAAATCAATTAAACAAATTAATTAAACAGTCAATTAAATAGATTAAACAACGACTTAAAACAATTAACTAAATAATAATTTGTTAAAAAATTAAATCAAATAATTGAAACAACATAGTTAATTTGAGTACATCTAACAATATGAAGCAATTAAATTAATGACCGAAAGCGCAGGGAAGGGGAGAGGTCCGTTAAGCTTTGAGGGGGGGTAATGATCCTGTTATTAAGTGGGTTTTGCCGGCTCCTGGGAGGGTGAAGTGTAACTTTGATGCTGCTGTGAATACTGATACAACTACTATTTCCTTTGCTGCAGTTGTGAGAGATGAGTTGGGTAAATTTTTAAAGGCAATTTCAGGATTCAAAGTGGGTTTATTGGCGCCTCATTTGGCAGAGGCAGTTAGTTTGTTGGAGGTTCTCTCTTGGCTTAAGGGAGGTGATTTTAATTGTGTTGATATTGAATCGGATTGTGTCAATTTAGTTGATGATGTGCTTCATGGTTTTAGTGTTCAATCCGATTGGGCTCCGATTATTTCTAAAATTAAAGAGTTGTTACAGCTAGCTAATTCTTTTTCATTAGCATGGGTTCGGAGGCAAGCTAACGAAGCTGCTCACATTCTTGCGAAGCATGCTTTGTCTTTCGCTAGTTTCCATCAATGGGACATGATTCCCGATTGTATTGAGGATGTAATTCGTGGTGATTTGATCTAATAATATCCTTCATTTAGTGTAAAAAAAAAAAATTTAATGACCGAATATTCAAATAAATATCTGAAATATTATCGTTATCTCCACTCGTCATTTATATCATGACCTCATATTATAAAACCTAATTAAATAAGAGTTTGTTAGCTCACATTAGATTTTTATTAGTTATATTATTACCTCATTATTAGGATTAAATTCTACAAAATTCCTAAATTAGCTATAAATGGAGCAAGAATATGTAATACAGATATAGAGGGTGTTTCTCAAAACTTAAAAGCTGGTCAAAACTGATTATAAGCAGTTTTTAGATTTTAAGTTGTTTATTTAAGTGTTTCTGAAAACTTAAATATCAGATTATAATCTGATTTTAATCAGTTTTTTAAAAGTTAGGTTTTGCTACTTTTTTTTAAGCACTTATTTTTTAAGCAGTTTTGACCAAGTAAAAGACCATACTATCCCTACCTAATCTTCAATATTCCAAATTTGCCCACCCTATACACTTTAGTTCTCATCAAAATTCTTTTATGTTTCTTCTTAAATAAATTTTATTATTATTATTATTATTATTATTATTATTATTATTGCAAAATAAATTTTGAATTGACATTTAAAAAATTATTTTTATACAATAAATAAATTCAGGGACAGTTTGATCATTTTGACAGTTTTTGCAATTAAAAACTGATTATAAGCTGATTTTACAGAAACACTTAACTAATTATAAACTAATTATCAGCTGATTATTAACTAGTTTACAGAAACGCTTAACTGCTTATTTTTAATCTTATTATAATCTAAAAATCACTTATTCACAATAAGCTGAAAAGCTCCCATTTTGAGAAACACCCTCATAATCGATCAAATATTACCAATTTCTCTAATTTTCTATTATCTTCTTCTTCTTCTACTTTATCTCAACCTCTTTCTTTATCCTCTTCTCTACCTTCTTCTTCTCTGCTTCTTCTCTATTCTTTTCTTCACCTTCTTCCTCTTTCTTTATTCTTCTTCTTCTTCTTCTTATCTTCTCTACTACTGCTATCAATTTTTCATTATCTGCAATTCTGTGGAAATTGTTTGAATTAAGTCACGATCCATAAACTCAGTCAAGTTCTGATCTCCATTAGCCAGGAACCTGACGGTTGGTACCAGAGCTCTGTTAGATACTAAAAGAGTGGACAATATGTGTAATCAAGGGGAAACTCAAATAGTAACAAATTCAGATATTGAGGTTTGGCTTCAAGACATCATCCAATGTTGTGATTTCAATTCAACAACCATCAGTTGTATTCAAAGCAAGCTAGCAAGCTAGAAGAGGAATTTAAGGTAAACTTACTGCACGAGAGGATGTTTATTAGGGAACAAATTGTGAATTTTCTTACTACTTTGGATGATGATAATCAAATTGAAGAAGGAGCCACTAAGGATAACAACGCACCCAAGAAACACAATGAAATTGATGTTGCCCTCTTGGACTTCCCCAGCCACGTTGATTTTGTGAAAACTATGATTACCAGTGTGCTCTGATGGAGAGCACAACCCTTGTCGACTTTGGAATAAATGGTCCCATGCCTCAAACTGATGAATATATCCTGCCGGCAAAACAAGTGGATGCGCCCAACATGTTTGTTTTTCTAAACAAACAAGAATAAGTTGATGACGATGAGCTTTTGCATCTAGTGGAATTAAGGTGCGTGAGTTACTTTATTATGGTCAATTGGTTGTTCTTGTGAGTTTGAAGGAAGATGAATTTTGAAAGGTGAAAAAGAAAGAAAAAAATTAAGATTGTGTTTAATAGAAATTGGTGCCTTGAAGGTGTTTGAAAAAATGCCAATTAGACAGAAAAAGGAGCTCAATGCTTTGCTCAAGGAGTTTTCTGCCACTGACAGTAATAACACATATGATGAATACCATATTGGGATTCACGCAGCTAGTACAGCAATTGGAAGCCCTGTGCAAGGTGCCAATCACTTAGGGCTAGCCAATGGCAATGCAATTTGAATGGCACCATTAGCTTACTTAGCAATGTACAAAGTTTTTGGCAGAGCAAGTGAGATATTGGTTGCAATGGATGCTGCAATCCAGGATAGTGTTTATGTGCTTTCCCTTTCACTCGGAATTGGTTCTCATCCTTTCTATGATGATGTTATTGCATTAGGAACATATTTAGCTATTCGAAGGGGGATCTTTGTCAGTTGCTTAATAGAGAATTCAGGTTTTCCTAATAGTATTTTATCAATTGAGGCACCATGGATTCTAACAGTAGAAGCAAGCACTATAGATCGAGCAATAAGAGCAACAGTGGTACTTGGAAATAATGTTGAGTTAGATGGCAAATCCCTTTCCCAGCCAACAAAATTTCCTTTAACAATGTTGCCCCTTGTTTATGCAGGTGCAAATGGCATGGAGTCATCTGCATACTGTCAGCCAGGGTCATTGAAAAATGTTGATGTCAAAGACAAGATAATGTTGTGTGAAGAAGGATATGATACAATTTACACAGTCCAAGAAGTGGAAGATAATGGTGGTGTTGCTATGATTATATTGAATGGAGAATATGATGTATTCGTCACTGATGCAGATCTTAATGTGCTTCTAGCATCTCGTGAGTTACATAGTAGGATTGGTTACTTGAAAAGAATTTTTGACTTCATCCTTGAAGACAAGGATATTTTTAGAGGAGGGAGTAATGTCATGACCCCATATTATAAGACCTAATTAAATAAGAGTTTGTTAGTTAATATTAGATTTTTATTAGTTGTCATTATCTCATCATTAGGATTATATTCTAGAAGATTTCCAAATTAGCTATAAATGGAGCAAGAATATATAATACAGATATGATTGATCAAATAGTACAAATTTCTCTATTTTTCTATTATCTTCTTCTTCTACTACTTTATCTCAACCACTTTCTTTATCCTCTTCTCTCCCTTCTTCTCTACTTCATCTCTTCTCCTTCTTCCTCTTTCTTTATTCTTCTTCTTCTTCTTCTTCTCCTTCTCCTTCTCCTTCTCCTCCTTCTCCTTCTCCTCCTTCTCTTCTCTGCTACTGCTGTCAAATTTCCCTTATCTGCAATTCTGTGAATATTATTTGAATTATGCCACGATCCATAAACCCAGTCAGGTTTTGATATCCATTAGCCATGAACCTGACAATTTAATGTTCTTTTTTGAACTAATTATGCTTTTTTTTTTTGTCAAAAAAGTCCATTTAGATCCATGCCATTAAGGAAAGTTATCTTGCTATTAAAAATACTAAGCTGACATTGTGGGATTCATTTATTCATTTTATATTTTTTTAAATTATTAAAAAATATATATGTTAAATAATTAAAAATATTTAAATATATATGTTTAAATTATTTAAAAATAATAATTGTTTATAGATTATAGAAATATACATCTTATGATCTAAGTCGCATTTTAAAAAAAATTAAAATTACCAATAATAATTTTTTATTGAAATATTAATTTTTGTATGATAAAAAATTGATTATAATAATTTTTTTTAATTCAGGATTTGATTTTCTTTAAACTTCATTTTTCTATAAATTGTTAAACTTTGATAGTTTGGATATGATTATTTTCTCTAGTTTCAGTTGTAAAATAAAAAAAAAGTATTTTTTTATTTATAAATACTTTTAATTTTAATAAAAATAAAATTTTTTCTTAGTTGATAAAATTTTAATATATATCAATTTATTTTTTTAATATTATTTATTGTTAATTTAATATTTTTAGTTATTTAAAAATATTTTTTTTTTATTTTTGAAAATTTTAAAAATATTTTTTTTATATATTTTTAAAAAAATGCGGTGAATAAGTAGATCTCACAATAACGCTAATATTTTTATTAGTAAATTAACTTTTCTTAATGACATAGATCTAATTAATCTATTTTTAATTTAAAAAAATACATATTTGGTTTTTAAAAAATACTTAGTACTTAGGAATGATATTTAAATATTTGACTTTAAATTAATTTAATTGATTAAATCATTTATAATTATCAATTGACTTATAATAATATATAAATAATATTATGAGTACATTAGTGATAATTTTTTTTAAGGATAATTTTATATTTTAAGTCTATTTGCCGTGAAAAATATTTTTCTATTTTTTAATTTTTTAATTTTTCAAATTTTAATTTTTAATTATTTTTAAATAAAAAATAAAAAATAAAAAAATTATAAGAATTAAAGCAGGAAACAATTTTTTTTTTTTTTGCATTTAGAAAATAACTAAAATGAAAAATATTTTTATTTTTTTTAAATTTTCTAGAAAACAGGACTTATTTTCTACGAAGAGCCACTAATAAACATATTAATTTCCGATATATTTAGAAAAGAAAATTTAAATTAACATTCACTTTCGGACTGATTCAATGGATAATATTAACTATCTAATTTGTAATTATCTTTTGGATAAGACCAACCAGTAAGAGACTAATGTTTAACCCACTGTTAAAAGACAATTATCGCATTTCTTTGGTTCTTCAACACACATAATCGGATTTCTACGTTAGTTGGAAGTAGTTCGTGGGAGTATATCTGAATAAATCACCGTTCAAATTTCAAGTACAAAAAATATACAAAAAAAAAAGATATTTACTTTATATATATATATATATATATCTTTGTAAAAATCTTTATAGTTGTGATTTTGGCACGTTAATATCTCATTTGTAGTTAACAAAATAACTCATTATATTGAGTTTCATTCATTCTTCTCCATATTGTTTATAGCCAATAGTGAAATTTTGCCTGTATTTGACTCCCAGCTCAGCCTTAAACTGCTAGCTACAAGTGAAATTTTACGTACATTGTTGAATATTCAGTTAAAACAAAAACAAGGAGTGAAAAAAAAAATTGAAGAGAGGGAGTAATAGAGATGGCTGGAGGAGGATTTACAGATGGGAGATCTCTAAAAAGAGCTCATCTTTATGAGTACAAAATTACTGGTTATTTCATATTTGCTTGTATTGTTGCTGCTACTGGAGGATCCCTTTTTGGGTATGATCTTGGTGTTTCTGGTGAGATAATTCATCTCTCTCTCTCTCTCTCTTTTTCAGTTTTTGTTTTTAATTATTCATCGCATTGCACATTAGTTATTAAAAGCTGAAGTGGTAATTAAAAATGGTTTCAGGTGGAGTAACATCCATGGACGATTTCTTAAAGGATTTTTTCCCAAAAGTGTATAGGAGAAAGCAACATCATCTTCATGAGACAGATTATTGCAAGTATGATAACCAAATCCTTACACTTTTTACATCATCATTGTATTTTGCTGCCCTTATTTCCACTTTTGGAGCATCCCATATAACAAGAAACAAAGGCCGGAAAGGCAGTATCATTGTCGGATCGATAAGTTTCTTCCTCGGAGCAGTTCTTAATGCAGCTGCTATCAACATTTGGATGCTAATAATAGGAAGAATGCTTCTTGGTGTAGGAATTGGTTTCAGCAACCAGGTAATTCTCAATATATCCATAAATTGCTTGTTTTTGAGTATTGAATTTAGGTACATTAATGTTTTATATAATGCCAATGCCATAATTAACCATGGAAAATTTCATTTTTATTTTCTGCTGGCCTTTTGCTTCTGATGCTACAGGCAGTTCCTTTATATCTCTCAGAAATGGCTCCGGCGAAAATCCGAGGGGCAGTTAATCAACTGTTTCAACTAACAACCTGTTTAGGAATCCTGATAGCAACTGGGATAAATTATAAAACTGAAAAAATCAACCCTTGGGGATGGAGATTATCTCTTGGACTGGCTACAGTTCCTGCAACTCTAATGTTTGTTGGTGGCCTTTTCCTTCCTGAAACACCAAATAGTCTTATAGAACAAGGAAAATTGGAAGAAGGGAAAAGGGTTCTGGAGAAAGTTAGAGGTACTAAGAACATTGATGCTGAATTGGCTGATCTTATAGATGCAAGTAATGAAGCTCGAGCGATAAAGCATCCTTTCAGGAATCTTTTTAAACGAAAGAATCGTCCCCAGTTGGTAATAGGAGCTATTGGAATTCCCATGTTTCAACAGTTGACAGGAAATAATTCCATTCTTTTCTATGCTCCTGTCTTTTTTCAGAGTTTGGGTTTTGGGTCTGGCGCATCTCTGTACTCATCTATCATAACAAGTGCCGCACTTGTTGTGGGTGCTCTTATGTCAATGGCTTTCGTAGATAAGTTTGGCAGAAGAACATTCTTTCTTGAAGCTGGCTTTGAAATGTTCTGCTATATGGTAATCTACATATGCAGGCTCATCTTTCTTCTTCTTCTTTGAAAATCTTTTGTTCACTTTTGAATATCATTTTTACTTGATTTTCAGGTGGCTACAGGTATAACATTAGCTCTGATGTTTGGACAAGGAAAGACCCTCCCAAAAGGAGTTGGAATGTTCCTAGTGATAATTCTTTGCTTATTTGTGTTGGCTTTTGGAAGGTCTTGGGGTCCTCTGGGTTGGTTAGTTCCAAGTGAACTATTTCCCCTGGAGACAAGATCAGCTGGACAGAGTATAGTTGTCTGTGTTAATATGATCTTCACAGCTTTGATAGCTCAATGCTTCCTTGTTTCTTTATGCCATCTCCGTTATGGGATTTTCTTGCTGTTTGCTGGCTTGATGTTAATCATGAGCGCCTTCATCTACTTCCTGCTGCCAGAAACAAAGCAAGTACCAATAGAGGAGGTATATATTCTCTTTCAAAACCATTGGTTCTGGAAGAAAATAGTAGGAGATGAGGCTCAAAGTGAAACTGGAGAAAAATCAGGCTCCAGAGTTTAGAATCACCAAAACTTGCTTTGCCCAAAATTTTCTTATTCAAGTTCTTTTAGGATTCTGTAATTCTTCTTTTCTTATTTATTTCTATCAATAAAATTAGATAAGATACCTGTGACCTGCTCATCTGCTTAGATTTTTTTTCCTTTTAAATTCTCCCCGGTGGAAATCTAAAGTCGAACATCTTTCAAAATTAGTAAAGTGAAAACAAAAAATAGAGGGATCCAACATCATGAGGAAACTGTTGAAAACTTACCTTAGATTGCATAATACAGTGCAAAAGAAAAATGCATTATACATATATCAAACTCATGAAGTTAATTGAACTGTACACAGTACATAATAATTCAGTAAATTATACTGCATTTTTCTGTGTTTAAGATAATGTCATCGTGCTTGGGCAGCTCTAAATAGATCTCGCCACTTTTGAGGATCACTTCCAGGGCCATCACCCTGCACAAATACAGTCTTAATTTAGCAAAATGAAGCAATTTCTTAAATAATAGGCATTTATGAAACAATTTCTTAAATACTAGGCATTCACAATAATAAATTCAAAAGTGACAAGTAAAATAAAATGATTGTGGAAACTGGAATATCAAAACTAGAGAACTATAAACTCTTATTGCGCAGCATCGCAGCTTGTTCCTGCATAGTACGCTACTTAACAGAGTTAGCACCCATGTTCATTGTGCACATACTAAATACTAAGGTCTCAGAATAGCAGCTTCAACATTAAAATATGAAATATAAAAGATATTGAAAGCTCAAGCAACACCCATACTAAATAATAAAATATCATTTTATCATCTTTAAGAATTTACCTCAACTGAGTTGATTTCATAAATTTGACCTTCAGTAAACTCTATATCCAATGCCTGAATGCAAGCTTCAGCTACTACAAGTCTGCTTACCTCTCCAACAAGTTTATCACCTGAGAACACAAATAAAAACCCATTAACAAAACAGATTAATCAAAATAACCAGAGCATACCCACACTAACTCTTTGAAAATTCCCATTTATTACTGAGATTGGATTCTGAATTTGATATTATAAGAAGCAGTAAAGAAGTACAGCTGCATGGATTTCTATAACATCCATTAAAAAATAAAAAGTGCATTTTACAGCTTGGTCCAATGTAAATTGCATACCTTGATCAATAAGAACTGCACGCCGTTGCCCAGCAGTAGCTTTGAGCAAGGTATTCAGATCATATGATGTGTAAGGTCCGTCTGTTAATCTACCAGCTCTGACACATGTAAAAATTATGAAAAGTGTGATTTTCCCTTATTTACTCGTGACTCTTCATGGATCATTCAATGTATATTGTTCGAATATTACAGGATTACAACACGCTGTGAACCTATATGAAACATTGTAAAACATGCAAACTGAAAAATTAAAGTATCTCCACTAGTTACTAACATCTCAAAATCAAGTTAAAGGAAAGTCATTGTCACACATAATTATGGTAAATGGAAGACCTGACTGGAAAACAAAATCCTCCCCCATCTTCTTGTACTTGAGAACACCAAAGAGATTCATAATGCTGCAAAAATATTTGAAACAAATAAATTCAATCCAAGCACGCAGAAGTGTAGCAAAAATTTCATTTGCTCTATTTTTACAGGAACTTCAAGGGGGTGAAATCCACTGCATGCGACATGTTAAAGCAATTTCCAAATTCAAAATAGTTAGAAGAAAAACGCAGAATCCAAAAGTGCAGATCTGTGCCTGTTTCTTTCTGTTTTTTCATAAAACACATATTTTATTTTATTCGTTGAATGGAAAACCAAATACTTCAGTAACTGGAAATCAGTCCATGCCAGTAAATAAAAAAATGTCTTTCAAATTCGAAGCTGAATTTTTGGTACATTTATACACTAATCCGAAAAAAATCATATGCTAAAAACAACCCCAACACTGATTTTCATAGAATAGATTGACAGTTAGGAAAATGCTTCGCAGAAAACCACACTAGAACTGTTTTTTTTTTCAACATGTTCAAATATTATTTACATTTTATGCAGCGTATTTACTGAGACTAGTTTTCCTTATTTTTATTTTTGTCCAAACTAAAAGAGTATAGGAGCTGTTAATCTCTTGTAAAGGAACTGATATATACTTAGATCTCATGAGCTTCTGCAAGAGATTCATGTTCAAACTAATCTCCCCATTCTTTCCCTCCAAAATAGAAGTTTAAACAAATCATAAAATCTCATTGGTTTCTGCAAGGGTGTGGTATCAGTTCATATCAAAAGCAAGAAAGGGAGATCATGAAGAACGCATACCAAAAACCACTCCTAAAAATTGGCAAACTTTTTTTTTCTTTCCTACAACTACGTATAGGTAAAAATTCAATATCTAAAAGATATATCTCTAGTACATTTGTTAGCTATACAATTGCCATTATTGTTTTGCTGGACCAAAACAAGAATCAATCTGTAGGTTCAATGGAGGACCAAATAAGCAGGTCTCACCTCCACGGCAATTCATTGAACTTGGTTTTACCAACTGATGAAACAAGAATGATTCTCTTCAATGATGAAGGCAATGCAGAGACAAGATTCCTCACTCCCTCCCAATCTTTGAAGAAAACAAAATAGTTATTTAGTTGAATTATACACGTATTCTTATCTTTCTCCATCCATGCATGTATTTCATGAATGAAAGGCAGAAAATTAAGTCCTTATTTATGGCTTCTGATATTTGTTTTGGTTGAATGTTTTTTTCTTCTTTCTCAGAATTCTCTTTTTTTTTTAAAGCCCATGTATATGATGTTCGTTCTAGATTAAACTTGCTCAATTTAATACAAAATTCAGTCTTTATGTTGGAAATTGGTGAAGTGGTAACTTTCAGCTGATAAAGCTAAAAACTAGAGATGACTGAATTTTCATTGACTAAAATGTAAATCCTTCTGACCTACTCTTTCTGGTGTATTGTGTCCTTCCCATCGCTTAGAAGGGAAGGCTGTTGTTCCTGTGCAGCATATCACGTGTGTGACTCCCTGCAGGAAAATTTAAGTTATATATATAACTAGGCTATTCATATAACCAAGCGCTCTTTTCAACCTTCAGAAAGATGAAAGGACAGCTGAAAGAATAAGAGATACCAACTTCAAATATTGATGGATCTAAATCCTCTGGATTCCGATTGTCACCCTTATATACCTAGCAAGTTTTAACAGCTCTTTATGATTATGAATTATATCATGAGGGAAAAAAAAAGAATTTTAAAGCAAGAAATTTGTTTATGTTGTTGTATCTTTTTAGAAAACTAGCATACAATACTAATTGTATCATGCATTAGCAGATAAAAAGGGCACCTGCAGTGTCTCTTCATCCTGTTTGCCAAATAATGTGGTTGCTTTCACAGGATCTCGTAGTAACAGGCATACCCTGATATTCCGGTCAAGCAATGATGCCACTACCAGCTGCCCTGAAAAGAGAGACAAACTAATTTCCATCAAGCAGGGAAGAACAAGAAATCAACCTAGCAGCCACATCAAATGAAGCTGGAAGAGTCACACATACTCATAGAAGAACCATGAAGTCCATGTCAGGATATTACCCTGACTATTCAGTCAACAGATGCAGGATCAAGAAAAAAAAAGGAAAAACTCTCCAACTGAAGTCAATTTCAGATGTCATTGACAAAGATACTATTTTGCTCATATTTGTTTTGCAACAGCCGTTTGTTTATCTAATCAATGTACTTCAAACTGCAACCAACAGAGACATATTTCGTGAAGCCTGTTAGCTATAGACGCTGATGCAAAACATTTTCTCTATTTAGTCCATCATGAATATTTTGGTAAAATATAGGTAAATTTCCTCATGGAACACAATCACAGAAGGCAGAACTTTATATAAATAAGGCTTTATTTATTATTTACAAAGAAACATTTTTCATTAAGTATTCAGTTTACAGTCTTTAACTCCACCTATACATGAGCTTTTTATACATAGCTGGTCCCAAGCTTGGGTAAAGAGGACGGGTGCAATAGGTGACAACCAACGTAAAACTTTTGACACTTCTCATAATATGGATTCTAATGATATTATTGTTGGGACGTCCCCTACTTAAAAAGTGCTACATCGAAATCCGGGTGTAGTGAGAAATAGGCAAGGGTGTAGAGTATTCCCCGAATGCGATGCACCTTATCGTCCCCGGATGTGGTGTTAAATAAACAAGAGTTCTCACATTAAGAAAGAGTATGGATAAAAAAGTTAGTCCAAAATACGAGTAATACGAGAGATACATGTCCAGATAATAGTAAATACTTCTATAGGAAGAGATATAAGAAAGACTAAGTGGAAAGTATGATCAGAATAGGAATTTAGAATATTAGATCTCTTACAGATAAACTGAGGAAAATTGTCGATACTATAGAGAGAAGGAAAATCAATATTGCTTGCATCCAAGAGACTAAAAGAGTTGAAGGAAAAAGTAGAAAAATTGAGAATATAGGATATAAAGTGTGGTATACAGGAATAGATAGAAATAAAAACGAAGTAGATAGAATTTTAAATCGAAACCTAAAGGAGACGGTTATAATGGTGAAAAGAATAAGCGATAAGATTATTTCAGTTAAACTTGTACTACAAAAAGAGACCATCAATATAGTTAGTGCACATGTCCCTCAAGTTGGATTGGATGAGAAGAGCAAGTAAAAATTTTGGAAGGATATGGATGAGCTTATATAAGGATCCCAAAAGATGAAAACATCTTCATAGGAGGAGACTTAAATAGACACGTAGGAAAAAACATAGTAGCTTTTGAGAATGTGCATAGAGGTTATGGTTTCAAAATTAGAAATGAAGAAGGTAAGACTATTCTTGATTTTGCCATAGCCTGCGGTTTAATTTTATCAAACACATTTTATAAAAAAGAGAATTTCATCTGATAATTTTTAAAAGTGGGCAAAATAGAAGGCATATTGACTTCATACTCACAAGAAAAGCCAATTGAACTCGATGCAAGGATTGCAAGGTTATTCCAGGTGAGGCTTTGATCACTCAATATAGGTTAGTAGTTTTGGATGTCAAGTTTAAGGAGTTGACAGGTAGGCCAATGAGGAATAGAATTCCCAAGATTAGGAGGCGGACGTTAAAAGTAGGACTATAATCGAGCCGAGTCGAGCCGAGCTTTGGAAAGCTCAAGCTCGGCTCATTATAAAATAATCGAGTTCGAACTCGAACTCGAATCGAGCTCGAGCCGAGCCCGAACTTATATCTAGCCAGCTCATATATCATGTATCTCGAACTTGAATTCGAGTTTGATTTAAATAAGTTTAACGAACTCAATAAAGTTATTTTAATTTTTATTTTTTATTCACTTTTTTTAATTTTTCATAAAAGATATACCAAAATTTATGTTTGTATGAAAGATGAATAATATAATTATATATTAATAAAAATAAAATATTATATTACTATATTTTATATTTTACTATAAATTTCTAAGTTATTTTATATTGTATATTATTTAATTTATTTATCACATATACCATATATTAATAAATTATATAAATTAAGTTAGTCAAAAAATTAATATATTCACATACATAGTTTAATATATATAAATTAAATTGTATATATTTTTAATCCAATACACTAAACGAGCTAGCTTACAAGCTTAACTCACGAGCTTTTTAAATGAGCTAGCTCGCGAGCTAACAAGCCGAATATTTCATAGCTTGAGCTTGACTCATTTAACAAATGAACAGTTCGAGCTCGAGCCTAAACGAGCTTTTACCGAGCCGAGATCCAAGCCGAGCTCAAGTAGCTTGGCTCATTTACAGCTCTAGTTAAAAGATGAAAAAAAATTGATGTTTAAGGATGAGTTGGTCAAAGCTGGAGGTTGGAAGACAAATATGAATAAGTTAACAAATGATATGTGAGTGGACATGTCTATAACAATAAAAAGAGTAGCTAAAAATATGCTTGGAGAATCTAAAGGATGTGGGCATCTCTTAAAGAAGTCGTGGTGGTGGAATGAGTAAGTGCAAAAGTGGTAAAAAATAAAAGGAATAGTATGAGAGTTTGCTCAAGTATATTAATAATGATGCTTTTGAGCAGTATGAACAAACGAAAAAAGATGCTAAAAAGATAGTTAGTCAAGCAAGAGCACAATCTTGAGAGAGTTTGTATGAGAAATTTAGAACAAAGGAATAAAAAAAAGCTATCTATAAATTGACTAAAATAAGGGAAAGGAAATATTGAGATTTAAACTAAGTTAAGTGCATCAAAAACAAAGAGAATAGAGTTTTGGTTCAAGAAGAGGATATCAAGGAAAGATGGAGAAGTTATTTTGAGGATCTTCTTAATAGTAACCATAGTGAAAACATTGAGGGTTTGGACGACAGAGCTAAAAAAATATGAAGTACACTAAATGAATTAGATTTTCTAAAGTTAAGGAAGCTTTGAAGAGAATGAAAGTTGGTAAAGCTTGTGGACCTTATGGAATACACATTGAGCTTTGAAAATATTTGAGACATATAGAAGTTGCGTGGTTGACGGCTCTGTTTAATAAGATCCTAAGTACAAAGAAAATATCTAATGAATGGAGTCAAATCAGTTTGATACATATTATTAAGAATAAATAAAATATTCAAAATTGCTCAAATTATAGAGGTATAAATCTTATGAGCTACATCATGAAATTGTAGGGGAGAGTTGTGAAACACCGTTTATGTTTGGACACTTGTGCCTATCCAAACCAGCTTGATCTTATGCCTGGTCGATCAACTATGGAAGCTATCTTTCTTATTAGAGATTTGATGAAAAACTATAGAGAGATGAAGAAAGATTTATATATGGTTTTCATTGACTTGGAAAAAGTTTATGATAGAGTGTTTAGAAAAGTTAAATAGTAGGTTCTGGAGCGCAAGAGGATATCTATACTATATATCTAAGTCTTAAAAGATATGTATGATGGAGCCATCACTAGTGTCCGTACTATTAGAGGGGATACTAAGAATTTTTCTGTTTCTATTGGGTTACACCAAAGTTAAGCTTTCAGCCCTTATGGATGAGCAAACAAGGCATATATAAGATGACATCCCTTGGTATATGATGTTTGCAGATGACGTTATATTAATAGATAAGACTCAAGTCGAGATAAGTCAAAAGTTGAAGCCATGGAGAAGTACTTTGGAATATAAGGGTTTTAAGCTAAGTAGGACTAAAACTGAGTATATGTTTTATAGATTTAATAATGCGAATAGAGAAGAAGGAGGTGAAGTTATTTTAAACAAAGTAGCAGTACCACATAGTACTCATTTAAAGTACTTTGGCTCTATTCTTCGAGAGAGATGGTTGTGAAAAAAATATAAGTCATAAGATTAAGCTGGTTGGATGAAGTGGAGAGGTGCTACATGAGTTTTATGTGACCGAAAGATACTAATTAAATTGAAATGAAAGTTCTACCGCACTGCTATACGGCCTGCGATGATGTATGATAGTGAATATTGAGCAGCAAAAGGACAACACATGAGTAAGATGCATGTTGCGGAAATAGAAATGATAATATGGATGTGTGGACACACTAGAATGGATAGAATCCGCAATGAGTGCATTAGAGAAAAAATGAGAATAGCGCTAATCGAGGATAAGATAAGAGAACATAAATTAAGATAGTTTGGTCATATAAAATGAAGACCCAATGATGTGCTGATCAGAAAAACCAAACAAGTTAGAACAAATATAACTAGTAGATATAACTAGAAGAGGCAGAGATAGACCCAAACTAGTTTGGACAAAAATAATCTAAAATGATCTTACAATTTTATATATATAGGAAGATATAGCCCTAGATCGAACCGAGTGAAAAAAAAGAATCTATATAGATGACCCCAATTAAATTGGATTAAGGCTTTGTTAAGTTAAGTTGACTCAATTTATAGTCTTTGTTTATGGAGTTCTAGCATGGGTCTGAACCAAGCAACCCTATTAGAAAAGGGTTTTGGTATTCTTCTCTTGAATCTATTTCAGCCATAAAAGTCAATAGAATTCTGTCTCTTTTCATGCAAATCCGTGGTGGTGTTTGATAACATCATTTTGCACTTAAAATTAACATTTTCAGCATTTTTCAATTTTAAATTGTTAGATAATGTATCACTTGAAAGTCAATATTAAGCTAATATAGCACTTACAACGATAAGTTAAAATTTTTATTTCAAAAATTTGTACTGAATATAATGTCATTGAGTTTTGAATAATATTGCAAATTAGAAATTTCTTCACTTATAAATTCAGCTCTTAAATTTTCAATTTTACCAAACACCACCAAGGATTTCCAAATTATTATAGGTTATTTGCTCATGATACTGAGAGTAACAATATTTAGAGATTTTCTTAGTCTACTTTGAATGTAGCAGTATCCATATCACAGTGATGAATTTGTTGAAATTAACATCTGAGCTGCAAGAGCTTCCGTCTCATATCATTAAACCATCAACCGCTACAGCCATATATTATCTGATTCTGAAACTTATTCTAAATCAAACAGTTTATCAGCACTGTTAAATTGTACCGCGCATTGTTTATTTATTGAAACACGTATATACTTTTACTATGGAAAACTGAAGTAAGTTCTCCTTTTAGTTAATGCTCATGCACCAGTTAGTAGTAATGTAGTCCAAATCAGCCCTATATCATAAACTCAGTCATCTAAATCTTGCCTCAATTTTCTCATAACTGTATTAAAATCAGACATCTCATTGCTATTTAGTAGAATCCAATGACAAAAGATGGCTCATAAGTCATATATACCCTTCATTGTTATATAAGAATCTAATTTTCGAATCTTCAGAAAATACAGAAAACTAAGAAACAAAATCTTTTTTTTATTACAATAATACATATATATAAGGCACTTTTATAAATTTTCCTATAGTCACCAAAAAGCAGTCTACAGATCCTAAGATTCTTAAATCCTCATAACCAATAGTCAGCCCATTCCAATTCCCATTCCATCAACAAGTATGTTTCGTAAATAGCTGTTCAATTTCATACAGAAAATTCCTAGTTTGATGACACATTTTTCCTCCAAAAAAAAGTTTTACAAAAATAGGTTGCTCTCACACATTCATTCAGTGCAACAGTTTACAGAATATTTAATTTCAACAAACAAGTTAGACCCACAATTTTCTTCAACAAAAAGTATACATTTTGGGGATAAGAGAGAGAAAAGAGCAAGAGAAAGAAAAAACAAGCTTACCAACACCACCAGAGCCACCAACAACGAGAACGAGCTTGAAGGAGGAAAGAGTAGTAGTGTTAGAATAGTGGGAAGATTCTGAATTTGGAGACTGAATCACTTCTTTCACAGCATGAACAACTAATGAAGAAGACGAAAATAATCTTTTGGAACTTGAAAGGCACTTCAAGGAGCAATACGCAGAAGGGAAATTCAGTGAAATTCTTTGAGGGAATTTCGATAATATTCCATGTGTGATAGGAAAGTCAAGAATTGGAGTAAAAAAGAGCTTGCAAGCCATGAAGGCGTGAACAGGACTGGAGGTAAGGCAATTATGACACGAGAAGAGAGAGAATGTTTTTGTTTCTGTGGCTGCTTGGGTTATAAAAATCCCGCCAACGTCTGGCCAATAAGTGCGCCACGACTCAGCCCCAATGAGACTGGGCTTGGACAAACACTTTGATTCTCCGGCGTTGCAAACGCATCCATTCCACGTTAAAATAAGAAAAAAAATTATACCATGACTTCATTTTAAGTTTGAAATTTGAAAAAATTACCCTATTTACTATTTACCAACTTTTATTTTTAATTTACTACATTTCATTTTATTTTTATTTATAACTTTTTACTTTTTCAATTCTACTTTCTTTACATTTATTTTTCAATAATTCGGCGTCTTTTATTTTTTCTCTTTCTTTTTCCTTTTTTACACTTTTTTCTTCCTCTTTGTTTTTCACTACTGCATCTCTTAGCTCATTTAATTTTTTTTAAAAAAATAATCGGAGAAAAAGAGACTAGAACACCTGCAGCTCTCCAATGTAAATTAATTTGTATTTTTTTATTTAACTTAGAAAACAATATAGTTGAAATGGATTTTTCAATAATAATTTTTGTAATCTTTGATACAATCCTTAGTTATCGAGCCTCCATACCGAGCATTATGAGTGACCTGCCCGTTCCGCATGCTAGGTTGGTCACTATAACTGAACTCTTGTGACGACATAAAGCCTCAATACCGAGCTCAGGAGATTATAGCAATAGGTATCGAGCTTCGCTTTGCAAAAATACAAACTCCTGACACACCCTATATCAACGTTGGCATAACCATCATCTCTGCTGACACCCACTAGAAATGGTCCTCTCTCCATCCTCCCCCCCCCCCCCCTCCCCAGTAAAATATTTTTATACTCTTTCATAACTCTCTTATTTGCAGAAAAACTAAACTCTAACTTAGGCATTGGAGTCTTTCTACTGGAGTCCGGTCCTTTCTTTGTCTTATCTTGTAGGTACTGAAACCCTAACTCCAAGGAATTGTTTGAGGTACACCAGTCATCAAACTCTTAATATCACTTCCTCCATTGAATAATTAACAAGAAGTTTGTAAGTGGGTGGTCTTTCTGATGGAGCTTCAATGAACTCAACAACAAGAGCATTTGGACCTGCACTTGTTGGGTGGACATGGAGTAATCACTAGATTTACTTGGTCAATCCTTGATTGGAGGAGAATATGCATATGCTTCTATTTAACAAACTATCCTCTGTTTCTTTTTCATTTCTTTAGTTGAAATGAGCAAGCTTTATTATTGACAATGGTATTGCCATATGACCAAAGCAAATTTGGTAAACAATTTGGAAATAATTGCAAATCATTTAATTGTAATGATTTTTTATTTTGGTTTTTTTATTTTGTAAATCTTTTTAAATTTTGTTATTTTGATTAGTTTTTGGGTTTTCAAATATATTGATTTTTTTGTTCTTCAAATGTAATATACTTCACATATTCGATAAGATACTTTAAAGAAAGAGTTTTTCAATTTTTTTAGCTTTCTATCAAATTTAAGAGTTTTTCATTATTACATATAACTAGATATATATGCTAAAATTAAAAAGAATAACAATATATGTGGGTATATGTTGAATATAATTAGATGCATGTATTGATTTTGAAAAGAATTATAGTATATAACTATTATATGTTTAGTTATATTTGTTTATATGCTACATATAACTACATGTACCGAAAAAAATAATAGTATTTGTCAGTATATGTTGTATATAGCTAGACATATTTATTGAATTTTAAAATAACAATAGTAATTATTTTGCATGTTTAGTTATGTTGATGTTAGAGTTTGAAGAAAAAACTCAATATATCTTTCAACAAATAATACAATGTTATTTATACAAATTATAACCTATCTATATATTAAATAAAACTACTAACTACTAACTAGTATATTTATTCTTAACATCTAACAACTAACCACTATTTGTCAACACTCTCCCTCAAATTGGTGCAAAAATGTTACATATGCCCAACTTGCAAATTAAAATGTGAAAGTTTCTATTGCTAAGTCCTTTGGTAAACACATCTGTAACACCCCCTGACAATTTTGTCAAAGAATTATCAGAAGATGCTACACGGTGTCTATACAATCTACAATTTATATTTAATAAACACTGAAAATAATTCAAACAAAATTTCGGCAGAGTATTTCCTATATTTGTTATTGCTCACATCTTTTCCAATCAAACACAACCTGCAGAAGAATACACTTTTAATATAATCTCCTTCAGTCTCAACTCTAGTATCATCAATTCATCAACAATCAACGACAATTTAGTTCAAATACTTATACTTTTATCAACTTGTTTCTATATTAAACATTCTCCATAATTATTATAATTTACCATAAAGTTATATGTAATATCCCAAAATTTTAAAAATATTAATTTTTAAAAAATTAAATAAATGATTTAAAAGTATATATATACATATAATTAAGTGAAAAAGGAAAATGTGTATATGATATATAGTTGTAGATATATATAATATATATAAGTCAACATTTTAATATGGTCAAATATCATTTTAGTTATTAAGATATTAATTAAATATTTAGTGGAAGATGACATAGTATATATTAATTAAGTAATATATTTTACTTGGTGGAGAGTGAAAGAGGAATAATTGTGTGGTTAAAAGGGATTAGTTGGTAGTGGAGATGGTGATCATTTTCTTCTTCTTCTTTTTCTTTTTCCATTGAAGCCGGCCACCTTCATCAATGGACGAGAGGAATTTTGCTTCTTGCTAACTCAAGTAATTGAAGGATTTCAATTGTTCAAGTTGGAGTTTTAAGGATTTTCTTCATATTTGGTAAGTTTTCAACTCGTTTCTTTGATTTCCTTTGGAAGTTGTATTTGTGTGAATTGGATGTTTGGTGTAGTATGTGTTAAAGGTTGATATTGGTATGTTTGAAGTTCTTTTGACTAGTTAACTATGAAATTTAGGGTTGGATTGAAGAAAAGGTTAAGTTTGGTGAAGAGAATAAGAGTTTTGGATTGTGTAACTTTTGAGTTGTGAAGTCATGGTTGTAATTGTATATTTTTGTTTTTAATTGAGTTGTTTTGATGTTTACATAAGTATTATGTGATATAATGATGGATTTGGTTGAGTTTGTATGGAGTTGAAAAGGCTAATGATAGATAATAGTTGGATGTGACAATTATGTGTGGATATCAGGATTTTGGCCTGACACGCCCGGTGACACGGCCATGCCTTTGGGAGTGTTGATGGTTCTGTTTTCAGTGTTGGTGACATGAGCAGTGACACGCCCATGTCACTGAGTGTGTCACAACTTCTGTGATGTTGAAGTGTTGACATGTGCAGTGACACGCCCATGTCACTAAATGTGTCATATCTATTGTGTTGTTGTAGTTTTGACACGTGCAGTGACATGCCCATGTCACTGAGTGTGTCATAGCTACTGTGTTGTAGGAGTTTTGACACGGTCATTGACACGCCCATGTCACTGAGCATGTCAAAGCTTCTGTGTTGAGGGTTTAGTTTACGGTCATTGACACGCTCGTGTTGTTGAGTGTGGCATGTGTAGAGTTTGTCTTAGATAGTTCTTTTCCTTATTTTTCTTTGTGTATCTTATCCTTGTGTTGAGAGGTTTTGTTTATACCTATAAGTGTATCACTAAGTGATTATTTATAATCACATTTGGTTTAGGCTTTAAAGAGACTTGAGTTACCCAATCCAAGTGTTGAGGGATATCTTGGAAGAGGAGGTTGAAAGTGGTGTTTGTTGCTTTTAGAGGTAAGTACAAACTTTGAATAATTATTTATATTTACATAACATTGGGACTTATCACATTTGGTTGGAAAATATGTTAAGTTACCTACTACATTATTGGTGCATGAGAAATATGCTATTATTTGTATAATGTGACAAATGTATTATATGTAATGTGAACTTTATGCAAAATATGATAATGGCCCAAAATGTATGGATATTGCAATTTGTTATGTATAAATTAAAGATGGTATATAAAGCCATTGGTGATGGCTATATTGATATAAATGAGATATTTGAAGCATTGTGCCTAGTTTGATCATGAAAAAATGAGAAAAGATTTGATAATAGAATTATGAAAGAATTGTGTGCATAGTATATTATTCAATTTTTAGAGTTTTGTATTTGGCGGAATGCCTAAGACGTAACAGTCCCTTAAAGCTGGGTTGGGCTTGGTCCTTGAAGCCTAGTTGGGTGTTACATGATGTAGTAGACCCTTGAAGCTGGGTTGGGCCTAGTCCTTGAAGCCTAGTTGGGATGTTACATACGAGGTAATCCTCATTGTGATTATGATTTGCCTTCGGGCTAGACACATGGTGTCATCTTGGACCAAAGCAGTAACTCTAAAATTTGAATGGCATATTAGATCCTTTTAGGCCCATGTTTGTGTTTGCTTTTATGTGAATTATGAATTGTGGAACAATTGAGCAATTTATCAAGATATAATGATATAATGTTATGAGATATAATATCCTCATGTGTTGTGCATTAGCATTGCATTTGAACTATATTGTTATCAAAGTTTGTATCACTAAGCTTTTGGCTTATTCGATTATGATTCATCGCGCAGGTGACAAGATAGATCCGATTAAGCCGGAGAGTACGTTTAGACCAAGTCGAGTCTAGGCTTGAGATCTTGAGTGCAGAGTTGATTATTGGATATCAAGATTAGAGACAAATTGCCAGCATGTATATATTTTATATTTTTGTACATATTGATTTCATGTATATTATGTTATATTTTGATGTATATATATATGTATATTCAGCAAACTATCGAAAATGTTTTGGATAAACCTTTGGTAATGAAGTATACATATGTGTTTTAGCAAGTAATATTTCATCTATTATTTATATGATATCAGTTGAATGTTTTAAGTTTTTACAGATTTTATAAGTGAAGAGTTGTTTTGTTAAATGGGTTGTGACATTCTTGTATCCTATATTCGTATATTACATATGATGGGTGTATGTATTGTACGTATATTGGATACAAGGGTGTTACATTATAACCCAAACCATATTTACAAACCACAACTACAAAGTATACAACATCTTTAAGTTACCCATAATTATACAACTGTCATTTAAAATTTAAATTATTGCTATGTGAACGAAACAAAATACATAAAATAAAATTCTTCTTTCAACTCCTTCTGAGATGTAGTTGATCTTGAAACTCTAAAATCTCAATATGTTGAATCTCTTATACTCATCCAATCTGTGTGTCAGAAATAAATCTAATATGCTAAGCTATTACTTAGTGGTGCTTGTATATTGATAATGTACCAAAATTATAACATAAGAAGATAATTGCAGTAATAGATAAAAATGAAGTTATAACTTTGAACATAAAATAAATAAATAAACAACTTAATTAATTCATATCAAAATACTTACCTAAATGATAATAAGCCCCAAATTTTAACTTAATTTAAAAGAAAATAATCATTTTGTAGTTAATTACTAAAACATAATTAGTCAAGATAAAAATTCCATACAATTCTTGTAAATATTTACGTTGCACATTACTCATTTACATTAAATTTTATTATTTTTTTTGTTTTCATAAACTGATTTTAAAATCTTAGATTTGGATAATGGATTCACTATAGACAAATAAATGCTTACTTTTATAGATTAGATATGGCCAGAGGCCCACTGATAGCACGAATGTCCAATATCATTAATGACACAAAGTATCCACTAATGGCATAAAGTGCCCATTAAGACTGTAAACGTTCACTCTTTAGATAGCTATTCTATCCAATACTGGGTTTTTCACTAGTATATTTGGGTACGTTTATTATTTTTCTCATTTGAATCAACTTTTCAATTATGTAAATTTTGCTAAAAACATAACTTTAAAGTAAAGACTTCTTTATCTTCTTTTTAATCAATTACATACTTAGAATATACATTTTTGCTAAAAATATTTCTTTAAAATAACCTTTCTTTTTCTTTATCATTCAATTGTTTTAGAAATTTTGATAACACAATTGATGTAATTATACTTCAATTTAAACTAAACATATTTCTGTAAAAATATATTTATCAAATATACAATAAACAAACACTTTCCTATCAAAACCCTAAATTTTTTCTAAAACCATAATTTACCACAACCTTAAAATTAACACTTTATTAGCTCCAAAGTTTCTTTAAGCATACTTTTAAGTTAAAACTACATACATACATTTATTCTTACTCAATAATAAACTTATAATCAATTCCTTCATTATTTAGTTCCATATCCAATTCTAACCTTAAAATTTGCCAAAAACTTAAATTAATTCTTTTATGGATCAAAAATTATTTTAAATATAATTTTAAGCTAAAAATTATACAAACATATTAAAAATCATTAAAAATGGACCTTTAATCAATTTCTCTTTCACTTAACATGATCAATTAATTGATTCCATCACAAAAATTCAATTCAAATCATTGATTCCATAATCAATAAAAAGCAAAAGAAAACAAAGTAATAGTAAATTATTAATACACAAGCACAAACCTCCTTTTAAAGTAGCTTTTCCTCCCTCTTTCTTAATTTTCTTTGACTATTTGCTGATGATCTTAGTAATTATTACGTGAACTAATGAATTCTCTTAAAAATTTTGAGTTATATGTAAAGATACTTTGAATCATATATGGTGATGGAAGAAGAAAGAAGAAAGAAACATGGTGATGGTGATGAAGATGAAGTCGGTTTGGGCCGGAAGAAGAAGAAAGAAAATTCTACTTATATGTATATATATTATTTAGGTTTTTATTCTATGTGATAATCACATTGAAAACTTTGATACACATATTTCTTTAATTATTTCTATATCTGACTTTTCATTCTATAAAATCATAAAAATAATTATTTTAATTAATTTAAAACTCTATTACCCATATCTCTCATACCAATTTCAATAAAATTCAATTCTAGGGTCATAGGGGTATTTTTGTAAAATTTTACTACTAGTTAAATATGTTTTTTTTTTTTTCAAAAATATCAATTTTGTCCATATCCAGATTTAACTTTCAACTTTTTAAGGCTTAACATATCCTATTTTTTCATCTATTTCAAATACCCGGTTCACTCTCAATGTAATATACAATCTAATATCGGTATAATTTTGAAAATCACTATATACATATAATACATACACCCAATATATATAATATATATATATATATATATCGAATACAATAATGTCACCTTAATTTACAGTATAAAATTAATTCCCTTAATACCAAAAATAAATAGAATTTATACCAAAGTAGTTTATAAAGAAATATATATATACTTCAGTCTATTATTTCAATAAATTTTGAAATAAAATCTCTGAGAAAAATTCATCAGATTTTTATCTGTAATTTGAACATTTGTCAAAAAAATCAATTAGAACACAACCTGTGAAAAACAACACTCCAAAAACATACAATTATCTAACTCTAATTAAAAAAATCCTAATTGATCATTATAAAACATAGAAAATCAATTAGAACAAGGAAGCCGAGAGTAATTAAAAGGGGCAACTAGGGAGAACAATTAATCAGGGAGAGAATAGCAATTAAAAAAGAACAAGAATAAAAATAAAAACAGAGAGGCCGAAAGCAGTTCTAAACACAGTAGCCAAAACAAAAATAGAGGGAGTAATCTGAGGATTGATTAGTCTAACCAATTAATTGATCTAAACCCATCTTAGAATAATCAAGCAGAATTCCATATCAATTTCTATGAAGGGACTGTGCTGTTCAAAAAAGTTTTGGCTCAATGTTATTGTTTGGTGGATCCAACAAATGAAGGCATGATTTTCAACACTCGTATTCATTTAATTCAATGAATTATTATTTATTTTATAACACTGCACATTTTAATTTGTTTTATTATCTTGATTTTGTTTGATTAAATACAAAAACCCTAGTTTTTCAATTAAAATCCTAGTTTTATGATAAAAAAAACCCTAGTTTCATATTTAAAGCCCTACTTTATGATTAATAACATATATTTTGGAGGAAGTAACTCATTCAACGAGTATGGTAAATTATTTATCTTCCGGAGGCGCTGCCTCCTTGACCCCCGCCCGCTAACTAGCTAGCAGGATCGCCGTATGTGTTGCGCCCTATATTTTGTTAACGTGTTAATATTAATATATATTTATGGATTGCAATTTTAATGATTAACCTTAATTTTCTTTGATTAAACCCTAATTTATTATTATTTGTGTAATGATTAGCTATTTGTTTGAATTACTTATTTTGTTATGAATGGCATAGCAATACTTGCATTTATTTATTATTTGTATTTTTAAAGAGTTTATAAAAGGCATATTTTCACTTTGTGAGTTACTTATTTATTTAAGTTGTTTATTTTAATTTATGTTTGGACTCAGACATTGTAAGGGCATATTTTCATCTCGCATAGGTACCTATTTTATTGTTTATTCTATGGATTGGTGGATGTTTATTTATTCCAATTGCATATAATATGGATAATGTCATAATGCTATAAAAATTCAATAATATTTAGACCTAAAAAGAAGACCAATTCCAATGAACTGGGTGTCATGAGAGTACTAGGTCACTTTTCACCTTCTCTATGCATACCCAACTTTTCAAACCCAGTAGGAGGTTAGATATTCCTTAGGAATTAAGTCATCCACCCCTTTTATTTTCGTCCCGGCTAGTCCGAGTGGTGACTCCTATTCTCCAGACTTAGGCCGTGTTCTCTAAGTCCTAGAGCCTAACAATGTCGAAGTCAAATGAACCATTCCACAATAGTGGTGGTAAAAATCTCCTCTCACAAGCTAGCCAGAGGATGGATGTCTATACTGTTACTAGACAATTTGTGTCATTACTGTTACTAGACACTTTGTGTCATTACTATTACTGAGCACTTTGTGTCATTACTGTTATTGGACATTTTGCTACTACTGGGCCACTGCCCATACTGACTCACATATATTAATGGGCATATAATTGTTATTAATAAATCCATTTTTCAAACATATGATTTAAAACTTAGTGTATGAGGGCTATGCAAATGAAATTTACTGAAATATGAGAACTGTATAACGTGATTAATTTCTATTTATTATGTTAAATCTTGAACTTATTAATATTAAGACATGTTAACTTGTAGTTAATTAATTACATGTCTTATTACTATTTTAAAGTTGCAATTTTGTTTACATTTAGTATTTCAATTATTTTCTTATGTTACAAATTTAGCAAATTATGGATACACAAGTACCACTAAGCAATAGCTAGCATGTTAGATTTTTCTGACGCATAGATAAAATGGACAAGATAAATCCAGCAAAGTGAGATTTTAGAATTTCAAGATCCACTACAACTCAAAAGGTTTAGAAATGAAGAATTTTGTTTATGATTTTAGTTACTGGTCACATAGCAATGTTTTAATTTAAAAGACAATTGTATAATTATGGGTACCCTTGAGATTTGTATATTTTGTAAATGTGGTTTGGATTATAACTCTTTAGTAAATTATATTAGTTTTTGAAGAATATTTCATATGCTAACATGTTGATAAAAGTATAAACATTTGATCAAATTATGATTGTATAACACCCTTATATCCTACATATGTATAATACACACACCAGTATATGTAAAATACACATATATGATATAAACATGTCATGACCTAGTTTAATAAAAATTTTTATATTTTTTATTTAAAATTCCAAACACCTTAAAATGTATAATTAAATAGTAAAAAAATATTCTTTATTAATTATAGAAACCCAAAATAAATATTTTATATAAAAATTTATGGAAAAAATTCACCAGAGTTTTATCTATAATTTGAACATCCCAAAAATTCAACAATTTCCACAACGTGCATAAAAACACTCCCAATAAAATAATTTACACATTTCCACCTCAACTTCTCAAATCCTCCATATTTGTCAAAACATTTACATCTATATACATATAAACATATATACATCAAAACACATATACATAACCCACATTATACAATTACTCAAAACATTCTTTATACTTTACAATATATATACTCCAAAATATAATATAATATACATAATATCAAAATATACTATATTATAAAATTTATACATGCTGACAAAGTAACTCTGATCTTGATGTATCCAAAATCAACTCAACGAGCAGTCTCTAATCTAGACTCGACCTAGTCTAGAAGAACTCTCCAGCTCAACCAGATCTTTCTTGTCACCTGCGCAATAAAATACAATTGCGCTAAGCTAAAAGCCTAGTAATACAAACTTTAAAATAATGCCAATGCAAAAATGCTCTTATGCCATGTCATAATGTGGCATCTAAGCACACTTTTAAACATATTCTTTCATCATTTAATAATTCACACAAATACATAAACAAGCATGGGCCCAAATAATTAATACATTATTCAAATCCCAGAGTTACTGTTTTTGGTCTATAATGACACCAAGTGTCTAGCTCTGAAGGCAATTCAAGTAATGCTTAAAAGCTAGCCCCAAAGGTAAATCATATCACAGTGACGCTAAGCGTCTAGCCCCAAAGGCAAATAATAAGGATAATCTCATAGGCATGCTGCCAAACACAGAACTCTGGAAATTGAATAACATACTAAGCACACAAATATTTTATATTTTTCGTCATCAATTTCTTTGTCTTTTTTTCATTATCATTTAGGCACATTGACTCATTTTTTAAAATTTTTTTCATTAAAATCACATTACCCAAATATTTTGGGTAATTCTCACATAATGCAAATAAATCACATTTTATCCAATTTAGCCATTATTTGGCTTTTCATAATGCATTTAATGCATATACAACAATTTACAAGTCATAACACAATATTCATGAATGTTCAATGTATCAAGTAGCTTAACACATTTTTCATCCAAAATGTGTTAAGCCTAATTTAATGTCAATTTATCTAATTTATCAAAATTTTGTACTTACCTTAGAAAGCACTCCAAAACAAGCTTCAAAACTCCCTCCGACTTTCTCTTTCAAGTTGCCCTTCAACACTAGGGTTAGGAAAACTCCTTCCTCTAAATGCCTATACCAAATGTGATCATAAATAATCATTTAATATTACATTCTAAGGCATTCTCAACATCAAACCATAATTAAACATCACTCTAAAGAAAATTCCAAAATTAAGCCTTTCCTTACTTTAACATTGAACTTCCATTTTAATCCATTTAAATTAGTGTTTTAAGTTTATTAATATCATTAAAAATATATTTTAATATGTTTAAACCAATTACATTACATAAACACATACTTATCTTCCAAACCCTAAAATGGCATAACCTTCTCCCATTGAAGGTTCTCCATTCAAACTCATTCCAATTATCAATCTAATCTTATTTCCATCATTTATATCTTTAAAGAACATGATTAAAACAATAAAACAAAATAATTCACCATACTTTGAAAAATGCCTTATCCAAAACCCTTAACCAATACTACCATTCTCAAACTATATCCAAACTTAACCAAATCCATAATTTGACTTTAAATTCATTGTTTATGCATCAAAACAATACATTTGGAACTAATTTACACAATTAAAGCTCATGTTTTTAAAAACCCAAAAGTTTCATAACCCTAAATTCTCTCTCTTCACCAAACTCAACATAAATTCAACCATTTCTTCAATCTAACCTTAAAATCATTAATAACCAATCAAAACAACTTCATTCATATCCAATTAAACAATTAAATCATTCTACTATAAAATCCAAAAATTCACATATCCATATTGTAATGTTTAAAATTTTAAATACTAAACTTTTAATTTAATATCGATAATTGATAGTGAATTGTTATATAAGTGGTATGAATAAGTAATGTAAATAGTATATCTTAAAAATTTACTGAAGAAATTATGTATTTTTATGGTTTTATGGGATTAAAAATTGAATTATAATCAAAGATTAAGAGTGAGGGTGCATTATAGTCAAAATGAGAGTGGCCACACTGGATTACATCATATATATATATATATGTGGACAGGTGTGTGTATGTGTGGAAACTTCTTTTCCTTTCTTTTTGCTTCATCATCCACGCCTATCATCATCTTCATCACCAAAACTTCTTCTTTCTTCCTTCTTTTAAAAAATTTAGCTAAAATTTAAGAGGAAATCACATATAGTTATGCATTTTTAAATGAATAAGCTAGAAAAGGTGAGATTATCAGCAACTGATCAAAGAAAAAGAGGAAAAAGAGAAAAGAAAATAGATTTTGAAAGAGGTATGTACTTTTGTATTTTAATTTGTAAATATTTAAATTTTTATGAATTTAAATGTTGAATTGATTGATTGAGTCATTTATAATGAATTATTTCTTGAAAATATTGATTAAATGGATTGATGAGTGAAAAATTAATTAAAAGAATTTATGGGTGGTGAGTATGATTCTTAACTCAATTTTTATAAGAATTGGGAAGTTTGATGTTGTTTTAGCCATAAGTGATGATTAAAGACTTGATTAATTGAAGTGTGATTAAAGTATTTGATATAGACTCTATTTATGTCAAAGAAACTAGTTTTGATTCAATTTTTTTTATCATAGATTTGGATATTTTATGTTTAAGTGGTTGAGTATACGAAACACAGAATTTTGCTTGACATAACCAGTAACACGGCCATGTTACTAGGTGTGTCAATGTTGCTGTGTTTTAGTGTTGATGACACGACTAGGAACATGCCTGTGTCATTGGGTGTGTTATAGCTACTGTGATAAAATTAAAGGACACGACCAGTAACACTCCGTGTCATTGGGCGTGTCATAGCTACTGGGATGAAAGATAAATGACATGGCTAGTGACACACCCGTATAATTGGGCGTGTTGCAGCTACTGTAGTGACACGAGCAGTGACACGCCCATGTCGTTAGGCGTGTCAAAGCTTCTGTAAAATAAGCAAGTGACACGGTCATTGTCACACCCATGTCGTTGGACGTGTCACTTGAAGAATTTGTCTAAAGTCGTTCTTTTTCTTATTTTTCATCCGTGATTTTAGCCTTAATGACTGTAAGGCCTTAAAGTGTAAGGGATTATTAAAATTAACCCTAACAAGTAGTGCAATAAATTTTGAATATATGATAAATATGTGTAATACCAAGTGCTGATCAAAGAATTGTTCCATTGAAGTGATATACATAATTCAATGTTAATCAAAACTAATAAATTGCCCAAATCATACTGATTTTAGATCTAGCTTTAGATTGAATGGCTAACCAGAGGAAGGACAACTATAGCAATAGTATGTATCTCTTGCCATTAATGGATACATTGTGTCATCAGTGACAGTGGGCATAATTGCCATTATATATATTCTTGAGATTTGGTATTAAAATTGCTATACTAACCCATTATCCAAATATATGATCTGAGTTTAGTATGTATGGGAATCTTTAATGAAGTTATCGGAATTGAAAATATATGTAAATATGATATGAATAATGGAAGAAATGCAAAATAATAATATAAGTCAATTTTTTAAAATCGACTTACTGTGTTACAATGTGAAAGTGATCGGTAATGTATATATTAATGTTTACAAGTGAAAGTTCTAATGCATGAAATAAAAATGTTATGCTCAAGTTATTGAATTGATCAATAACTTTCTAAGTGTTATAATGATTTAAAATGCTCCAAAGTATAGTACTAAATCATTGCCAAAATTATAGATTGAATGAAATTATCTTTTATGTGAAACTGAAAAGTAAGATTTACTGAAAAATAAATAAGCATATTATAAGCAATATTAACAAATGAGAAAGTAAGTCTTAAATAAAATGATTCATAAAAAGAAAAGTTGCAATACCGAAAGTATAGTATAGCATGATAACTTTTATAAAGTTAAAGTTATTATTTTGTGTAATCAAAATATTATGTTGATTTGTTATTGAAAATAGTTAATATATTGAAATATTTCTTAAAACTGAGTGTTATTACTATATTTCCATAAGTATTTTTCTTTAATATTAAGTGACAAAATATATTGATACAAGCACTACTAAACTTTACTTAGCGTGTTATAATTCCTTAGATCCTTAATTCCATTTCTTAACACACAGGTATCGGGTCATCAAAGTAAGTTAAGAAATGGAATTAAGGATCTAAGGAATTATCTATAGTACATATAGAGATCTTTTGTATATTGTACTTATAAGTTATGGAGTATATATAAATGCAATTTATCTTGTCTCTTTAAGAGATTGTACAAATTTGTAAACATGAAAAGAATATATGTATTTAGAGGACAAAGTTTGAGATTCTAGTAAATGATTATCAAATAAAGCAATGTATTTTATATTTATTTGATTTGACAAACATATAATGATTATCTGTTTTATAATTAGTATTTGAATTATTGGAGATATTGGAGATTGATTTAAATGTTGGATTTATAAGTGTTATATTATACAGATTATATTAATATTTAAAAAATTTTGTTAGTAACACTTTGAAAGGAAACTTTGCTGATGAAATAATAAAAGTACTGACAGTATATTGAGTAACATTCTCTGATAGTTCTAATGAGATTGTCAGGGGATGTTATACACATGTTTCATAGAAATTGAAAATTTAGCAAGAAAGCTTACTTGTTAGAAAATCATCAAAACTACTCTTGATTCTTGAAATTTCTTGCAAAATTGGTTGTTTAAATGGAGCAAAAATCTCCCCTATCATCCATGGAATTTTCATTTTTTAGAAGAAGAAGAAGAAGAAGACCAACTTTATTATCTCTCTTTCTTTCCAATTAAAATATAACCATATATACATTATTTTATTTTTAATAAATAATTAATTATTTAATTATTTAAAAACCCCAAATTACCCCTTCCAACCAAAAATATTTATTTTTAATTTATTTAAATAATTTTAATTTTATAAAGTATAATTACTATTTTGCCCTTTTACTTTTGACTTTTCTTTTAAAAGAGTTGACTAATGTATATGTTAAGTATATGTTAGGCATATTTCACATATACATTCTACTTTTTCACTTAAAATCATTTTATTTTCCATTTAAATCATTTATTTAACTTATTTAAACTTAAATTAAATTTATTTAATTTAATTTCAAAAATATTAGGGATGTTACAGATTGAATGTTGATGGATTGATGAGATTAGAGTTGAAATCAAATAAAAGAATATTAGAAGTGTGTTTCTGTAGGTTGTGGTTAATTGGAAAGATGTTGGCTATAACAATTTCTGTGGACACTCTATAAAATTTTTTATTTAAATTGCTTTTATTTTTTTTTATTAAACTTCGATTATAGAATTGATAGGGGTAATATGTAGCATCTTCTAATAGTACTCTATCAGAATTGTCAAAGGGTGTTATAGTGGCTCATCTCCCGTTAGGTTGAGGAAGGTGAAGTCTTCTACTTCGATTTCATCTTCCATTTTCTCTTTGGTAGCTACTTGATCTATTTAATTTTCTCCCTTAGATCAAACTCTACTTGGGCTTTGGGCATTTCTTTGTTTCTTTTGTTAAGGAGATAGTCATTTAGATCATCAAAGTCTTTTTCTTTTTCATGCTTCAAGCTTGCTACCTCTTACTGGGGATGGGCCCCTATAATTAATTCTTTTCCTTTGCTCTTTGCCAAGCTAATGAACTTGGCCTCAATCTCGACTATGATCTTTTGGCTATTGGTTTCAAATAAGTCATTAATGAGCTTGTCCAAATCAATGTGGTTCATGGTCTTGTGATCATCTCTGTGGATTGAAATGCTAGAGGCTCAATCATAAAACTTTCTTTTCAAAGTCAAAAATGGATCTATGGTGGCTGCATCATAAAAGGTTAATGGGCTTTAACTATCATGTATGCATGGATGTATGGATGGTATGAGGTTAGCATGCTCCTTCTAACCTTATTGCTCCCACACAAGGTAATTCCATTTCTACATAGGCTTAAGCTTTAACATAGATATCAATAGGGGATAAGAAAGATCTACTCATGATATGATTTGACTTTGATGATTAAAAAAGCTTGGGTCAAGATCATAATAATCCATGACCCTCAAATGTACAAGGAGGTGAATCATTATTGGGCTTTTGGGCTTACTATAGGTCAACCCAAATAAGAATTAATTAATAAAGTCTACCAAATAAGACTTTAGTCTTATTGGAAAGGATTCTATGGGTTCATCTTACATGTGCCTTTAGCTCTAAGGTCCTAAGGGAAGGTTGCGACCACTGACCATATAACATCAATGATGCAAGCATGGCTATGGAATCCATGGAGGGAGGTGATGGACCTTAAAGCTTTAAGATTCCTTGTGAACCAATTACAAGACAAAGAGCCAATAAGCTAAAGGAAGCCTTACAAGCTTATGTGCAAAGATTCATGGATACAAATATAGAGCCATATGAACCATGTAGAGGCAAAGAGAAGTTGATTATTTTGTTGGAGGCCATGGATGATGAAGGCTAGTTGGGATTACTTGCTATTTTATCCCAACTAGATATTTAGTATTATTTTTTTATTATTAGTTATTTATTAGACTTATGTTATTTGGATGACATTTAATAATTTGGTATTATTAAATTGCTCATTATTTGTGATTGGTCCTTGCTATTTTAAGCCCAAAGTTGTTAACTTATTATTAGGTTATTTTAGTTGGATTAGTAGGATAAGGATGGTGGTATCCATGTAGCCAAACATCCTGTTGTTATTGTAACCCATTTAAACCATCTTGTAGCTTCTTGCAAGGGGTTAGGCAATATTTGAATAGAATTTCTAGATTTTCTTAAGAGAAGTTATCTCTTATTCTTGGTTTCATATGAGATCAAGGTAATTCCAAGGTTCTCTTTCACAGGTTGGAATTAGGTCACAGACTTGGTAAGGATCTGATTTGGCTTTCAAAGGAGTCGCTTCCAAGCATAAAGGAGAGTGGGTCTCCAATTTAATATATCGGTGGTTCGAGTCAGTTTGGTATCAAAGCTTAGGCTCTAAATTAGGTTCCTAATCTATCTATCTATACTAGTGTCTCTTAGTTATTTATTTAATTTAGAATTGTTCGTATTCTACTATCGTTCTTGAGTTTGTCCCTATTTAGTATTGTTTAAAAAAAGAAAAGAAAAAGAATGAAATAAAAAAAGGAAAGAAAATCAATTAAAAAATGTTATTGATCTTGTTTTGATTGAAAGTTGTGATTATTGTGTGTTGGTGGCTGCCAAAATATAGTTTCAAACCCTAAAGTCCATCAAAGAAACTTCCTAAATCCTCCAAACCTTAGAAAATTTTCATAACTACTTTACAAACATTTTCTCAACCATACCACCCTTGGTCTGGTTGGACCATACCTGTCCTGCCCAATTTTTTACTATACTATCCATCGTGAAATATGTTGCCAAATTTTCTCATTTTTGTCCAAAAACCATATCCGGTCGGACCACCAACATCCTTACTGTACCCTAGCTAGTCCACCCAAAATCTTACCATACCACTCATCGTGAAAGCTACTAACTAATTTGAGATTTTAACTTAACCAAAGTCCGGTCGAACCATAAATATCCTGGCTGTACCGATCCTATTTAGCCTAATATCTCACTGCACCATACATCGTGATCTTCAATGTATCCAAATTGACCCTTGATCCCGGTTAGACCACCCCATTGTCAGGTCATGAGAACCTTTCTCAAGGGAATTTTTGCCTCTTTATGATTACAAGCTTGTAGGTATTTTGATCTATGCAATAGATCTTGATAAGAGACTTGACAGGTAAAGGGCAAAAGCATGAGCTCATATAGAGAAAAGCCATATATTGAGTACAAACATGAGTTAACTTGAGTGAATATCAAACTTGAGTGAAACACATGAGGGAGTGAAGTGAGGAACTATATACATATAATTTCTTATTTTGCTAACCTTTATTGTAGCTCATAACCAAGTTTGAAGATGAGTGGTGAAGTTAGAAGAACTCAAGGGCCTATTGATAAGATGGATGCAATAACAGAAACCTTGGATTTCTTAAGCCAAAAAATCAGAGAAATAAGGGATCGAATGGAGAGAGTAGAAGCTTCGGTAGCAGGAGGACAACACAATAATGTTCCTAATGCCCAAGGAAAAGAAGGTAATAGGAGAAATCAAGTGGAAAAAGACTCAAAAAGAGAAGAATATTTTAGAGAAAATGAAGAAGAAGAGGAAGTAAGACCAAGAAGGAGGAATACTAATCGAGATGGAGGTGGAGTTAAGCTGAAAATAACATCATTTCAAGGGAAGAGGGATCCTAAAGCTTACTTGGATCGGGAGAAGAAGATAGAACTAGTATTTGATTGTCACGAATACACTGAGAATAAGAAAGTCAAGCATGTTATGGATGCCTTTGAAGATTATGCAATTACTTGATGGGATGATACCAAGCAAAGAAGAAGGAGAAATAGGGAGAGGCCTATTGAAGAGTGGAGAGATCTCAAATATATCATGAGAAGGAGGTTTGTACCAAACTACTACTACAGGGAGTTGTACAACCGATTTCAAAACCTCACTCAAGGATCTAAGAGTGTGGAGGAGTATTACAAGGAGATGGGGGTAGTAATGATTAGAGCTAATGTTGAAGAGGATAATAAAGCAACCATGGCTAGATTTTCTTAATGGGTTGAACAAGGAGATAGCTAATGTAGTAGAATTATAGCCATACATGGAGATAGATGAATTGCTACACTAAGCCCTAAAGGTGGAGAAACAGGTAAAGAGGAGGAAAAGCTCTAGTAGATTCTCATTCACATCCTCATCATTTAAACCCACTTGAAAGAGGGAAGACAAGGCACCAACAACCTAACCAAAAGCTAAAATCAAGGAAGCTCCCAAACTTCCTAGTACTAGCAATGCATAAAGTGTAAGGTTGAATCTTCATCTAAAATTAAATGTTTTAAATGTGGTGGTGTAGGTCATTATAAAAGGGAGTGTCCTAATCAAAGGAAAACGTATATGATTCATAGAGAGTATTTTTCCACTAGTGATAAAGAGGAGGAGGCCGATAAAGATAAATTTAAAGATGAAGATAGTGAGGAAGAGGAGGAAGAGTTTACCATTATTGAAAAAGGGAGAGTACTTATAGCTAGGAGAGCCTTGAATTTGCAAGCTCAACATGAAGAGAATGATTAAAGAAATAATCTTTTCCATACAAGGTTTTTAATGGAGGATATAATGTGTGATGTCATTATAGATGGAGGAAGTGTAACGAATGTTGCTAACACTATGCTATTAGAGAAGGTGGGTTACCAACTATCAAGCATCCCAAACCTTACAAGTTGAAGTCGCTTAATGACTGTGGGAAAATTAAGGTAACCAGGAAAGTTCTTGTGGCTTTCAAAAAAGGTAGGTACCATGATGAAATATTGTTTGATGTTGTTTCAATGCAAGCGGGTCACCTTTTGTTGGGAAGGCCATGGCAATATGACAAGAAGGTGATGCACAATAGATTTACTAATTACTACACCTTTGACAAAGTTGGGAGAAAAATTACCTTGGTTCCTTTGTAACCTAAAGAAATGTATGAGTGAGAAATACAAAAAAAATGAGGGGAAACAAAAATAAGAGAGAGAGAGAGAGTGAAGAAAGCAAGAAAGATAGGAAAGTTAAAAAGAGGGAGAGTGAAACGAGAGAGAGTTCAAAAGAAATAAAAGGAGAGGAGAGAAAAGAGATAGTTGAGAGAAAAAAAGAAATATGGTTTTATTCAAAAAGGAGAGAGCTGAAAATTATTTTCTATGCACAAAAATTCTTATTGTACTTACGTATAAGGGTAATTTTCTGAGTTTAGCTAACCTTGACTCTTTGTCTACTGTTGTTGTTTCTTTATTGCAGGAATTTGAGGACATGTTTCCTGAGGAGATGCCACCCTTGAGGGTCATTAAATACAAAATAGACCGCATTCTAGGAGCTTTAATTCCTAATAGACCAGCCTATCGAAGCAATCTTGAAGAGTCTAAAGATCTTCAAAGGCAAGTGGAGGAGTTGAAGGAGAAAAGACATGTTAGAGAAAGTCTAAGCCCATGTGTTGTACATGTATTGCTTGTTCCTAAGAAACATGGTACTTGGAGGGAAGGCCATGGCAATATGGCAGGAAGGTGATGCACAACAGATTTACCAATCACTACACCTTTGACAAAGATGGGATAAAAATTATCGTGGTTCCTTTGTAACCTAAAGAAATGTATGAGGGAGAAATACAAAAAAATGAGGGGAAACAAAAATAAGAGAGAGAGAGAGAGTGAAAAAAGCAAGAAAGATAGGGAATTTAAAAAGAACGAGAGTGAAAGAAGAGAGAGTTTAAAAGAAATAAAAGGAGAGGAGAGAAAAGAGATAGTTGAGAGCAAAAAGAAACATGGTTTTTATGCAAAATGGAGAGAGCTGAAAAATGTTTTCTATACACAAAAATTCTTATTGTACTTACATATAAGGAGAATTTTCTGAGTTTAGCTAACCTTAACTCTTTGCCTAGTGTTGTTGTTTCTTTATTGTAGGAATTTGAAGACATGTTTCCTAAGGAGATGCCAAAGGGTTCACCACCCTTGAGGGTCATTAAACACAAAATAGACCGCATTCTAGGAGCTTTAATTCCTAATAGACGAGCCTATCGAAGCAATCCTAAAGAGTCTACTGATCTTCAAAGGCAAGTGGAGGAGTTGATGGAGAAAAGACATGTTAGAGAAAGTCTAAGCCCATGTGTTGTACATGTATTGCTTGTTCCTAAGAAACATGGTAATTGGAGGATATGTGTCAACTGTAGAGCCATAAATAAAATCACTGTAAGTATAAACATCCTATCCCTAGACTTGATGATATGCTTGATGAGTTGAGTGGTGCATGTATTTTTACTAAGATTGGTCTTGAGAGTGGGTATTACCAAATAAAAATGCAACCTGGAGATGAATGGAAAACTACTTTTAAAACTAAATATGGGTTGTATGAGTGGTTAGTCATGCTTTTTGGTTTAACCAATGCACCAAGCACATTTATGAGGCTTATGAATCATGTTTTGCGTGAGTTTATAGGAAAATTTGTTATTGTCCATTTTGATGACATTTAATTTATAGAAAAACATTGAACGAGCATCTTAAGCAAATTAGGGCTATTTTGGAAGTTCTTAGGAAGAAACAATTGTATGGCAATACTAAGAAGTGCACATTTTGTTGTGATAAACTTGTCTTCTTAGGGTTTATTGTTAGTAAAGAAGGTCTTGCTATTGGTGAGGAAACGATTAAGGCTATCAAAGAAAGGCCAAGACCTACCTCTATAGGAGAAGTTAGGAGTTTTCATGGACTAGCTAGTTTTTATGGGAGGTTTGTTAAAGATTTTAACATAATTGTAGCTCCTTTAACTAGCATAGTTAGGAAAGAAGTTAATTTCACATGGACTAAAAAACATGAGTATTCTTTTAATGTAACTCTCCTAACTTTGCTAAACATAATTAAATACATTAATTGGAAGGGTTAAGTGAGGTTTGGATGAGGAAGATGCCTAAAATATAAATAAAATATATATAACATATAAATATTAAAAAGTAAAAAGTAAAAGAGGTTAAAATTTAAAGTAAAAAAGTTAAAACTATAAAATAATAATATTAAAGCTAAATATCAAATTTAATTAATTAAATATATAATTACTTATATACTATTGGGTGGAAGATGAAGAAAATTTTTTTTAGAGTTATCATCTACTTGTTTTCTTTCTCCTCCTTGGTCAATACCCATAAGTGAACAAGGAAGAATTTTGATTCTTCCCTATACCAAATTTCACAAGGTTTATCAAGGATTGAAGATAGCTTTGGTGGTAATTGAAGTATTAGGTGTTTTCCTCAATTTTTAAAAAATTTCTTTTGAGTATGATTTTAATGAAGTGTTGGACAATTGTCTTAATGGAATAGAATGAGATTAATTGGATATAGAAATGATGATTTTAAGATTGGACTATAGGTTGAATGAGTTTGGTTGCTATTTAGAGAAGTAATATTGGAATTAGGATTTTGTTAGAATTTTGGTGAGAGAGAGAGTATAATTGAAATTTGGTTGATTGACATGAATGAAATTATGTTCTAATGATATTATAACTTATGGTTTGGTTAGAAGTTGAGTGAGTTGGTGTTGTGTAACTAAAGATGAGAAGACCACTTTGAAAAAGTGAAAGGCTTGGTGGAGTTAGGCTTGGATAGGAGGCTATCTTTTCATTTTGGGCTCTAAAAAGGTTAGCACATACTTTGATGTTGTATTTTATTATGATTTTCATTGTTTTGATTTGAACTATGTGATTTAAATGGATTTGGTAACCCACAGGCATGGCCTTACAAGGAGGCATGACCGTGGCCTTTGAATTAGGTCTGTTTATGTGAAATTTGTAAAGAGGCAATATTGAATATGGGCATGGCATTGAGATGCCATGGTCATTGTATTGTTCACCTAAGATTGGCAGTAGCATTTTACAAGCCACGGGCATGGCTTTGGAATGCCATGGTCGTGGGCTTGTAACATTAGCTTGACATAAGTGTTTTTTAGTACACGAGCGTGGCCGTTGGATAGGCATTGCTGTGGCACTTGGTTTGTGATAGAAAGGTGCTTTTTGATGTTGATAACTATGAAAATATGTCATAAATGATAATGATATGTGAAAAGTATGATAAGAATGTGAAATGGGGAAAAACTATAAGATGATAAATATGTATTGTATCTACCTTATACCTTAACTAGTTTCAGAAGATTGTGTTTGGTAGTTTTGGCATGACATACACTATTAGGGTAAGACACAGGGTGTCACAGAGATAATTACACCCCTAGATGAGACACGTTGATGTCATAGATACGATTACACTGTTGGGCGAGACACAAGATGTCACATATATAGTTACACCCATCAGCAAGACACATGGGTGTCACTATTGTTGAGCTAGGCCAAAGTAATGTTTCTGGGACTAGATTATTGCATAAGGATATTTGGGTCCAATGCATGTATTAATGTTATGTTATTGATATCTTGTATGACATTGAAGCATGATTAATTTTTAATATATTTTATTACGATATTATTCATTTTCTATCAAAGTATGTACCACTGAGCTAGTAGCTTAGTGTGATTGGTTCATCGTGAAGGTGATAGGGCAGAGGCTGAGAGCCCTACTAGACTAGGATTGGTATAGTTTTTTAGGTTGGTACTAGAAGCTCAACTTTGCCATCAGGCCAAAGCCTTTGGTATTGCATGTAAATATTCATTTTGCAAATCATTTTTTTATTATGTACCTTATGCCATTATACAAACAAGTAATAAAGCAATATTTGGTTTTAGTAATGTATTTATTTAAGTTACTATATATGTATATAGTTACACAACTATGAGATTTTCTTTTATATGAAATTTTAAAACTAAAGACTAAACTATTTTCATAGAAGTTAACATTATCTTTTTATATGATAAAGTTAGTGATACTCTTGTATCCTATATGCATATTGTGCATATCCAAGGAGATGTGTGTAGACCCTTGATTTTGGCTCTGGCTAGTCTGGTGCTAATTCCAAACCTTTGATTGGATTAATATATTGCAATAGAACCTAAAATAAGCTAATTAAACTTTTGAAACCCTAATAGGGTCTGTTTTAGAAGATTTGGTTGGTTTTTATATGGTACCAGTGCACTAAACCCTAAAACGGGTTCGATTCGAAGGTTTGGTTGCTTTTTTGCTTAATCCGGATGGTTTTTGGGTAGTAGGGGTGTCTCATGTCAAATTAGGGAATCCAATTCGACATGGGAAAGCCCTATATCAAATTGGGGGCCTCAGATATGGGGCTCCCCATATCGAAATGGGACTGCCCCAATTTGATATGGGGACAGCCCCATTTCGAAATGGAGTCCCATTTCGATATGGAATGGGTTTGTGTCAAACTTGTGAATTCAACATGCATCAGAATAAATCATTCTTAAATAAGAAAATTTTGAGGTTTAACCTAAGAGAGTGATTATAAATACAAGTTTTAAAAAAAATTGAGAGGGATCTGAGGGAGAGGGATCTTTTTGGACTTTTGGCTTTTGGTTGGCTACTGAAACTCTGGAAAATCCAGTAATCAATCAACGAACAAACCTTAGCAAGCTTGAGAAACAAAAGAGACAGCAAGGAGAGATGAAGAAGATCAACAACACAAACTACAAAGGTGGTGTACTCACTGTCTTTGCCAAAGCTCATCCAGAATCTTGCTCAAACAATTTTGGTGGAGCCAACAAATGACAGTATGGTTTAAATTAAATAAATAATATATGCTTTGATTATTTTAAACATTGAATAAATTTGTTCTTCATCTAATTAAAAGTCATAGTATGTAATTTCTTATTGAATCAGTGTACGTTAGTTTGTATGGAGTGCATATTGTTGTTTTACTAAATCATAACCTTTAGAACTAGTAAACTTGTTTCGCTTAGGATGTTTATTTGTTTTTCTTATCTCAAAGCTATTTAATCAATGCTTTACTCAGAAATCACATTAGGGTTTTTTATATAAAAACTCACAGTAGTCTTTAAATCTTTTTTAAAAAATATTTACAGTTCACATAATCTATACACTTCGATTGGTTTTTCAGAAACACTAAACCCTAATTCATTTAAAACCTTAATGTCCAAACATTATTTTTTTTATAAATACCAAACTCTAATTTATTCTTTTTAAAAATCCTAATTTCATGATGTTAGACCTAAACCCTAAATGATTAACCAAAAACCCTACTACTTTCCTAAAATTATAAAACCCTAATCAATTCCATTTTTTTAAAAATCCTCATAGTAGCCTAAATAATAATAATAATAATTGTATTAATTCCAAAATCCCAAAACCCTAAATGTTAATTAAAGAACCCTAAATTGAGACATAAACCTGAACTTGTATCTTTATTTGTTTTATTTAAGTTTTAGATTTGATTATATAGTTTATTATATGTTTTGATGATTAATTTAGTTAATTTCAATGTTTAATTTGTTTAATTTATCATGGATGGATGGTTTCTTTATTATTATTATTTGATTATTTTGGTATTAAAATTGTAAGATGTATGTTTTCGTGATTGGGTACCTCATTAATTAATTTTCATGTAACTTAAATTATTTTCAGATTTTGGAATTAATGTAAAGGACACATTTTCACTTTTCGGTGGATATCCTATTTAGTTTTAGACATGGACGATGTAAGGACATGTTTCCATCCTCGGATGAGTGTCCATTTATTTATTTTGTTTGGACATTGTTGTGATTTTAATAAAGTATTTATTTATTCTTATGATCGCATGTAGTATGGATAATATCATTATATTTAAGAATTTTATAATATTGAGACCTGAAAAGGAGGCCGGTTCCAATGAACCGGGGGCTGTGGGGGTGCTAGGCCATTTCTCACCTTCTCCACACGTACCCAACTTTTTGAACCCATTAGGGGGTTGGGAATTCCTTAGGAATCGAGTCATACACCCCTTTCTTTTTTTTTTGGCCCTTCCGGGTGGCGACTCCATTTTCTCCGGGCTTAGGCCCGTATTCTCTAAGGCCCTAAGCCTAAATAGTACTGAAGTTGTAAGAACTATTCCACCGGGAGTGGGGGGTGAAAATCCCTGCTCACAGTGGCGACTCCACTGGGGATAAGAGAAATTGATCCTGTTGGTCTTTATATTATTCTATTCTTTCTTATCATGATATTATCCATTGCATCACCTAGTTTGCATTGTGTGCATGAGTTAGGATGCCCATATTACCGTGTTGTATTATGTGAGGGATACCATACTTTCAATCAAGGTATGGAGATAGAGCATGGCATAACCACTCATAGCCTTATACCATTTGGTATATACTTGCTATGGGAACCTAAGCCTTTTAACCCAAAGACTAAAGCTCATGTAATTGGCCTAGTTACTTTCTTTAGGTTTTACCCCAAATGCTTATTGTTTGACTATGGTTAATTTATCTTGGTTTAAATCATGGCTTATTTGGTTTGTTCTTTTTCTAATATGACCTAAGTACATTGCAAGCTAAAAAATAATTCTTTTCCTCTAAGATCCAAAGACCAAAACTATTTTCAAAATTTTCAAAATGGTCTTTGGACATAAAATTTTTCCAAAATAAGTCAAACATTCTTTTTCTCATGACCTAGATACAAAGCTCAAAATTCATTTTTTCTAAAATCTTTTTATGGGCTTTGAAACAAAATTATTTTTCACTTCATTACGACCTTTTGAAAGAGCTTACAAATTATTTAGGTCAATTATGGAATATCAAAAATCAATTATGAGTCTAGTTTTTACTAAGAATTATTAATCATGAGCTTGTTTTTGACATGAATCATTATTTACTTTTTCAAGTGAGAAATCTATTTATAATAAACCTCTTAGTTTAGTTTTAATCCAAAAAAAAGCTGCTTTAGTTGATTGGATGGATTAAAACCTAATTAATGGAAATTATCATGAATTGATTTTGATGTTTGAAAATATAACTATTGGTTGAAACGTCCGAGGGAATTATTCAAAAATAAGATACCCCATGTTGATATTTTGTTAACCATATACCTAGAAAAAGAGACTCGCCATCCGTGTGTAGAAGTTATAAGGTTGGAGGGAATGTCCTAATTATCTTTGTTTGTTTGTTGTTTGTGCATACATGTATACATGCATACAGATATTTGCATCTTATATCATTAATTCTCTCTGGCTCACAGAGCTGGAGTACAGTAGCTCAGGAGTATACGACAACCCCACCTATGCCAGTGACATTGAATCCAGCAGTGACTCAATTACTTTCTCACCAAAAGCAATGGAGCTCGGACAAATTCAAAGAATGGTGGACGATGCCCTCAATGCCAAGATGGAAGAACTGAAGGAGGTCCTGGCTGAGACTATGAAGAACCAATTGGTTGCAATTTTAGGGAACAATGTCGAGGCATCTGCTAGCACCAAGAAGCCAAAGGACAGGCTAAGGTTGGTGTGGATTTTGATGATGACAAGGTAGTCATCGATGATGATGAAGACTGGGCTCAATACTTCCAAGATCCTCAAGACAAGAAGAAGAAATTGAAGGTTGTTAAAAGATAAGTTGTAGAGAAAACTGAAACGTCAGATGTTGAAAAGATGATTGCTGGCCTAGAAAAGAAATTTGAGAAGAAGTTGAAAACCGAAGAGATGTTCGAGATTGAGAAACTGTTTGAACAAGATGAGCAGGTCCCTTATAAGTTCAAGATTCCTTTCTTTGCTAAGTACAATGGTATTGGAAACCCTCATCTCCATATGAAGCAGTACATCACTGCTATACAGTATACCCGAGCAACTAAGGCTCAAACTCTAAGATATTTCATGCTCTCATTGGACCCTGTTATCCAAAATTGGTTCAACACCTTAGAGGAAAGTACTCAAAAGATTGGAACATATTGTACAAGGCTTTCATTCAACAGTATGGGTACAATGTCAAGCTGAGAGTTACCTTGATGGAGGTAGAAGCCATTATGTGAGTGGAGATTTTCGCCCCCACTCCCAGTGAAATGGTTCTTGCTACTTCGACACTGTTTAGGCTCGGGGCCTTAGAGAACACGGACCTAAGCCGGGAGAAAATGGAGTCGCTACCCGGACAGGCCGGGAAAAAGAAAGGGGTGGATGACTCAATTCCTAAGGAATCCCCAACCCCCTAATGGGTTCGAAAAGTTGGATACGTGTGGAGAAGGTGAGAAATGGCCCAGCACCCCCACAACGCCCGATTCATTAGAACTAGCTTCCTTTGCAGGTCTTAATATTATAAAATTCTTAAATATAACAATATTATCCATATTACATACAACAATTAAAATAAGGCATCTTTATATTATAATCAAAGCAATATCCAAACAAAGCAAATAAATGGACACCCATCCGAGGATCGAAACATGTCCTTACATCGTTCATGTCTAAACTAAATAGGACACCCACCGAAAGGTGGAAACATGTCCTTTACATTGGTCCAAAATATAAAAGCAATTTTAAATTACATAGAAATTAATTAATGAGGTACCCACAAAGTGGAACATACCTTTTACAATATTTGGAAATCAAAATAAATCAATAAATAATCATAATAATAAAGAAAATATCCATCCATGATAAATTAAATCAAATATCAAAATTAAATAAATCAATCATCAAAGCATATAATAAACATTCATTCAATTTAAATAAGACAGTGAGTATATAACTTTATGGTTTATATATCAATTAGGGTTTCTTGGGTTTTAGAATTATTATTATTATTACTTAGGCTACTGTGAGAATTTTTGAAAAAATGGAATGGATTTGGGTTTTATAAATTTAAGGAAGTAGTAAGGTTTTTGGTTAATCAAATTAGGGTTTAAGGCTAACATCATGAAATTAGGGTTTTGGAACCTTAAGATATTAGGGATTAGGGGCTCACGGTTAAGATATTAGGGTTTAAGGCTCATGGTTAAGATATTAGGGTTTTATGGTTTGAAACCTTGATTTTGCAGATTATGATTTAGGATTTGATGCTTTGCCATGATCAAAGTTAAATATGGTTTTAGTATTGACTATAATAACTACTTAAGTATTTTTAGATGAAACAAACATAGAAAGTCTTTAATGAAGTTATTGAAAGATTAAAATATCCAGTGAATAAAATTATAAAAAGCTACTGTGAAGATTTAAAAATAGAATTAGGATTTATGGTTTGAATACATTAGGGTTTAGGTTTGTATTTTGAATAAAGCTACTGTATTTTGAATAATCATAATAAAGGAATTTAAACATAAAGGCTTATAATACATAAATAAATATTGACCCGAGCCCATACGGCGGTCCCGCTAGCCGGTTAGCTGGCGGGGGTCAAGGGGGCAGCGCCCCTTGTGGGTGAAAATTAAGATTTTAGGGTTTAAGATTTAGAAAATAGGGTTTTGAGATTGGAAGAAACTAACGTTATTTTTTAAAAGAATAATGCTTACTGTGTGATTTTGGAAAGAAGAATTAATTAGGGTTAAAGCTTTTGATACTTGAAAAAAATAAGGCTACTGGATTTTTGAAATAGAGATTAGGTTAGGGTTTTAAAGTTTTGGAAGCAGAAGAGTAATTTTGGGTTTTTGAAGTTTTAGAAACAGAAGGATGATTTAGGGTTTTTGAAGTTTTTGATCAAATTGTATGATGAAACAATTAATCCAATTTGAATGATGAAGCTACTGTAAAGAAATAAATAAAGAAAATAGAGATTCAAACCTCCGTTCATTGGTTCCTCCATAATTGACTTTTGGATGAACAAAGACAAAGGCAATGTCACTGCCTTTGATGGGTTGATGATTGCTAATGTCTCTTGCTTGCTAGAGCTTTTTCTTTTGGCCGATCGAATGGTTGAGTCTCCAATCCAATCAAACAATTTTTTCCTCTTGATCAAAGTCCAAAGTTTCATCCCAGTAAAAACTAATTTTCATCTCCTAATTCTGTGTCTTAATGTGGTATTTATAGGAAAAAAATAATAAACCTACTTCTAATTGCTTAAGAAAATTAAAACCAATTAGGAAAAGAAACCAAAACCAAATAGAATTTGGTTTCGGAAAAAACTGCGTTGGAAAATTGCGCTGGCAAAAAATCTCTTGCGAGCCAAGAATTGCGAGCACTGAAAATTGCTGCGGGGGAAAGCTTGCGAGCGAGCGAAAATTGTTGTGGGTAGGCGCCAATTCGTCGCAGGAACCTAGCCCATTTAACCTTCGGCGACGAATTTTTTTCATCGTCAATTTTTTCGTCGCCGATTTTTATTTTTATTAGTTTTATTTTTATTTTTTTTATTTATTTAACTTTACCATTTTTATTTTTATTAAAAATTATAAATATTAAATATTAAAATAAATATTATTTAATTAAAATATCACAAAAATTATTTTGGACTATATAAAAAATATCAGACCAGATTGGGTCAAAAATTAAGGGTCTACACATTAGGCAAAGACCAAATGATAATTTTATGGACTATATTAAGAGATGGAGGAACAAGGTGGCATTGCTCAAGAAGAAGCCCGATGAATCGGATCAGATCAGAATGATAGTCAGATGCATCCTGCCTAACCTTCATGAGAGGCTTTCTCACACCCTTATAAGGGATTTCAAGGACCTCTTGCAAGCTATTTTGCAAATAGAAGAGTAGGAAAGAGAGAAGAACCATTTTTCTATAAAATGGAATTATCAGTCTGGCAATCAAAGTTCATATAAAGAAGATGATGTCAATACAACTGGTCAAGCAAATATAAGGCAGTTTTCAGATCTGGGGAAGCCTTTATCTTGGATTTTCAATAAGCTACAAAAGAAGAGACTATTACAACCATTGGCCCCTCGACCTTTGCCAAATCCTTTACCCCCAAAATTTGATGCTAAAGCCTTTTGTGAATGGACATGATACAGACAAATGCTTGTGACTAAAACATGAGATCCAAAATTTAATTAACAGTGGTAAGCTTCCTGAGTCTGATAAGCTCAGCACAAAAGACAATCCTTTGCCAAGGTTCAACAGTGTCATCACTAGCAACCTTCATGGTAGGAAAAGGATTGGAGGAAGATTTTGTTTTATCCTCTTTTCAAGATGAGAGTATTAAAGATGTGGAATGAGAAGAATTTTTATTCAACAAACTTCCCTTAGCTTAGAGTGTTGCTCTATTTATTTTGCTTTCTTTAATATTTAATTGGAACAATTATGTTTTTCAATTTATGTTTGTTTGAATAAATTACTTTCATTAAATTTATTTTTATTGATCTTTGTTCATTTTGGTGCTCTACCAATGAGGAGTCTAGCTTGATATTCATAAATTGGTATATCTATGCATCATGATCTGAATGACTTTACTAGGTGAGGGAATTGCTCTATAGCATTGAGCTGTGTATGCTTACTTAGAGAGGGCTCCTACATAATGACCTTTGTCTAGGTCCTGGTAAGTCTTAGAACATGCTTTGATGGACTTTCAAGGTGAAATTGAACTCTACTTATTTAAGAGAGAGATGATCTAGGCATTGTTTGGTTAGCCAACAACTAGTATCCACCCAGTTAGATATCAATCCCTAGTTGTCCCTTTGAGCCTTCATAAGATTTCAACTTTCTCTTTATTCACTTATAAGCCCGATGACCTACCCTGAGCTATTGTTACACTTTTGACAAGTCTTATGATCACGAAGGTGAAGAGGCAAAAAGATCAAATAATGGAATGCATAGTCAAGACCATATGGATAGTTGAAGTTCCCAAGACCATAAAGGTAGTTGAAGTTCACCTGAATTAGACCAAATATCACAGATAAAGTCGGGACTGGAGCAGATTAATACCACTTCACTCATCCATTACCAAAAATACAAGTTGGTACAAACAAGACAACTCTTTTGGAGCTAGGAAAAAAAAACAAAAAGAAAAAAAAGAAGAAAGAAGAAAGAAAAAGAAAAGGAAAATAAAATAAAATCCAAAACGGTTCAGAAATCCAACCGAGTTCTCTTTTACCTAAAGCAGTAAAAGAGTTCCATTTGATTTATAAGGATAGTTTGACTGGAATTAGTCTAACCCAACCAGAGATTTGATCAAAATCAGAGAAAAGGGGGAAAGACCATCTAGTTTTTAAAAGTCCTATGCTTGACAATCCTATAAAGAAGAAGGACAAAATGATAAAATGCTCAAAGAAAGGGAAGAGTAAGAAAAATAAAGAGAAAGAAAAAGGAAAAGAAGAAAAAAGGAAAGGAATGTGAGAATCAAACTTTTTACAAAGGCAAAGACTGTCCCAATCAAGATCCAGATTAATGCCAAGAAGATGGGAGAACATTCAAAGCTCTATCTTTTCATGCTCCCAACTGCCTAAAGTTCCAACAAGAAGGTTATAGTGTGAAGGCTTGTCCATAGTATCACATCAGCTCCAATCTCAAAGTGACCTTCATTTAAACCATGTCCCTTATAGACCCCATTTCAAGCCTATCAAAGACCTGTTGATCTTTCTTGGTAGTTAGAGTCTATTAGTGGAGATAGTTTGAATAAGCATGCATATGAGATAGACAATATTTAAACTCAATGAGACGTTTGGCCAAGTAATGTGTATGTGCCTATCTGAAGTGCAACAATTCTTGTTTAAATAGAAATGATTCCTGAGTTTAGTACAGTAACTAGGGTTGTCATGTTATAGATAAGTTAATTTGAAAAATCAAGTCCTGAGGTAAATTGAAATTAATTTGGCAAAGCCAATATTTGATTTCAAAATCAAAATTTAGAATTGAAAATTCAAAAAAAAAAAATTATAAAGCCTTCAAGTTAAGGGGAGTATGTTGAATCATCGAACCTCGAAAGACACATTGGGCAAAGGAAATGATTATTGGCGAGGTTATGAAAAAGCTACCAATTGACATAATGAATCATAATTTGAAATGGATGTATATCAGCTACTTGGGGCCTCCATTATTCATGTTTTCAACATCTTTAAGATAAAAGTCATAAAAGCAAAGCTTTCTGCCATTCCAGTGCAAAACCTGAATGGGCATCTGGAAGAAATCCGTGAGAACATTTCTGCTGATAACCTCATTCTGTGAGTCAATGGAACCACTGTAAGTATTATCCATGCATATCATGCATACATGAGCATATAACACTCCATTTTTCTTTGTCAAAAATAAATAGTAATATTCTATGAAGCAACCATAAATAGGATATGGAATCAGGGAGGATGGAAAGCCCATTGCGTGAGGAAGCTCCAGTAATTTTGCAAAATAAAGAAGAAATGCATGCTTGTTCGATGAGGTAGATAATCTACAAACATCAACCAAAGGTGCATAGAAAAATCATTGGTTTAAGCCTACACAGGGGGCAAAGTTTCTCCCTTTCAATTTTTTGAGTTTATGCATATACAAAATATTTTGAGACTCACTTCCAATATTTTTCCACGCAGGGGCAAGGAGAAGATATGAAGGCTAGCTAAAAAAAGGACATAGGCTGAATTTTTTGCAAAAGTACAAAGGAAGAACAAAAAGAATGAAAAAGAAGAAAATTAGAACTCTCAAAAGAATGAAGATGCAAAAAATAAAAGATCAGTCCAGCTAAAAGAGCTGAAGCCAGGGTAAAGACCATATCTCCAATGGATAAAGATCCATGTTTCAAAGGTAGAAACCCAATCTCCAATGGATAAAGATCCATATGTCAAGGATAAAGACCTGATCTCCAATGGATAAAGATCCATGTTTCAAGGGTAAAGACCCAATCTCCAATGGATAAAAATCCATGTTTCAAGGGTAAAGACCCAATCTCCAATGGATAAAGATCCATGTTTCAAGGGTAAAGACCCAATTTTCCAATGGATAAAGATTCAAGTTTAAAGGGTAAAGACCCGATCTCCAATGGATAAAATTCATTTTTGGTAGGTAAAGACCCACAATCCATTAAAGAATGGAACAACCAGTTAAGCCAGAATTCTCAACTGATAAAAGATCAGTCTCAGGTCCAAAACTTAAATTATTTTTGAGTCCAGAACTCACCGTAGATCTAGAATTTGAATCATTCTGAGTCAAGAATCATCCTTGTCCAAAATCAATTCAAACCATGTTGCTTTTTACTCTTTGAATAAATTGAAGATCATTCAAGCAGGGGACAAACTGTAAACCCTTGATTTTGGCCCTGGCTTGTCCGGTATTAATTCCAAACCTTTGATTGGACTAATATATTATAATAGAACCTAAAATAAGCTAATTAAGCTTTTGAAACCCTAATAGGGTCTGTTTTAAAAATTTTAGTTGGTTTTTACATGATACCAGTGCACTAAACCCTAAAACGGGTTTGATTCGAAGCTTTGGCTGCTTTTTTGCTTAATCCAGATGGTTTTTGGGTAGTAGGGGAGTATCATGTCAAATTAAGGCATCCAATCAGACATAGGAAAGCCCCATATCAAATTGAGGGCCTCCTAATTCAATATAGGGCTCCCCATATTGAATTGGGACTGCCCTAATTCGATATGGGGTTGTCCCATATCGAAATGGAGTCCCATTTTGATATGGGACAACCCCATATCGAAGTGGGGAAGCCTCATTTCGATATGGAGCAGCCCCATATCGAAATGGGGCTCTCCCAGTTTGATATGGGCTATTATTTTTCAATTCCATGTCGAATTCGGATACCTACTTCGATATGGGTTTAGCTTCTGTCGAAACAAAGTCATTTTAATTTGAGACAGACTCGATCTATATCGAATTCAAGTAATTATAATTCGATATGGAATGAGCTTGTGTCGAACCCGTGAATTTGACATACATCAGAATAAATCATTCTTAAACAAGAAAATTTTGAGGTTTAACCTAAGAGAGTGATTATAAATATAGGTTTTAAAAAAAAAACTGAGAGGGATCTGGGGGAGAGGGATCTTTTTGGACTTTTGGCTTTTGGTTGGCTACTGGAACTCTGAAAAATCTAGTAATCAACCAACAAAAAAACCCTAGCAAGCTTGAGAAACAAAAGAGACAACAAGGATAGACGAAGAAGATCAACAACACAAAACCCTACAAAGGCAGTGTACTCACTGTCTTTGCCAAAGCTCATCCAGAATCTCATTCAAACAATTTTGGTGGAGCCAAAAAATGATGGTATGATTTAAATTAAATAAATACCATATGCTTTGATTATTTTAAACATTGAATAAATTTGTTCTTCATCTAATTAAAAGTCACAGTATGCAATTTCTTATTGAATCAGTGTAAGTTAGTTTGCATGGAGTGTATATTGTTATTTTACTAAATCATAACCTTTAGAACCAGTAAACTTGTTTGGCTTAGGATGTTTATTTGTTTTTCTTATCTCATAGCTATTTAATCAATGCTTTACTCGAAAATCACATTAGAGTTTTTTATATAAAAACTCACAGTATTCTTTAAATAGTTTTTAAAAAAATATTCACAGTTCACATAATCTATACACTTTGATTGGTTTTTCAGAAACACTAAACCCTAATTCATTTAAAACCTTAATGTCCAAACATTATTTTTTTTTATAAATACCCAACTCTAATTTATTCTTTCTAAAAATCCTAATTTCATGATGTTAGCCCTAAACACTAATTTGATTAACCAAAAACCCTACTGCTTTCTTAAAATTATAAAATCCTAAACAATTCTATTTTTTTAAAAATCCTCACAGTAGTCTAAATAATAATAATAATAATAATTGTATTAATTCCAAAATTCCAAAATCCTAAATGTTAATTAAAGAACCCTAAATTGAGACATAAACCTGAACTTGTATCTTTGTTTGTTTTATTTAATTTTAGATTTGATTATGTAGTTTATTATATGTTTTGATGATTGATCTAGTTAATTTCAATGTTTAATTTGTTTAATTTATCATGGATGGATGGTTTCTTTATTATTATTTTTATTTGATTATTTTGGTATTAAAATTGTAAGAGGTATGTTTCCGTAATTGGGTACCTCATTAATTAATTTTCATGTAACTTAAATTATTTTCATATTTTGGAATTAATGTAAAGGACACATTTTCACTTTTCGGTGGATATCCTATTTAGTTTTAGACATGGACGATGTAAGGACATGTTTCTATCCTCGGATGGGTGTCCATTTATTTATTTTGTTTGGATATTATTGTGATTTTAATAAAATATTTATTTATTCTTATGATCGCATGTAGTATGGATAATATCATTATATTTAAGAATTTTATAATATTGAGACCTGAAAAGGAGGCTAGTTCCAATGAACCGGGTGTTGTGGGGATGCTGGGCCATTTCTCACATTCCCCATACGTACCCAACTTTTTGAACCCATTAGGGGGTTGAGAATTCCTTAGGAATCGAGTCACCCACCCCTTTCTTTTTTTTTTGCCAGTCCGGGTGGCGACTCCATTTTCTCTGGGCTTAGGCTCGTGTTCTCTAAGGCCCTGAGCCTAAATAGTGCCGAAGTGGCAAGAACCATTCCATCGGAAGTGGGGGCAAAAATTTCTGCTCACAATGTGTACTATATATATATAAGGTATAAGGGTGTTACTTTTAACTTGCTTAAAGAAAAATTGTGTTCAACTCCTATCTTGTGTTTTCCTAACTTTGATAAAGCATTTGAGATTGAATATGATGCCTCTAGTGTGGGAATAGGTGCTGTTTTGTTACAGAAAATGCATCTCATTACCTATTTTAGGGAGAATTTGAATGGAGCTCAACTTAACTATTCCACATATGATAAGGAGCTCTATGCCTTGGTGAGAGCATTAGATGTATGGAAACATTACCTACTACCTAAGGAATTTGTGATTCATATTAATCATGAATCACTCAAGCATTTGAAGGGGCAAGGTAAGTTGAATAAGAGGCATGCTCGATGGATAGAATTCATTGAGACTTTTTCATATATGATACAATACAAGCAAGGTAAAGAGAACATAGTTGCTAATGTTTTATCTAAAAGGTATGCTTTAATCTCTATCTTGAGCACCAAATTTTTAGGATTTGAGCACATTAAAATTTTTTATGCAAGTGATCCTGAATTTTATTATACCTATAATGCTTGTGAAAATGTTGCATTTAATAAATTTCATTGGTATGAGTGGTATCTAATGAGAGAGAGCAAATTGTGCATACCTGTGTGTTCTTTGAGACAACTACTTTTGAGGGAATCACATATTGGTGGATTGATGGATCATTTTGGAATAGATAAAACACTTGACATATTGCATGAACATTTCTATTAGCCTAACATGAAGATTGATGTAGCTAGGGTATGCTCTAGGTGTATGGAGTGTAAGAAAACTAAATCTAGAGTCCAACCCCATGGGTTATATACTCCTTTACCCGTTCCAAGTCAACTATGGGTAGATATTTCTATAGATTTTATGTTAAAGTTGCCTAAGCAAAAAAAAAAAAGAAGGAAAAGATAACATATTTGTTATAGTTGATAGTAAAATGGCACACTTTATTGCTTGTCACAAAACCAATGATGCTACACATATTGCTAAATTGTTCTTTAGGGATGTAGTTCGTTTACATGGAATCCCTAAAACCATTATTTCTTATAGGGATGCTAAGTTCTTAAGTCACTTTTGGCGTATTCTATAGGGAAAATTGGGAAGAAAACTATTATATTCTACTACTTGTCATCCCCAAACAGATGGTCAAACTGCGGTGGTTAATAGAACTTCAGGATCTTTTATTGCATGCTATGATTGGGAGAAACTTGAAAACTTGGAAAAATTGTTTGCCATTAATAAAATTTGCATACAATAGGAGCATCCATTCTTCTACAAGTTATTCACATTTTGAAATTGTGTATGGGTTTAATCCACTAACCCCTTTGGATTTGTTATCTTTGCCTTTGAAAGATATTACTAATTTAAATGGACAGAAGAAGACAAAATTGGTTAGATTCATGCATGAGAAAGCCAACATAGCACATTAATAAGAGGACTGAGAATTATGCATGCTAAGCCAACAAAGGAAAGAAGGAAATTAATTACCATTGATCTTGGAGATTGGGTATGGATGCATATGAGGAAGAAAATATTTCCCAATCATAGGAAATCAAAGCTTGATCCAAGAGGCGATTGACCATTACAATTTTTAGAGAAAATCAATGATAACGCCTATAAGATTGATCTTCCTGATGATTATAATGTGTTAGCTTCTTTTAATGTTTATGACCTGCCTCCTTTTGATTTGGATACAGATTCGAGGTCAAATCTTTTTGAGAGGGGAAGGAATGATGCAGACATGGCTATGGAATCCATGGAGGGAGGTGATGGACCTCAAAGCTTAAAGATTCCTTGTGGACCAATTACAAGACAAAGTGTAGCATCCGCAAAATTTGCTAAAATTAAATTAAACTAAAATTAACAATTTGAGAGAGAAATGAAGATTTAGAAGTGAGAAAAATAGATTGTATATGTTAAATATATGTAGAATATAAATGACATATAAAAGTCAAAAGTAATAGTAAAAGTTAATATGTGAATAGTAAAACATAAATAGTGAAACGTGAAAAGGTTAAAAAAATGAAAATTTAAATAATTTTGAATGGGAGATGAAAAATATGATTTTTAAAATAAATAAATAACTAAAAATAATTAATTATTAATTATTTAAGTTTTAAAAGAAGAAAAGGAAGAAAAAAAATTAAAACATAAACTCCACCTTCTTCCTCTCTTCTTAGTCTTGGCCAAAACTCCATGGAAGAAAGGGAAAACTTTTCTTTTCTTCCAAACACCAATTTTTGAGTGTATTTTCAAGAATCAAAAGAAGTTTTGGTGATTTCCAACAAATTGATAAGCTTTTCTCCTTAATTTTTAAGTTAGGTTGAAAAATTAGATAATGTAAGATTTGGACTTTTGATGGACTGTGTTTTAATTTATTATATGCATATGGAAGGTGTTGTTTTGATGAAGAGGTAAAGATTTTATAGTTATTTGGTTGATTTGCCCAAGTTTGATTGTAGTTTGGATGAAGTAGTGTGTAATGTTACAAATTTTAAATACTAAACTTTGATTTAATATTGATAATGATAATGAATTGTGATATAAGTGGTATGGATAAGTGATTTAAATAGTGGATCTTAAAAATTTACTAAAGAAATTATGTATTTTTATGGTTTTACGAGGTTAAAAATCAAATTAAAATCAAAGAATAAGAAAGAGGGTTCACCATAGCTAAGATGAGATTGGCCACACTAGATTAAGCTGTATATATATATATAGGTGTACGGACATGTGTATTTATGTAGAAACTTCTTTTTCTTTCTTCTACTTTCTTCTTTCCATGTTCATCACCATCTTCACCACCAAAACTCCTTTCTTCCGTCCTTCCAAGACTTTGATTAAAACCTAAGAGAAAATAATATCTAGTTATAAGTTTTTAGAAGATTAAGCTGAAAAAGTTAAGATTATCAACAAGTGATTAGAGAAAAAAATAGTTTGAAGAGGTATGTGCTTATGTATTTTTTATGTGCAACTATCTGAATTTCTATGAATTTATTGTTTAAAATGATTGATTGAGCTGTCTTGATGAGCTTTTACTGAAAAATATTTGATATATGCTCTTTCTATGTTAAAGAAACTATTTTTGATCCATTGATATCATATATTTGGATATATGGAATTTAAGTTTATAAGTGTTCGAAATATAGAGTTTTGCTTGACACCACCAGTGACATGGCCATGTCACTAGGTGTGTCAATGATGTTGTGTTTCAATATTGAAGACACGACCAGTAACACACCCGTGTCATTGGATGTGTCATAGCTACTGTGATAAAAGATAAATGACACGGCCAGTGATATGCCCGTGTCAATGGGCGTGTCGTAGCTACTGTAATGCAACTTAAATGACACTGCCAGAGATATGCCCGTGTTATTGGATGTGTCAAAACTTCTGTAAGAATGAGCTTATGACACGGTCAATGACACGCCCATGTCACTAGGTGTGTCACTTGAAGAAATTGCTCAAAATAACTTTTTGCTTTGTTTTTCATTTGTAATTCTAGCGGTAACGATTATAAGTTCTCAAAGTGTAAAGGATTTCTTTTTGAAGTTAACCCTAACAAGCAGTGTAATAGATTTAGCTGAATATATGATAAAATATGTGTGATACTAAGTGTTGGTCAAAGATTGTTTCATTTAAGTATTGTGCATAATTTAATGTTAATTAATAACTATTGAATTGTCCAAATTATACTGATTTTAGATCTAGCTTGGGATTAAATGGCTAGCCAAAGGGAGGATATCCAAAGTGATAGTAGGCACTCTGTGACATCAATAGACACTCTGTGTCACCATACTCAGTGGGCATTCGTGCCATAGTGGGCATTGGCCAAAATTTTATATAGTGGGCATTAAATTGCCAATAGTGACCTAGAATATGAGTTCAGTGTGTATGGGCATAATTAAAGAAGTTATCTACTTTAAAAATAATGAGTTATACGGTTATTGTTAAAATAATCGATTTTACATTTAATTGTGTTTAGTATTTCAAGGTTCAATGGATTTATTAATTTCTTTATTTAATGTTCTGAAAGTAATACTTTTCATTGTTTCTAAACTATTTAATGTTTAGATCTCTTTCTTTTAATTTTTCTTGCATATCGTGAATACATAAGCACCACTATGCTTTGCTTAGTGTGTTAGAACTATTTTCTGACGCGCAGATCAAATAAGAAGAGTTGAGACTGCAGAGTGAGAGATTTACGTTCCTGGTCAACTGCATCATAAAGGTTCAATAACAATATTGTAAATATTGTGTTTTATATAATTCACATGGCAATACCTTATACTTTTGTATGACTATTGTACAAGTTTGAGAGTAGTTTGAGAATTTTATTACTGTAAGTTATCAACAGGAGTTCTTTATAATTTAACAGATATATGTTTGTAATATGGGATTGGTTGTAGTAGTTATTTTGAAAGCTTAAAAACTGCATTAATACTTAGAAGTATTTTATCTTTATTTCTTTAATACATATATAGACACGTATGTAGAACAAGTATGAATATTAGGTGACATCTCCTATATAGTTAAGTGTATAGGCTACATAAGGGGTGTTACATAATGGATGAGTTAGGGTTTTGGAATAGTGATCACAAAGAATTGATGTTTATTTGATTTTATGATTTAAATGATGTTATTAAATGATTTTAATAATAGAAATGAACTTAGAATATCACTTAGAATTTAGTAGAATAGAGATTTAAAATTAAAGAAAGTTAGGGTTGAAATTTGTAAATTTGAAGGAAATGTATTAAATTGATTTTTATTAGTTAGAAAGTGTAGAAATATGATTCTAATACATAATATATACTTACATTTTGAATAGGCATTTAGTAGATTGTATTGCCCCAACATTAGTGGTGAAAGACATAGTAGAAAGTGGTAATTTTGATAGCTTGGAAGTTGCTTAAACAAGGTTAGTACATAGTGTGATACAATTATATTGTAATGCATTATAATTAGCATATTACACGGTATGTTGGTTTTGATGCTTTGCTACTTTGATGTGTGAAGTCACATACAAAGTGCTTAGTTGTATGTTTAAAGGCATGGATTGCATAATAAATGGATATTTAAGTCATTTTAGGATGGCTAATGACATTATGAAATTTGTTTGTATGAAAAAGTATTACATGTCAAGTTATAATTATTGGCTATATTATGAAAATAAAATGGAATATGAAGTTTGTGATTGGAAATATGATAAAAAAAGATGGAAAAAGTGAAAAAAAAAGAATGAAAATTGGCATAATTTTTGAAGTATGAGAAAAATGTAAAATTGTATATATTATGTGTGAAACCTTATATAATATTACTTTTTAGAGTTTTGTATTTGGCGGCATGCCTATGATTACCTTCAGGCTAGACATTGAGCGTTACTAATATTTGATTTGCCTTCGAGCTAGGCGCTGGGCATCACCGTTATGTATTTTGCTTTCGGACTAGATGTTGGGCATCATTATTATTTACCTTTGGGCTAGACACGGGTGTTAAAAATTGTCCAAAACTTTATCTCTGGAACCTGAATATTATATATGGTCCTTTGGACCCAATGCATGTGATTATATTAAATGATAAGTTCAAAAGTTAATAAATAAAATTTTGAAAGGAAATTTCATGTTGCACCATTAGATTTAATGAAAAAATTAACATTATTTTATTTTAATTTACATTATTATCTAAATATGTACCACTAGGAAAAATACTTAGCGATTTTGTTTATTACGCAGGTGACAGGGTTAGTACTAAAAGTCCTGCTGGACCTGCGTAGATTTAGGGATTTTGGATTTTACTGAAAGGTTTGTCTTGTTACCATGGGACTGTAACCAGTTGCAAGCATGTAAACATCTACTTTGAAAAACTTGTTTTAATTATGTACATTATTTATGCATATCTGTAAATGTTGTAAATTAAATGGATTTTGGGATAAGTGTGAAGTTTGTGAATATTTTAAATATGTATCTATATATGTATGAGTGATTTTGAGAAAATACTAAAGAATGATGAAGTAGTGGACATATGAATGTATGATTTTGGGAGTGCAAAATTTTTATGCAGGTTGAATTATTGATTTTTGGGGATTGTCCAAAACACAGTCGAAACTCTGGTGAATTTTTTTTTCCAGAAATTTTTCTTTAAAATTTGTATTTTCATTAGTTAAATTATTATTATATTTTCACTTATAAACTTGTTAATGTACATTTATAAGCTTTAAATATTTTTTTATAATTATGGAAAATTTTATAAATATCATAGATGATAACATTCTTGTATTCTATATATGTATTATAAATATAGGGTATAAGAGTGTTACATTTATTTTGGTATTAGAGTCTAGGTTTGAGATTCTCGACCTAGGTGGGTTTTAGAGAGAGCAAGTGGGATTTTAAAAGTGATTTTAATATTTCATACATGCATCTACACTAGCATTTCAACTAGTCCCTAATGTGGCAATCTTTGTTATGTTTACAAACATAGGTTGATATGGCATCTGGAGGGCGTGAGTCGGAGGAGAGCATAGAGAGTGTTGCTCCAGGTGAAGGTTGAGCTGGAGCTAATGTTGAGATTGGTAAAGAGGCATTGACATCAATGTCAACTACACCAGCAGGACTGGGTATTCCACCAATCTGGGTGCAGCAGATGGTGGAGCTACTCTTTCAGGCCCCAATACAGCAGCAGCAGCAGACACCACCGCTTCCACAGATTAGGAAGTATGACAAATAGTGAAAGTACAGAGCTACATATTTCTTTGGCACTGTTGACCCAGCCGAGGCAAATTAGTGGCTAGACAGGATTGAGAGAGTCTTCATACAGCTCTAGGAGACATCAGAAGAGAAATTTAATTATGTTGTATCTCTTTTATAGGGGACGCCTATGATTGGTGGAAGACTGTTCCCCATGGTATGGAGCAACCTCCAGTACTTACTTGTGCTAATTTTCAGAGGGAGTTTGGGAAAAAGAATATACCCAAAGACTACAAAGATAGGAAGAGAAAAGAGTTCTTAGATTTGAAGCAGGGTTCAAAGACTGTGACATGTAATGAGAAGGAGTTCCTTCTGTTGAGCAAGTATGCGGGTGATGTCCTGAAGAATGATGTGGATCGATACAGGAGATTTGAGGAGGTTCTAAGATGATCTATTATGTGTCTTGTGACAGCATCACAGTATGAGGATTTTTCTAAGATGGTTGCAGCTGCCATAGATGTACAAAAGTCCTAAGAACTTACAGCGGCTATCAGAGCTGAGAGTAGAGACAGGAGATCCCAGTCCGAAGCAGGGTCTTCATCATCAAAAAGAGGTTGATAAGGCCTTTCACAGAGGTTTAGCAGAGGCCAGGGGCAGCCTAGTAGGGTCTCAGTAGCAGAGATAGAGACTAGGACTTACACTTTCAGTGGCTAGTACCCCAACTCCACTATCATAAAGTTTTTCTTCACCCACCTTTGCTATTTGTGGTAGGGAACATGGGGGTCATCAGTAGTTTATTTTAGATGTGAATCACTAGACCACTTTATTAGAGATTGTCCAGAGCCACCGCCAGACTACAAACAGATAGATACAGCCACATCTAGACCCAATGTTAGAGGAAGCCATAGAGGTAAAGGTGGTGCTAGAGGTGGCAGGTCTAGATTCAGAGAGGAGGATCCGTAGCAGGGACTAGTAGATCAGAGCAGGCAGGATCATCACAGAGAGTGTATGTGATACAGAGGCAATCAGATGATTCAGCCGTGATAACTAGTATTTTCTCTTTATTTGGCACTTCAGTTTATGCATTGATAGACCTTGGGTCGATGCATTTATATATCAGTGCGTCCATTTTACCAATGAGCGAAGTGCATTCAGAGTCCTTAGGGTTTAATGTATTGGTTATCAACCCTTTAGGGCATAATATGGTCGTTAGTAGAGTCTACCGAGATAGTCCAGTTATAGTGCATGATAAGGAGTTTCACAGTGATATAATTGAAATGCCTTTCAGAGATTATGATCTTATTCTGGGTATGGATTGGTTATCCAGATATCGGGCAGTAGTAGACTATCAACATAAATGTGTTACTCTAAAAACACGTGATGAAAGAGATATAGTGGTATCTAATGAGCAGAGACACCTCACTTCCATGCTTATTTCAGCTATATTAGCTAAGAAGATGATTTGGAAGGGGTGTGAAGCATATCCGACTCATGTTGTGGATACCCGAACGGTAGGGTTAAAACTTGATAGTATACCTACAGTAGCTGAGTTTCTAGATGTGTTCCTCGATGAGTTGCTAAGGCTACCACTTGAGAGAGAGAGGTGGAATTTGGTATTTATTTAATGTCGGGTACTACTCCTATCTCTATTACCCTTTATCGAATGGCACCTGCAGAATTAAAGGAGTTGAAGGTGCAATTATAAGAGTTGCTTAATAAAGGGTTTATTCGTCCTAGTGTGTCACCATGGTGAGCACCAGTATTATGTGTAAAGAAGAAGGATGGTACTTTGAGGTTGTGCATTGATTATCGGCAAATGAATAAAGTGACCATCAAAAATAAATATCCATTACCACACATTGATGATCTCTTTGATCAGTTGAAGGGAGCGGCAATATTTTCTAAGATTGATATGAGATCCGAGTATCATCAATTTAGGGTTAGAGATGCAGATGTGCCTAAGACTGCTTTCTATACAAGATATGGCCATTATAAATTTTTGGTGATGCCATTTGGATTGACTAATGCACCAGCCGCATTCATGGATTTAATGAATCGGGTGTTCAGGCCGTTCTTGGACCAGTTTATGGTGGTGTTTATTAATTATATTTTAGTGTATTCTCATAGTAAAAAAGTGCTTGAGAGGCATCTATGAATTGTATTGCAGACATTGAGGGAGAAATAATTGTATGCCAAGGATTATGACTGTTTAATTGACTACCACCTGGGCAAGGCTAATATAGTTGCTGACGCCTTGAGTCTGAAATCTGTGGCAAGGTTGAATGCCTATGCTCTCATATTGCTTTATTGAGTTGAGAGCTTTACATGCTAGGTTTAAGGTGTGTGATGATGGTACTTTTTTGGCTGAATTGCAAATAAGGCCATTACTACTTGATCAGATTAAAGAAGCACAAAAGACTAATTTGAGAATTTAGAAGATTGTGGAAGATTGTAAAAAGGGGGAGAGCAGAAATTTTTATGTGAGAGATGATGATGGTGTGTGGTACAGAGTAGACTATGTATTCCCGATAATATAGAATTGAGGAAGAGAATTTTAGAGGAGGTATATCAATCATCTTATGTTATGCACCCTGGAAGTACCAAGATGTATCAAGATTTGAAGTGGTACTATTGGTGGTCAGGGATGAAAAATGACATATCAGAATTTGTATCTCGATGCCTCACTTGTTAGAGGGTGAAGGCTGAGCACCAGGTTCCTTCAAAGTTGCTACAGCCATTATCAGTTCCCAAGTGGAAGTAGGAGTGAGTGACTATGGATTTTGTAGTTGGATTGCCTTTGACTCAGAGAAAGTATGATACAATCTGAGTAATAGTAGATAGATTAACAAAGTCAACCCATTTTCTTCCAGTAGGATGGATTACTCACTAGAAAGGCTAATTGAGTTGTACATTAATAAGGCGGTAAGACTGCATAGAATCCCAGTTTCTATTATGTATAATCGAGATCCAAGATTCACATCCAGATTTTAGAAGAGTTTGCAGAATGCCTTTAGTTCTCGGTTATATTTCAGCACTGCTTTCCATCCATAGACAAATGGATAATCAGAGAGAGTAATACAAGTTTTGGAGGACATGTTAAGAAGCTGTGTTATTGAGTTTACTGGAAGTTGGGATAGGCACTTATCATTGGTTAAGTTTACATACAACAATAACTTTCAGTCTAGTATTGGAATGGCCCCTTATGAGGCTTTGTATGGTAGGAAGTGCAGGATGCCATTATGTTAAGATGAAGTTGGAGAAGGTAAACTATTAGGTCCTGATTTAATCAAAGAAACAAAAGAAAAAGTGAAAATAATTCAGGATCGTTTGAAAGCAACTTCAGACCGACATAAATCATACACATACTTGAAGAGAAAAGATATAGATTTCAGTGTGGGGAATAACTTGTTCTTAAAGGTATCTCCATGGAAGAGGATTCTGAGATTTGGTCGGAAAGGGAAGTTGAGTCCTCAATTCATTAGGCCATATGAGGTACTAGAGAGAGTAGGACTAGTGGCCTACAGGTTGGCTCTACCACCCAAGTTGGATCGGATACATAATGTCATTCATGTCTCTATGCTTCGGAGGTATAGATCGGATCCATCTTATATTTTATCAGTGGAATCTATCGAGGTGAATCCGGATCTAACCTATAAAGAGGAACCAGTGGTGATTATAGCACGAGAGGTAAAGGAACTGAGAAACAAGAAGGTGCCATCAGTTAAAGTTCTTTAGTGGAATCATTCCACTGAGGAGGCGACATGGTAAAGTGAGTTGATGATGCAGAGCCAGTATTCTCAACTATTTCAGAGCTAATACCAGGTAATTTCAAGGACAAAATTCTTTTGTGGGAGAGAGAGTTGTAACATCCACAAAATTTGATAAAATTAAATAAAATTAAATAAAACTAAAATGAATAATTTAAGGGAGAAATAAGATTTAGAAGTAAGAAAATAGATTGCATATGTTAAATATATGTGGAATATAAATGACATATAAAAGTCAAAGAAAATAGTAAAAGTCAACATTTAAATAGTGAAACGTGAAAAAAGTTTAAAAAATTAAAATTTAAATAATTTTGAATGGAAGATGGAAAATATGATTTTTAAAATAAATAAATAAATAAAAATAATTAATTATTTAAGTTTTAAAAGAAGAAAAGGAAGAAAAAAAATTAAAACATAAACTCCATCTTCTTCCTCTCTTCTTAGTCTTGGCCAAAACTCCATGAAAGCAAAGGGGAGCTTTTCTTTTCTCTCAAACACCAATTTTTGAGTGTATTTTCAAGAATTAAAAGAAGTTTTGGTGATTTTTCAAAAAATTGGTAAACTTTTTCTCTTTAATTTATAAGTTAGGTTAAAAAATTAGATTATATAAGATTTGAACTTTTTATAGGGTGTGTTTTAATTTATTATATGGGTATGGAGGTATTTTTTTGATGAGAATGTAAAGATTTTATAGATATTCGGTTGATGTGCCCAAGTTTAATGGTAGTTTGGATGAAGTAGTGGATGAGCTAGGGTTTTAGAATAGTAATCACAAAGAATTGATATTTATTTGATTTTATGATTTAAATGATGTTATTAAATGATTTTAATGATAGAAATAAACTTAAAATATCAAATAGAATTTAGTAGAATAGAGATTTAAAATGAAAGAAAGTTAGGGTTGAAATTTGTAAATTTGAAGAAAATGTATTAAATTGATTTTTATTAGTTGGAATATATAGAAATTGATTTTATTAGTTGAATAGGCATTTAGTATATTGTATTTGCCCAACATTAGTGGTGAAGGCATAGTAGAAAGTGGTGAGAAAGTGGTGATTTTGGTAGCTTGGAAGTTGCTTAAACAAGGGCAGTGCATAAATTGATACAATTATATTGTAATGCATTATAATTGGCATATTACATGGTATGGTGGTTTTGATGCTTTGCTCCTTTGATGTGTGAAGTCACATACAAAGTGCTTAGCTATATGTTTAAAGGCATGGATTGCATAATAAATAGATATTTATGTCATTTTAGGATGGCTAATGACATTATGAAATGTGTTTGTATGAAAAAGTGTTACATGTCAAGTTATAATTTTATATTGGCTACATTATGAAAATAAAATGGAATATGAAGTTTGTGATTGTAAATTTGATAAAAAGATGAAAAAAGTGAAAAAAGAATGGAAATTGGCATAATTGACGAAGTATGAGAAAAATGTAAAATTGTATATATTAGGTGTGAAACCTTATATAATATTATTTTTCAGAGTTTGTATTTGGCGACATGCCTATAATTGCCTTCGGGCTAGACGCTGAGTGTTACTGATATTTGATTTGCCTCCGGGCTAGACATTGAGCGTCACCGTTATGTATTTTGCTTTCAAATTAGACGTTGGGTGTCATTATTATTTTCCTTCGAGCTAGAAACTGGGTGTCAGAAATAGTCTAAAACTTTATCTTTAGAACCTGAATATTTTATATGGTCCTTTAGGCCCAATGCACTTGATTGTGTTAAATGATAAGTTGAAAAGATAATAAACAAAATTTTAAAAGGAAAATTTATGTTGCATCATTAGATTTAATGAAAAAACAATTTACATTATTTTATTTTAATTTATATTATTATCAAAATATGTACCACTAGATGAAATACTTAGCGATTTTATTTATCGCGCAGGTAACAGAGTTAGTATTGAAAGTCCTGCTAGACTAGAGAAGATTTGGGAATTTTGGATTTTGCTAAAAGGTTTGTCTTGTTACCATAAGACTGTAGCCAGTTGCAAGCATGCAAACATCTACTTTAGAAAGCTTATTTTAATTATGTACATTATTTATGCATATCTGTAAATGTTGTAAATTATAAGGTTTTTGGGATAAGTGTGAAGTTTGTGAATCTTTTAAATATGTATCTATATATGTTTGAGTGATTTTGAGAAAATACTGAAGAATGATGAAGTACATATGAATGTATGATTTTAGAGTGCAAAATTTTTATAAAGGTCGAGTTATTAATTTTTGGGGAATGTTCAAAATACAGCTGAAATTTTGGCAATTTTTTTTTCAGAAATTTTTCTTTAAAATTTGTATTTTTGTTAATTAAATTATTATTATATTTTTACTTATAAACTTGTTAATGTACATTTATAAGCTTTAAATATTTTTTTTATAATTATGGAAAATTTTATAAATATCATAGATGATAACATTCTTATATTCTACATATGTATTATGCATAGACGAGTTGTATGTATTATACATATAGGGTATAAGGGTGCTACACAAAGAGCCAAGAAGATAAAGGAAGCCTTACAAACTTATGTGCAAAGATTCATAGATACAAATATGGAGCCATGTAGACCAAGTAGAAGCAAAAAGAAGTTAACTATTATTTTGAAGGCCATGAATGATAAAGGCTAGTTGGGATTACTTGCTATTTTAGCCCAACTAGATATTAAATATTATTATTTTTTTAATTTTAGTTATTTATTAGACTTATGTTATTTGAATGACATTTAATAATTGGGTATTCTTAGTGTGCCCATTATTTGTGATTGGGCCTTGTTGTTTTTAAGCCCAAAGTTGTTACCTTATCATTAGGTTATTTTTTAGTTGGATTAGTGGGGGTAAGGATAGATGTATCCATGTAACCAAACATCCTATTATTATTGTAACCTATTTAAGCCATCTTGTAACCTCTTGCAAGGGGTTAGACAATTATTGAATAGAATTTTTCATATTTTCTTAAGAGAGGTTATCTCTTGTTCTTGGTTTCTTTTGAGATTAAGGTTTTCTACAACAAGGTTAATTGCTTTAAAATAGATAATTCCAAAGTTTTCTTTCAAAGGTTGGAATTGGGTCGCAGACTTAGCAAGAATCTGATTTGGCTTTCCAAATAGTCGCTTTCAAGCATAAAGGCGAGTGGATCTCCGGTTTAATGTACCAGTGGTTCACGTCAATCAATATCTAGCTTCATTGGAATATTGAAGGTGGTTTGCATGGCACCTCCGAAAAGTGAAATAATGATGAAGACTTCAAGGAAAACTACCGACTACCATATAAAAACTAAGATAGAAAAATACAAACTACCACATAAAAAACTAACTTTAGTGAGTTTGAATGACCTCAATATTTTGAGAAGTGAAATGCTCTTCCCTAATGGAGTCACCATTATGAAAGGACCGAAACATGAGTCATCACTCGATGCAGATCTAGAATGTAATCTCAAAAAGTGGGCTGACTTAACAAATGATCCTTGGTGAAGAGGGTCAGCCCGATTCTCTATATTGGGTTTGATGATGATGTACTACTAATCACAAGAATGACAATTTGATATGAAGATATAAAAATTAAATAAGTAAAGAATGATGAGATTGAACAATCATGATAATAAAACATGAATAACAAAGATACTATAAAAGTGCATCATAGGCATAATTTTACAAAACATGTGTAAAAGATTAAAAATAACCATAATCACATCTTATATTCAGTGTCTTAATAATGAAACTAAACATATTTATCAAAAAGAAAACATAACATAGTAATCATCAATCATATATACTTTGAATCATCCATCGTCATACTAATCATGATGTAATTACACCATCCCAAATAAGAAACATGTTCAAAAATCTCGTACATGTTCAAAAATCTCGTTATGGCAGCAAAGAGATCAAATTTAAGAGCTTTAAAAATAGGATTTAAAACTATCAAAAGCCTTTTTAAAGCTTAACCTTAGGTTTACCAAATTAGATTTGATGTTCTTCCCAATTTAAGTTAATTTTCCTCGATTAAGCTAATAAAATTGTGAACCCAGTTTATAGAATGAAAGAACTGACCTAATTATAATGAACACGACAAGCTTTTAATGGAGAACATTTTGATAGAATTGGCTTCAAGCTTGATCAATCAATGTTTTTAGCAAATATAATGAAAAAGGCTTCTTTTGGTCACCACTTGAGTTTATCCCTTTTTTGGACAAGTTTGGTACTTTATTGAAGCTTTTTTGAAGTCTGGAATTTGCCACTAGGCTACTGGAATAGATTGAGAATGATCTTAGGTTGCTATGTGTTTGAGTGCCTTTAGGTACTTTTATGGTTGTAAGGTGATCCTAATTAGGAAAGTTCAGTTTTAGGGTTTATATAGGCTAAGGTGTGAAAAGATAAGTCTTAGATGGGATAGGGATTGATTCTGGGTGAGGCTTATCAAGATGGATCAGGATTGAAGGTGTAAAATCCTTTAAGAATTCAAAAAAGAAGTATTTTAGTCCTATTTGGACTGGTACATCCATGTAGATATTCGACAATTCCGCACGGATAGTTTTGAGCTAAAATGGGGTTTATTCATGCGAATGGTTCAAAAGGGGATAGGATGGAACTTTCCAATTAGGCCTTTTCCTTTGTCTTGGTTCGATTTTTTTGTGAGCTTCTATATCATTGGGTTGTGTTCATCACAAATAAAGTCAATTTTCACTCTAATAAACATATTTCACCAATTTTATAGGCTTGTCCAAGGAAATCAACCCAAATCCAAAAATATAACTTGATATTATAATCAGGTTTTAAGTTGTGAAAATCATTTAGTTAAAATTTGGTGCTTATACAAGGCCTCCACAAAAATGATCAAGTGGAAAGTGAATCTTTGAGTGATTCTGAAAGTTCTTTTTCTTGATAATGGTTTCTGAATTTTAGGCTCCATTTAGCCACCAAATCAATTATTGTTTTTATAAGATCGTGGGATTACAATTCTTAAAATATAAGAGTTGATTGCTATGGAATAGAAAATTGATGCAAATTTAAGTTTGAGCCTTTTCTGAGATTGAGCTTTGGATGAATTAGACCCCTTAACTTATGGTGCAAACACTAAGATTTACATGAAAAGAGAGCAAACGAGAGAGAATGTAAAATAAAAGAGTAAAATAATTAAAATAAATCTATTTAAAGTGAAGAATATGTAAAATAAATTAAATATATTGAAAATGATATTTTTAAATTTCCTATTTTTTCTGATTTTATTACTTGATTCATATGATGAACATCTTGTCATCCCATCCTTGTATTAAAAATCTCATAACATGATCCGGGGAAAAAAGGAAAAACTCAAAATTTCATTCTGCATAAAAGTTTGAGACAGTTAAAATCTACCGCCAATGCATATATATATCAAAAAAAGCCCAAGCCTAAACTACACATTTTTTAAAGAAACATAAAAAGAAAAATAGAAATTAAAAAAAGGCCCACCAAAAGAGTACTATTGGGTCTAGTTTATCAATACTGGCATTTCCTAAAAGCAAAGCCTTGTATTGCGCGTGCAGATTCGTTTACAGCACTTTCACTCTCTTCTTCTTCTTCTTCCATTCAAACGGGGACTCTTCAAAGACTCTAGTCTCTGCTGTTAATTATTAAATAAAACAATTTATTTAAAAAAAATAAAGAAAAAATTGTTTGTCCTCTCTTCTGTACAGAACCAAAATCTGGTTACTGGTTAGGAGGATAGGGCATTTCATTGCAGCAAATTCTCGGATCTCAATGTTCAACTCCGGCAACAACAGTCCTAATGGAATCTCTCTCTCTGGCGGCAGTGGAGGATTCTGGTGGGCAGTGGTAGCCCAGCCGTCTAGAATAGTTGTAGCCATCACAGCTTTGGCCGGAATCGCCAAGCAAAAAGCAAAAAAGCAATAGGTAAATAAGTGAGGGGGAAAATTCTGTAGAAAGCAAAAAAAGCAACACCCAATTCTTTATTTCTTTTAATTTTGGGATTTTGAAGTTGTTAATTATTTGTAAGGAGAGAGAGAGAGAGAGAGAGTAAAGAGAATTAGTGAACATAGTGAAGTAAATGAAAGCTCTAAGACGAAGTCACACTTCGTCGTCTTCATCAAATTCCTCTTCTCCATCATCGTCATCATCAGGGCCGTCATCTTCGTGGGTTCACTTGCGTTCGGTCCTTTTAATTGGTAATTCTTCTTCACCAGCTTCTTGTTCCTCTTCTGATCGGTGAGTTCTCCGGAAATTTTTATTTATTTATTTGTTTGTTTTTGTTTCAGATCCGATCTGTTTTAAGCAGGGATTTTTTTTAATCTTTTAAAATTTTATCTGATAAAATATTGTAGCTTCTGCCCATACAAATCCTATTGGGTTCTGTAAATTCCTTCGCGTGGGTTATTGTTCTAACCATGTAACTTAATGGATAGCTGGCAGTGGCTGTAATCAGTCATTATATCAGGTTGTTTGGGGAATTAGGACAATGGGCATATTTTTTTTTTCTGAAAGAGGTCATATTCCTTAGCTTACTGTAGTTTTTCTTGATTTAAGCACGATTAATCATTCAAATTTTATCATGGACAAGGGACTGGTGTATGGTTTTGAAATTTGAGAGACTTATTTTGCACCCTTCCTTGTGTGACTAATTGCTATGGTTAGTTTGGCTTTTTGTTTGCATATTTACTTATGCTTGTTGTTATGTCTTACTAAATATCATCAATGCTGATATTATTTGTTCTTCATTTCAGGGGCCATCTTAAATCACCATGGTCTCGCAGGAAAAGAAAACATGCCCTCACTCCTCGACAATGGAGAAGATTGTTTGTTACAGATGGGAAACTCCATGATGGCGGGGTTAAGTTTTTGAAGAAAGTTCGGAGCGGAGTGAGTAATAATATCAGTTTCTATATTATATTTTGTTATTATTCTGCGAAAATTTATATCCTTAATCTCTCCTATAGGGTGTAGATCCAAGTATTAGAGCAGAGGTTTGGCCATTCCTACTTGGAGTGTAAGCATTTGTAACCTTGTTTAATTCCTTAAAATATTATTATTGTTCCTACCAGCCATGTTTCTTATTTCAGTAATAGGCCTCAGATGTATTCTCAAATTTTACCAAGACTCTGGGATTTTGGTCTTTGGCTTGCCTGGAAAGGAGTTTAATCAAACTTCTTCATATTATGGATTAAGGTTCAAATTTGCTGCTTGTTATCTTCTGGCATCTGGAGCAATATTTCTTTTCTTTTTTTAGCTCGGTTATTATCGATATTATTTCATATTAGTAACATTCCTAGTGTCTATAAGCTGGCTTTTCTTTCCTATTTTTTTTTTTCATTTATCTTGCGATAGCCATATCTGACACTAGTGGGTTGTAAATCATATATTTTACTTATATTTTGTTGTTTTTTTTATATGTCATCCATCTCAATGGATTGGTGGCAGTTTGTTTTTTGTGGACACAACATTGAATATATTTTAAAAACCTTATACTGGATAATGCTGGTTCATATTTTTCCTCACAGTTACAGAACATCTATATGATGACTGATTTATTTTCCTTCAACAGCTATGACTTGAACAGTTCGAAAGAGGAAAGAGATATCGTAAGAACCCAGAAAAGGTGTGTCAGCCAAGCCCATCCTAAATTATCTGCTTCTTGTTTTAAGCTATTAAGAATCTTAGTTAAGTTAATTGGTGGGTTTTTAGCCCTAAATGTAGTCTGTTATTTCTGCTTCTTTGCCTTTGCATCTTTCCTTGGTGACAATTTCTTCTCATTGTTCCTTCGTGGTTATAGAAAGGAATATGAGAAGCTCCGCAGACAGTGCCAAAAGCTCCTCAGACGCAGCAATGAGAGCTTCAAGTTGAATGAGAATATTGAACCAAGCAACAATTGGGATAGTGGTTGTCTTGTCCAAAACACAGACTCTTCTAGTTATGAAGATGTGGTCAGTGCCAGGGAATCCCTTTCCAGTGAGGAAAGAAATGCAGATGTTGAGTACTCTGATTATCCCTCTAGTATACAGTTGGAAGGTGATGATAATTCAAGACAACAAATGACAAGCACAGATGCCCCTTCACTAAACACAGAGTCGTCTGATTCAGACTCTTCTGAAGACCCTGAGAACATAATTCACGCTTCGTCCTCTTCGGAAGGCGGGGAAAAGAATGATCCTTATGTGCCTTACAAGGAGTTTGTTTCTCCTGCAATAACAAAGCTCCACTCAAGCTTACCTGCTACTGAAAATTTTATCACCTGGCAGCGGATCATTCGTGTAGATGCAGTGCGTGCCAATTCAGAATGGATACCTTACTCCCCATCTCAGGCTTCAGTATCAGAGGATAGAGCACGCTGTTCTGCAGAGGCTGTTGGCTTAAAGGACTATTATCACCTGGAACCTTGCAGAATTTTCCATGCTGCACGATTAGTTGCTATTCTTGAAGCCTATGCACTGTATGACCCTGAAATTGGCTATTGCCAGGGCATGAGTGATCTACTTTCTCCCATAATTACTGTTATTGCAGAGGACCATGAAGCTTTCTGGTGTTTTGAGGGTTTTATGAAGAAGGCTCGTCATAACTATAGGCTTGATGAAGTGGGAATTCGAAGGCAATTGAATATTGTTTCCAAGATTCTCAAATGCAAAGACTCGCACCTTTTTCGGCACTTGGAGAAGCTCCAGGCCGAGGATTGCTTTTTTGTTTATAGGATGGTGGTGGTGCTGTTTAGAAGAGAGTTGACTTTTGAGCAGACAATTTGTCTTTGGGAGGTTATATGGGCAGATCAGGCAGCCATAAGGGCTGGCATTGGCAAGTCAGCATGGAGTAGGATACGGCAACGAGCACCGCCAACAGATGATTTACTGCTTTATGCTATTGCGGCTTCAGTATTACAGAGGAGGAAATTAATTATAGAGAAGTATAACAGTATGGATGACATTTTAAGGGAGTGCAATAGCATGGCTGGGCAACTAGATGTGTGGAAGCTGCTAGATGATGCACATGACTTGGTGGTCACCCTGCATGACAAGATCGAGACATCTTTCTAATTGCTGCATTTTGAGTATTTACACTAACTCATGTTAATTCTTTTTCTTCCCTGGGGTATTTAAAGTTTCTTTATGTGTTGCTTGAAACAAGCACTCCAGGAGCTATCTGTTATCGATTGTGCTGATTACAATGACATGCTTGGGAAGATTTATTTAGAGATGTGTGCATGTAGTTCTACCACTCTTTGCAATTCAACAGAGTCCTCGTATTAAATTCCACATCGTATGAAATAGGTTGCGGCTGTATCTCCGACCAATGTATTAATACTGGATGAGAAATATAAAGATATCAAATATATGATTCTCAAATTTTGACCTCATCCGCCTATTGGCAATGGGTACTCTTTATCTGGCTGCTGGTGGAAGTTGTATTTAATTAAAGCAAGGATTAGGTGCTTGTAGCTTCTCCTAGCAGCTGAATAAGATTTGTCTTGAATAACTTTAATTTTAAATTACAGTGGTATCACATAACAGTGCTATGTTTTACCTGAAGAGATTTCTTTCGAGTAAATCATGTCATGTTGTACTTTTTCTTGCATTTTCGAAGTGTAACATTAAAAATCTTTATATAACAAATATTATGTTCTTTTGTTCCATGACAAACTATTTTTTTATGTGCCATATAATTTCTCACCCAATTAAGCTTTTATTAATTGTATAGAGTAAGCACTAAAAAGTGTTTCCAGATACTAGGTTCTAGCTGGGATGCGGATTGGGCAGCTAGGTGAGGATTCTCCACTTCTCATGGAGATTCTGGGAATGACAGGGTAGCTAGGTGGGGGTTCTGGGAATGACAGGGTAGGGAATTTCCACTTTTCTACCATGGAATTGGCCGAGGAAATGCAGAACTCCATCTTGAGAAAATTTTATCCCCCCATTGAGAAGGAGATGGAAGGATTTTTCCCCTTTCTGACTAAGGATGTGAAAGGCTAATGATTCTTGTCCCTGCTCCTATTCCAGCTTGTATTTGAAGCCTGCCAATAATTGGCGCAAAATAGACTGCGCCTAAGCAAATAGAGCCATTCACTTGTTTCTTCATCATCATTTTTTCTTTCCTTTCAAAAATATTCGGGCTGTTTATAAAGCAAATTGTATGTCTATCCGTGTCTGATTGACATCCACTATTAGGACAAAATTATTGCTTATTTTGTCTAAGTCAATCCATTTGGACTGTATTTGCCCTTGTTTTTAATAGAAAAAGGCATACATGCTTATGATTACGTCGTGGCACAATGAGGATGCCTTTTTCTCTGTTAGCTATAATTACGGAGGTTTTGAGTTCTATTGGCAATTCATTACTAAGCCAAAGTTAAAAGCTCTTGCCGTTATCGTAATTTCCCCTTAAAATAGGGAGCTAGAGCTTGATCTTTAAATGAAGCGTGTTTTTAATTTGGCAGCGTTAGAGATCCCCTCTACTGAAAACTTAAAATTATATATTAAAAAAATTTTCAAAATTTTATTATCTCACCTTTAACTGATTACTTTTCTAGCTTTTTGAGTATTATTGTTATTATTATTGCCGATGGTAAAGTTATTTTTGGGAAGAGTTATCTTATTTTTATTTTTTTTTTCCAGTAAAAGATGATAGGAGATAGGGGTGTACACCCAGCCCGTGGCCCGACCAACCCAACCCGGCCCGAAGAGTTTATGGTCGGGTTGGGCCGGCCCGAACCTATACTAGGGTCGGGCCACGGATTTTAAAATTCAACCCGAGCTATGCTCGGGTCGGGTCTCGGGTTGGAATAAAAGTTTTCGGGCCGGCCCGACCCGGCCCGAACTATTAATTTTTTTTTTAAAAAAATTTATATTTTAATAATTTATATTTTTTAAAAAAATTTAAAATATTATATATAAATATTGATATAATAATTTATATATTATTAGATATAATTTAGTATAATAATTTTTTAAAGTAATATTTATGAATAAATTTTATTAAAATAAAAAATTATTATTTTTAATTTTAAAAAAATCGGGCCGGCCCGACCCGGTCAGGCCCGAAGTGGCCGGACCCAACCGGGCTTCGGGCAGGGCCACGGGCTACAAAATGCAGCCCGAAAAAAAGTCGGGCCAGGGTCAAACCCGGCCCGATCCGGCCCGGCCTATGTACACCCCTAATAGGAGATTTGGGTTGGATTAACCTCCTTTCACATGAAATTTTTCAATTTTTTTTTCTTTTCACTTGAAAGATGATACACTGTGTAATTAAAATTGTCAATATGTTTTTTTGGCTTGAATGTATAATAATACATGTCCTCTTGTATATTTTGCATATTAACGTGATCTTTTATTTTTGGCAAATAAATACTTAATATTTAAATTATTGATAATTTGATGTATCCATTAATTGCATTATAACAAATGCTGATGTGACAAAAGGCTCATTAGTATAAGTCGTCTAAATAAAAAAAATATGACATTCCATATTAAAATGACTTATCATATTTTACACATTTAAGATAATATTTTTATTTTTATTTTTTGATAAATAAGTACGTGACTTATAAAGTATTGATAAATAAATGTGGCTTTTTTTTTTAAAAAAAATTAACAAATTTTATTTTACTTTATTTGAATTTAAAAAAATATTGATTTGAGAAAAGCTACTTTTTTAATTTTCTTAAACTATGACTTAAAACTAATTAAATTTAAAAAAAATAAAAAAGATTTCTAAATTTGTTTATGAAAAATTTTCTTACTTAACTGCAAAGCTATATATGAAAAAGAGTAAATTTAGTGATGATTATCAAAATTTACACTTCTTTTTTATATATAATTTCACTTTCTCATTTTTTCCCTAATTTATAGTGCTTATTCTATTTTAAAAGTCATATATCAAAATTTGATAATTATAATATTATCATATCACTAAAAATATGATATATGATCAAAGAAAATATATTATATCATATCAAATTAATTTAGAAAAAAATTCACAAATTTAATCAGCAAATAATTTCTATCCAAATGAAATAAGGTAAGCATATATAACTATTTAAAGAGTTTATTTAAATTATAGTTTGAGAAAAATTTAAAAATTTTATTGATTTTGATATTCTCTTTAATTTTTAAAAATTTTTAACTATTTTTTAAGTCACAGTTTAAGAAAAATTAAAAAAGTAACTTTTCTTATATTATATTTTTTTAAGATCAAAACATAATAAAATATAATTAGACAATAAAATAAAATAAAATAAAATATCATATAATTATCTGTCAAAAAATAAAAAAGGTCATGGATTTATTTGCCAAAAAATAAAAAAATCATATTAAATATGAAAAACACACTAAATAATGTTTTGACGTGAAATGCCACATTTTTTATTTGGGTGACTCATACTAATGAGTCATTTGCTACATTAACATCCGATATAGTGCAGTTAATAGATATATCAAATTGACAATAATTCAAAGATTAAGTATTTATTTGCCAAAAATAAAAAAATTATATTAAATATGCAAAACACACTAAAGATAATGTATTATTATGCATTTTGCCCTATTTTTTAAAAGCCAAATAAGGGTAAGAACTATAAATACAACTTATAACACCCCTTGATTATCCCATTAAGAACTATCAAAAAAATGTCACACAATGTCTTAACACCTTTCATTCAATTTTAGATAAAACACTAAAGCTAACTCAACACAAATTTTGGCATAATCTCCCCTAAAATTTGGCATTTTCAATACCTTCTCCAATAAAAAACATAATCGAAAAACACTCTTAATGTTTTATTCATTCAACCTCAACTCCAATCTCATTATCTCACCAACAATCATCCGTAATTAATTCAAGTACCTTACTTTTATCAACATATTTGCATATTAAACATTTTCCATAATTGTCATAATATACTATAAAGTCATAACTTCAAACAAACTCATAAAGTTTAACTTACAACTACAAAGTATACAAAATCTCTAACTACCCATAACTGTCATTTAAAATTTAAATACTGCTATGTAAACTCAACAAAATACATTATATAAAATTCTTCATATAATACTTTTTGCAATGCAGTTTATCTAGAACTTTAAAATTTTACTTTGTTGGATCTATATCTGCCTGATCTGTGCATCAGAAATAAATCTAACACGCTAAGCAGTTGTTTAGTAGTACTTGTATATTCATAATTTGCCAAAATTATAACATAAGAAATTAACTAAAATGATTTATGTAAATAAAATTATAACTTTAATATTATAGTAGGATATAAAATCAAATAAAAGAAAGCTAACTTACTTTAGTATTAATAGTTTAAGATTCACAAAATTAATAAAATTTAAACATTTTGTATAATTTTCTTATCTTAACATATTCCATTTGCTTGACATTCACACACTGAATTTTAAATTTTAGATTCGGATAGTGAGTCAGTAGTGACAAGTAAATGCCCAATAATATTAGTTAGTATGGCCAACGGCCTAGTAATGGCATAATGCTCAGTAAAAGTAGTGACACAAAGTGTCTAATAATAATAATGATAAAGAGTGTCCAATAACAGTAATGACGCAGAGTGTCTAATAACAGTAATGACGCATAGTATCCAGTAATAGTAAGGACGTCCGCACTCTAGCTAGCCATTCAATCTAGAAGCTAGGCTTAGTATCAGTATGGTTCGGGTAATTCAGCTCTTTCTCATTTCCAATCAATACATTTTTGGTGTTACAATGTTAAAATCCATAACAATTCTTTAAAAAGAATTCACTTTCTTTCTTTATTATTTAAATGTCTTCACTTTAACCATACATGTAAAGAAATATTTCTTAATTGAATTGTATTTAAAACTTACTCACCAAACATATCGTAAACAATTATTTAATTCCAAACCTTAAACTTAATTAAAACCCTAAACTTACATAACCTTAAATTCAAAACTTTGAAAATTCAAAAATTTCTTTAAACTTTGTTTTTGTTTAAAAACTACATAAGTATACTTATTCTTAATCAATTATGAGTTCAAAATTAATTATTTCAAGAATTAGTTTCAAACTTATCTCTAAACCCTAAATTCAACACTTTATAAATTCAAAAAATTATTTTAATCTTAATTTTTGTTTAAAAACCACATATACACACTTTTCTTAATCAATTATGAACTCACAATCAATTGTTTCATGTACTAGTTTCATTCTTACTTCTAAACCTTAAATTTGCTAAAACCTTGATTTAACACTTTTATGAATAAAAAATTATTCTAACTATAAATTTAGGTTAACAACTATACAAATATACTTAATTTCATTCATTTATGAGTTTTTAATTAATTATTTCATTAACTAGTTCCATATCCAATTCCATAACCCTAAATTGAATCTTTTATGAATCAAAAGTTGTTTTTAACTTAGTTTTAAACATAATTTTAAGTTAAAAACTATACATACACAATTAGAATTATTCAAAAATGAATTATAATCAATTTTTCCTTCACTTAGTTCTATATTCTAATTCTCTCTCTTAACAAATTCAATTAACAAATTTCATCACAAAAATTCAATTAAAGTAGTAAAATCAACTCACATAACTCATGAAAATCAAAAGAAAACAAAAGAATGGCTACTTATGAATAAACAAGTACAAACCTCTTTACAAAGTGATACTTTCTCTCTCTTGTTCAATTTTCCTAGAATATTTGGTGATGAGTTTAGTATTTCTAACCTATTGTAATGAATTCTACTATAAATTTGAGTTGTATGCAAGGTTTCTTTGATTTCTAGGTATGTTCATGGAAGAAGAAGAAAGAAGAAGAAATTTGGCCATGGTGTAGGGAGAAATTTGGTTTAGATGGAGGAAGAAGATAGAAAATTCTACACACACACACACATATATATTATTTAGGATTTTGATCCTATAAGGTGTGCTCACCATAACTTTGGTGCACCCACTTTCTTAATTTATTTTTAAATCCGACTTTTTATTCTGTAAAACATAAAAATAATTTCTTTAGTTAATTTAAAAGCTCCATTACCCATATCTCTCATTTTAATTTCAATAAAATTCGATTCTAGGGTCATAGAGGCATTTTTATAAAATTTTACTGCTTAAATATTTTTTTTTTCAAAAATATCGATTTTATCCATATCTGAATTTAACTTTCAATGTTATAAGGCTTAAAGAATCTCATTTTTTCATTTATTTCAAATATCCGGGTCACTCTCATCATTGTGCACAGTCCAGTATCTATATATTTTAGAAAGTCAATATTTAAAAATTTTAAATATTACACAACTTTCTCTAGATGTCATTAGGAGTGAATATAATTTTTCATCAGGTCATCTTATGTTGTATTTTTAAATATAAAATTCAAATATAATGTAAATATTTTTGTTATATTTTTAATCATATTTTTGAAATTATAATCTTAAAGATTTTATAACTAGATTCTTAAAGTATAATTCTAGTATTATAAATGTTTATTCACTTCTTAAATATATTCATTTATTTTTTTTAGTTTTGAAAAGTAAATGAAAAATATTATAAATCAGATATCAAAGTATCAATAATAAAAGGAGGGGGCTTAGTTATCCAAACTTTTGAACTTGACCCAAACTATGAAATATGAACTAGTAAATGGGTTACACGGTTCACGGATCTTCTAACAAAACTAATTCTAATGTTTCCAAATTTAAACATTTGCTTTAAATAATCCTTAATGATAAAATCAAAATAAGAATCAAAAGTTTTTCTATGCAAAATATTGTGAACTACCACTTGAGCATCCGATTCAAGCTCCACCCTCTGCCAACTAATCATTATCTAGCTAAGGGCCTCCCTTATACCAATAGCCTCTAACACTTGTAGGCTGCAGCTACATCTCAATTTTACTGATCTAACTTGTAACACCCCTATACCCTGTATACGTACACAGCATGCTATTACGATCGTAATATACGTATACTAAATATAGGAATGCCACGGTTTACTAAACAAACGACTCACTTCTTTTACAATAATATAAGCAAACTCAAAACATACATCAAACACAAATCATAACCATCACCACAAACCCAAAACACAACCACCACACTTTCTCTTCCAACAAACTTACTCTTTCCTTCAATCCAACCCAAAATCCAAAATCAATTGAACCAACACCCTTAAACACACCACAATCAAATAAACACATATCAACCCCAACCTCAACTCACAAACTCAAAGAAAATCAAAGAATCAAGTGGAGAACTTACCAAGGATGAAGAAACTCTTAAATTTCCAACTTGATCACTTGAATACTTCCTTCAATCTTGAGCTTGGAAGATCAAATCTCTCTCTTGCTCTCTTGCTATGGAGTGCTGGCCAAAACAAAGAAAAGAAAAGGAAAGGAAGGTGAACCGCGAAGAAGAAAGAAAGAAAGAAGAAAGCAAAGAAAACAAAGTCAAATTCTCACCCACTATCTCCTCAAAACCCTCTCCTCCAAGCATTAATATTAAAATATTCTAAATATCTCCATCCACTTCCACTTACTCAAATTCCACTTAATTAACTTAATTAATTTAAAATCATTAACTAATCATCTTTTGACTTCACATTTGACTTGTATATGTTGTATATATTTCCATATATACAACATATACACTCTCTCTTTAATTCTTTTCTCTTTTCAATTTCTCATATACCTTAAATCCAAATTCAACAATAATTACTTCAAAACTTCTAAGGCATATTTTGGGATGTTACATAACTTTTATCATAAAGCCTTTATTACCCCTGGCTATCATACCCACCCATATACATTAACTTTAAAGCCCCCTTTTTATGATTAGCAATGACTTATTTCAATTGCATATTATAAGGAATTTGAACAATATCTACCTTCAGCTTTTTCCACTTCATGCACATATCATCCATTTGTAGAGAGCCATCCTAAGACCCAGTATGGGCCTGCCTGAAAACTCAAGACATTGTTATAGGCTAGCTAAATTAAAGCCCTAGGGGAACTACCTTTCCCCTTCATACTATAGAGTTCCTATTCCTCCAAAGAGCCTTACAAATGACAACTATAGAAGTGAGCTCTGAATATGATAATCTCTATATTACCAGCTAAATCGATACTCTATACATTATCAGCTAAATCAACTCTTCCTATTATATAGTGTATTGGCCTAAGAAGAAACCAACAATAGATGCTACCCTACATTCTCTGGCAAAAGGGTAACTCACCAAGATACGAAGTGTGATCTCTTCATCTGCGTTACAAACTCTGTGTGAGCCAGGGGTGTGGCTTCCAATGTTGGCAGTTTCAAATTGGTTAGGGTCTATCCCTTAGGGATCATAGGTTTAAACATGGAGAATGGAGTCGCCACCTAGTATACTAGGAAAGAGAGGGGTGAAGACTCATGTCATATGGAATCCCCAACCCCCTACTGAGTCCAAAAAGTTGGATAATCATGGGGAAGATAGGAAATGACCTAGTACCCTGTACGTCCAATTCATTGGAACCAACTTTCTTTTAGGTTCTAGTGATATATCTTTTTGTTATTAACACATTATTTAAAATAAACATAATAAGCACATAAGAATAAAAATGTGATATTCTTGTATTCATGTAAAAATGTTATGGAAACATATACATGTAACTAAATGAGGCACCCACCAAGGTAGAAATATGTCCTTACATCCAAATATGGTTTTAGAAATAAATATATCAAGAAGAGAATTATTAAAAATTTATAACATAGATGGCATACTACATTTTCTCTAAAAATATAAAATTACATCAAGGATCCTACTATAATACATGGATGCCAGATGAAAAAATAACAAGCATAAAGCTGCGGGAAAATAATAATGACATAACAATATGCATACAAACAAGATAATGGTCTATAACATACAAAATTATAAGGAGAACACGCAATTATGTAAAATTTACTAACAATGTCAACATAAATTATGCAATAAAGGCAAACATACGAGATGTCCAACATATATTATTATCAAAGGTTCATTAGAGTTTAATTGTATTTAGTTCAGATGTTCTTAGGTCTTCAACATCTAATATCTAGGTTCAAGACTTTCGCATGCACTACAACACAAGCAATTATATGTGTATAGGAATGAATTTCTCTACGCCTCGCAACTCTTCATCCTTAGTCATATTTTTAAGGTCCAAAACTCCATAACCAAGGTCTAAGAGATACATAGCATTGTCCGAAGGTCTCTTTTTGTATAAGGTTGTCATTTTTATCATTACTAGTATCCATCTTATTAAAGTTTGATTCTTTACATGGCTTAGTAGTTTTATCCTTCATCATAGTCAAGTTTTAGTTTATTATTACATTTATATTATCCTATATCAACAAAATAAACACAGAGAAATAGAGAAACAAAAGAAAGAAGAATATAGCAGAGATTAAAAATTAAAATAAAGCATAGAACATAAATCACAGAGCATAAAAGAAAATAAAATAATATACACAAAAAGAAAGGAAAATAAAAAGGATAGAACACGATACCTCCATCATCAATTCCTCCTTTCCTAAGAAAAATGAGAGAGTATAGGGAGGTCTTTCAAGGATTTGCCTTTGCCTTTTATAGGCTTCTTTTTCTTTTGAGTTTGAGTGAGTAGAGTTTTGTTGATATTTTAAGTAGGTTGAATGGTGTGCGAACTTATAGGTTATGGGTGTTTACTATTATAGTAAGTTATAATAGAAGAACCACATGTGAGGAAAGCTCATCTCTAAATATTATATAAAAATATCTTCTTTGTCCACTTCTTGCTAAAAAAGAAGGATTCTTTAATGCTTAGTAGCCAGATTAATTTATATAAAATAAGGCTACTAGAAGAGCTTGTTAACAGAGTTAAGTGTAACACTCTGCTCTTAGAACATGTGTTCCATACAACACCAGTTAGCCAATTAGAGAAAACTCTAGAGTTAGTACTAATAAAAACCTTAAAATTTTAAAATTTAAAGTTTGTAAATGAAAAAACTAAGTGATTTAATTTCATAATTATAATCTATAGTGAGAATGCATTTTATATGTGTAATTTAGAGAGTAGAGTAGCAAATCTTAAAAAGTGAGGCTCGGTTTGTAACACCCTTATACTCCATATACATATAATACATACACTTCATATATGTAAAATACACATATAAATTATAAGACTGTCACCATTCTTGACACTTACAAAATTTTTCCATCATTATAAGAAAATATTCGTTACCTTAAAATATGCCTTGACAAGTAATTAAATATAGATATAGATAGTTTAAGTAATAAAAATACTAATAATAAAGGAAAATCTCTGAAAAAAATTCGCCAGAGTTTATCTATACTACAAACGTTCCCAAAATTTTAGACAATATAACTTGTCAAAAGCAACACACTCCTAAATATTCAAATAACCATTACTCCATTATTCTCCAAATTTTTCTCAAAATCACCCAAACATATATATATATACATACACATATGTATGAATATATATTCAATATGTTTACAAAGCTCAACATTTATCTCAAAAACCTTATGATTTACAATACTTTTCAATAAGCATAGACAATGCATATAATTAAAACAAGTTTTACAAAGTAAATATATATATGCTTGCAACTGGCTCTGATCCCGTGGAAACCTATCAAAACTTCAAGTATATGTAGGAATCACTAAACCTACTCCGGTCCAGTAGGGCTCTTAGTATCAATCCTGTCATCTATGCGATAAACAAATCACGCTAAGCGTTTGCCGAGTGGTACATACATTGATATAATGAAAATTAAAGAAAACAATGCATAATGTTTTTCTCTTGAACTTTACAATGTCATAATCAAATTATAATATATCTTAAGCATTTTCTTAAAAAAATCATCACATTTAACAATCACATGCATTGGGCCCAAATGATCCTATATAATATTCATGTCCCCGAAATAATGTTTTGGACAACTTTTGACACCCAATGCCTATTCCGAAGGCAAATCAAATATTAGTGATGCCCAACGCCTAGCCTGAAGGCAATTCGAATAGCAGTGATGTCCAACATCTAGCTCGAAGATAATTATAGGTATGCTGTCAAATATAAAACTCTAAAACTGAATATTACACAAGGTTACATGTATTTTATATACCCTTTTACAAGTTTCTCAAACATTGGCAATGATGCCACATTTCACTCATTTTATTTTTTTTTCCATTCAATTTACCATATTTTCATCATAAATATTAATTTCTTTGCCACTTTTCTTATGTGGCCAATTTATGCCCTAAAAATTGGCATAGGCATTTTCTTTTCACAAACACAATTAACAATGCAATTAGCCATCTCAATATGACTTAACTATCTATACTTTATGCAATCACTACCTTTAAACACATAACTATACACTTTATATGTGACTTCACACACTAAAGTAACATAGTACCAATCCCAATATGCAATGTAACATACCATTTTTAATGCATTACAAAATAATTCTATCAAAATATTTACTCACCTTAAATTAAGCTATTTCCAAGCTAAAAATCACCACTTTCTCCTTAACTTCCAAAATGTCCTTCACTACTAGATTTGGGCATTAACCAACTACTCAAAACCTATACAAAATATAAGTATATAAAATGTATTTGAGTTATATTTCTACACATTCTAACTAATAAAAACCAATTTAGCTCATTTCCCTCCAACTTTTAAATTTTTACCGTAACTCTCTTTAATTCTAGACATCCATTCTACTGAATTGAAAATGACATTATAAGTTTATTTCTATCATTAAAACCATTTAATAACATCATTTAAATGGTAAAGTCAAATAAGCATCACTTCTTTATCAACACTTTTCTAAAATCCTAAATTTGTACTAACCTTTTCAAACTTCAACTAAACTTCATTTTTTTTTTTCTAATCTAACCTTAAAATCATCACTTGTATAACCAAATAACATTATCAATATCTAATTAAATAATTATAAAACACTCCATCACAAACTCAATTTGCACATGTTCAAACATCTAAAGGAAACTTAGAAATTAAGTGAGAAAGCTTACTATCTTATTGAAAAACCACTAAAACTCCTTTTGATTCTTGAAAATCCTCTCAAAAATTGGTGTTTGATGAGCAAAATCACCCTTATCTATGAGGTGTTTGATGAGCAAAATCACCCTTAGCTATGGAGGAAAAATCATTTTTGGTGAGAAGGGAGGAAGAAGAAGAAGTAAAATTTGACTTTTCTTTTCTTTCTCTTTATTTTCTAACCATATATATATATATATAATATTTTATTATTTTAATTAATTAATTATTTTTAAAAATCAAATTCCTATCTTCCATCCAAAATTATTTTAATTTTGAATATTTTAATTTTAATTTATTTTAATTTTTGACTTTTTAACTTTTTACCATTTTACCCCTTTACTTTTATATGCTATATATATACTACATATACCTCACATACACATTTATTATTTCTCCCTTCCAACACTTTATTTAATATTTCAACTTATTAATTTTAGTTTAATTTAAGCAAATTCGAGGATGTTACAACTCTCTCCTCCTTAAATAATTTCGTCATCGAAATTACCTGATACAAATTCTGAAAAGCTGAGGATACTGGCTCTCCATAGTTTGCTCACTCTCCCATGTTGCCTCCTTAGTGGAATGGTTCCTCCATATAACTTTTACCAATGTCACCTTCTTGTTTCTCAACTCTTTCACCTCCCGTATCAAGATTGTCACTGGTTCCTCTTCGTAGGTCAGATTCGGATTCACCACAATAGACTCAACTGATAAGATATAAGATGGGTCTAATCTGTAACTTTGAAGCATGGAGACATGAAGGGTATTGTGAATCCTATCCACCTCTGGCAGTAAAGCCAATCTGTAAGCCACCGGTCTCACTCTATCTACCACCTCATATGGTCCGATGAAGCGAAGACTCAACTTTCCTTTTTGACCAAACTTAAAATATTCTTCTATAGAGACACCTTCAGCAATACTCTGTCCCCCACACTAAATTCTATATCTTTTCTCTTCAAATCTAAATATGATTTCTATCAATTTGAAGCTACTTTCAAAAGATCTTGAATAACTTTCACTTTCTCTTTTGTTTCTTTAATCAAATCGGGACCTATAAGCTTGCCTTCTCCAAGCTCATCCCAACACAACGGTATCCTACACTTCCTACCATACAAGGCATCATAAGGAGCCATCCCGATGCTAGACTAAAAGTTGTTATTGTATGTAAACTCAACTAAAGGAAAGTGTCTATCCTAGCTTCCAGTAAACTCGATAATACAGCTCCTCAATATGTCCTCCAGGACCTGGATTACTCTCTCTGAATGTCCATCCACCTGACGATGAAAGATAGTACTAAAGTGTAACTGAGAGCCTAAAGCACCCTATAAACTCTTCCAAAATCTAGATGTAAATCTAGAATCTCAATCTGATACCAAAGAAACTGGCACTCCATGCAGTCTTACAACCTCATTCACATAAATCTCAGCTAGCCTATCAAGGGAGTAACCTACTCTGACTGGAAGAAAATGAGCTGACTTCATTAATCTATCAACTATCACCCAGATTGCATCATGCTTCCTCTGAGTTAAAGGTAGTCCAACCACAAAAACCATGGTCACTCGCTCCCACTTCCACTCATGCACAAAAGATGGTTGTAGCAACCCTAAAGAAACCCGGTGCTTAGCCTTTGCCCTCTGACAAGTGAAATATCTGGATATAAATTCTACTATATCCCTCTTCATACCTGACCACCAGTAATGTTTCTTTAAGTCTTGATATACTTTGGTACTTTCAGAGTGCATAGCATATAATGATTAATGTGCCTCCTCTAAAATCCTCTTCTTTAATTTCGTATCATCAGGAATACATAATCTATCTTTGTACCACACACTACCATTAACTTTTAAGTGACAATCCCTACTCTCCTCCTTTTTGTAATCTTCTACAATCTTCTAAATTTTTTGGTCTGTCAGCTGTGCTTCCCTAATCTGATCAAGCAATAATTGCTTCAACTGTAATTGAGCCATAAGCGCGCCATCATCACAAACCTCAAATGTGGCATGTAATGCTCTCAACTCAACAAGTAATGAGAGCGAATGAGCAGTCAAACCTACCATAGATTTCTGACTCAAGGCATCTGTAACTACATTTGTCTTGCCAGGATGGTAATCAATCAAGCAATCATAATCTTTTATCAATTTCAACCACCGTCTGTGTCGAAGATTCAGCTCTTTCTAAACACCTAAATATTGTAAACTCTTATTATCAGTATAGTGAGCAGGAATTTTTGCCCCCACTTCCAAGTGGAATGGTTCTTGCGATTTCGACACTGTTAGGCTTAGGGCCTTAGAGAACACAGACCTAAACCATGAAAAAATAGATTCATCACTCGGACGGGCTGAAAAATTGAAAGGGGTGGATGACTCGATTCCTAAAGAATCCCCAATCCGCTAATGGGTTCGAAAAGTTAGGTACATATGGGAAAGATAGGAATGACTCAGCACCCCCATAATGTCCGGTTTATTGGAATCAGCCTTCTTTTCATATCTAAATATTATTAACTTCTTAAGCATTATAATATCATCCATACTACATGCAATGAAAATAAAGAAATATTTATTAAAATCAAGAAATTCAAACCAACAAAATGGACACCCGTACAAAATGAAAATATGTCTTTACAATAATGTCCAATGTCCACGAAGAAAGTAAAATAAATAAAATAGAACACCCACCATAGGTGGAAACGTATCCCTTACAATAGTCCCAAAAATCTTAAAATAAATTAAATTATATAAACTAAATAAATATGACACCCACACTAGATGAAAATATTCCTTTTACAATTCCCTTTAAAAATATATATAAATCTAAGAAAAATAATAAAGCAAAGAAAAAATAATATAACACATATAAAAATAATTGAATAATAATAATTAAAAATTAAATAAACAAACACATCTTAATATTATTTCATTAAGAAAATATAGTACGCAATGACGCGAGTCACACCTACTGAAAATTTAAATTAGAGTTTTCAAAATAAGCCAATAGGGTTTTAGGTAATTAAATTAGATATTTAAATTAAATCCTAAGCAACTATGAATCTAAAACAAATAAAAGTCATCTAACTAGACTACTGGATCTATTGGATAGAATGAAGTTAAATGAATTAAAATTTGACTTTTCTTTTGTTTCTCTTCATTTTCTAACAATATATATATATATAATATTTTATTATTTTAATTAATTAATTAATTAATTAATTTTAAAAATCAAATTCCTATCTTCTATCTAAAATTATTTTAATTTTGAATATTTTAATTTTGAATATTTTAATTTTGACTTTATTTTTACTTTTTACCATTTTTGCCATTTTACCCTTTTTACTTTTATATGTTATATATATCCTACATATACCTCACATATACATTTCATCTTTCTCCCTTCTAACACTTTATTTAATATTCCGACTTATTAATTTTATTTTAATTTAGTTTACTTTTAGCAAATTCGAATATGTTACATGTCAAAAATAAGAAGAAACCCTAAAGACTAGAACTGGACTCAATTGAAGGAATACTAAAGGAATTGGGGGGTCAAAATAGAATAAAGGAAAGGAAGAAGAGCAATTTACAGTTAGAAAGTACTTAATTGAAATATTAGGGAGGTAAATAGGAAATAGGCAATGTTTGAGGGTTTCATTAAAAGTATAACATGACCAACAGGAGGAAGGCACTTAGGGTTTGACTAAGGATCTTATAATCTGCCACCTAAACACTTATTTGGCATGAAAAGAGCTGTTAATCCGATTAGGAGAGTTGTAAATCTAAAAAGCTTGAAGGAAAAAGTATATTCTCATAAAGGATCATTGAACCTTATAGCCTATTTTCTTCTTCTGCTTTTCTCCAAAGTTGATCCTTCATAACTTATGGGATTTACATTTCTACAAGAATCGATCAGGTTGATGTATAAACCAAGACCTTAGAGGGTTGAAAGAAGTAATATGAATAAAGTAAGGGAAGAGGAAGTCTATATTTGGCATAAAAATTACATGAGCAGGAGAAGACTAAATATCAACATAGCCCTATGTCTTCTTGCAACAAAGCTTCTTGGCAAGTATATTAAAGACTTGTGAAGGAAAATTGATGTGAGAAATCCTAAGGATTCCATGGATGGAGATTTTGGAGCTCAAAGCTTAAAGATTCCTAATGGGCCAATTACCGAACAAAGAGTAAAGAAGATGAAGGAAGCCTTGCAAGATTGTTTTTAACGTCTAATTGATGTTCACATGGAGCCATATGGACCAAGTAAAGATAAAGAGAAGCTGATCATCTTGTTGGTGGCATATGGACTTGATTTGGATGCCTGAAGATTGAAGATTAGTTGGGCCTTACTTGCTTACATCGCCTAATTAGTTATTTTGCCTACACTATTTTATTTATTTTGTGGCAGTTTTGTTATTTGAGTTTTATTTAGTTATTTGGGTTTTAATATAATAAACCATTTATGGATGCTAGCTTTTGGTCCATGTTGTTTTAGGCCCAATTCTCTTTAGTTTGATTAGTAGGATGAGGATAACTTTAGTCTAGTAACCAAATGCTCTACCTACGATTATTATCTTTATACTATATAAACTATCTTAAAACTCTTGTAAGAGGTTAGCCATTTTAATAATTGAAATTCTATATTTCTTTGAGAGGTTATTCATCTCTTGCTCTCGGTTCTTGATTGGATTAAGGTTTCTATAGCAAAGTTATTTACTTGAAATAGTTCAAAAGTTCTCTTTCACAAGTTGGGATTAGGTTAAGGACTCAGTAAAAATATGATTTAGCTTTCCAAAGGGTTGGTATTGCATATAAAGGTGTTTGGGTCTTTCATCTTAAGCATATTAGGGTTGTCTTGGAGAGAAAAATTGCATGTCATTGCTAAGAAATGCATGTTTTATAGTGACAAACTTGTTTTCTTAGGTTTTGTTGTTAGTTGAGAAGGTCTAGCTATTGATTATGAAAAGATAAAGGCTATTAAGGAACAATCAAGACCTATATCTATTAGTAAAGTTAGGAGTTTTCATAGACTTGTTAGTTTTTATAGGAGGTTTGTCAAAGCTTTTAGTACTTGTTGGGAATTCATATCAAGAGCAAACAAAAATGACAACCAATATGCAGTGGAAAAACAAAAATTTTCAAACCCTAGATCATCCCATATTGATTAAAATCAAATTAAAGGAAGTACATATGAGGTTTAGAGATTATACCTAAGAGTTCTTCACAACTTCTTCACTTTCTCCTCTTGTTGGGTTGTCACAAACCATAACAATCCAAGGGTAGGATTGTCTCTAATAGTATCCATACAAAAGGAAGAATTAATCTCCTATCTAATATGAGTAATTTAGAGTGAATCTTTATGCTAGCAAAGAAGAGACACTTGAATGGAAGAAGAAGAAAACCTAAGAGGAAGAAGAAACTCTTTCTTATCTTCTTTTTGGTTAGGAGGCAATGATAGGCTTTCATATTTAAGATGGTATTTATATCCTTTATGATTTTTCTAGGTTTTATTTAACTAGGGCTTTAAACTTAATAGTTTATACCACTATAAGAATTTGACAGTTTAGAAACAAAATATTTAGAAATGGAATATTTTGTTTCTAAACCTTAAAAATTTGTTTCTAAGTAGGTTTAGAAACGGACTTGAAACTGAAAAAAAAATTGTTCATAAAATGCTTATTTCTAATGAAACAGAAACAAAATTTCTAGTCCATTTCTAATTTTGAAACAGATATGCTGTTGCAGATTTAAAATGGAACACCTATATGTTTCTAAATCAATTTGTTTCTGAGAATAAAAGATCCATTTCTAATAGAAACAAAATTTCTATTTTTAATAGAAAATGGTTGTTCTCTATTTCTGTTAGAAACATATTATTATCTGTTTCAAATAGCATTTTTATTTTGATATGGTTTAAAACATATTTATTGAATTTAAAATAAAATTTTCCATTTGTTACAGAAACAGATGATTTCCAATTTTGGTATCCCTTTCTGTCATTCTTTTAACTAATTAATAACCTAGAAATGGGAGATATTTTATTAATTAATTTATTGTATTTATTATTTTGTAAAATTATTATAATTATTATAATTTATTTTATTCAAAATTTTATATATTTTCAATATTACATTTATTTTATTTTTATTATAAGAATGTAAATGCAAAATTAAAAATAATGAAATATAAACATGTTTGGATAATATAAATAAAAAGTATAAGCAGTCGACATATAAAAAATATATAATAATAATATTCAAAATATCTAATAATTTATACACTTATTATATGCAATTGACATATAAAAATATATAATAATAATATCCAAAATACCTAATAATCTATATACCTATCATATAAGTCACATAATAATTGATATATCAAAAATATATAATAATAATATTCAAAAAAAAAAATTTAAATGCACCCTTGAAACATAACGAAAAACTCACATAAATATCTAAAATTCTTTTTTGGTTCAATTAAACTCTTTTTCTTTTTTTTTTTTTATAAAAAATAGGTCAGTTAACTTCTTGGCATAACAGAAACCTAACTGACATTAAGAAAGCTGACATCATTACTATGGGACCCACTTCTCATTAATTTAAATAATAAAAATTTACAAATCAAAAAATTAAATAGTGAAAGTTAAAATAATATTATTTAATATTAATTAAAGGTTAATAATAAAACAAAAACTCTTTTTTTCCTCCTTTTCACCTTCCTCGTTCACCCAACACACCCATTCAGATGATAAATTTAGCACTCTTTCTCCTTCTTCTGCCAACGATGACGATAATGATTTGTTATGTGAAGGCCATTTCTTCTTCTCTTCATCCTTTAGGTTAGCAAAATGTTTAGTTTTTTGAATAATATTTACAGGTTCTGTTGGGATTTTAAAAGTTATTGGTTGTGTTGTTTTTAGGAAAATTTTGGATTTTTAAAAATTATTGAAATTACTTCATAGTAATTATCAGTTAAGTGTTTCTTTGTGGGAAAGTTTTGATTTTTGATGTGGGTTTGTTGTGTTGTTAATTGATTTGTTTTGTTGGTTGTGTTTTCTGGTTATGTGTTGGTGGTGATTCTCTTTATTGTATTATATTGTTTAATTGATTTGATTCTCAAAAATCACCAGCAAGTTTAGATTTTCATAATTTCTTTTGTGAATGAGGGCATCACTTTCTTTTACTCTTACCTACTAAAAATCATTGACTAGTAATGGTTTTAGAGCTTCTTAGGGTTTATTAGAAAATAGAGGAATTGAAGTTTTTAAAAGATTTCATTTTCAATTTAGTTGTTTCATTGAAATTGTGTAGTTTAATTTTTCAGGTTCATTTGTATGCAGTATTTGATATGCCCATATGGGTTTTGAAACATGGTGATGGTGGTGGTGACTTGGGTTTTTGAACAGCGACAGTGGTGATGATTTGAGTTTTTAAATGATGATGGTGGTGATATATATATTCCCAGGTCTACCCCCTCTGCTGAAAACTCAGCCCCCTCGACCACCTCTCACACTAGGTCGAGAAACTGCAGAATTTGCCGGCCTCTGTTCCTGCATCTCAAGACACTCTCTAATAAAATGATTAGGTGATCCACATCTGAAGCACACAGCTGGACCACTATTCTTCCAACAGACACCCCTATGTGTTCCACCACACTGAACACATATAGGTGGAGTGGAACTCTGAACCACTAGAGTCGGAGCACTCGCTAGTGAAACTGTAGGTCTCGATCTTTGCCTCTGAAACTGAACTGACCTACTAGCCTGCCTCTAACTCCTACTGATCCTGGGAATAAAACTTCCTCTACCTCTCTTCACAGATGAAGACCCTGCCTGAAACTGGGGTCTCCTAACCCTGGTCTCCACCTCGGTAGCAGCTGCTGCAATACCCTGGGCTCTCTCCACACTCCTAGCTGCTGCAACAAGCTGGGAAAAATCCTGGTATCTAGAACCAGCCACAAGACACATAATAGAGGGCTTCAATCCCTCCTCAAATCTTCTGCACCAATCTATCTCATCTGAAATAATACCTCCAGCATAGTGACTCAACCGGATGAACTCGATCTCATATTCTATCACAGTCCGGCTGTCCTGCTTCAAATTCAGAAATTCCATCTTCTTAACATCTTTATACTCCCTCGGAGTATATTTCAGCTCAAACTCCCATAGAAAATCACTGTAAGACAATGTAGGTGGATCATCCATGGCATGAGGAACTGTCTTCCACCAATCATATGCATCCTTCTGCACAGTGATCTAGCATAGTCAAATTTTTCTTCTGAAGTGGCTTGCAACTGAATGAATATCCTCTGTACCTTATCCAGCCACTGCTGGATCAATAGTACCCAGAAAATCTTCTGCTCCATACTTTCTTAATTTATCGTAATGTCTCACTGGTATCATTGGCTGTGGTGGCGGTGGCGGTTGCACTGGTGCTTGCCTCAATAATTCAACCACATGCCTAAGCCAAACTGGCGAAACCTCCTCACCAGCTGGTCTCCCTGACACAGAAGCAGGTACCTCTCCAGCTCTATCAACTCTAGCTCCATCTCTACTCTCTTCAGGAGCTACACTCTCAGCACTACCCTCTACAGACTGACGTGAATGAGAATCCATTACAACCTATATCTGCAAATACAGCAGAATACACCTCATTAAAGATCAGAGACTGCCAACACCAAACATGTATTTTATTCAAAAACCAACTTTTTAAATCAAAATATCCTTTTTTTCTTACAATTTACCTAGGTTGAGAATCTTAAACCTAGGCTCTGATACCAAAACAATTGTAACACCCCTATACCCCGTATATGTACACAGCATGCTTATACGATCGTAATATACGTATACTGAATATAGAAATGCCACGGTTAACAAAACACACAAATCATCCCTCTGATGAATTATGAATAAATTTAAAACGTTTAAGGAAATTTATAAAACACAATAAATAAAAATATTTATTCAAAACGCAACGAAAAATATAACAAATATTTTCAAGTACATGTACATTAAGATCAAAATTTACAAAACATGAAATATATACATGATTGGCAGCTTGACTCTCTGATCTTTAAGCTCTAAACCAACTCTTCAAAACCTCAACTCAACTAGGTCTAGCAGAATTCTCCAGCTCAAACCTATCACCTGCGCGATGAAACACAATCGCGCTAAGCCCACGGCTTAGTGGTACAAACCATAACAATGATATGCTTCGATGCCTTGTCAATGTCATACATTCAAACAATAGAGATCATACTCATAAATGTTACATTTCATTATTTCAATAATTGTATCATCATCCATCACACACATTCAACATAGACACACATGGGCCCAACAAGTATTTAATATGATATTCAAAGTTCAGAGTTACTGCTTTGGTCCATAATCACAATGATCAAGCCCGTAGGCAATATATATATACATCTCTATCCATGGATAGTGTAGCAGACCCAGTCTCTTGGACCATCAACCCAATAAACTTGAGGAGATCCTCAACCCGGCAAGACTGTTACCTGTAACAGACCCAGTCTCTTGGACCATCAACCCGACTGAAATCGAGGAGATCCTCAACCCGGCAAGACTGTTACTTATCATATATTTCATATTCATAATTCATATAGTGTAACAGACCCAGTCTCTTGGACCTCAATTCAACTCAAATTGAAGAGATCCTCAACCCGGCAAGACTGTTACCTTTTTACATTTTATAGGCATGCCGCCAAATCCAGAACTCTGAAATTGAATAACATATTAAACATACAATCAATTCATTCACTTCTTTACCATTCTCTTTCTCAATTCATATCTCATAAACACATAGGCAATCATGCCTTAATAATTTCATTTTGCATAACCATAGCCAACAACAATGGCTTCATTATACCTCAACTCATATTTCATATATCATCATCAATAAACATATAACACATTACATTTCACAAGGTTAACATTATTCATATATATATATATATCAACAATGCAATAAGATTTCTTAGTACATTCATATCCAAATGTGTAAGTTTCAAAATCACATGAATGTATACAAAAATGCAAGGTTTGTACTTACTTCAAAAGCAACCCATACAACTCTAAACACTTCCTCTTTCAAGAATCTTCCACCACTTGAATTAGGGCAATTCACCTTCTTCACAACCTATTCCAAAAGAATGATGCAACCCACATGAGATCATAAGGCTAAAAACCAACTAGGGCAACCTCTAAACATGACATGCTCAACAACACGGGCGTGTCCCTGACCGTGCCCTAACTCCATAATACAAAAGCTTTTACACGCTCAGAACCACGGGCGTGTCACTGGGCGTGTAATACATTCTACCTCTCTGAAACATTGACACGTCCAACAACATGAGCGTGCTCATGGCCGTGTCAATTCCCCAATAACACAGTGGCTATGACACGTTCAATAACACGGGCGTGTTACTGGCCGTGTCAATCCTACTACCACATAGAACCATTGACACGCCTAAAGACCTGGACGTGCTCGTGGGCGTGTCAGGCCAAAACAACAGAACACCCAACAAATCACTTCTTCCACCAATATCCACTTCAAACAAACTTAACTACACACATCCAAAAACCATCTCAAACTTGCAAAAACACCAAAACAAGACAAAATATACATTAACCACACATCATCAATATCATCACAAACCCTAAACACCACTACAACACTATCTTCACCAACAAACTTACTCTTTCCTTTAATCCAACCTCAAAATCCAAAATCAATTAAACCAAATACTCTTAAACACAACACAATCAAACCAAACACCTATCCATCACAACTTCAACTCACAAACCCAAAGAAATCAAAGAATCAAGTGGAAGGACTTACCAAGGATTAAGAAACTCTTAAATCTCCAACTTGATCTCTTGAAAACTTCCTTCAATCTTGAACTTGGAAGATCAAATCTCTCTCTTGCTCTCTTGTTTCTTTGATGGCCAGACAACAAAAAGGAAAGGAAAAGAGAAGGAAAAGAAATGAAAGAAAGCCATGAAGGAAGAAAAAAAAAAGAAAACCAAAGAAAGCAAAGTCAACTCTTGTCCTTAAAACCCTCTCATCCAAGCATTTAATATAAAATAATCAAAATATCATCTTCCACTTCCACTAACTCTAATCCCACTTAATATTAATTAATTCTTTAAACACAATTAATAATAATTAATCTCTTCCTTTGACTTTCTCATTGACTTGTGTATATGTTGTATATATTTTCATATACACAACATATACACTCTCTTCACTTCTTTTCTCTTTTCTTTACAAATTAACATATACACATAATCCAAATAAAACAACAATTATATCAAAACTTCTAGGGCACACTTTGGGATATTACAAACATGTTGTTTTTTACTCCTCCAACTAACCAGATTGCCTCCCACAAAGGCAAAATAACCAGACGTAGATCTTCTATCATCTAGTGATCCAGCCCAGTCTGCATCAGTATATGCTTCAATATTCAGATGATCACCATTGCCTTTTGTGAATAAGATTCCTTTTCCTGGAGCAGATTTTAAGTATCTCAAAATGCGCATAGCTGCCTTCATGTGTTGCTCTCCAGGATTATGCATAAATTGACTTACAACACTTAAGGCATAGGCAAGGTCAGGTCTAGTGTGTGCTAAATGCATCAATCTTCCAACAAGTCTTTGGTACCTTCCTTTGTTGACTGGAACTTGATTTGGTTCAACAAATAATTTCAAACCTTCTTCAAGAGGTGTATCAACTGGTTCACAAGTAGACATACCTGTTTCATTTAACAAATCTAAAGTTTATTTTCGTTGTGATAAAAAATACCTTTAGATGATCTTGAAACTTCAATTCCAAGGAAATATTTCAGAAAACCAAGATCTTTCATCTCAAATTCTTGAGATAAATAATCTTGAAGTGCTTTCCTTTCATCAGGATCATTTCCCGTCACAACCATGTCATCAACATATACAATGAGGGTCGTAATTTTACCTTGCCGTTTTTTAATGAACAAAGTGTGATCTGCATTGCTTTGAGTGTAACCAAATGCTTTCATAGACTTCGTAAATCTCCCAAACCAAGCTCTTGGAGACTGCTTTAGCCCATACAAAGACTTTTTTTAATTTGCATACTTTATGTCTATCCGCTTCAGGTATCATACATCCAGGAGGAAGATCCATATAAACTTCTTCTAATAATTCCCCATGTAGGAAGGCATTTTTTACATCAAATTGATGTAACGACCAATCCAAATTAGCAGCTAGAGATTACAAAACTTGGATTGTATTCATTTTTGCGACCGGTGCAAAAGTCTCAGTATAGTCAATCCCATAAGTTTGAGTATATCCCTTAGCAACTAGGCGGGCTTTAAATCGCTCAATAACACCATCATCATTGAATTTAACAGTATATATCCATCAGCAACCAACTATATTCTTTTTTCAGTTGGGCGGTCAACCAACTCCCAAGTATCATTTTTTATCAAGGATTTCATTTCCTCATTCATAGCTGCCTTCCATCTCGAATCTCTTAAGGCTTCCTGCACACTGTTAGGAATAGATACAGTAGATAATTGATTTATAAAGGATTGATTTGATTCTGACAATTGGTGATTAGACACATAATGACTCATTGGGTATTTGACATTGCTAGAAATTTCAGGTTCATATGTGGGTTTAGGAATACCTCTGTTTTGCCTTGGTGGTAGTTGGCGTCTAGACAGCTCAAGGACATCCTCAGTTGGCGGCGATTGGTTTGGTACTATTGCTTCATGTGTCACATCAACTGCTTGTTCATCACTTTCCACTTCTGTTGTGTCACATAAATCCAAGTTACTCTGTAATTCATGACTTCCTTCAACCTCTTGGGTTTGAACAATCTCTTTAGACCCAAATATATGAATATCATAATCTAGTGGCATAACTTCCCTATTATTCTCCCCCTGAAGGTCTGGCTTACAAGGGAAATACATAGAATCCTCATGAAAAACCACATCAGATGTAATAAACATTTGTTGAGTAGGAGGATGGTAGCATCTGTACCCTTTCTGACGAGCAGCGTATCCTACAAAGATGCAGCGTAAAGCACGAGGCTCTAATTTATTGCGTTGCTGCTTGTGAAGGTGAACATATGCGACACACCCAAAAATATGTGGATTCAAATTTGGAACAATTGGTTTCATTCCCATTTTTAAGAGAGCTTCATATGGAGTTTGAAAATCAATAGTGCTGCAAGGAAGTTGATTAATTAAATATGTTGCAGTAGTGAGTGCTTCTCCCCAATAAGGCAATGGCATACGAGATTCTATCAAAAGTGCTCGGACAACCTCTAACAAGTGACGGTTCTTTCTCTCTGCCACCCCATTTTGTTGGGGTGTGTTAGGACATGTAGTTTGGTGAATGATTCCATTTGCTCTCAAGTATTGTTGAAATTCATGGCTTAAATACTCACCTCCATTATCACTACGTAAGACTTTCACTTGTGCATTATATTGAGTGGAAATCATTTTATGGAAATTTTGAAACAACATACTTACTTCACTTTTTGTTTTCATTAAACAAACCCACATCATTCTTGTGCAATCATCTATAAAGGTGACAAACCAACGACATCCACCCAAACTATTCACCTTGGATGGACCCCAAACATCAGAGTGAATAAGCATAAAAGGAACCAAACTTTTATTCAAACTGGGCAAAAAAGAAACACGATGGCTTTTTGCAAGTTCGCAAGTTTCACAACGAAGACTAGAAACATCAAGTTTTGTAAATAATTTAGGAAATAATCTTTTAAGATACCCAAACGAATTATGTCCTAGACGATGATACCATAACCAAACATCTGAATTCCTTCCTTTTACTGTAAAACTGTCCGCTGCAAATGCTTGACGTAATTCGTTTGAACTGTGTTCCTCTAGGTCCAGATAATAGAGCTTTCCTCTTTTAGTACCATAACCAATCGTCTGCCTCGTTTGAATGTCTTTAAACACACAATGATCAGGCCAAAATATCACAACACAAGATAAATTAGTAGTAACTTCAGAGACAGATAAAAGGTTATAGCCCAAAGATGGTACCACAAGGACAATATCCAAATTTAAATTTTTAGTAAGACATATGGATCCTTCCCTCGAAACAGGTGCTGAAGAACCATTGGCAGTGGAAATAAATTTTTGTGAGGAGGATTTAAGTGGTGAAACCTGTCTAGAATCAAATGTCATATGGTCCGTTGCACCGGAATCAATTATCCATGTACTATTAGAAACAGGTGCATATAAATTTAAAGCCTTACCATCATTACCTCCAGTCGCAATAAAAACCGATAATTGTTCAGAAGCGGCATCTCCATTTGTTCTTATGCATGTGGGTATAACAGCAGCAGCAGAGGCTTTGTCTGATTGTCCTTTTCTTGAATCACGATTATGATCCCACCACTTTGGATACCCGACAAGTTCGTAACATCGATCTTTTGTATGACCAGGTTGATCACAATGAGTGCATTTAAGGGTAGATTTCTTTGATCGATCTTTCTAAGAAGACCAATTCTGATTGGGTTTGTTTCTGCTCACCATGGCCGAAGCTTCAACTTGCTCAATTTCTGAATTCATAGTTCCTTGCAGAACAGATTCACGGCGAACAAGGGCATAACATTCTTCCAATTCAGGAATAGGTTCCTTTCGCAATATTTCTCCACGAACCTGTTCAAATTCATTATCTAAACCAGCAAGAAAAATATGTACCCTTTGCCGCTGAATTGATTTGTAATAAGATGTAACATCTTTCTCACTTTCCATAATTACTTTATCATGATGATCCAGTTCACCAAAGATTTCAGTTAATTCTCCATAATAATAAGAGAGTGATTTACCATTTTGTTTGGCAGAGAATGCTCTTTGATTCAAGGTAAAGATCAGTAATTCATCAGCTCCATCATAGAACGCCTTTGATAGAGCTTTCCAAATATCTTGAGCAGTTGGTAAGCGAATATATCGCTTCATGATGTCAGGAGACATCGACATCAGCAACCATTTTTTAACTTTCTGACTATCTGCATACCACTTCTCATAGCCTTCATCCTTTTCAGTAGGAGGTGGTGACTTTCCTCGAATAAACGAAAGTTTTTCTTTTTCAGCCATATGCATTTCTATGATCTGCGACCACATATCATAGTTTGTTTCATTCAAAATAATTCCAGCATTGAAGGAGGAATTTTTAGATTGGACAACAATCGGAACTGATTCTGTTTTGCTCATGGTCCCTAATTGGAACCAACTGCTCTAATACCAAGTTTCAAGAAAGATTAAAAAAAAAAGGAATAATTCTTTCATTTGATAATTAGAATAGCAATCTGTACAGATATTTATAGATACAGATCCTAAAAACAAGTTCCTAATTAGATGCTAATTTAGCTCCTAATTTACTCCTAATTTACAACTTTCTATTTTACAAATGAATCCAAGAAAGGAACAAATCTAACTTACCTTAATATCTTAACAGGTGGTGATTTGTTTTTGCAAATAGTGATTTGTTGGACGATGATGCTGAACGGAAGAAGAAGAAGAAGATAATTTTTTGTTTTTATTTTTAATATATTTTATTGTTTTAATAAATTTTATATTTGATGTTTTATATTTTGTCTTTTATTTTATTATTATTTATTTTTTTTTACAAACCAATAGAAGTTAGACATGTGAAAAAAAATTCATAATGCCCCATAGTGAAAACTGATGGAAAAATAGATTCCTGTCACAGCATGGGTTCCATTGAACCATTGCTTACCAAAAAAAAAAAGTCTAATTGGACCAAAAAAAATTTTGAGTGTTTAAATGAGATTTTTATTATGTTTCAAGAGTGTATTAGAACCTTATTTCATATCCAAAATATCTAGAAGTTTGTAGGGATATTATATATAGTCTACATACTAAAAATATATAATAATAATATTCAAAATATCTAGAAATGTGTAGACATATCATATGCAGTCGGCATAATAAAAAAATATATAATAATAATATTCAAAAAGAGCTATAAATTTGTATACCTATCATCTAGAGGGTCCTGGTCAGAAGGTGGATCGTTAGAAGGAGGATGAGAGTGTGACAAAGGCTAGAAGTTTCTCATTAGCTCCTCCATATAGGTCATCATCTTACGATGCTCAAGCTCACAATGCTCTTCCCTCTTCTGCTGCTCATGCTTGATACGCTGTCTCCTCTTCTACAAATATGCCAATTACTGTCATAGAGTTTATAGCTCCTCTTAAACTGTTGTGTTTACTGGTTAAGAAGAAGAGGCAAACTATGCTGAATGATGGTGATAGTAAGTAGCTGCGGTAAAGCCCATATTATAGACTCTCTGTTTCTTCTCTCCGCCAGTAGCATCTAAAAAAATATGTGCCTTGTCAATATCAACAGAATCGAACCACTCTTGCAACTGAGACCACTAATCCTTCGGTTGTGAGTATCACTCGTAAAAATCATAGTAAAAAAAAACACTTAATATATTTATTAATTTTAAAATACTATATTCAAAGTAATAACCAACAAAAGTATTATAACTTATATGAATGCTCTGAGCTCTGGCATCTACAAAATTAAAAGTTCCTTTCTTCTTATGCATCCTCTCAAAGAGCTCATTAGGAAGTGGATCCCGTCCAACCTCCATAACCTGGTTATTTTAAACCAAAAAGAGTTTTTAATATTCAATATTTGAAGTACAATAAAAGTATTCGTAATAGAATCAAGCAATAATTTTTTAAATATAAATCAACTGATCAACACACACACACATATATATATTTATAAGATAAAAATTATAAAATTTAAATAAAAATGAAGTTCAAACATAACATCCACAATTAACCATTTCAAAACAAATAGTTTTCTTCTCAATGTTAATAAACAGACCAAGTTAATAGCATATGGCCCAACAAAATTTGCATATATCACAGTCCACTATCATTTTGATTAGCCAAACTAGTTATAACAACAAATAACAAATTAATAAAACTAACAGCTCAACAAAAAAAATATCAATTAACATGCACCAAGATCATCAAAACAACTTATAGTTTTTCATCTATAAAATATTTTTTCATGTTCAATTATACCATTTGCAGTATAAGCTTCTGCTACTACAAATCCAAAATTAATTAGATGTTAAACCCAAATACCAAACAAGAATTCAATCAGAAAAATAAACCTAAAAAGTTCCATATAAAAATAAAACTTAGAACAAATATCTTTATTATCCTATATGCAAGTTTATTAAACAAAGATAAAGTCAACTAGATATTGAAATTCTTGAGAATGACTAAACAAAAATGACAAACAGAAACCTCATTTGCATTATGTTATACAATATATCATGATTGATTCTCTCTCCTTTGTACCAATGTTAAAAGTAATGTTATAACTAATTCTTTAGTTAATTATGAATTTTAATTATAATAATATAATAACAACTTTTATTATCAATAAATGTTATTAAGCACAAAAAGATATCAACTTCAGTTTGGGAAAAAGCATAAATTTTTAAGGTTGCTCTGCTAGATATACAACAATTAGCTTTTGCCTTTGCTTAAAGGCTAGAACAATACAAATAAAGGGTAGTAAATTATTAGGATTTGATATCATTAAAGGAAATATATACACAAAAAAAAAAAACATTTTCAAGTGATAGAATACAACACAAAATTAGAAACAAGCCAATCAATTCACAACACATGCGCATCCTCTTACTTCACAACATGCAATCATTATAAATCCAATATTGCAAGGAAGGCCCACCAAGCTTTCCTGCATCCATCCAAATGTTATATGGACTAAAATACATACCAAATGCAGCAAGAAGCACAAAAAAGGCTCTATGAGTCCAACAACAGCAGCAGCAATAGAAGCAACTGCAGTAAAAGCAACTGCAGACTAAATTAATAATGAAAAGAAATTAGGCAACACGCACACTATCTAACAAGTAAACCAACACAAGCCAAACAAAAAAAAGGGGAAGAACTAAGAAAGAAAGAGAATATAAGAAGTAAAAATAGAAAAATAAAAGAAAAATACAAATACTTGATTTAGATAATTGAAGATGAATATAAGTAATGAAATAAAAGTTATAATTGGATTTGAGACGGCCAGGTTCAAATAAAAAAATTAACAGATACCGATTTAGGTAGGATAATTCTAACGCGGAACAACATGAGCAATAGAATTTTAGCAGTCTTCCATAAAAGTTATAGATATTACAGATAAAAAATATAACCCACCTACAGTTAAGAATTTTGTATTACTTTGATTTTAAAAATTTGAGTTAAAATTGAATCATTCAAGGCATCAAGTAGAACTAGTCTACCGCTTCACAAATGTGAGAGCGAGTGAACATGCAAACAAGTGAATAGGATTAGGAGTGAACAATAATAGTTATAATTGTATATATAGGTTAGCCCTTGTTAATGCATGCATTTAATTTTTATTACCTAGATCTGAGTTAATTTTAATTTAGTAATCAAGGTATCATAATTTAATGATCTTATACATATATATATATATATGAATAATAAATTCAAGTTGGATTCACCAGAATTCAGTAGATATGAGGGTTAAAATTCAGTAGTTTAATAATAATTTTTCTTTTAAAGTTGGATTCACCAAAATTCAGTAGCTATGAGGGTTAAAATTCACTAGTTGAATAATAATGTTTCTTATATATATATATATATATATATACAGAAAATAAAGAACATTCTATATTAAGCATTGTACACTACAGAAATAAACCATCTAACCTACCAACAATAAAAGAGCATGAAAAATAAATAAAGCAAATAAAAAGCAAGAGCTAACCATGTAAGAAAGACAACAAAACATGCTGCTAGTCTTAAAGCACAGGAAATGATCAGAGAAAGAGTCATGGAAGCAATATTGCTGATTATCGCTCTTAGAATAGACTAGAAAAAAAAAAGAGCATAAAGAGATCAACACTCTTCTTAAACAGAAATTGTAAGAACTGTGGGCGCCAACAAACTTTGACCAAAGAAATTGTACATGCGCCGAAATTTTTGATTAAGAAATTTTGATGGAGGCGTCAAAATTTTTGATTAAAAAAAAGGAAAAGGAAAAATGAAATTCTCCTCCTATACGCGTTTTCCCTTGCTTATAAATAGGCAAGGGATGTTAAGCATTTTTTGTATTCCAAAAGAGAGAGGCAGTGAGTATTAAAGAAAATAATTAGAGAGTTATATTGTAATTCCTATTATTTTTTTCTAATAAAATTCTTCTATCCTTGTCCGTGGTTTTTACCTTAATTCGTTTAAGATTTTTCCACGTAAATTCTGTGTCTCTTTTATCTTTATTTTTCTCAAATTTTTAGCTGTGTTCTTGCTTTATCTGGTCCGTTTTTACAATAAGTGGTATCAAAGCTGTGATATTTTGAAAAACAAAATATACCACGAGGAAGAGAAAATTACGTGGAGTTTTTTGGTGTGATCCGTTTTAAAAACGGGCGTAAAAACCGAAATTTGTCAATAGTAAACAGTAAAATGACTATTCACGTGGTTTTTTTGTGAATAATAACTGCATATTACTGTAGCAGAACTGCAGCGAAGGAACTGTAGCAGAATTATAGTGGAGGTACTGTTCACGTGAAATAGTGGGAGCTAATTTTTGGAGATAAAAGCGATGGCGGCAAAATTTGAGATTGAAAAGTTCAACGGGAGAAATTTCTCACTATGTAAATTAAAGATAAAAGCTATCTTGAGAAAAGATGGTTGTCTAGCGGTAATCAGTGAAAGGCCACAGGAATTCACAGATGATACTAAATGGAATAAGATGGATGGGAATGTTATTGCAAACCTTCATCTAGCACTTGCAGATGAGATCTTGTCCAGCTTAGCAGAAAAGAAAACGGCAAAGGAGATATGGGATCACCTCATCAAACTGTACGAGGCCAAGTCATTACATAACAAAATTTTCCTTAAGAGGAAACTTTACACCTTGAGGATGTCAGAATCTACTTCAGTGACGGAGCACCTTAATGTCTTGAATACTCTATTTTCTTAGCTTACATCTTTGGATCATAAAATAGAGTCACAAGAACATGCAGAACTTCTACTCCAAAGTCTACCTGATTCGTATGATCAACTTGTGATCAACTTGACAAATAATGTTCAGCCTGATTCTCTGGTCTTTGATGATATAGCATCTGCTATCTTGGAAGAAGAGAATCGGCGGAAGAACAAGAAGGACAAGCAGGCAGGTTCACAACAAGTGGAAGCTTTGACGGTGATGAGAGGAAGATCGACAGAACGTGGCCCAAGTGGGAGTCACAATCATGGGAGATCAAAATCAAGGAGTAAGAAGAATTTTAAATGCTACCACTATGGCAAGAAAGGTCACCTAAAGAAGGATTGTTGGAGTCTGAAGAATTCCAATTCTCAAGGGAACGTGGCAAGCACTTCAGAAGATGGAAACGTGTTGTGTTGTGAAGCAGCAATATCAACGGAGAGCAGGAAGAAATTTGCGGATGTGTGGCTTCTTGACTCAGGAGCAACTTATCATATGACCTCTCGAAGAGAATGGTTCCATCATTATGAACCTATCTTAGGAGGATCTGTGTATAGTTGTGAAGATAATGCCTTAAAGATCATAGACATTGGATCCATCAAATTGAAGATGTATGACGGTACAGTTTGCACTATTCAAGGAGTGCGACATGTGGAAGGTCTGAAGAAGAATTTGTTATCTGTGGAAGAGTTCGATGATCTTGATTGTACTATCAAAGTTCAAAAAGGAATCATGAGGATTAGCCGAGGAGCGCTTGTAATTATGAAAGGAGAAAAGATTGCTGCAAAGTTATATATGCTTTTGGGAAAGACTGTGCAAGAAGCAGAAGCATCTGTTGCTTCAAACAGTTCGAGTGAAAGATCTGCAATGGTGTGGCATCAAAAGCTTGGATATATGTCTAAACAAGGTATGAAAATTCTTGCTGAGAAAAAGTTACTTCCAGGCCTTACAAAGTTGTCATTACCCTTTTGTGAGCATTGCACAACAAGCAAGCAGCATCGACTAAAGTTCAGCATATCCAATTCTAGAAGCACGAATATTCTTGAATTGGTCCACTCTGATGTATGGCAAGCACCAGTTTCGTCACTAGGAGGAGCGAAGTACTTTGTGTCCTTCATCGATGATTACTCCACAAGATGTTGGGTGTATCCTATCAAGAGCAAGGGAGATGTATTTGCAACTTTCAAAATATACAAAGCGCGGGTTGAACTTGATTCAGGCAGTAAGATCAAGTGTTTAAGGTCAGGTAATGGAGGAGAATATACTGGGAATGAATTTGATAGCTTTTGTAAACAAGAAGGCATCAAAAGGCAGTTCACTACGGCGTACACTCCACAATAAAATGGAGTAGCAGAGCGGATGAACAGAATTCTGTTAGAAAGAACAAGAGCAATGTTGGGAGCTGCAGGTCTTGATAAGGCATTTTGGGCAGAAGCAGTCAACACCGCTTGTTATGTGATTAACCGATCTCCATCTACAGCAATTGATCTAAAGACTCCAATGGAGATGTGGACAGGGAAGCCAGTGGATTATTCAAACATCCATATATTTGGAAGTCCTGTGTATGTGATGTACAATGCCCAAGAAACTACGAAGTTGGATCCAAAATTCAGGAAGTGTTTGTTCTTGGGATATGCTGATGGTGTAAAGGGGTATCGCCTGTGGGAGCCCACTGCCCACAAGGTTATAGTCAGTAGGGATGTTATCTTTTTAGAAGATAAATTGAAAAAAGAAGGTGATAGCACTTTGAAAGAAATTTCAGAGACTACAATGGTACAGATAGAAAAGAAGTCCACAGAAGAAGATTCTTTTGAAGCAGAACCAGAGCACGAGGAGGAGGAAGAGCAAACTGAGTCTGAAGAGTCAGAGCTTGGAAAGGGAAAGCACACAAAATGTACACCAGTCTGGCAAGAGGATTATGTTATGGGCAGTAATGTTGCTTATTGTCTTCTAACTGAGGAAGGAGAACCATCAACTCTCCAGGAAGCAATGAGTAGTTCAGATGCGTCTCAGTGGATGGCAGCAATGCAAGAGGAAATTGAAGCCCTACATAAGAACAAGACTTGGGAGCTTATGCCATTACCGCAAGGAAGAAAGCTATTGGCAATAAGTGGGTCTATAAGATCAAAAGAAATAGTGATGATCAAGTGGAGTGGTATCGTGCAAGATTGGTGGTAAAAGGGTATGCTCAGAAAGAAGGGATTGACTTCAACGAAATATTTTCTCCTGTAGTTCAGTTGTCAACAATTCGTGTAGTCTTGGTAATGTGTGCTACACTTGATTTCCATTTAGAACAGCTAGATGTGAAAACAACTTTTCTTCATGGAGATCTTGAGGAAGAAATCTATATGCTCCAGCCAGAAGGTTTTGAAGAAAAAGGAAAGCGGAATTTGGTTTGTAGGTTGAACAAATCTCTATACTGTTTAAAACAGGCGCCGAGGTGTTGGTATAAGAGATTTGATTCCTTCATCATGAGCCTTGGATACAACAGACTTAATGCAGACCCTTGTGCATACTTCAAGAGGTTTGATAAAAGTGATTTCATTATTTTGCTGTTGTATGTAGATGACATGTTGGTAGCAGGCCCCAACAAAGATCATATTCAAGAATTGAAGGCATAATTGGCTAGGGAATTTGAAATGAAGGACTTGGGACCAGTAAACAAGATTTTAGGGATGTAAATTCACCGAGACAGAAACAATAGGAAGATTTGGCTTTCTCAGAAGAATTACTTAAAGAAGGTCTTACGACGCTTCAATATGCAACACTGTAAGTCAATTTCTACCCCACTTCCTATTAGTTGCAAATTATTCTCCAGTATGTGTCCTAGCAATGAAGAAGGAAGGATGGAAATGTCTCGAGTACCGTATGCATCAGCAGTGGGGAGTTTAATGTTCGCAATGATTTGTACACGACCAGACATTGCACATGCAATGGGAGTTATAAGTCGGTACATGGCGAATCCTAATAGAGAGCATTGGAGTACTGTAAAGAGAATCTTAAGATATATTAAAGGAACCTCAGATGTTGCATTATGTTATGGAGGATCAGATTCTATTGTCAGAGGATATGTTGACTCAGATTATGCAGGTGATCTTGATAAAAGTAAGTCTACCACAGGGTATGTGTTCATTCTTACTGGTGGAGTAGTAAGTTGGGTATCAAAACTGCAGTCAGTTGTGGCAACTTCAACAACAGAAGCAGAATATGTTGCAGCTACGCAAGCTAGTAAGGAAGCAGTCTGGTTGAAACTAATCATGGAGGAACTCGGGCATAAACAAGAGAAAATTTCTCTATTTTGTGACAGTCAGAGTGCCTTGCATCTTGCAAGGAATCCAGCTTTTCATTCTAAATCAAAACACATACGAGTCCAGTATCACTTCGTTCGTGAGAAAGTGGAAGAGGGCATTGTGGATATGCAGAAAATTCATACAAAAGACAACCTAGCAGATTTTTTGACAAAAGCAGTTAACACTGACAAGTTTATTTGGTGTCGATCCTCTAGTGGCCTGACGGAAGCATAAGCAGCATGGAAATACAAGGAAGAAAGAATGGTGTGAAGATATGATTGATCCTCAATCAAATCTTCAAGTGGGAGATTGTGGGCGCCAACAAACTTTGACTAAGGAAATTGTACAGGCGCCGAAATTTTTGATTAAGAAATTTTGATAGAGGCGCCGAAATTTTTAATTAAAAAAAAAGGAAAAGACAAAATGAAATTCTCCTCCTATACGCGTTTTCCCTTGCTTATAAATAGGCAAGGGATGTTAAGCATTTTTTGTATTCCAAAAGAGAGAGGCAGTGAGTATTGAAGAAAATAATTAGAGAGTTATATTGTAATTCCTATTATTTTCTTCTAATAAAATTTTTCTATCATTGTCCGTGGTTTTTACCTTAATTCGTTTAAGGTTTTTCCACGTAAATTCTGTGTCTCTTTTATCTTTATTTTTCTCACAATTTTAGCTGTGTTCTTGCTTTATCTGGTCCGTTTTTACAATAAGAACACACAAAACAAACGAAATTCTCTTTCTACTCAAAACAGAAATTACAGAACTTAACAAACCACCCCACTGCACGAAAATTGAAGAAATTGCAGAACTCAGCTCATAATCTGTTTAGCAAGTCCATTTGATTAACAAACTACCCCACTGCACCCCCAACCCAACTCATGGATAATCAGAAACCCTATAATTAATTGATTTTGTAGGGGCCATCACTGGTTGGTCATCATCATCTGTACAAAAATATCTATCTCCACATGAAAAAACCCAACGCCCATTCTAGGAATGACCTGAAAATGAAAAAACCATCAAATTAGCAACACATGAGTATTCAAATGAAAAATCCCTAAAATCAAACCCATAAAATCAAATGAAAAAAACCGTAAAATCAAATCTAAACAATCTGATTATTGCAATCGATAATTGATTATTTAAAACAAATGACATTCTGATATAAAAAAAATAGTAGAATAGTAAAAAAAATGAAAGACTAACCTGATATCAAAACCAAATATAATATATCCCATATTTATTTTTTAAATAACTACATAAATTTTTTAATTAGAAAAAAATATAATTAAAAAAATATCTCATTTATATAAGTTGAGACTATTCTAAAACCAAGATACCAAAAGAAAAAAATGATTAATCTTATTCTAAGAATTAAATTAATTGTCTTTTAAAATTATGGAGTTCCATTAAACTTAAATAATTTTGCACTACTAAAGGTTTCAAGTTTGTGCTCATTTGAATTACTTCTAATTTTCATGGATTAATCAATTTTTTAAATAAATTTATTCTCAATTGAAACTTAAATTCGAAATTTTATAATGTTAATAACTTGAGTATCATTGTTGATTGGATTAATTAAACTTTCTCAAACAATATATATTTAACATTGAGTGTTCTAAATATATATGAGAATGGTTTCCTCTTTTTTTTTTTTTTTGACAGAAGAATGGTTTCCTAATATAGGTGAGAACCACCAAAAATTAGAAAAGCAGTCAATAAAAACATGTAATGCCCTGATGGGGGTAAAAGGACTTCTTCCGTTAACTCTAGATGTGTGGTGTATAATTTGCACAAACTTCATGTCAATATGTGATAGATCTTACTTACCTCTTATATTTTAAAAAGAAAAATGAAAAAATTGAAGGAGGTTGTAAATTAAAAAACTTGATACATGATTAAATTAACTACAAATTTGTATATGTGCTGGCTGGCTTGCATTGCAATTCAGTCTCTTTTGTGTACCAACATGTACATACAAGATAGGTGAATTGTTAGTAATTGACCCATGTTTTGCCATTAATTAAAGAATTATATTATGTAGAGAATAATCAACACATGAACTCTTAATTAATCTGAAATAATTCAACTGCCTTTTGTTCAGTATAGTTGAATAATTAATTGACACATCTAATTATGATGCATTTGGTTGCAACAAATAGTAACTGCAGTAGTAGAAGACAACTAGGCCATATATATTGCACGTGCTTTGCACTTTAAGAAACACACACGCACATATATATATATATATATATAATATAATATAATTTTATTCCTAAGAAGAATCTTCCCTGGATAATATTCTGGATTTTGGACTCATAACATAAGCACTTGAAGTAAAAAGCCACCAGTTTTTTCTCAAGCACTAAAAAAAGAGTAAAAAGAAATAAAAAATGGTTAAGAAAACCATGGTTTTTGACTCGTATCATGGTGGTATGTTCACAAATTTTAAAAACATAATGGAAAATCACAGGTAAGTACCAATATTTAATTCAATTTGCCTAACTTTTCTTAAGATTTTTAGTTCAATTTCCATTTTATTAAACAATAGCTAGTAATTAGTTTTTGATTTTGCTTTTTAAATCCATCGTATTCATATTAATAAACTAATAATTTTCTCTTCAAATTTATATAAAATGCAAACTCTTGATTCAATAACACATATCAGCACAACAAAACAAGCACACAACACAAACAAACCCACAACAAACAGAACAAGTACACAACACATATATCTAAACAAGCAAACATGCAGCATACAACATGCTTCATCCACCCAGCAGTAGAGAAAAACCAGCCTCTAGCAGGAGTATTAGAAGATACATATATGAGAACTACTGTAAGTGAAGCTTGAGTTAATCTTATTTTGCTTGAATCTGGTTAAGAGAGAAAAATCAAACAAAATGAAAATAAATAAAAGAAAAAATCAATCAAAATCAATAAACCCAAATTGTAAAACAAAAACATAAAAACTCACATTGCAATTAATTTATCTAGATTATTTAATCATTTTGAACAAGTATCGAGAAAAATGAATAAGATGAGTTGATCATAATCTAGATAAGAATTGGTTTCTTTAAATCCCACCTTGAACTACAAGAGTAAAACAAAATATTACATTTTTGTGCTTCGAAGAACATCTTCACTTTCTATTTTATTAATCATCACATAATCATACTATTGCTAATTTCATTGAATGTGCCGAGTTTCTAAACATTTCTCAGTCATATTAGGAATTTGCAACCAACCTATGACTATCGCACTTTTTAAAATTATCTGAAATTCAAAAAATGAAGATAAAATGAGTTTATGTATTTGTGTGAATCGAATCTATAAAATTCAAATTTAATCCATTTTAAAGATATATAACTATACTAAAAGGAGAGAGAGAGAGAGAGTGAACTTGTAAAATAGTCTCCTTTTCGATGAAAGAAAGAGTCTCCTTTTCAGTGAGAGGAAGATGGTGAAGGCGAAAGTAGCAGTGGGAATGAGAGGAAGATGGTGAGAGTAATGATGAGAGACTCGATGATAGAGACAGTGAGATTGAGAGGAAGACAAAGTGAGAGAGAGGAATTTTGAGAGTAGCAGTGAGACAGAGATCAAAGGTAAGAAATCGACAGAGAGAGAGAGAGGTGAGAAACCGACAGAGAGTGAGAGGTGAGAATTCGATAGAGAGATAAAGAGATGTAAGAGCGAGAGAACGAGAGAAAATCTAATTTGGGAAAGTGAAGACAGAGACAAAAATTACGGATTTTCAACTAGAAACAGAATAAAAATATCCATTTTAGAATGTGAAAAAAAAGCTCATCAGAAATGGAATAACAATCCGTTTCTCCATTTTTTAAAAACAAATTCACCGTGAAATCTTCCCTCCACAAGTCAGAAACCGAAAAAAACCATTTTAAAAATTTCGTTTCTGATATGTTTTTGAAATAGGTGCCAATATTTCCCTCCATTAATAGAAACTGATCAAAAATGTATTTATTCGTTTTCAACGTTCTGTTTCTAATCCGTTTCAGTTTTGTTGTAATTTTGGGAAAATATAATTTATTTTCTTTATGTTTCAAAACCGTTTCAGTTTAAAAACAGATTCTTGTCTGTTTCTAGAGGTTTTTAAACTGTTAAATTCATATAGAGTTATTTATGCCAAAATGGGCTCAAATTAGCTCAATACCTAATAAATTTATTTTTTTCTTCCTTAATGGATCCAATCCATTAAATATATTATCTCATAATATATAAAAACCAATTTAATTAATTCTAAATCTTTTTAATGCGTGACATATTAGGCTCCCAAACACATTATTTGCTAAATATCAATTTTACCCTTAATTAAAATTAGGGTTTCCTCAAATGAATTTCATTTAGGTTTGATTTTTCAATCAACTAATTGATATTAATAAGACCAACATTGACATTTAGTAATACATCATAGACACCTAAGTGTTGAGAAAGTCAACGTAGTTTGACTTCAATCTTTCCATAGATAGTTACCGTGCAATAAACTCCTGATATCATATTATATCTCATTTGGTTCAGAGTACAGACTTTATGTCAACTCCCGCTAGACTGACTATGTCATATCCAACCTGAATTCATTAGTTCTTGTTCCCAAAGCCCATTACTCTATAAAAGGCATCATTGAGACTCTCTCAATTGGCTAAGGATTCCTAGAGTAATGTCTTCCTACAAGATGTCGTGATATATACTCTCCTTTTATCATGAGTGATGTATCTTTTGTTGATCTCTCAACTATCTTCAAATATCTCATATAATACCCAATAACCACCCTATAAGTGATCTCTCATGAGACAACAAGGAATGGATTAAAGTATAACACTTGATATCTAAGATACCTTAGAGACCTTAAGTCTAAGGATATTTGCACAACTACTGTGGTGAGATAAGATCACTAATATTGAATAGAAATCCATATGATTATCTCATAATTGGGCCATCCAATGAACATGTTCTTTCAACAAGCATCCACATGTTAACTCTAAGCGTCGCCATGCTTATAGCTCATAAGAACAACTGCTTGATCAAATCAAGAAGTGTAACATGTACTAGTTTATCCACATTAAAAATGTCCCATCTTGTTAATGCTATGACTCAGGATAATTTTAGTATAAACACATTTGCAAGTAATAAGAATCTCATATTATGATCTTATCATTATTTTCCTTATACTGTTTTTTATACTAGGGACTTTATTAAACAGTTTAAGATATATAATCAACTATATGCATCACATGAGTACTGAATAATAAAGGATGCCTTAATTCATTAATATATAAATGATAGCATATTACAACCTAAAGTGATTTTCTCTAGGGCATAAAAATCTAATAGTACTATTACTGCTCTTTGACTAGCATAGTTTAGAAGGATGTGGGCTTTAAGTGTACTAAAACTAAGAAGAAATCTTTTCACTTGCTTAAAGATAAATTGTGTTCAACTCCCATACTGTGTTTACCTAATTTTAATAAAACTTTTGAAATTGAATGTGATGCCTTTGTTATGGAAATATGATGCATCCTAATTTAACCCTAGTAAGTGTACTAGTCATATCGGTAATGTAGATTCATAAATCCACATATTGTCCCATAAAGACCAATGTTTAAAAGCCAATTATTATATTGAAATATTGTTATTAATTTGACAAATAATAATTGAATGAAGGAAATGAAAGTAAATTTTAAACTAAATTAAATTTGCAAAAAATTTAATAATTTCAATAAATAATTAACAACTTAATCAATAAAAATATGTTAGAGTCCACAATCCCCCTAAACTTGTATAGATATCAATATTAATCATGAAATTTGAGTTAAGTTAGCTGGTTGATTCTAAAGCCGGTTAACATTTTTAGGACCTTTCAAATTAACATTGAACTCTTGTTTAGACACTTCAATATTAATTCACATAACAATCAAACCCAATCTATTCAACCTTATTCAGGAATATGAATATAAGCCACATGTCAATTTTGGATTATCTATTCAAACAAATCCTCAATCAACTTACTATACAAATTCCTAACCATCATGAATTTAAATTTCATTTATCATCGACCTTAACTTCTCTATTTGACACATTATTAAGGAATCAATCTATAAAATCACAAACCCAAGCATTAAGAATAATGAATTTGTATAAAACTAGCTCAAAGTCAATAAATCAAAATCAATACCCATCATAGTTTAGGGTTCATGTTTTCCCTAACAAAAAGACATCTACTCCATAGCTAAAACTAGGCAACTAAAACTGAAACTTAAAATAAACATAATAAAATAAATCAAACTCTGAATTTGTGTTTTCATCTTGAGCTTGATTTCCTCTCTAATGGAGTTTGCATCCTCAAAGGGGAAGAAGAAAAAGCTTTATAATGTACAACAACTCCCTCTCTTGTATCAATATTCTCTTCTTTTTATAACCAAAATAAGTACTATTCTTACTATGGTAAATAAGAAAATATCCTAAATAAGAGTTTCGAGTAAAAAAGGAATAATAAAATAAAATCCTAGTGAGTTAAGGAAATTAAAATTATATTGTAATTTCATGCACGATTATTCGCATGACCATACAAATTCTGCCTTCAAAACTATATACTAGAAATTCTAGCAGAAACATGCATGGCCATCTACATGCCTTTGTAATTGCCCGTGCATTTCTCTAACTTATTGTGCTTTCATTAGATTCTTCTTTTATTTTCCCAAATTCACCTACAAAAACATAAAATAATCCTTAATAACCAAAACAACCAAAAAGAAAATTAAAAAGAAAAAGAAAAATAATAAAAACTAACAAAAACTAATGCAAATACCATTCTAATTGTGTATAAATACACCAATATCAAAATAGGTGTTGTTTTATTGTAGGAAAGGTAATCTATTGCCTACTTTAGTGAGAAGTTGAATAGTGCACAACTCAACTACTCCACTTATGACAAAAAGTTATATGCCTTGGTGTAGACCCTTAATTTTGACCCTAAGCTAGCCTGATCTCGATTAATAATGGCCAAATCAATTTTGGTCCATTCTTAATGGCTTAAACCTAGTTTAAAGCTTTTAATTGGATCAGCCCAATTTTATAAGGCCTAAAATAAGTCAGTTCATTATTTTAAAGCCCTAAACAGGTCCGATTCGAAGCTAGGATAGGTTTGGATGGGTTTAAATTTGTTATGGGTCCTCCCCTACTGAATTGGGGGTGCCATTTTGATATGGGAAAGCCCATATCGAATTGGGAAACTCCCAATCTGATATCAATTATTTCATGTCAAACTTAACGCTTTTGAAATTCGATATGATTTCTGTATCGGGCCAAATACAAAATTAAGCTGGGATAAGTTAGGGTTAAGTAATGAGATTTAACCGAATTGCCCCTATAAATATAGTTTTAAACAACAAAGAAAAGACAGGGCAGTGATTAGCAACAAAGATAATTAAAACACAGCAACCAAGGAGGCAGTGGCCATTGCCTCAAGCTTGCTTCGTTCATCCAAGATTAAAGTTGGTCAGGCAGTAGCACGGGTCTGACTCAACATATTGATATTGGAGGAGCCAACACGCAGGTTTAGTTTTTTAAGCTTAATTTATTTTAAACATCTAGTAGACATATTCATCCATTATAGTATCATTAAATGACTTGCATATTATGAAGTTATTTTAATACAGTAACAATGAAAGTATCAATTAGATTATAGTAACAGTAGATATTTTAAAGATTGTTTAGTTTTAGTAGCTATATAATCTTGGTTGTAATTTTATAAGCACTAGTAATGTGATTTTAACTTATTTTGTATAAATCTTAAACCCTAATATATAAAACCCTGACCCAAATACCTAATCCTAAACTAATTTGTAAAACACAAACCCTACTCATAAAACCCTAATTTCCAAAATCCTAAATCTAAACCCTAATTCCCAAAATCTTAAATCCTAAATACCTAATCCTAATCTATGAAACCCTAATCTCCAAATTAAAACCATAAAAACCTAATTTTCATCCCAAAAATCCTAATTTCATATGTATAATCTTAATTTTGTATGATCAATGCATAACTTAATATTGATCCATAGATTTCATGATTTGATTTATTGTCATATGCTTATGATTTATTTTTATGATGGATTGAATATTTTCTATGAATGGTTTAATTACATTTATTTAATTATTTGGGATTTTCAGTATCTGATGTAAAAGATGTTTTCACTTTATAGGTGCCTTAATTATTTTAATTGCTTATTTTAATTTTAAAAGAATTCTGGACCAATGTAAGGGAAATGTTTCTACCTTTTTGGTAGGTATCCTATTTTATTTAAGTTGTAAGAACATTTGGACATTTATAAGGGCATGTTTCCATCCTTGGATAGGTGCCCATTGTGTTTGATTGATTTTAATAATATGATGAATGTTTATTTTATAGTTGCATGTAATATGGATAATACTGTAATAATTTAATAATTTTATAATATTTAGACCTGAAAAGGAGGTTAGTTCCAATGAACAGGGTGTTATGGGGCTGCTAGATCATTCTCACCTTCCCATGAGTACCTAATTTTCAGAACCCAATAGGAGAGTTGGGGGTTCCTAAGAAATCGAGTTATCCACCTCTTTCTTTTCTTTCCTGGCCTATCCGGGTGGCTACTCTATTTCTCTGAGTTTAGGCCCGTATTCTCTAATACCCAGAGCCTAACAGTATCGAAGTTGCAAGAATCATTCCATCGGGAGTGGGGACGAAAATCCACACTCACACTTGCTACTCCACTGGAGATAAGAGAAGTTGATTTCATTGGTCTTTATATTATTTATTCTTTATTATTATGATATTATTCATTGCATCATTTAGATTGCATTGTGTGCATAAGTTAGGATGCCCTTGGAACCTGAGTTATGTATATGTAGGTGATACCATACTTTTATTCAAGGTATGGAGATCGAGCATTACATAACCACTCATAGCCTTGTACCTTTTGGTATATACTTGCTATGGGAACCTAAGCTTTTCAACCCAAAGACTAAAACCCATATATTTGGCCTAGTAATTTCTCTTAGGTTTACCTTAAATACTTGTTGTTTGACTATGATTAACATATCTTGGTTAGAATAATAGCCCATTTGGTTTGTCTTTTCCTAGTATGACCTAATTATGGTGTAAGCTCAAAATTATTTTATGGTCCAAAAATTCTTTTAGGCCTGAAAGCCCAAATCATTTAAAAAAAAAACCCTTCAATTAAGGGCTCAAAATCAATCTTTTAACTTATGACCCATTTTCCAAATTAAGCTTTCATTGGGCTTTAAAATGAAAAATCCTTTTATAATGGACCAAATTTCTTAACAGGGGCTTGTAAATAGTTAGGTCAATTATAGAATGTTAAAATTAATTGTGAGCCTTATTTATACCAAAGTTTATTAATCATGGGTTTGTTTGTGCCATGAACCATTATTTACTTTTCTAATAAAGAAATCTATTTATGATAAACCCTTTAATTTAGTTTTAATCCACAATATAACATAAAAGCTACTTCCCAGTTGACCCAATGGATTAAGGCTCAATTAGCGGGAGTTATCATGGACTGAATTCTTATTTGAAAATATAACTATTGGTTAATCCGTCTGAGTGGATATTAAAAAAACAAAACATCCCATGTTGATGTTATATTGACCATAGGCCTAGGAAAATAGACTCACCACTCATGTGTGGAAGGTATAAGGTTGGAAGGAATGTCCTAATTCTCTTTATTTGGTTGTTACACATACATCTATGCATGCATGCATTGCATTACATTCACATTAATCCTTTCTGGTTCACATACCTAGAGTACAATAGTTAAAGGGCTTACGACAACCCCACCTACGACTCAGAATCCAGTGAGAATTCAGTCAGTTTCACATCAAAGCCAATGGAATTTGAGCAAATTTAGAAGATGGTAAATGATGCCCTCAACTCCAAAATGGAAGAATTGAAGGGGGCCCTGGCTAAGACCATGAGGAGTCAACTGCTTTCACTATTGGAATCTGTCAGTAACAAGAAGGCAAAAGATAAGGGAAAGGCTAAGATAGTCGAAGTGGCCTCTGATGAAGTAAAAAAAGCTATGGATAACAAAGACTGGGAACAATAATTTCAAGATCAACAAGATAAAAAGAAAGAGAAGAAGGCTGCAGAGAAGATTAACACTTCTAATGTGGAAAGATTAATTGCTAACTTGGAGAAGAAGTTTGAGAAGAAGCTTAAAACTGAGGAGGTGTCTGAAGTAGATAAATTGTTTGAGTAAGACGAAGAGGTTTCTTAAAAGTTCAAGATGCCTTCTTTTGCTAAATTTGATGGAACTGGGAATCCCCATCTGTATGTCAAGTAATACATCACTACCATGCAGTCTGTTAGAGCTACTAAGGCTTAAACTTTGAGGTATTTCATGCTGTCATTAGATCCTGCTGTGCAAAACTGGTTCAATACCTTAGAGGAAAGTACTTAAAAGAATTGGGATTTGCTCTATAAATCTTTCATCCAACAATATCGGTATAATATTTAACTTGATGTGACCTTGATGGAGGTTGAGACAATCAGGCAAAAATAAATTAAAAATTTCATTGATTATGTGAAGAGATGGAGAAGTAAGACTGCGCTCCTTAAAAGAAGGCCTGATGAGTCTAACCAGATCAAGATGATAGTAAGAGGTGTCCTACCCAACCTCTGTGAGAGGATGTCTCACACCCTCATAAGGGATTTCAAAGATCTTCTCAAAGCTGGTTTGTAAATAGAAAAGTGGGAGAATGAGAAGAACCACTTTACTGGAAGGAGTAATGAGAAGGGAATTTATCAATCTGATGACAAGAATACATAAAAAGCAGTGGATGTCAATGCAACTGGTCAAGGGAATAGAAGATAGTTTTTAAATCTGAGAAGAACTCTGTCTTGGATTTTTAATAAGATGCAAAAGAAAGGGCTATTATAGCCACTAACCTTGCGACCTCTGCCAAATCCACTATCACCAAATTTTGATGCTAAGGCCTTTTTCCAATTTCACCAGGTGCAAGGACATTGAAATAGATAATTGCATGCGGTTAAGGCATGGGATCAATAATCTGATTGATAGTGGGAAGCTTTCTGAGCCTAACAAGCCTAGCATGAAGGACAATCCTTTGTCTGAGTTTGACAGAGTACCTCCACCAGCAACCTTCATGGTAGAGGAAATATTGAAGGAAGATTATGTCTTATGCTCCTTTCAAGATAAGAGTGTAGAAGATGTGAAGAGAGAGGAGGCTCAACTCAATGAACTTCCCTTGGCTTGAGTGTTACTCATTTTATTTTGCTTTCTTTAGTATTTAATTGGGACAGTTATGTTTTTCAAATTAAGATTGTTTAAATAGATTACTTTTGTTGAATTTATAATTTTGCTAGTTTTTGACATTCTGGTGCTCAACCAATGACAAATCTAGCTTGATATTCATAAAATTATTATATCTATACATCATAATTTGAATGACTTTACTAGGTGAGGGAATTATTCTATTGCATTGGGCTGTGTATGCTTACTTAGAGAGGACTCTTGCATAATTATCCATGTCTAGTCAATCTTAAAACATGCTTTGATGAACTTTCGAGACGAAATTGAATTTTGCTTATTTAAGAGAGGGGTGATCTAGGCATTATTTGGTAAGCCAATAACTAGTATCAACCCTATTGATATTAATCCCTAGTTTATCCCTTTAAGCCTTCATAAGATTTTAGCTTACTTTTTATTGGCTTGTAAAGCCCGATAACCTACATTGAGCTATCATGACACTTATGATAAGTCTGATAATCACTGAGCTACCAAGAAGCAAGAAGATTAAAGAAAGGTATGTTCAGTCAAGCCTGTAAGGATAGTTGAAGTTTACATGAACTAGACCTAATATCTCATATTTATTTCATCATGGAGATGGCATCAGGACAACAAAAAGATCCATCCTCATTAAAGCAGACTCGTGCTACTCTATAGTTAGAAGTATGAGATAGTACAAATAATGCAACTCTCTTAGGACTAGGACACACACACACACACACATATATATATATAAAGGAAAGAAAGAAAGGAAAAAGAAATAAATAAAGGAAAAAAAGAGAAAGAAAACAAAAACAAAAAAAAGAGAAAATAACAAAAGAGAAAAGATAAGAAACGAAAGGAAAAAAAAAGAAAAGAAAATGGGTCCTAAGCAAAAGGAAAAGATGAAGGTCTTCCTGATCAGATTTAGATTTCTCCTAAAGGAAATGGAAGGAAACTAAAGTCTATCTTTTCGTGAAGCAAGATGCCTAGAGTTTAATATTGCTCCTAGCTGCCTATGGTTCCAACAGAAAGTTTATTGTATGAAGATCTATTAGCAGTGTCACATTAACTCCAATTTACAAATGACCTTCCCTTAAACCATATCCCTTATAGACCCCATTTCAAGCTTCTTAAAGATTTGTTAATCTCTCTTGGTAAGTAGAGTCTATTAGTGAAAATTGTTTGAATGCGACATTATTTAAACTCAATGATACTTTTGGCCTAGTAATGTGTATGTGTCTATCTGAAGTGCAATGACTCTTGCTTAAATGGAAATGATTCCCAAATTTAGTATGGTAACTAGGGTTATGATGTTATAGATGTGTTAATTTGAAAAACCAAGTCTTGAGCTATATTGATACTAATTCGGTAAAGCGAACATTTGATTACAAGAAAAAAAGAAGGTTGATGAAAAGTCAAAAGTTAAATATTATTATTGTATTTTATTATGTGTACATTAAATTTAATACAAACCAATCACTGGGATGGAGGAGGTGGTCTATAATCAAATAAAGCCCTAAGAAATTCATCACCTGATGGAGGAGGAGGCACATCATTAGCCCAGAATTCCCTTGAGGAAGAAATACCCAGATCTTTGTTATACTAAAAATCAATTTTATAGTAGTTGTCACCTAAGAGTGGAGGAGGCAGGTCATGGTCATCAGTCCAGGGCCCCCTTAACAAAGAAGCACCAAGATCTCTATAGCCCTAAAATCAAAAGTCACAAAAGTTTCATTTAAGGTAAGCCGAATGTCGGCGGTTAGTGGCTAGTTCTTCCTGTAGCTTCCTATTTTGTTCCTCAAGCATTCTCTGTGAGCCAAAAAAGGAAAAGGTAAGTCTATACATTTTTCATGCATACAGACAACATCAGTCAACATGAGACAGTTTGCAAACCAGGTAGTTCAGATCAAAGTCTTGAGGCCTGAAGGACGGATCAACATAAGGCAACTCATATGAAACATGCAGTTGTGATTTAGCAGCACGAGAAGGATCAACTTCACAGTGATTGGAACAGCCCAATTGTTTGATGTACAAAGAAAAGTAGTCTCGGGTAACCAAATGCATATATCTGATCAACCTGTGAAGGGGCATCCATGGTATCATCATGTGAATAGGAAGCGAAACCTCCTTCACTTCCCCCCTCTTCATCCTCCTCTTCGCCCATGTCATTACCTTCCACGCCATCATCTTTCTCCTCCCATTATACTCATCTTCATCCTCCTCATTACCCCCTCATCACCCATCTTTTCTTCTTCTTCTTCTTCTTCTACCTCATGTTCTTCTTCATGAACTTCAATACCAGTAGAGGAAACTTGGAAATTCAGAAGCTAATCACAAATAAACTGAGTATATGAAACATTTGATGGAAGCAAGAAGACATCGATGTCAAACCCAGTCCGAGTATGCCTCTAAGAATTTTTTGGCATATACATGTTGTAACACCCCTATACCCCATATACGCACAATATGTGCCACCACATCTGTAATATATGTATACCGGATACAGGAATGTTACGGTCTATTTTAAACCAAACCAATCTTTCAAATTATACAATATAGGAAAGTTAAAACATTTAATTTGTATTATAAAACAAAATAGTTAAAACATTTATTTATTAAGCAGCGGAAAATGTAGCGGTATTTACATATACATATATATCAAAATAAATATTAACATAACATAAAGTTTATACATGTTTGGCAGTTCTTCTCTAATCTTTAAGCCCAAAATCAACACTTCAGAGTCTAGACTCAACTCGGTCTAGCTGAACTCTCCGGTTCTATCCTGTCACCTGCGCGATGAACCACAATCGCGCTAAGCCATAGGCTTAGTGGTACAAACCACAATAACAATATGCTTTAATGCAATGTCAATGTCATACTTACAAGCAATAGAGATCATATTCAAAAATGCTATATCTCATAACATACATTTCATTATCTTATTCAATTGTTTTACCATTTATGATTCACATTAAAACAAAGACAAGCATGGACCCAAAAAAGGATCTAATATGTTATTCAAAGTTCAGAGTTACTGCTTTGGTCCATAATCACAATCATTAAGCCCGTAGGCGATACATATATATCTATCCATGGATAGTGTAATAGACCCAGTCTCTTGGACCTCAACCCGGCTAGACCCAAGGGCCCCAGTATCTTGGTCCTCAACCCGGCTAGACTGTTACTATTTTTGAGGCTTACGACCCAGTCTTTTCACCTCAAAAACATCATATTTCACATTTATCAGTTGGACTCGACTTACGACCCGGTCTTTTCACCTGTCCAGCAATTCATAGGCATGCCACGAAACCCAGAACTCTGAAAATTAAATAACATACTAGGCACACAATTATTTCATTTATCTCTTTATCAATCTCTTTCTCAATTCATTTCTCATTTCATTTCTCATAATTAAACTAGGCAATCATGTCCCAAATTATTTAATTTGCATTATCATACCCAACAACAATGGCTTCACATCTCATCATTAAAGTATACACAACCAATTGCATTGAACATACATTTTAAATGATCATCATATCTTTCACATTATGCAAATCATAACATTAATCTAATATATTAACAATGAAATATATTACTTAACACATTTACAATCAAATGTGTTAAGTCTCAAAATCATGTAAATGTATGCAACCATGTAAGTTTGTACTTACCTCAAGAGCAACTCACACCAATCTATACACTTCCTCCTCCAAGAATTCTTCACTACTTGGATTAGGGCAACTCAATCTCTTCACAACCTAATCCAAAAGGAATAATACACACTTACTTATAGATACACATGAGATAATAAGACTAAGAACCAACTAGGGCAAACTCTACACATGACACGCTCAACAATACGGGCATGTCCCTGACCGTGCCCTAAACTCGCAACATAGAAGCTTTGACACGCTCAGAACCATGGGCGTGTCACTGAACGTGTAATACATTCTGTGTCACAGAAACATTGACACGTCCAACAACACGGGCGTGCTCATGGCCGTGTCAATCCTTCACCAACACAGTAGCTATGACACGCTCAGTGACATGGGCGTGTCACTGCTCGTTTCATCCATCTAAGAACATAGACCCATTGACACACCTAAAGACCTGGCCGTGCTCATGGGCGTGTCAGGCCAAAAATGCAGATTCCGGCAACATCAACAACACATCCAACAAACCTCTTACTTCCACCATTTTCCACTTCAAACAAACTTAACTAAACACACCCATAAACCATAATAACTTGCAAAAACACCAAAACAATTCGAAACATACATCAAACACAATTCATAATCATCACCACAAACCCAAAACATAACCACAACACTTTCTCTCCCAACAAACTTACTCTTTCCTTCAATCCAACCTCAAAATCCAAAATCAATTGAACCAAACACTCTTAAACACACCACAATCAAACAAACACATATCAACCACAACCTCAACTCACAAACTCAAAGAAAATCAAAGAATCAAGTGGAAAACTTACCAAGGATGAAAAAACTCTTAAATTTCCATCTTGATTACTTGAAAACTTCCTTCAATCTTGAGTTTGGAAGATCAAATCTCTCTCTTGCTCTCATACTATGGAGGGCCGGCCAACATAGAAAAGAAAAGGAAAGAAGATAAGCCACGAAGAAAAAAGAAAGAAAGAAGAAAACAAAGAAAGCAAAGTCAAACTCTCCCAACCACTCATTTCCTCAAAATCCTCTCCACCAAGCAATAAACAATAAAATAATTAAATATCTTCTTCCACTTCCACTAACTCAATTTCCAATTAATTAATTAATTTCCTTTGACCCTTCATTCCTTTGACTTGTATATGTTGTGTATATCCCAATATATACAACATATACACTCTACTCAAAACTTCTTCTCTTACCATTAAATAAATACACTTAATCCAAATACAACAATAAATATTCTAAAACTTTTAGGGTATACTTTGGGATATTACAATTCTCCCCCTCTAAAAAGAAATTTCGTCCTCGAAATTACCTGATATCAAGTCTGAAACAATTGAGGATACTGATCTCTCATCGCTTGCTCACTCTCCCAAGTTGATTCTTCTTTACCATGATTCTTCCAAAGAACCTTCACAATTTGCACTTTCTTATGTCTCAACTCTTTCACTCAATGTGCCAAAATAGCAACTGGTTCTTCTTCAAAAGTTAGATCCGAACTCACCTCAATAGATTCAACGGACAGAACATGAGATGGGTCAGATCTGTACCTCCTCAGCATAGACACATGGAAAACATTATGGATTCTATCCAATTCAGGTGGCAAAGCAAGTCGATAAGCAACTGGTCCAACTCTTTCCAATACCTCATAAGGTCCAATAAAATGAGGACTTAGCTTCCCTTTTCTGCCAAATCTCTAAATCTTCTTCCAAGGAGACATTTTCAGAAATACTTTATCTCCAACATCAAACTCTATATCTCTCCTCTTCAAATCCGAATAAGATTTCTGCCGATTTGAAGCTGCTTTTAATCTATCCCGAATTATCTTCACTTTCTCTTCTGTTTCTTTAATCAAATCAGGACCCACCAATTTGCCTTCTCTACCTTCATTCCAGCATAGAGGCGTTCTACATCTTCTACCATACAATGCCTCATAAGGTGCCATTCCAATACTGGATTGATGACTGTTGTTGTAAGCAAATTCCATTAATGGAAAAAATTTGTCCCAACTTCCAGAGAAATCAATGACACAGCTTTTCAACATATCCTCTATAATCTATATTACTCTTTTTGACTGCCCATCGGTCTGCGGATGAAAAACAGTGCTAAAGTGCAATTGAGAACCCAAAGCACCATGTAAACTCTTCCAAAACCTTGAAGTAAACCGAGAATCTCGATCAGACACCAAAGAAATTGGAACTCCATGCAATTTCACTATCTCACTGATATACATATCAGCCAACCTCTCAAGAGAATAGTCCATTCTAACTGGAAGAAAATGAGCTATCTTCATCAACCGATCAACAATCACCCAGATAGCATCATGCTTCTTCTGAGTCAATGGCAAACCAGACACAAAATCCATTGTCACACGTTCCCATTTCCATTCAGGCACTGATAAAGGCTGAAGCAACCCCGTTGGAACTTGATGCTCAGCTTTCACCCTCTGACAAGTGAGACATTTAGATACAAACTCCGCTATGTCCCTCTTCATACCTGACCACCATTAATGTTGCTTCAAATCATGATACATTTTAGTATTCCCAGGGTGCATAGCAAAAATTGATTGATGTGCTTCTTCCAAAATAACCTTTCTCAATTTAGCATCATTAGGAACACACAATCTATCCTTGAACCAAAGGCTACCATTATCTCTCATATAGAAATCTCGATTCTCTCCTTTTTGGCATTCTGACACAACTTTCTAAATTTTCTCATCAGCCAATTGAGCCTCTTTAATCTGATCCAACAATACCGGTCTCAACTGCAATTGAGCCAACAACGCACCATCATCACATGATTCAAAACTAGCGTGCAACGCTCTCAACTCAACAAGCAACGAGAGCGAATAAGCAGTCAAACCTGCTAAAGACTTCCGACTCAAGGCATCCGCAACAACATTTGCCTTACCAGGATGATAATCAATCAAACAGTCGTAGTCTTTGATCAACTCCAACCACCGTCTTTGCCGAAGATTCAGCTCCCTCTAAACACCCAAATATTTCAAACTCTTATGATTTGTATAAATAAAACACTTCTCTCCATACAAATAATGTCACCAAATCTTCAAAGCAAAAACTATAGCTTCCAATTCCAAATCATGCGTTGGATAATTCAACTCATGTGGCTTCAACTACCGAGAAGCATAAGCTATGACTTTACCCTCTTGCATCAAAACACAACCTAAACCATTATGTGAAGCATCACTGTAAATCACATATGGTTTATCTTCCACAGGCAATGTAAGAACAGGAGCTTGAGTCAACATCTCCTTCAACTGCTCAAAGCTTGCTTGACACTGATCTGTCCACACAAATACTCCCTTCCAAAGTAATCTGGCGAGTGGAGTAGCTATCAAAGAAAAACCCTTCACAAACCGTCGATAATAGCCTGCCAAACCCAGAAAACTTCTAACTTTAGTCACAGACTTCAGTGGACTCCAATTCAAAATGGCCTCAACTTTACTCAGATCAACTCTTATACCATCTACTGAAACTATATGACCCAGAAAAGTCACTTGATCAAGCCAAAACTCACACTTCGACAGCTTAGCATAGAATTACTTCTCTCTCAAGGTCTGGAATACCATCCGCAGATGCTTGTCATGATCCTCTTCATTACGCGAATACACCAAAATATCATCAATGAAAACCACCACAAACTGATCTAGATAGGGCCTAAACACCCTATTCATCAAATCCATAAATGCTGCAGGTGCATTCGTCAATCCAAAAGGCATCACCAAGAACTCGTAATGCTCATATCTTGTGCGGAAAGCTGTCTTAGGAACATCTTCCTCTCTGACCCTCAACTGATGGTACCCTGATCTCAAATCAATCTTGAAAAATACTGCTGCTTCCTTCAACTGATCAAAGAGATCATCTATCCTAGGCAAAGGATACTTATTCTTAATAGTCACCTTATTCAATTGCCTATAATCGATGCACAACCTCAAAGTACCATCCTTCTTCTTCACAAACAAAACAGGAGCTCCCCACGGAGAAACACTAGGGCAAATAAACCCTTTATCCAACAACTCCTGCAATTGCATCTTCAACTCTCTCAACTCAATAGGTGCCATTCGATAGGGAGTAATAGAAATGGGAGTGGTACCAGGCAACAAATCGATACCAAACTCGACCTCTCTCTCAGGGGGTAACCCTGGCAACTCCTCCGGAAAAACATCTGGAAATTCCGCAACTGTGGGTATACTATCAAGTTGAGAGCCCACTACTCTGGTATCCACAACATGAGCAAGATAAGCATCACACCCTTTTTTAATCAACTTCCTAGCTGCAACAACTGAAACAAATAAGGATGCAAGTTGTTTCTGCTCACTAGATACCATCACACTTCTACCATCACCGGTTCTCAGGGTAACACACTTCTTTTGACAGTCTACCACAGCTCCATGCTTAGACAACCAATCCATGCCTAAGATCAAATCATACTCCTTAAAAGGCATTTCAATCAAATTCCCCAAAAATTCATCACCTTGCACCACAACTGAACTATCACGATGCACCTTACTCACCACAATATTATGTCCTAAAGGATTTGTCACCAAGACAGCAAATCCTAAGGACTCAGAATGCAATTCAGACACAGGCAAGATAGATGCACTTATGTATGAATGAGTAGATCTTGGATCAATCAAAGCAAGAACTGAAATGCCAAATAAAGAAAATGTACCCGCAATAACTGCTGAAGCATCCGGTTGCCTCTGCATCACATACACTCGCTGAGATGGCCAAGCCACATCTGGCCTACTGCCTCCGGATGTAGAGCCTCCTCTCTGACTGATCCCAGGTGGACCACCTCTACTAACACTTCTGCCACTTCGACCTCCTCTCACACTAGGTCGAGAAACTGCAGAATCTGCCTGCCTATGCTCCTATATCTCAGGACATTCTCTGATGAAATGGTCAGGCGATCCACCTCTGAAACACACAGCTGATCCACCAATCTTCCAACACACACCCCTATGTATCCTACCACAATGGACACATGTAGGTGGAGTAGACCTCTGAACCACTGGAGTCGGAGCACTAGCTACAGAAACTGTAGGTCTCAGCCTCTGCCTCTGATACTGAACTAACCTACCCAACTGCCTCAGGCTCCTACTGACTCTCGGAATAAAACTTCCTCGGCCTCTCTTCATAGATGAAGATCCTGCCTCAAACTGGGATCTCCTAACTCTGGTCTCCTCCTCGATAGCAGCTGCTGCAATACCCTGTGCTCTCTCAACACTTCTAGCTGCTGCAACTAACTGAGAAAAATCCTGGTACCGAGAACCAGAATAATACACATAATAGAGGGCCTCAACCCCTCCTCAAATCTCCTACACCGGTCAATCTCATCTGCAATAATCCCACCAGCATAATGACTCAATCGGATATACTCAATCTCATACTCTGTCACTGTCCAGTTCTCCTACCTCAAATTCAGAAATTCCATCTTCTTGAAATCTTTATACTCCCTCTGAGTATATTTATGCTCAAATTTCCTCAGAAAATCACTATAAAACAAAGTCGGTGGATCATCCATGGCATGTGGAACCATCTTCCACCAATCATAAGCATCTTTCTGCAGAAGGGATCTAGCATAATCAAATTTCTCTTCAGAAGTAGCTTGCAACTGAATAAATACCCTCTGAACTCTATCCAACCACTGCTCAGCTACTGCAGGATCGGTAGTACCAAAGAAATCCTCAGTCCCATACTTCCTCAATTTATCATAATGTTTCACCGATACTTGTGGCTGTGGTGGCGGTGGCGGCTACACTGGAGCTTGCCTCAACAATTCTACCACATGTCTTAGCCAAACTGGCGGAACCTCATCAACAGCTGGTCTCTCTGGCACAGGAGCAGGTGCCTCTCCAGCTCTCTCAACCCTAGCTCCATCTCTACTCTCTTCAGGAGCTATACTCTCAACACTACCTTCTATGGACTGACATGACTGAGACGCCATCACTACCTATATCTGCAAACACAGCAGAATATACCTCATCAAAGATCAGAAACTGCCAATGCCAAAACATGTATCTTATTCAAAAATCACATTCTAAAATCAAAATTTTCTTTTTCTTATCATTGACCTAGGTTGAGAATCTCAAACCTGGCTCTGATACCAAAACAATTGTAACACCCCTATACCCCATATACGCACACTATGTACCACCACATCTGTAATATACATATACCAGATACAGGAATGTTACGGTCTATTTTAAACCAAACCAATCTTTCAAATTATACAATATAGGAAAGTTAAAACATTTAATTTGTATTATAAAACAAAATAGTTAAAACATTTATTTATTAAGCAGCGGAAAATGTAGCGATATTTACATATACATATATATCAAAATAAATATTAACATAACATAAAGTTTATACATGTTTTTGAGGCTTATGATCCACTTTTTTCACCCCAAAAACATCATATTTCACATTTATCAGCTGGACTCGACTTACGACCCGGTCTTTTCACCTGTCCAGCAATTCATAGGCATGCCGCCAAACCCAGAACTCTAAAAATTGAATAACATACTAGGCACACAATTATTTCATTTATCTCTTTATCAATCTCTTTATCAATTCATTTCTCATTTCATTTCTCATAATTAAACTAGGCAATCATGTCCCAAATTATTTCATTTGCATTATCATAGCTAACAACAATGGCTTCACATCTCATCATTAAAGTATACACAACCAATTGCATTGAACATACATTTTGAATGATCATCATATCTTTCACATTATGCAAATCATAACATTAATCTAATATATTAACAATGAAATATATTACTTAACACATTTACAATCAAATGTGTTAAGTCTCAAAATCATGTAAATGTATGCAACCATGTAAGTTTGTACTTGCCTCAAGAGCAACTCACACCAATCTATACACTTCCTCCTCCAAGAATTCTTCACTACTTGGATTAGGGCAACTCAACCTCTTCACAACCTAATCCAAAAGGAATAATACACACTTACTTATAGATACACATGAGATAATAAGACTATGAACCAACTAGGGCAAACTCTACACATGACACGCTCAACAACACGGGCGTGTCCCTGACTGTGCCCTAAACTCACAACACAGAAGCTTTGACACGCTCAGAACCACGGGCATGTCACTGAACGTGTAATACATTCTGTCTCACAGAAACATTGACACGTCCAACAACACGGGCGTGCTCATGGCCGTGTCAATCCTTCACCAACACAGTAGCTATGACACGCTCAGTGACATGGGCGTGTCACTGCTCATTTCATCCATCTAAGAACACAGATCCATTGACACGCCTAAAGACCTGGCCGTGCTCATGGGCATGTCAGGCCAAAAATGCAGATTCCGGCAACATCAACAACACATCCAACAAACCTCTTACATCCACCATTTTCCACTTCAAACAAACTTAACTAAACACACCCATAAACCATAATAACTTGCAAAAACACCAAAACAAATTTGAAACATACATCAAACACAATTCATAATCATCACCACAAACCCAAAACACAACCACAACACTTTCTCTCCCAACAAACTTACTCTTTCCTTCAATCCAACCTCAAAATCCAAAATCAATTGAACCAAACACTCTTAAACACACCACAATCAAATAAACACATATCAACCACAACCTCAACTCACAAACTCAAAGAAAATCAAAGAATCAAGTGGAAAACTTACCAAGGATGAAGAAACTCTTAAATTTCCAACTTGATCACTTGAAAACTTCCTTCAATCTTGAGTTTGGAAGATCAAATCTCTCTCTTGCTCTCATGCTATGGAGGGCCGGCCAACATAGAAAAGAAAAGGAAAGAAGATAAGCCACGAAGAAAAAAAGAAAGAAAGAAGAAAACAAAGAAAGCAAAGTCAATCTCTCCCAACCACTCATTTCCTCAAAATCCTCTCCACCAAGCAATAAACAATAAAATAATTAAATATCTTCTTCCACTTCCACTAACTCAATTTCCAATTAATTAATTAAATTCCTTTGACCCTTCATTCCTTTGACTTGTATATGTTGTGTATATCCCAATATATACAACATATACACTCTACTCAAAACCTCTTCTCTTACCACTAAAATAAATACACTTAATCCAAATACAACAATAAATATTCCAAAACTTTTAGGGTATACTTTGGGATATTACACATGTTATTCAATGTAAATGTAAGAGTGTCTGTCAATACCCTCCTATAGTTAGGACCAAGGAACCAGTTGTGCACTCGCTCACTGAGGAACTAACTGCGGGAAATTGGCCTGGTAATAACTCATCGGGAATTCTGAAGGGGAAATGCGCTGTTCATGGAGGGAGTCCAATTAGCCCTCTCATTTTCCCTCCACCAAGCAATATTCACTTGCAAAATCGCAAAAGAAGGTATGTTGTCTTTCTCATAAATTTTTAATGGTAAAACTAATTTCATCTTTTTACTTGGTCCCAGGTCAGGCAACTAAGAAAATAACGATAGGTATGCATATGATGGCTGCCTGGCACCTCTGTATATCTTAACAACTAGGAACTCAACCTTGGATAATCAATCTGCAGTCTGGTAATGTCGATAACTCTCATGAGGTTCTGTTCATATGCCCACACCTGCAAAATAAACAACAAAGATCAAGCTCGCATATGCACATTTCTTGAATCAGAAGTTACAGGAATTTGTACCTCAGCGATGACCATGAAGCCTGTGAAAGATCGCTTATTCCTATAGATTTTATCAAAACCATGATAAAGACAGGTGAGGTTGATTTCTCTCTAGGCATAATATGACACAAGATCAAAATCAGCTAGAGCCTGCAACACTGATAGATGAATGCCAGCTTTAGTACTACACAAAATGGTCGATGCTAGCAGATATAACAAAAGCCCGTGAGTATATAGTATTGCCCATTCACTGTGTACTGGGCAAGTGTATCTCATCCAGTACTCTCAGATATACTCATATTTAATTTTGTACATTCCTTTGTATCGAGGCCTCATGCCAATCAGCTGATGGATCTCATATGAGGTTAAAATATTATTCATCATGGGAACTGAAATCCCGTCACATTGAAGGCCCGTTATCATTGAAAAGTCAACTGGACCAATAGTCATTTCTCCCACAGACAAATGAAAGATGTGGTTCATATCCATCCACCATTCCAAGAATGCATGAATTGCAGTCCTATCAATCTAGTACCCTCCAAATGGCAACTGCAGGACAAAATTTCGAAAGCCGTATTCCTCAATCATCCTCTTTACTGGAGGTGGCACATAATCATATCATTGGCGGGCTTTATGGACATTTCATTCGCCATGGATTACGTAACAGTCATACTACCATAATATAGGTAAGTCAAGCCAGGTATGTAAATGAGCCCTCCAAATTTACTTTTAGCATTTTAGTAATTTTATTCTTTTTTAACACTAAGCTTATATATTTTTTCTCACAGTGTTGCATTTATAGGCTATAAGTATTTATTTTCAATAATTTTATAATATTCTTCCTTCAATAGTTTTGTCTACTTCTCTCATTTGATTTTGCTAAATAAGCCTAAAGAATTAATTTTCACATATATTTATTGTAAATTACCATGTTTATCAATAAAATATGCACTATTAAATAGTTAAATTGCTGCAAAATAATGTTTACTTTGGTTTTTTCTTTTACACTTCAATGAAGATGCATTCCGGCTAAAAGAGGGACTCAGTCAAGCCCACTGGTCTTAAGATAAGTCAACAATTTAGCATTTGGCTGGAGTCCATTTTTGGAAGCATGGTGACTGTCTACCATTTATATATACTGAAGGTTGGAATGTTTAGGATGAATGAGGAAATTGAAACTTGTTGAAGGCTTACTAAAAGTTGATCAATATTTATAGAAGGCAAGCCACAAATAAGATCAATACCAATGGAGTGAATGATAAGACATTACAAACATCTATCGGAGTCAAAGTAAAGTAAAGCATACAAGAAAAAGCATAAAGGAAAAGTAAAGTCACATGCACTGATCAATTATGCTCAGAATAAATTATGCATTTACTTCACAGACCAACAATGTTCAAAGTTTACTTTCCCATATCAATAATTTAGAGTTTACTTAAAGATCAATAATTCATTTATTTATTATGGATATAAATTTTTACGTGTATAAAAATATTTTTTGTTTTGTGTTAACAAATGTTTTTTTTCACCCAGGGGTAAGGTATATAAGAATCTATATATGCTAAAAAATAATAGCCACATTTTTTGCAAACTTTTTACTGATTGTTGAAATTCTTTTTTTTTTTTGCAGATTATGGGTCCAGAACCTAAAAGAGCTCAATTAGTTTAGATTTTACGAGTCCAGAACTCAATTCGAGTCTAAAATCTAAACCAACGTTGGGTTCAGATTCCAAACTAATCTCGGGTCCAAAACCCAAATCAGTCTCTAGTCCAGAACCCAAACTAACCTTGGGTCTAGAACTCAATTCAATTTCGGGTCCAGAATCCAAACCAACCTCGGGTGCAGAACCTAAACCAACCTGGGATCCAGAACCTAAACCAACCTTAGATCCAGAGCCCAAACCAGTCTCGGGTCTAGAACCTAAACCAACCTTGGGTACAAAACTCAATCCAATTTTGAATCTAGAACCCAAACCAACCTTGGGTCCAGAACCCAATCCAATCTCGGGTTAAGAACCCAAATTAATTCCTGGGTCCAGAACCCATCTTTATTAGCTCAAAGTCATATTTCTTTTCACTCTTTGAATGAATTCAAGATCGTTCAAGCAGAGAGCAAAACTGTAGACCCTTAATTTTGTCCCTAAGCTAGCCTGATCCCGATTAATAATGGCCAAATCAATTTTGGTCCATTCTTAATGGATTAAACCTAGTTTTAAGCTTTTAATTTGATTGACCCAATTTTATAAGGCCTAAAATAAGTCGGTTCATTATTTTAAAGCCCTAAACATGTCCAATTCAAAGTTAGGATAGGTTTGGTTGGGTTTAAATTCATTATGGGTCCTCCAATATCAAATTGGGATGCCCATTTCAATATGGGATATGCCATATCAAATTGGGACAAACCTCAATTCAATATGGGATAGCCCCATATCAAATTGGGGTCTGCAATTTGATATGGGATAGCCTCATATCAAATTTGGGCTTCCCCAATTCAATATGGGAAGCCCATATCGAATTTGGGCTTCTCCAATTTGATATGGGACGCCCATATCGAATTGGGGAACTCCCAATTAGATATGAGTTGCTTCATGTCGAACTTAACGCTTTTGGAATTCGATATGACTTCTGTATCGGGCCAAATACAAAATTAAGCTGGGATAAATTAGGGTTAAGTATGAGATTTAACCAAATTTCCCCTATAAATATAGGTTTAAACAGCAAAGAAAAGAGAGGACGATGATTAGCATCAAAGACAATTGAAACACAATAACCAAGAAGGTAGTTGTCATTGCCTCAAGTTTGATTCGTTCATCCAAGATTAAAGTTGGTCAGGCAGTAGCACGGGTTTGACTCAACATATTGATATTGGAGGAGCCAACACACATGTTTAGTTTTCTAAGCTTAATTTATTTTAAACATCCAGTAGATATATTCATCCATTATAGTATCATTAAATGACTTGCATATTAGGAAGTCATTTTAATACATTAATAATGAAAGTGTTAATTAGATTCCAATAGCAGTATATATGTTAATGATTGTTTAATTTCAGTAGCTGAATAATCTTGGTTGTAATTTTATAAGCACTAGTGATGTGATTTTAACTTATTATAAATAAATCTTAAATGCCTATTTGTAATACCCTAACCCAAATACCTAATCCTAAAACCTAATTTCTAAAACACAAACACTATTCCTAAAACCCTAATTCCTAGAATCCTAAATCCAAAGCCTTAATTCCTAAAATCCTAAATCCTAAATACGTAATCCCTAAATCAAAACCATAAAACCCTAATTTTCATCCCAAAACCCTAATTTCATATGTATAACCTTAATGTTGCATGATCAATGCATAACTTAAGATTGAACCTTAGATTTCATGATTTGATTTATTATCGCATGCTTATGATTTACTTTGATGATGGATTGAATATTTTCTATGAATAATTTAATTACATTTATTTAATTATTTATGATTTTGAGTATTTGTAAAAGACATGTTTCCACTTTGTGGGTGCCTTAATTATTTTAATTACTTATTTTAATTTTAAAAGAATTCTAGACCAATGTAAAGAAATGTTTCCACATTTTTGGTGGGTGTCCCACTTTAATTAAGTTGTAAGAATATTTGGATATTTGTGAGGGCATGTTTCCATCCTTGGATGGGTGCCCTTTGTGTTTGATTAATTTTAATAATATGATAAATGTTTATTTTATAATTGCATGTAATATGGATAATGCTATAATAATTTAATAATTTTGTAATATTTAGACCTAAAAAGGAGGCAGGTTCCAATGAACTGGATGTTGTGGGGGTGTTGGGTCATTCTCACCTTCTCCATGCGTACCCAACTTTTTGAACCCAATAGGGAATTCCTTAGGAATCGAGTCATCCACCCTTTCTTTTCTTTCCCGGCCCATCTAAGTTTGAACTCTATTTCTTCCGGTTTAGGCCTGTGTTCTCTAATGCCCAGAACCTAATAGTATCGAAGTTGCAAGAATTATTTCACCGGGAGTGGGGGCGAAAATCACCGCTCACACTTGGTGAGGGTTCTGGATGTGTGGCAGTACTATTTGCTACTTTAGGAGTTTATGATCCATACTGATCATAAGTCGCTCAAGCCCTTGAAGGGGTAAGGAAAGTAGAATAAAAGGCATGCATGTTGGTTTGAACTCATTAAGACCTTCCATATGTGATTTAGTACATGCAAGATAAAGAGAATGTAGTAACGAATGCACTTTTTAAAAGGTATACTTTATTCTCTGCCCTAATATTTAAATTTTTAGGATTGAATATATTAAAGACTTGTATACAAATGATCTTGATTTTGCCAATGTCCATAGTGCTTGTGGGACATTTTAGAAATTAAATAAACAAGAGGAATTTTTAATGAAATAAAGGAAATTATGCATGCCAGTTTGTTCATTAAGGGAGTTGCTTGTGAGAGAATCCCATAATGGCAGTCTAATGGGACATTTTGGGATTGCTAAAATACTTGACATATTACATGAGCATTTCTATTGGCCTAATATAAAGAAAGATAGAAAGAATATTCTCTAGGTGTATGGAGTATAGGCAAGTGAAATTTAAGATTCAACCACATGTGTTATATACTTCATTAATCCCAAGTCAACCTTAAGTTGATATATCTATGGATTTTGTGTTGAGGCTGCCTAAGTTAAAAGGGGGGTAGAGATAGATATTTGTTGTAGTTGATAGGTTTAGTAAAATAACACATTTTATTGCATGTCATAAACCAATAATGCTACATATATTGCTGATTTGTTCTTTAGGGATGTAGTACATTTGCATGGTATCCCTAGGACAATTATTTCTGATAGATATGCTACATTCTTAAGTCAATTTTAGCATGTTCTATGGGGTGGTTTAAGTTATTGTTTTCTACTTCTTGTCATCCTCAAATAGATGGCCAACCTGAAGTGGTTAATAGAACTTTAGGATCTTTATTGCATGTTGTAGTTGGTAAGAATTTAAAGATTGGGAAGATTGTCTGCTATTAGTTGAATTTACATATAATAGGAGCATTCATTCTTCCATAGGTTATTCTCCGTTTGAAATTATGTATAGTTTTAACCCACTAGTTTCTTTGGATTTGTTGCCTTTACCCTTAAATGATATTACTAACTTAGATGGATATAGAGTTGGTTAAGTCACACATGAGAAGGCTAAGCAGCACATTGAGAAGAAGAATGAGCATTATGCACGCCAAGCCAACAGGGGAAGAAAAGCTATCACATTTGAACTTGGTGATTAGGTATGTGTGCATGTGAGGAAGGAGAGGTTTCCAAATCATAGGAAATCCAAGCTTGAACAAAGAGGTGATGGTCCATTCCATGCTTGGTAAGTAAAATATTTATACTTCTTTTAATGTTTTTGACCTATCTCATTTTGAATAGGATGCAAATTCAAGGATGAAACTTTTTAAGGAGGAAGGGAATGATGTGAGCAAGCCTAAGGAGTCCATGGATGGAGACCTTGAGCTTAAAGCTTAAAGATTCCTAGTGGGCCAATTACAAGACAAAGAGTAAAGAAGATGAAAAAAGCCTTGCAAGATTGTGTTTGTAGTCTAATTGATGTTCACAGGGAGCCATATGGGCCAAGTAAAGATAAAGAAAAGTTGATCATCTTGTTGAAGGCATATGGATTCAATTTGGATGCTTGAATATTGAAGAGTAGTTGGCCCCTGCTTATTATAGCCCAATTAGTTTTTTGGAATACATTATTTTATTTATTTTGTGGGATTTTTGTTATATGCGTTTTATTTAGTTATTTGGGTCCTAATATAAGAAACTGTTAATGGATGTTACCTTTTGAGCCATGTTATTCTAAGACCAATTCTCTTTAGTTGGATTAGAGGGATAAGGATAACTTTAGTCTATTAACCAAATGCCTACCTAGATGTAATACCCCAACCATAAATTTAACTTTGAATAATGGTATTAGAAATATTTTGAATTAAGGAAGCGAGACTATAAATATATATCTATTTGGAACTTGATATTTTAATATGGACTTCATGAATAATTCAAGTAAATGGGATTAATAATCAACAATGATTAAATTAGAAGGATAAATTAAATTATTACCTAAAGAATTAATAGATTATAGTTTTGAATTAGACCAAACTTAAGAACATTAAAAATTGACAAAGTGATTAATAAGAGTTTGTTAATAAGAATTTAAAATACAAACAATGTAAAAGTTGGCCTCAAATCGATGGGGATATTTTGCTAAACTTTATAATATAATATTATTTAAAAGACAAAAGTTAAGTGATAAAGAGATGGAATAACACATGTCAAGAAGTTGGTATGTAAAAGTTGGTGACTTTACAAGTATTAGATAATTTAACCAAATGTTACATAAATAACAAGTTACCATTTCCTTCTTTGCAATATGCAAGAGGAAGAAGAATGCTAAAAATATTAAACCAAGCCCAACCAATAGGAATTCATCAAATAAGACAAAAGACAAACACCATTGATGAATGACTTTGATCAAAATTGGTAAACATAATAAAATATACATAGTAGAAACTCATGTCATTAAGTGTTAAGTTTGTTTGACAAATGTTGAGTATGTGTCAAAGGGTGGCTTATGCAAGTTGACAAGTGTAGTCTTGATGAGGCTTGAAAGAGCCAAATGTTGATACCAAATGGAAGAGAAGGAGAATTTTCAAATTGCTTCTTTCATTTTTAAAATGTGAAGAAGAAAGGACTTGAAGTTAAACTCTTAACTTTCTTTGAAACTAGATAAACCACAACAAAAGTATAAGAAGATGATTAGTAAAACAAAATAACCATAATTAACAAAGGAAAGGAAAGAAAAGGAAAGTGAGAAAGAGAGATGAGAATGGAAGAGAAACTAAGAAAAACAAAGGTGGTGTGACTTGGGGCTTGAAAGTTGAAGCTTGTAATAGAGATGGACTTAAAAAATGAATTTCAGAGTTATAAAATGGTGAGTGTTCCAAACACCCTTCTTTTAAAAGCTTTAGAAAGAAAATATAATAATCAACATTGTTTTGATTATTTGAAATAATGTTAAGCATGAATTTGGATAATTATATGACATTAAATGGTTAATAATCTAAGCTAAAATAAAGGAATTAAATTGAAAGAAAAAATTGTAGGTATGGAATTAAACCATGAAGAAATATATATATATATATATATATATTGGTTGCTAATGAGATTCAATCTTGTGAGATTCCAATATTTCGTTTTCACTTGATGAGATTCAATCTTTGTCTCGGCCTTTCTCCTTTGCTCTAATTGGCTTTTTCTCTTCTGGACGATCTAGTATGAAAAGTTTGAAGAGGTCATTTGATTCGATAGGTTTTAAAGGGAATTTTTTGCTTGGATTGCTTGATAATCAGCACGTTCTTATTAAATTTGATCTTAAGGAGGATTTCCTCCGGTGTTGGCTCCGACAACTTTGGTTTTTCAATGGTTATTCAATGAGGATATTTAAATGGACCTGTGATTTTTAGGCTGATGTTGATTGTCCGATTTTTCCAGCTTGGATTACCTTGGAAGGACTTCCTGTTCACTTATTTGCTAAACCTGCTTTATTTCCTATCGTGAGCTTGATTGGGAAGCCATTAAAGATGGATTCAGCCACTGCTATGCTTACTCGTCCTTCTGCTGCGTGAGTATGTGTGGAAGTTGATCTTTTTAAAGACTTGGTGGATCGCATTTGGATTGGCAATGGTGAATCGGGCTTTTTCCAGTTAGTTCATTATGAGGATTTGCCTTCATTTTGTAATAACTGTTGTAGGATGGGGCACTCAAATTCTAGTTGTCTTAATAAGGATGGAATGGTTTTGGATCACTCTGATATTGGTAATCGGGCTGAAGCTGTAGGTGTTGAGAAAATCTGGGTTCCCAAGCAAAGGTCTGATGTTAATAATGATGTCTTGCATGCTACTATTCATGTGAATAAGACTAAAGATACACCTGTCCCAGTCGATGTTACAGGGGTTAATTCTTCTGTTGCTCCTTCTTCATCGAATCCTGTTACTCAAAAGACTAGTGTAGCAGAAACAGAGGTTCAAAATCCTTCTACTGTTGCTGTTTCTTCAAATCCTGCTCCTCAAAAGTCTAGTGTGACAGGAAAAGAGGTTCAGAATTCCCCCGCTATTGTTGTTTCATCTGACAATGTTTCGACTAAAAATTTGTTGGCCCCCTCTGCTATTAGTGATCCCGAGGATACTGTTGACTCTGAAATTGATTTTCAAGAACATCAGTCTGATGGTAATGATCCGATAGATGATATTATTCTTCTAAAAGAAACGTGGGAATCTATTGGTTCTGTGATTGCTCAGAAAATGGCCTCTGTCCATCCTGATAGTGCTGTTCCTGCTGAAGAATTTCAACCGGTTATTACTCGTGGCAAAGTGGGTCGTAAGAAACGGGCCAGAAAGCTTCAACTCCAGATAAGGTTTCTAACTCTTTTGTTGAACATCATAATAAGTCTCAATGAATATTCTGTTCTGGAATGTGAGGGGTGTTAGTTTTTCTTTAACTCTATTGCATAAAATATGTTCTTCTTCTAATATTGGTTTGCTTATTGTTTTGGAGCCAATGTCTTTTATAGATAAAAATTCATTGATTGCTTCTCAGCTGGGTTTTGATAGTGTCTTTTCTTCTGGTGAAAATAAAATTTGGGTTTTATGGAAGTGTCATGTTTTTGATGTTGTTGATTTTCGGGATGATGTTCAAGTTTTATCTTATTTGGTTTCCTTCCACCCAAAGAGCTTTTCTTTTCGTCTTTCTGCTGTTTATGGACATCACTCCCGTGCTAGCCGTAGTGCTTTGTGGGATAGTTTATGTATTCTTTCAGATGTGGGTAAGCCTTGGATTGTTGGAGGTGACTTCAACACTGTTAAATTTTTGTCTGAATATAAGGGCAGTGGTTCTCCTGATTTGTTAGGCATGCAAGATTTCATTGATTGTTCCGACGAATGTGGTTTACTTGACATTCCTTTCCAAGGTTGTGAGTTTTCATGGACATGAATTCGTTCTAATGGCCGAGTTTGGGAGCGTTTGGACCGTCTTCTAGCAAATGTTGAATTTTTTAATGCTTTTGGAGCTGTTACTTATCGTCATTTGGGGAAGGCTACTTCGGATCATTCCCCTATGCTCTTAGACTGCCAAAATTTAATTCTTAAAGTGCCTAAAGCATTTAAATTTCAGCACATGTGGCTTTCTAATGATTCTTTTCTTCCAATGGTTAAAAATCAGTGGGATTCGGCTTTTTATGGTTGTGGGATGGCTGGTCTCTTTGCTAAGCTAAAATCCTTGAAAGTGGCCATTTGAGACTGGAATCGCAATTCTTTTGGGAATATTTTTTCTGATGTCAAGAAAGCGGAACAGGAGTCTTTGGAAGCTGAAGTTATGTATGCTAATAACTCTTCGCCTGAAAACTTGAATAATTGGAAAGTAGCGGAAAATACTTTGCTTCAGAAACTTAAATTAGAAAAATCGGTGATGAAAAAATCATCGCCGAAAACATTGGATGAAATGGCTCGCAGCCAATTTCACTCGCGCGCCCTCTCAAGTTTCCATAGTGGCCCGTAGCAATTTTTCGCCAGCAAAATTTTTTCCGATGCAATTTTTTCTGAAACCAAATAGAATTTGGTTTCAGTTTCTTTTTCCTAATTAAATACAGTTTCCGTAAACAAATTGAATTAATCATTTAAATCTCCTATAAATAAGACTAAAAAACAACATAGGGGGAGGACTTTTGAAGGAATTTTTGAGAGGAACGATCGGACTAAAAATTCTTTTTTGCAGTGAAAACAATTTGACTTTTTGAGAGAAGAATAAGCAACCAAGCCATCAATCCATCAAAGGCACCCATCTTGCCTTTGTCTTTGTTCATCCAAGAAGCAATTTTTGATGGAACCAACAAACTAAGGTTTGAATATCAAATCTCTTTTTTCCTTACAGTAATTGTTTCTTTTGATTTTAAAAACCTTAATTCGTTTCTTTGTTTTCTAAAAATCTTAAAATTGTTTTTCTGTTTCTTCTAAAACCTAAGATCCCTAATCTATTTCTTCAAAATCTTAAAACCCTAATCTACTTTCCAAAACCTTAAATCATTTTACTAATTCCCAAAACCCTAATCTACTTTCCAATTTTCCAAAACCTTAAAATACTAAATTGCTCCTTTTATTTCAAAAAACCCTAAAAAATATTTTCTGTTTCCAAAAAACCTTAACTCATCTTGCTAATTTTTAAAAACTTAATAAACTCTAAATTATTTTCTTCAATTCTAAAATCAGGATAGTAACCCCAAACTAGCTAATCTAAACCCTAAGTGTTCTTAAATCCTAATTCCTTTAAAACCTTAAACCCTAGTTTTTCTAAACCCTAATCCTCAAAATCTTAAAACCTTATAAATCTAAATATTAAAATTCAACATAGTGAGCCTAAAAACAACAATCTAGTAGCTAATAATCATAAACCTAATGTTTTAATATCCAAACCCTAATTTCATGATTTTACTCCTGAAAACCTAATTTGGTTAATCAAAGAACCTTATCAATCTCTTAAATTACAAAACCTTAATCCATTTCAATTCCCTTAAAACTTACAGTAGCCTAAACCAATAAATTCCAAAACCCTAAATATTAATTAAAGAACTTTAAATGAGAAATAGTAACCCTAATGTGTATCTTGACTTACTTTATTTTTAGATTTAATTATGTAGTTTATTATATGCTTTGATTTATTTAAGTTCAACGCTTGGTTTATTTAAATTATCATGGATGAATGTTTATATTTTGATTGATATTTAATATCATTAATGAATGATTTATTTATGATGAGTGGTTATTTACTTTTATCAATTTATTTTGATTTTTAAATGTTGTAAGAGATATGTTTCCACTTTATGGGTACCTCATTAGTTAAATATCATGTAATTTAAATAGCTTTTATATTTTAAACAAATGTAAAGGACATGTTTCTACCGTTTGGTTGGTGTCCTATTAGTTTAGACATGGGTGATGTAAGGGCATGTTTCCATCCTCGGATGGGTGTCCATTTATTTATTTTGCTTGGACATTGCTTTGATTTCAATATAACGATGCTTTATTTCAATTATTGCATGTAATATGGATAATATTGTTATATTTAAGAATTTTATAATATTAAGACTTATAAAGGAGGCCGGTTCTAATGAACCGGGCGTTATGGGGGTGCTGGGCCATTTCTCACCTTCCCCACATGTACCCAACTTTTTGAACCCATTAGGGGGTTGGGGATTCCTTAGGAATCGAGTCATCCACCCCTTTCTTTTTCCCGGACCGTCCGGGTGGAGACTCCATTTTCTCCAGACTTAGGTCCATGTTCTCTAAGGCCCCGAGCCTAAACAGTGCCGAAGTCGCAAGAACCATTTCACCGGGAGTGGGGGCAAAAATCCCCGATCACAGTGGTGACTCCACTAGGGATAAGAGAAGTTGATTCTGTTGGTCTTTATATTATTCTATTCTTTCTTATAATGATATTATCCATTGCATCATATTAGATTGCATCGTGTGCGTGAGTTAGGATGCCCGTGTTACCCGTGTTGTGTTATGTAAGGGATACCATCGAGCATGGCATAACCACTCATAGCCTCGTACCATTTGGTATATACTTACTATGGAAACCTAAGCCTTTTTTTCCAAAGACTAAAGCTCATGTAATTGGCCTAGTTACTTTCCTTAGGTTTTTACCCCAAATGCATGTTGTTTGACTATGATTAATTTATCTTGGCTTAAATAATGGCTTATTTGGTTTGTTCTTTTTCTAATATGACCTAAATACATTGTGAGCTCAAAATAAATTTTCTTTAAAGTCCAAAAGACCAAAGCTATTTTCAAAACTTTTCAAAATGGTCTTTGGACATAAGACTTTTCTAAAAATAAATAAAAAATTCTTTGGCTCATAACCCAAATACTAAGCCCAAAATCCATTTTTTCTAAAATCTTTTTACAATGGGCTTAGAAATAAAATTTACAAAGAGCTTGCAAAATATTTAGGTCAATTAAAAAAATACCAAAAATTAATTGTGAGCCTAGATTATACTAAGAAATAATTAATCATGGGCTTGTTTTTGGCATGAACCATTAGTTACCTTTTTTTCTAGTGAGAAATCTATTTATAATAAACCTATTAATTTATTTTTAATCCAATATAGCATAAAAGCTACTTTAGTTGGATAAATGGATTAAAACCTAATTAATGGGAATTATCATAAATTTATTTCCATTTTTGAAAATATAACTAATGATTGAAACGTACGAGGGAAATATTCGAAAACAAGGTACCCCATGTTGGTATTTTGTTAACCATATACCTAGGAAATGAGACTCACCATTCGTGTGTGGACGTTATAAGGTTGGAAGGAACGTCTTAATTATCTTTCTTTGTTGATTGTTTGTGCATACATGCATACATGCATACATTTGCATCTCATATCATTAATCGTTTCTGGCTCACAGCCCTGGATAATGAAGTTCAAAAGCTTACGACTATCCGACCTACACTGGAGACGAAGTATCTAGCAACGACTCATCTCTTTTTTACCAAAAGCAATGGAGCCTGAACAAATTCAAAGAATGGTGGACGACGCCCTCAATGCCATGATGGAAGAAATAAAAGAGGTCCTAGCTGAGACCATGAAGAACCAATTAACTGCAATTTTAGAAAATCATGCCGAAACATCGGCTAGCACTAAGAAGCCAAAGGACAAAGGGAAGACTAAAGTTGGTGAAGTGGTTTTTTATGATGAAAAGGTGATCATTGATGACGATGATGATTGGGCTCAATACTACCAAGATCCTCAAGACAAGAAGAAAGAACCGAAGATTGTTGAAAGGTCAACTATGGAGAAAACCGAAATTTTTTATGTTGAAAAGATGATTGTTGATTTAGAAAAGAAATTTGAGAAGAAACTAAAGACCGAAGAAATGTTCGAAGTTGACAAATTATTTGAGCTAGATGAAGAAGTTCCATACAAATTCAAGATGTCATCTTTCGTGAAGTTTGATGGAATCGGAAATCCTCATCTCCATGTGAAGCAATATATCACTGCCATGCAGTCTACCTGAGCTACTAAGGCTCAAACTCTAAGGTACTTTATGCTCTTATTGGACCCTGTTGTCCAAAATTTGTTCAATACCTTGGATGATGGAACACAAAAGAGTTGGGATTTGCTATACAAGGCCTTCATCCAACAATATGGATATAATGTCGAGATGGAAGTTACCTTAATGGAAGTGGAGTCCATTAGGCAAAGGTCGAATGAGAATTTTGTTGATTATGCGAAGAGATGGAGAAACAAGGCCACTTTGCTCAAGAAGAGGCTCGATGAATCCGATCAAATAAGGATGATTGTGAGAGGGGTGTTGCCTAGTCTTCGTGAGAGGATGTCTCATACACTCATCCGTGATTTCAAAGATCTACTCCAAGCTGGTTTGCAAATTGAAGAATGGGAGAGAGAGAAGAACCATTTTTCAACAAGAAGGAACGAGAAAGGAAACTATCAATCTGGTAGCCAAAGCATGCAAAAGGCAGTTGATGTCAATGCTACTAACCAAGGAACAAGGAGGCAGTTTTCGAAATTGGGTAAACCGATGTCTTGGGTTCTCAATAAGCTTCAAAGAAAGGGATTATTATAATCTTTAAATCCTCGTCCCTTGCCTAACCCTCTCCCACCTAATTTTGACACTAAAGTATTTTGTCAGTTTCATCAAATGCAAGGGCATGACACGGATAGATGTGTGAGGTTGAGACATGAGATCCAAAATCTAATTGATAATGGGAAGCTACCCGAGCCCAATAAGCCAAACATCAAAGACAACCCGGTACCAAAGTTTAATAGGGTACCACCACCGGCAACCTTTATGATTGGAGGAGGTTTGCATGAAGATTTTGTCATGTCTTCAATCCAAGATGTGGGTGGATAAGCAACCAAAGAAGAAGAGGTATTTGGCGAAATTAAACAAGCTTTGGTGGGTAAAGAAGTAACAATTTTTGTTGTCAATGGATTTTGGGATTCAAGCGATAGTGATGATGATATTGTATCTAAGAAGGAGGAATGGACTTGGTCCGAGCCCGAAAAAGATGAAGTAATGGACACTAGATCCGATAAGCCTTATGCAAGGCCACCACCTAAGGAGGTAGAAACTAATAAGGGAAAGGAAGTTGAAGTAGGAAATAAAGAAGAGGAAGATGATGCTGTGCTCAAGCAATTGAAAAGAACCTAAGCAAGTGTTAGCATTTGGGACCTATTGACTACTTCTAAAAAGCACTGAGAAACTATGGCCAAGGCCTTAGCTAGCATGCCAATCTCTACATCTACAACATCAGAGGAACTGATCAACTTCATAAAAGTTGGAGGAGTAATGAAATGTGAAGATGTTCAAGAAAAGAGTGAAGTTAATATGGGAGCAGTTTCATTTTCAGATGCGGACTTACCGGAGGAGGGGAGAGATCACATCCGCCCTCTCTTTATCAAAATAGAAGTCAAAGGGAAGAGGACTCCATGTGTAATGGTCAATGATGGGTCTACCATAAATGTTTGTCCACTTAAATATTGCCAAAGCTAGCTATGTTTACAAGGGATCTAAACCCAACCGAGGTAACCATTTGGGCTTATGACAACATCAAGAGACATGCGGAAGGAACTTTCAAAGCCGTTGTCAAGGTTGGTCCAATTGAATCTATTGTTGAATTTGTTGTTTTAGACATTGTTGAATTTTTTGTTTTCGACATACCCGTTACCTTCGCCTTACTCTTGGGGCGGCCATGGTTTCATCCTCTTGGTGGAGTTTTGAAACACCCCCGTAACCTATATACGCACACTACATACAACCGCATTTGTAATATACGTATATCAGATACAAGAGTATCATGGTTTATATTAAACAACCCAATCTTTCAATTTAACAACAATATAAGAAAACTCAAAACATTCACATTATATTATAAAATATACTAGATAAACATTTATTTATTAGGTAGCGGAAAATGTAGCGGTATTTACATATATATAAACATCAAAATCAATGTTTACAAAACATAAAGTTTATACATGTTTGGCAGTTCGTCTCTGATCTTTAAGCCCACAATCAATACTTCAGAGTCTAGACTTAACTCGGTCTAGATGAACTCTCCGGTTCTACCCTGTCACCTACGCGACAAACCACAATTGCGCTAAGCCATAGGCTTAGTGGTACAAACTACAATAACAATATGCTTTAATGTAATGCTAATGTCACACATTCATATATCATAAACAATACATAAGAATATCATATTTCAAAACCTTGCCATTCAACTTTGAGAGTTAATGTTTTGGTTCAATTATCACATTTATCATCATCCCAACTAGGCTTTAAGGATTAGGCCCAACCAAGCTTCAAGGGGAGCGAAGCATGCTAAGCATCAACCCAACTTGGCTTCAAGGACCAAACCCAACCCAGCTTCAAGGGTGTGTAACATCCCAACTAGGCTTCAAGGACCAGACCCAACCAAGCTTCAAGGGGAGTTAAGCATGCTAAACTTCAACCCAACTTGGCTTCAAGGATCAAGCCCAACCCAGCTTCAAGGGATTGTTACTATTAGGCATGCCACCAACAACACAACTCTGAAAATTGACTAACATATTAGACACACAATTCTTTTATTATTTCATTATAAATTCCATTCTCATTTCCTCATAATCATCTAGGCAACCATGCCCCAATTATTTCATTTGCATCATTATAGCCAACAACAATGACTTCACATCTCATCATTAGAGTATACATAACCAATTGCATTGGACATACATTTTGAATGATCATCATATCTTTCACAGTATGCAAATCATAATATTAATCAAATGTATCAACAATGTAATAGATTACTTAACACATTTACAACCAAATGTGTTAAGTCCCAATGTCATGTAAATGTATGCAATAATGTAGGGTTTGTACTTACCTCAAGAGCAACTCACACAACACAAAACTCCTCTTCCAAGAATCCTTCAACACTTGGATTAGGGCAACTCAATCTCTTCAAAACCAAAAGTGATGAAAATCTTTAGAATTCCAACTTGATCACTTGAAAAACCTTCAAATCTTGAGTTTGGAAAGACAAAATCTCACTCTTTCTCTTGCTATGGAGTTAGCCGGCCAAGGAGAAAAGAAAAGAAGAAGAAGAATAGAGAAAAGCAAAGTCAACACTCAACTCTTCTCTCAACCACTAAAACTTCCTTTAATTCTCAATCAAGCAATTTTATTAATATAATATTCATAAAAATCTTCCTCCACTTACTAATTTCCATTTCAATTAATTTAATTTAAAAATAATTAAATCTTCTTTTGACCTTCCATTTCTTTGACTTGTATATGTTGTATATATCTCTATATATATACAACATATACACTCTTCTCTTTACCTCTTTTCTTTTTCCACTTAAACATATACATTTAATCCAAATACAACAATAAATATTCCAAAACTTTTAGGGTATACTTTGGGATATTACAATTCTCCCCCTCTAAACGAAATTACCTAATCTCAAGTCTGAAACAGTTGAGGATACTGATCTCGCATCGCTTGCTCACTCTCCCAAGTTGCCTCTTCCTTTGCATGATTTTTCCAAAGAACCTTCACAAGTGGCACTTTCTTATTTCTCAACTTTTTCAGTTCATGTGCCAAAATGCAACTGGTTCTTCTTCAAAAGTCAGATCCGGACTCATCTCAATAGATTCAACTGACAAAACATGAGATGGGTCTGATTTGTACCTCCGCAGCATAGAGACATGGAAGACATTGTGAATTCTATCCAATTCAGGCGGCAAAGCAATTCGATAAGCAACTGGTCCAACTCTCTCCAATACCTCATAAGGTCCAATAAAATGAGGACTTAGCTTCCCTTTGAGGCCAAATCTCAAAATCTTCTTCGAAGGAGACTTTCAGAAAAACTTTATCTCCAACATCAAACTCTATGTCTCTTCTCTTCAAATCTAAATAAGATTTCTGTCAATCTGAAGCTGCTTTCAACAGATCCCGAATTATCTTCACCTTCTCTTCTGTTTCTTTAATCAAATCAGGACCAACCAATTTACCTTTTCCAACTTCATTCCAACATAGAGGCATTCTGCATCTTCTACCATAAAATGCCTCAAATGGTGCCATTCTAATACTAGATTGATGACTGTTGTTATAAGAAAATTCCACTAGTGGCAAAAATCTGTCCCAACTTCCAGAGAAATCAATGACACAGCTTCTCAACATATCCTCTATAATCTGTACACTCTCTCTGACTGCCCATCTGTCTGCGAATGAAAGGCAGTGCTAAAGTGCAATCGAGAACCCAAAGCACCATGTAAACTTTTCCAAAATCTTGAAGTGAATCGGGGATCTCGATCAGACACTAAAGAAATTGGGACTCCATGCAACTTCACTATCTCACTGATATATAGCTCAGCCAACATCTCCAGAGAATAATCCATTCTAATTGGAAGAAAATGAGGTGTCTTCGTCAACCGATCAACAATTACCCAAATAGCATCATGCTTCTTCTGAGTCAATGGCAACCCAGACACAAAATCCATTGTCACTCGCTCCCATTTCCATTCAGGCACTGATAAAGGTTGAAGCAACCCTGTTGGAACTTAATGCTCAGCTTTTACCTTCTAACAAGTGAGACACTTGGATACAAACTCCGCTATATCTCTCTTCATACCTGACCACCAATAGTTTTATTTTAAATCATGATACATCTTAGTACTCCCAGGGTGCATAGCAAAAATTGATTGATGTGCCTCTTCCAAAATAATCTTTCTCAATCTTGCATCATCAGGAACACACAATCTATCCTTGAACCAAAAGCTACCATCGTCTCTCATATAGAAATCTCGGTTCTCTCCTTTCTAGCAACCTGAAACAATCTTCTAAATTTTCTCATCAGCCAATTGAGCCTCTTTAATTTGATCCAACAACACCGGTCTCAAATGCAACTGAGCTAACAAAGCTCCATCATCACATGATTCAAAACTAGCATGCAATGCTCTCAACTCAACAAGCAATGAGAGCGAATAAACAGTCAAACTTGCTAAAGACTTCCGACTCAAGGCATCAGCAACAACATTCGCCTTACCAGGATGATAATCAATCAAACAGTCATAGTCTTTAATCAATTCTAACCATCGTCTCTATTGAAGATTCAGCTCTCTTTGAACACCCAAGTATTTCAAACTTTTATGATCTGTATAGATAAAACACTTCTCTCCATATAAGCTATGACTCTACCCTCTTGCATCAAAACACAACCTAAACCATTATGTAAAGCATCACTGTAAATCACATATGGTTTATCTTCTACAGGCGAAGTAAGAATAGGAGCTTGAGTCAACATCTCCTTCAATTGCTCAAAACTAGCTTGACACTGATCTGTCCATACAAATTTAACTCCCTTTCAAAGTAATCTGGTGAGTGGAGTAGCTATCAAAGAAAAACCTTTCACAAAGCGTCGATAATAGCCTGCCAAACCCAGAAAACTTCTAACTTCAGTCTCTGACTTTGGTGGACTCCAACTCAAAATGGCCTTAACTTTACTCAGATAAACTCTTATACCATCTGCTGACACTATATGACCGAGAAAAGTCACTTGATCAAGCCAAAACTCACACTTCGACAGCATAGCATACAATTGCTTCTCTCTCAAGGTCTGCAACACAATCCGCAAATGCTTGTCATGCTCCTCCTTATTATGCGAATATACCAAAATATCATCAATAAAGACCACCACAAACTGATCTAAATGGGGTCTAAACACCCTATTCATCAAATTCATAAAAGCTGCAGGTGCATTTGTCAACCTAAAAGGCATCACCAAAAATTCATAATGCCCATGCCTTGTGCGGAAAGCTATCTTAGGAACATCTTCCTCTCTGACTCTCAATTGATGGTACCCTGATCTCAAATATATCTTGGAAAACACTGCTGCTCCCTTCAATTGATCAAAGAGATCATCTATCCGAGGCAAATGATACTTATTCTTGATGGTCACCTTATTCAATTGTCTATAATCGATGCACAACCTCAAAGTACCATCCTTCTTCTTTACAAACAAAACAGGAGCTCCCTACTGAGAAACACTAAGGCGACCAGACCCTTTATCCAACAACTCTTGCAACTGCACCTTCAACTCTCTCAACTCAACAGGTGCCATTCGATAGGGAGTAATAGAGATGGGAGTGGTACCAGGCAACAAATCGATACCAAACTCAACCTCTCTCTCAGGGGGTAACCCTGGCAACTCCTCAGGAAACACATCTGGGAACTCAGCAACTGTGGGTATACTATCAAGTTGAGAACCCACTATTCTGGTATCTACCACGTGAGCAAGATAAGCATTACACCCTTTTCTAATCAACTTCCTAGCTGCAACAGCTGAAACAAACAGGATGCAAGTTGTCTCTGCTCACCAGATACCATCACACTTCTACCATCACTGGTTCTTAGGGTAACACACTTCTTTTGACAGTCTACCACAGCTCCATGCTTAGACAACCAATCCATGCCTAAGATCAAATCATACTCCTTAAAAGGCATTTCAATCAAATCACCCAAAAATCCCTCACCTTACATCACAACTGAACTATCATGATGCACCTTACTCACCACAACACTATGTCCTAAAGGATTTGTCACCAACACATCAAATCCTAAGGACTCTAAATGCAATTCAGACACAGCTAAGATAGATGCACTTATGTATAAATGAGTAGATCCTGGATCAATCAAAGCAAGAACTGAAATGCCAAATAAAGAGAATGTACCCGCAATAACTGCTGAAGCATCCGGCTGCCTCTGCATCACATACACTCGCTGAGAAGACCCAGCCTCATCTGGTCTACTGCCTCCGGATGTAGAGCCTCCTCTTTGAGTGATCCCAGGTCGACCACCTCTACTAAAACCTCTGCCCCTCAACCACCTCTGCTAACACTAGGTCGAGAAGTTGCAGTATCAGTCTGTCTATCCTCCTATAGCTCAGGGCAATCTTTGATAAAGTGAGCTAGTGACCCACATCTAAAACATACTCCTAATCCACCTGTCTTCCAACAAGCACCCCCATGTGTCCTACCACAATGAACACATATAGATGGAATGGATCTCTGAACCACTGGAGTCGGAGCACTCGCTACAGAGACTGTAGGTCTTGATCTTTGCCTCTGATACTGAATTGACCTACCCGACTGTCTCTGGCTCCTACCGACTCTTGGAACAAAACTCCCTCGGCCCCTTTTCATAGATGAAGACCCTACCTCAAACTGGGGTCTCCTAACTCTGGTCTCCTCTTCAGTAGTAGCTGCTGCAATACCCTGTGCTCTCTCAACACTTCTAGCTGCTGCAACCAATTGAGAAAAATCTTGGTACCGAGAACCAGCAACAATACACATAATAGAGGGCCTCAATCCCTCCTCAAATCTCCTACACTGATCATTCTCATCTGAAATAATCCCACCGGCATAGTGACTCAACCAGATATACTCAATCTTGTACTCTGTCACTATCCGGTTCTCCTGTCTCAGATTCAAAAATTCCATTTTCTTAGCATCCTTATACTCCCTCGGAGTATATTTCTTCTCAAACTCCCTCAGAAAATCACTATAAGATAATGTCGGCGGATCATCCATGGCATGTGGAACTGTCTTCCACCAATCATAAGCATCTTTCTGCAATAAGGATCTAGCATAATCAAATTTCTCTTCAGGAATGGCTTGCAACTGGATGAATACCCTCTAAACTTTATCTAACCACTGCTCAGCTATTGCAGGATCTGTAGTACCAAAGAAATCCTCAGCCCCAAACTTCCTCAATTTATCATACTGCCTCATTGGCACTTGTGGCCGTGGTGGCGGTGGCTGCTGCTGCACTGGAGCTTGCCTAAACAATTCTACCATATGCCTTAACCAAACTGGCGAAATCTCATCAGCAGCTAGTCTCTCTGGCACAGGAGCAGGTACCTCTCCAGCTCTCTCATCCCTAGCTCCATCTCCACCCTCTTCAGGAGCTACACTCTCAGCACTACCTTCTATGGATTGACGTGACTGAGACGCCATCACTACCTATATCTACAACACAGCAGAATATACCTCATCAAAGATCAGAGACTACCAGTGCCAAAGCATGTATCTTATTTAAAAACCATAATTTAAAATCAAAATTTTCTTTTTTCTTACAATTGACCTAGGTTGAGAATCTCAAACCTAGACTCTGATACCAAAACACTTGTAACACCCCCCGTACCCCATATACGCACACTACATACAACCACATCTGTAATATATGTATATCAGATACGAGAGTGTCACTGTTTATATTAAACAACCCAATCTTTCAATTTAACAACAATATAGGAAAACTTAAAACATTCAAATTATATTATAAAATACAATAGATAAACATTTATTTATTAGGTAGCGGAAAATGTAGCAGTATTTACATATATATAAACATCAAAATCAATGTTTACAAAACATAAAGTTTATACATGTTTGGCAGTTCATCTCTGATCTTTAAGCCCACAATCAACACTTCAGAGTTTAGACTCAATTCGGTCTAAATGAACTCTCTGGTACTACTCTGTCACCTGCGCGACGAACCACAATCGCGCTAAGCCATAGGCTTAGTGGTACAAACCACAATAACAATATGCTTTAATGTAATGCTAATGTCACACATTCATATATCATAAACAATACATAATAATATCATATTTCAAAAACTTTCCATTCAACTTTTAGAGTTAATGTTTTGGTTCAATTATCACATTTATCATCATCCTAACTAGGCTTCAAGGATTAGGCCCAACCAAGCTTCAAGGGGAGCGAAGCATGCTAAGCATCAACCCAACTTGGCTTCAAGGACCAAACCCAACTCAGCTTCAAGGGTTTGTAACATCCCAACTAGGCTTCAAGGACCAGACCTAACCAAGCTTCAAGTGGAGTTAAGCATGCTAAACTTCAACCCAACTTGGCTTCAAGGATCAAGCCCAACCCAGCTTCAAGGGATTGTTACTATTAGGCATGCCACCAACAACACAACTCTAAAAATTGACTAACATATTAGACACATAATTCTTTTATTATTTCATTATAAATTCCATTCTCATTTCCTCATAATCATCTAGGCAACCATGCCTCAATTATTTCATTTGCATCATTATAGCCAACAACAATGGCTTCACATCTCATCATTAGAGTATACATAACCAATTGCATTGGACATACATTTTGAATGATCAACATATCTTTCACATTATGCAAATCATAATATTAATCAAATGTATCAACAATGTAATAGATTACTTAACACATTTACAACCAAATGTGTTAAGTCCCAATGTCATGTAATTGTATGCAATAATGTAGGGTTTGTACTTACCTCAAGAGCAACTCACACAACACAAAACTCCTCTTCCAAGAATCCTTCAACACTTGGATTAGGGCAACTCAATCTCTTCAAAACCAAAAGTGATGAAAATCTTTAGAATTCCAACTTGATCACTTGAAACACCTTCAAATCTTGAGTTTGGAAAGACAAAATCTCACTTTCTCTCTTGCTATGGAGTTAGCCGGCCAAGGAGAAAAGAAAAGAAGAAGAAGAATAGAGAAAAGCAAAGTCAACACTCAACTCTTCTCTCAACCACTAAAACTTCCTTTAATTCTCAATCAAGAAATTTTATTAATATAATATTCATAAAAATCTTCCTCCACTTACTAATTTCCATTTCAATTAATTTAATTTAAAAATAATTAAATCTTCTTTTGACCTTTCATTTCTTTGACTTGTATATGTAGTATATATCTCTATATATATACAACATACACACTCTTCTCTTTACCTCTTTTCTCTTTCCACTTAAACATATACATTTAATCTAAATACAACAATAAATATTCCAAAACTTTTAGGGTATACTTTGGGATATTACAAGTTCCTTCCACCCTTCATCAAATGATCAAGTTCCCCAACGGAGATGAGATAGTGGTCATCGAGGCCGAAGATAATGAGATTGTTAACACTCTAATGATTGAGAGGCCTCTCAATGGTTTTCAAGTAGTTGCAATTTCTGATGATGAAGTAGTGGACTCCAAAGTCTTGAATATGATGAAGAACATGAACTACCTTCCCGGAGCTGGTCTTGGAAAGGGTAAGGCCGGTTTGACAAAGCTGCTAGATTTTAGAACTCAAACTTCCAAAAATGGGTTGGGATATGATGAAGACAACAATGTCCAGCCAAAGAAGAGTGAGAAGATGAACTTCCCACCACTTGAAGAGATCTTTGTCAAAGCTCCAGATATGGGACCACTCTAAGGAAAGCCCGAGCCAATCATGTTCATGGGGAAGTTGATCTCGGGTTTTGAAATTTTTGCAGATGTTGCCGAGCTAGTGGTGCAAGTGAAGAAAGAGCTCACTCTGCCAGCAAACAAAGAATCCAATCCGGAAGAGAAGAAAGAAGTTGTTCTGAAAGCCGAGAAGACTCCAGAGGAGATTGCTGCCCTGGTTGAAGAAAAGTTTGAAGACATCTTGCCAAATGATTTTGAGAACAATGATTTTGATTTTAATTTGTCTGCTTTGTATGAGGATGATGATGTTTTCTTTTCCAAAATGAATGCAATAAAGTCTGATTTTGCTTACTTGTGTGATGTTTCTCCTGATGGTTGCATACATTCAAATTGCAGTTACATGAGCATCTTTAATATTAATTCTATTAACACAAAATCATTAAATTTGGGAACAATCGAAAACCCCAAAAACATTAGCATAGCATCCGACCTTACTCCTGATGAGAGAGAGAGATTAGAAAAAATATTCAAAAAATATGAAGAAGTATTTGCTTGGTCTTATAAGGACATGCCTGATATAGATCGAGACATAGCCGAATATCTTATCCCTACTTACACTCACATGAAACCTGTCAAACAAAAGCTTAGGCGATTAAGACCTGAGTGGGCTGAATTGGTTAAAGAAGAGGTCACTAAGCAAATACAAGTGAAGTTCATTGAAGTGATAGAATATCCAGATTGGCTAACCAACATAGTACCTGTGCCAAAGAAAGATGGAAGAATAAGAGTCTGTCTGGATTATAGAGATTTAAACAAGGCTTCCCCTAAAGATGATTTTCCTTTACCCCATATAGATGTTCTCATTGATAGTGTAGCCTCTAGCGTGCTACACTCGTTTGTAGATGGATTTTCCGGATACAACCAAGTGTTAATGGCCCAAAAGGATAAAGCTAAAACTGCTTTCATTACTACATGGGGGATATTTTGTTATAGGATGATGCCATTCGATTTAAAGAATGCTGGATCAACCTATCAAAGGATGGCCACCATACTATTTCATGACATGATGCACAAAGAAGTTGAAGTATATGTTGATGATATGATGGTGAAATCGGATACAAGAGAACAACACTTCCAAAACTTAGAACTATTCTTCGATAGAGCCTTGAAATATAAGCTAAGATTAAACCTGAAGAAATATGTGTTCGGGGTTACCTCAGGTAAACTATTGGGACATGTGATTGGTACGAATGGCATTGAGATCGATCCTGACAAAGTTAAAGCAATCAGGGATATGCCAGCCCCTAAGACGGAGAGAGAAGTTCGGGAATGGCTTCCTCTTCAAGGCGCTTAAGGAAAGCATAGTGGAACACCTTATTAGTGGAGCACAAGCAACACGCTTCAGTTACGATCTTGTTGGAGTAAATTGTATTTCTTTTATAATTTTCATTATTTATAGTTTTGCCCCAAAATTCTTTAAAATTGCATTTAGGCCCTTAAACTTTAGAAAAATGCACTTTTGCCTAATTTGACCAAATTACTTCTAATTGTTTGTGCTTCTGTACTTGCCTTATATTTAGACCATCTAGGTGATGCTTGATACACATCGCACAATTGAATAGTTATAAAATTACAAAAATGCCCTTTCTAGCGTTTTTAGCACAAAAGGTCAAATTAACATGGGAAATCATTTTTTAACTGATATAACATGATTTTTACTTACTCTTTATGAGGATTTGCATGAAAATTGGATGTGTTTCTTCTAAAACATGTAAATTTACTAAAATGCCCTTTCTCTTACCTCTTAGCATGGAAAGCGTAGTTAGCATACTAAAACACGCTTAGATGATGTATAATTATATTATACTTGGCTCTTTTCCAAAAGTCTACTAGCTTGAGAATTAGAGGCAATAGAGGAAACCTAGCCAACTTGGAACTCCCGGAGGAGGTTACTCAGCTAATTAGGCCCTCCGACTTTTTGAGTTTCCTTGAGTTGGATACTTCTACTCCTAAGAACATTCCCCTTCTAAAGGCTCTAGGAGAGTGGTGGTGGGAAAGCACTAATACCTTTCACTTCCCTTATGGTGAGTTGATGGTGACACTGGCTAACCTCATTGCTATCACCAGCATCCGATTTGGTAGCCCTAGTTATGGAGTGCTTCGACAACTGCATATTCTATCTTAAGAAGAGATATGTACATTGATTGGAGGCCATCCTCCAAGGAAATTTACACATGTTCAGTGCACATGATTACACAATCATGTCAGCATCATTTTGACAGATCCACTCGGCCCATCAACTGACTAGTTAGCTCAATCTGTACTACTGCTAATATGTGAGTGTAGCTTTTGGCATTCATTCCATGATAATGTGGATCTGAGCATCCTCCAGAGTCTCCAAGATCCTACCTTGGTCGGCAAATATGATTGGGGAGGAGCAGTGCTTAGCATAATCTATTAAGAGATGAGTGAGCTCTCTCGGGGGATCTGTTCTTCCTTGGGCGGTACCCGCATCATCTTGGAGGTATTTTTTTTACTCTTGCTTTATTCTTCTAGTTTTTCATGTGCTTTGTATTCACCATGATTTTCTTTTAATGCAAATATGGGCCTATGAGTACCTTGGTTACGCCAGTCTATTGTTGAGGGACCCACTCTTCACAGCCTACATGATTAGAGTTAAATGGAACAACAACAATAGAGTAGACAAGGATAATCCCCTGTTTTATGCATTGCGATCTCATTTTAGTCTCCTGGGCATTGATGATGTGAGTCATTTTCTTACTTTTCCTTCTATTTTACTTGTTCCAATTGACCTTATTGACTGATTTTTGGACATATTACCTGGGTCATTTATTTTACAAGGATTGTCAAGCCATCGGCCACACTTTTCAGAGCTATGACTCTCTTCCGGTATAGACTTCTTTTGAATGCCCCATGGCTTAAGGTATATTATCTTGGTGAGTGTGTCATGTGCTAGCACTCTATAGACGAGCGAGTTGTACATGTGTTCCCTCCTGTTGATATGCAAGATGGGATGAGGATTCTTAGAGGTGACACTCTCTTTACTGGTTGCCAACTCAACAGTTCATAATTCCAAACAAGGATTATGTTGCATTCTGCAGGGCTTCTTTTATGCCTTGAGAGGTTAGGCCTGGCCAAACTCTCTCCTTTATGAGATCACCACCTATCGGTCACACCCTTTTTGTCAAGTCACACTCTGCTAGCACATTTGCAGCACCTCGCATTGCCCCTATGACCTTATTTTCAAGGGTTCATGTAGAGCTTCTTATTGGATCCACACTAACATATGTGACCTTATCAAGTAGCGAATACCAACAATTTGAGGCTCCAAAGGCACGAGTTGAACATCTTCTAAATGATCATCCTGAGGTAAATTTTGTACAAGGCTCATGATTAATCATCATCTCTGTAATATCCCAAATGATACCCTAAAATTTTGAAAATGTTTATTGTTGAAATTGAATTAAGTGATTTAAAGTGTGTGTAGACCCTTAATTTTTGACCCAGTCCAGTCCAATATATTTTAATTAGTCCAAAATAATTTTTGTGTTATCTTAATTAAATAATATTTGTTTTAGTATTTAGTTTTTATAATTAATAAATAATAATAATAATAATAAATAAAAATAGAAATAGAAATCGATGATGAAAAAATCGGCAACTAAAAAATCATCGCCGAAAAAGTTGGATGACATGGCCTGCAGCCAATTTCGCAAGTTTCCACAGCAGCTCGTAGCAATTTTTTCGCCAGTGAAATTTTTTCGACTCAATTTTTTTTAAACCAAATAGAATTTGGTTTCAGTTTCCTTTTCCTTGTTAAATATAGTTTCCGTAAGCAAATTGAATTAATCATATAAATCTCCTATAAATAAGACTAAAAAACAACATAGGGGGAGGACTTTTGGAGGAATTTTTGAGAGGAACGATCGGACTAAAAATTCTTTTTGGCAGTGAAAACAATCGAACTTTTTGAGAGAAGAATAAGCAACTAAGCCATCAATCCATCAAAGGTAGCCATCTTGCCTTTGTCCTTGTTCATCCAAGAAGTAATTTTTGGTGGAACCAACAAACAAAGGTTTAAATATCTAATCTCTTTTTTCCTTACAGTAGCTTCAATCATTAAATTGTTTCTTTTGATTTTAAAAACCTTAATTCGTTTCTTTGTTTTTCAAAAATCTTAAATTTGTTTTTCTGTTTCTTCTAAAACCTAAGAACCTTAATCTATTTCTTCAAAATCTTAAAACCCTAATCAACTTTCCAACTTTCCAAAACCTTAAATCATTTTACTAATTCCCAAAACCCTAATCTGCTTTCCAATTTTCCAAAACCTTAAAACACTAAATTGCTCCTTTTATTTCCAAAAACCCTAAAAAATATTTTCTGTTTCCAAAAAACCTTAAATTGTCTTGCCAATTTTCAAAAACTTAATAAACTCTAAATTATTTTCTTCAATTCAAAAATCAAGACAGTAACCCCAAACTAGCTAATCTAAACCCTAAGTGTTCTTAAATCCTAATTCCCTTAAAACCTTAAACCCTAGTTTTTCTAAACCCTAATCCTTAAAATCTTAAAACCTTATAAATCTAAATACACAGTGAGCCTAAAACCAACAATCTAGTAGCTAATAATCATAAGCCTAATGTTTTAATATCCAAACCCTAATTTCATGATTTTACTCCTCAAACCCGAATTTGGTTAATTAAAGAACCTTATCAATCTCTTAAATTACAAAACCTTAATCCATTTCAATTCCCTTAAAACTTACAGTAGCCTAAACCAATAAATTTCAAAACCTTAAATATTAATTAAAGAACTTTAAATGAGAAATAGTAGCCCTAATGTGTATCTTGACTTACTTTATTTTTAGATTTAATTATGTAGTTTATTATATGCTTTGATTTATTTAAGTTCAATGCTTGGTTTATTTAAATTATCATGGATGAATGTTTATATTTTGATTGATGTTTAATATCGTGGATGAATGATTTATTTATGATGAGTGGTTATTTACTTTTATTAATTTATTTTGATTTTCAAATGTTGTAAGAGGTATGTTTCGACTTTGTGGGTACCTCATTAGTTAAATATCATGTAATTTAAATAGCTTTTATATTTTAAACAAATGTAAAGGACATGTTTCTACCGTTTGGTGGGTGTCCTCTTAGTTTAGACATGGGTGATGTAAGGGCATGTTTCCATCCTCGGCTGGGTGTCCATTTATTTGTTTTGCTTGGACATTGCTTTAATTTCAATATAATGATGCTTTATTTCAATTATTGCGTGTAATATGGATAATATTGTTATATTTAAGAATTTTATAATATTAAGACCTGTAGAGGAGGCCGGTTCCAATGAACCGAAAGTTGTGGGGGTGCTGGGTCATTTCTCACCTTCTCCATACGTACTCAACTTTCTGAACCCATTAGGGGGTTGGGGATTCCTTAGGAATCAAATCATCCACCCCTTTCTTTTTCCAGGACCGTCCGGGTGGCGACTCCATTTTCTCCGAACTTGGGTCTGTGTTCTCTAAGGCCCGAGCCTAAACAGTGCCAAAGTCACAAGAACCATTCCACCAGGAGTTGGGGTGAAAATCCCTGCTCACAGTGTGTATATTTTCTTAGGTGGGAAGATAAAAAGAAGGTGTGTGTATATGTTGTATATATAGAGATATATACAACATATACAAGTCAATGTCTTAATTATGGTCAAATGATATTTTGATTATTAAATTAGAATATAAGTGATGGTGGAGGTTGATATTTGGGATTATATTATTATAATAATATTTTTTCTTGGTGGAGATTTAAAGATAAATTCATATCGTTATTAGTGAAGGGGAGTTGACCATTTCTATTTTTATCTTCTTCTTCTTTCTTTTTGATAGTCGGCCACCACCATCTTCATTAAGGAAGAGATTTTGTTGATTCCTAACTCAACCAATTGAAGGATTTCAAGAGATCAAGTTGGAGTTTTAAGGATTTTCTTCATTTTTGGTAAGTTTCCAACTTGTTTCTTTGTGTTCTTTTGGAGTTTGTGTATTTGAGTTTGGTGAATGGTTATTGTAGATGTTTTTTTGGTTGATTTGGTATGTTTGAAGTGTTTGGTCTTATTAACTTTGATTTTTGGGGTTGGATTGAAGAAAATATTAAGTTTGGTGAAGAAAATAAGAGTTGTGGATTGTGTATGTGTTGAGTTGTAAAATATGGTTGTGATTGTGTGTTGATGCGTATAATTGAGTTGTTTTAATGTTATGCAAGTTTATTATGGTATATTGATGGTTTTGGTTAAGTTTGTCTGGAGTGGAAAAGGATAAAAGAAAGATGTTTGTTGGATGTGGTGTTTTTGGTATCGATTTCAGGTTTTTGGCCTGGCACGCCCAATAGCACAGCCATGTCTTTGGGTGTGTCGTTGGTTCAGTTTTCAGTATGGGTGACACGAGCAGTGACACGCCCATGTCACTGAGTATGTCATAGCTACTGTGTTGTTAATGGATTGACACGTGCAGTGACACACCCATGTCACTGAGCGTGTCAAAGCTTCTGTGCTGTGGGTTTAGGACACGGCCAGGGACACGCCCGTGTTGTTGAGCATGTCATGTGAAGAGTTTGCCCTAGATAGTTCTTATTCTTATTTTCTTATATGTATCACTAAGTGAGTGTGTACAATCACATTTGGATTAGGTTTGGAAGAGATTTGAGGTAACCAATCCAAGTGTTGAAGGATTCTTGGAAGAGGAGGTTGATAGATTAGTGTTTGTTGCTCATAGAGGTAAGTACAAACCTTACATGATTGCATACATTTACATGACTTTGGGACTTAACACATTTGGTTAGAAAATGTGTTAGGTTACCTATCATATTGTTGATATATGAGAATGGTGCTATGATTTGCATTATGTGAACTATGTGAAAAATATGTTGAGAATTCAAAATATATGAACAATGTAATTTGTTATGTATACCCTAATGATGAAAGTGAAGCCATTGTTGATAGCTATAATGATATAAATGAAATATTTGGGGCATTGTGCTTATGATTATTATGAGATAATAAGAATGGATTTGATGATGAAATTATGAAAGAATTGTGTGCCTAGTATGTTTTTCAATTTTCAGAGTTTTGTTGTTGGTGGCATGCCTAAAAGAACAATCCCTTGAAGCTGGCTTGGGTTTGGTCCTTGAAGCCAGGTTGGGTTGATGCTATGCTCCCCTTGAAGCTTGGCTAGGCCTAGTCCTTGAAGTCTAGTTGGGATGTTACATATGAGGTAATCCTCATTCTGATAATAATTCACCTACGGGCTTGATAAATGTGATTATTGGACCAAAATAGTAACTCTGAAATTTGAATGGCATATTAATTTCTTTTGGGCCCATGCTTGTCTTTGCTTTATTGTGAATTACGAATAATAGAACAATTGAACAATATAATGAGATTTAGTGATATGAAGTATGATATCTTTGTATATTGTTTCTAATTCTTGAAAGTTTGACATTGACATTACATTGAATCATATTGTTATCTTGGGTTGTACCACTAAGACTTTGGCATAGCTCGATTCTAATTTATCGCACAGGTGACAGGGTAGATCCGGTTGAACCGGAGAGTTCAGCTAGATTGAGTCGAGTCTAGGCTTGTGATCCCTTGTGAAGTGTTGATTTTTGGACTTCAAGATCAGAGATGAACTGCCAAGCATGTATAAACTCTATATTTTTTGTAAATGTTGAATTTGATGTATATATATATGTATATTTTGCTGCTTATTAAATAAATGTTTTGAATAAACTTTAGGTGTAATGAAGTTATATGTATATGTATTTTTACAAGGAATGTTTTATCTATTACTATTTATAATGATGATTTGATGTTAAAGTTTTAAAGATTGGTTTACTTCAAATAGACCGTGACATCCTTATATATGGTATACATATATTATATATGTGGGTGTACGTGGTGTACGTATATGGGGTACAGGGGTGTTATAATTATTTTGGTATTAGCGCCTAGGTTTGAGGTTCTCAACCTAGGTGAATTGTAAGAAAAAGGAAATTTATATTTTTAAAATATGGTTTTTAAATAAGATACATGCATTGGCATTGGCAGTTTCTGATCTTTGATGAGGTATATTTTGTTGTATTTGCAAATATAGGTAGTGATGGCCTCTCAGTCACATCAGTCCATAGAAGGTAGTGCTGAGAGTGTAGCTTCTGATGAGGCTAGAGATGGAGCTAGGGTTGAGAGAGCTGGTGAAGCAGCTGCTCCTGTGCCAGAGAGACCAGCAACTGATGAGATTCCTTCGGTTTGGTTACAGCATATGGTAGAATTGTTGAGGCAGGCTTTAGTACAGTAGCTGCCACCACAACCGCAGCCACAAGTACTGGTGAGGCAGTATGATAAGTTAAGGAAGTTCGGAACAGAGGACTTCTTTGGTACCACAGATCCTGCAGTAGCTGAGCAGTGGTTAGATAGAGTTCAGAGGATATTTATCCAGCTGCAAGCTACTCCTGAGGAAAAGTTTGATTGTGCTAGATCCCTTCTACAGAGAGATACTTATGATTGGTGGAAGATAGTTCCACATGCGATGGATGATCCACTGACCTTGACTTATGGTGATTTTCTGTGGGAGTTTGAACAGAAGTATACTCCGAGGGAGTATAAGGATGCCAAGAAAATGGAGTTTCTAAATTTGAGACAGGATAACTGGACAGTGACAGAGTATGAGATAGAGTTCATCCGGTTGAGTCATTATGCCAGTGGGATTATTTTAGATGAGATAGACCAGTGCAGGAGATTTGAGGAGGGGTTAAGACCCTCTATTATGTGTATTGTTGCTGGTTCTCGGTGCCAGGATTTTTCTCAGTTGGTTGGAGCAGCTAGGAGTGTTGAGAGAGCACAGGGTATTGCAGCAGCTGCTACTGAGGAGGAGACTAGAGCTAGGAGACCTTTGAGTGAGGCAAGGTCTTCATCTATGAAGAGAGGCAGAGGAGGTTATTTTCTGAGGGTTAGTAGGAGCCAGAGGCAGTCTGGTAGGTCAGTTCAGTATCAGAGGCAGAGACTGAGATCTACAGTTTCTGTAGCTAGTGCTCCGACTCCAGTGGTTCATCGGTCTATTCCACCTACATGTGTTCATTGTGGTAGGACACATGGGGGTGCTTGTTGGAAGACGGGTGTACCAGGAGTGTATTTTAGATGTGGGTCACTAGATCATTTCATCAAAGATTGCCCTGAGCTACCGGAAGATAGATAGACTGATACTGTAGCTTCTTGACCCAGTGTTCGAGGAGGTCGAGGGGGCAGAGGTTTCAGTAGAGGTGGTTGACCTGGGATCAGTCAGAAAGGAGTCTCTACATCCAGAGGCAGTAGGCCAGATGAGGCTGGGCCATCTCAGCGAGTGTATGTGATGCAGAGGCAGCCGGATGCTTCAGCCGTCATTGCAGGTACATTTTCTTTATTTGGCATTTCAGTTCTTACTCTTATTGATCCAGGATCTATGCATTTATACATAAGTGCATCTATCTTTCCTGTGACTGAATTGCATTTAGAATCCCTAGGATTTGATATCTTGGTGACAAATCCTTTAGGGCATAGTGTGGTAGTTAGCAAGGTGCACCGAGATAGTTCAGTTGTAGTGCAAGATGAGGAGTTCTTAGGTGATTTGATTGAAATACCTTTTAAGGAATATGATCTAATTCTAGGCATGGATTGGTTGTCTAAGCATGGAACTGTGGTCGACTGTTAGAATAAGTATGTTACCCTAAGAACCGGTGATGGTAGAAGTATGATGGTATCTAGTGAGCAGAGACATCTTGCATCCTTATTTGTTTCAGCTGTTGCAGCTAGAAAGTTGATTCAAAAAGAGTGTGATGCTTATCTTGCTCATGTGGTAGATACCAGAGTAATGGGTTCTCAGCTTTATAGTATACTCATAGTTGCTGAATTCTCAAATGTGTTTCCCGAGGAGTTGCCAGGGTTACCCCCTGAGAGAGAGGTTGAGTTTGGTATTGATTTGTTGCCTGGTACCACTCCTATCTCTATTACTCCTTATCGAATGGCACCTATTGAGTTGAGAGAATTGAAGGTGCAGTTGCAGGAATATTTGGATAGAGGGTTTGTTTGCCCTAGTGTTTCTCAGGGGGAGCGCCTGTTTTGTTTGTGAGGAAGAAGGATGGTACTTTGAGATTGTGCATTGATTATAGGCAGTTGAGCAAGGTGACCATAAAGAATAAGTATCCTTTGCCTAGGATAGATGATCTCTTTGATCAATTGAAGGGAGCAGCAGTTTTCTCCAAGATTGATCTGAGATCAGGGTACCATCAATTGAGAGTCAGAGCTGAAGATATATCCAAGATAGCTTTTCGTACAAGGTATGGGCATTATGAGTTTTTGGTAATGCTTGACGAATGTACCAGCAGCTTTTATGGATTTGATGAACTGGGTGTTTAGACCCTATCTAGACCAGTTTGTGGTGGTCTTTATCGATGATATTTTAGTGTATTCGCATAAGAAGGATCATGATAAGCACTTGCGGATTGTATTACAGACCTTGAGGGAGAAGCAGTTGTATGCTAGGCTGTCTAAATGTGAGCTTTGGCTTAATCAAGTGACTTTTCTGGGTCATGTGGTGTCAGGAGATGGTATAAGAGTTGATCCAAGTAAAGTTGAAGCCATTTTGAATTGGAGTCCACCGAAGACTGTGACAGAGTTTAGAAATTTTCTGGGTTTGGCAGGCTATTATTGACGGTTTGTGAAGGGTTTTTCTTTGATAGCTACTCCACTCACCAGATTACTTTGAAAGGGAGTTAGATTCGTGTGGACAGATCAATGTCAAGCAAGCTTTGAGCAGTTGAAGGAGATGTTGACTCAAGCTCTTGTTCTTACTTTGCCTATGGAAGATAAACCATATGTGATTTACAGTGATGCTTCACATAATGGTTTAGGTTGTGTTTTGATTAAGGAGCATAGAGTCATAGCTTATGCTTCTCGGCAATTGAAGCCCCATGAGTTGAATTATCCGACACATGATTTGGAATTGGCAGCCATAGTTTTTGCTTTAAAGATTTAGCGACATTATCTTTATGGGGAAAAGTGTTTTATTTATACAGATCACAAGAGTTTGAAGTACTTGGGGGTTCAGAGAGAGCTGAATCTTTGGTAGAGACGATGGTTGGAATTGATTAAAGACTACGATTGTTTGATTAATTATCATCCTGACAAGGCAAATGTTGTTGCAGATGCCTTGAGTCGGAAATCTTTGGCAGTCAGATGCCTTGAGTCTGAAGTCTTTGGCAGGTTTGACTGCTTATTCGCTCTTGTTTCTTATTGAGTTGAGAGCGTTGCATGCTAGTTTTGAATCATGTGATGATGGTGCTTTGTTGGCTTAGTTGCAATTGAGACTGGTGTTGTTGGATCATATTAGGGAGGCTCAGTTGGCAGATGAAAGAATTCAAAAGATTGTTTTGGATTGCCAAAAAGGAGAGAACCTAGATTTCCATATGAGAAATGATGGTAGTTTATGGTACAAAGATAGATTGTGTGTTCCTAATGATGCAAGATTGAAAAAGATTATTTTGGAGGAAGCACATCAGTTGGTTTTTGCTATGCACCCTGGGAATGCTAAGATATATCATGATTTGAAGCAACATTATTGGTGGTCAAGTATGAAGAGGGATATAGCGGAGTTTGTATCCAATTGCCTCACTTGTCAGAGAGTGAAGGCCGAGCACCAAGTTCCAACAGGGTTGCTCCAACCTTTAACAGTGCCAGAATGGAAATGGGAGTGAGTAACTATGGATTTTGTGACTGGTTTGCCGTTGATTTAGAAGAAGCACGATGCCATCTGGGTGATTGTTGATCGGTTGACGAAGATAGCTCATTTTCTTCCAGTCCGGTTGGACTATTCTCTTGAGAAGTTAGCTGAGTTGTATATTAGTGAGATAGTAAGATTGCATGGAGTCCCAATTTCTTTGGTATCTGATCGAGATCCCCGATTCACTTCAAGGTTTTGGAAGAGTTTGCAAAATGATTTGGGTTCTCGGTTATATTTTAGCACTGCTTTTCATCCTCAGACAGATGGGCAGTCAGAGAGAGTGATACAGATTTTAGAGGATATGTTAAGAAGTTGTATCATTGATTTCTCTGGGAGTTGGGACTGATTTTTGCCATTAATGGAATTTTCTTATAACAACGGTCATCAATCCAGTATTAAAATGGCACTTTATGAGGCATTGTATGGTAGAAGATGCAGGACGCCTCTATGTTGGGATGAAGTTGGAGAAGGTAAGTTGGTTGATCCTGATTTGATTAAAGAAACGAAAGAGAAAGTGAAAATAATTCGAGATCGGTTGAAAGAAACTTTAGACCTACAGAAATCTTATTTAGATTTGAAGAGGAGAGACATAGAGTTCAATGTTGGAGATAAAGTATTTTTGAAAGTGTCTCGGAAGAAAATTTTGAGATTTGGTCATAAAGGAAAGTTGAGTACTCGTTTCATTGGACCTTATGAAGTATTGGATAGAGTTGGTCCAGTGGCCTATCGACTTGCTTTGCCTCCTGAATTGGATAGAATTCACAATGTCTTCCATGTCTCTATGCTGCGGAGGTACAGGTCAGATCCATCTCATATTTTGTCAGTGGAAACTATTGAGGTGAGTCCGGATCTAACTTTTGAAGAAGAACCAGTGGCTATTCTGGCACATGAAATGAAAGAATTGAGAAGTAAAAAAGTGGCACTTGTAAAGGTTCTTTGGAAGAATCATGCTAAGGAAGAGGCAACTTGGGAGAGTGAGCACGTAATGCGAGATCAGTATCCCAAGCTATTCTAGACTTGAGATCAGGTAATTTCGATGATGAAATTTATTTATAGAGGGGGAGAATTGTAATATCCCAAATGATATCCTAAAATTTTGGAAATGTTTATTGTTGAAATTGAATTAAGTGATTTAAAATGTGTATATTTGATTAGGTGAGAAGATAAAAAGAAGGTGTGTGTATATGTTGTATATATAGAGATATATACAACATATACAAGTTAATGTTTTAATTATGGTCAAATGATATTTTGATTATTAAATTAGAAATTAAGTGATGGTGGAGGTTGATATTTGGGATTATATTATTATAATAATGTTTTTGCTTGGTTGAGATTTAAAGAGAAATTCATATGGTTATTAGTGAAGGGGAGTTGACCATTTCTATTTTCTTCTTCTTCTTCTTTCTTTTTGATAGCCGGCCACCACCATCTTCATTAAGGAAGAGATTTTGTTGATTCCTAACTCAACCAATTGAAGGATTTCATGAGATCAAGTTAGAGTTTAAGGATTTTCTTCATTTTTGATAAGTTTCCAACTTGTTTCTTTGTGTTCTTTTGGAGTTTGTGTATTTGAATTTGGTGAATGGTTGTTGTAGATGTGTTTTTGGTTGATTTGGTATGTTTGAAGTGTTTGGTCTTATTAACTTTGATTTTTGGGGTTGGATTGAAGAAAATATTAAGTTTGGTGAAGAAAATAAGAGTTATGGATTGTGTATGTGTTGAGTTGTAAAATATGGTTGTGATTGTGTGTTGATGCATATAATTGAGTTGTTTTGATGTTATGCAAGTTTATTATGGTATATTGATGGTTTTGGTTAAGTTTGTTTGGAGTGGAAAAGGATAAAAGAAAGATGTTTGTTGGATGTGGTGTTTGTGGTATCAATTTTAGGTTTTTGGCCTGACATGCCCAATAGCACGGCCATGTCTTTGGTCGTGTCGTTGGTTTGGTTTTCAGTATGGGTGACACAAGCAGTGACACGCCCATGTCACTGAGCGTGTCATAGCTACTGTGTTGTTGCTGGATTGACAAGTGCAGTGACACGCCCATGTCACTGAGCATGTCAAAGCTTCTGTGTTGTGGGTTTAGGACACGGCCAGGGACACGTCCGTGTTGTTGAGCATGTCATGTGAAGAGTTTGCCTTAAATAGTTCTTATTCTTATTTTCTTATGTGTATCACTAAGTGAGTGTGTACAATCACATTTGGATTAGGTTTTGAAGAGATTTGAGGTAACCAATCCAAGTGTTGAAGGATTCTGGGAAGAGAAGGTTGATAGATTGGTGTTGTTGCTCATAGAGGTAAGTACAAACCTTACATGATTGCATACATTTACATGACTTTGGGACTTAACACATTTGGTTGGAAAATGTGTTAGGTTACCTATCATATTATTGATATATGAGAATGGTGCTATGATTTGCATTATGTGAACTATGTGAAAAATATGTTGAGAATTCAAAATATATGAGCAATGTAATTTGTTATGTATACCCTAATGATGAAAGGTGAAGCCATTGTTGATGGCTATAATGATATAAATGAAATATTTGGGGCATTGTGCTTATGATGATTATGAGAAAATAAGAATGGATTTGATGATGAAATTATGAAAAAATAGTGTGCCTAGTATGTTATTCAATTTTCAGAGTTTTGTTGTTGGTGGCATGCCTAAAAGTAACAATCCCTTGAAGCTGGCTTGGGCTTGGTCCTTGAAGCCAGGTTGGGTTGATGCTATGCTCCCCTTGAAGCTTGGCTGGGCCTAGTCCTTGAAGCCTAGTTGGGATGTTACATATGAGGTAATCCTCATTGTGATAATGATTCGCCTACGGGCTTGATAAATGTGATTATTGGACCAAAAGAGTAACTCTGATATTTGAATGGCATATTAGTTTCTTTTGGGCCCATGCTTATCTTTGCTTTAATGTGAATTATGAATGATAGAACAATATAATGAGATTTAGTGATTTGAAGTATGATATCTTTGTATATCGTTTCTAATTCTTGAAAGTTTGACATTGACATTACATTGAATCATATTGTTGTCATGGGTTGTATCACTAAGCCTTTGGCATAGCGTGATTGTGATTTATCGCGCAGGTGACAGGGTAGATTCGATTGAACCGGAGAATTCAGCTAGACCGAGTCGAGTATAGGCTTGTGATCCCTTGTGAAGTGATGATTTTTGGACTTCAAGATCAGAGACGAACTGCCAAGCATGTATAAACTCTATATATTTGTAAATATTGAATTTGATGTATATATATGTATATTCCTCTGCTTATTAAATAAATGTTTTGAATAAACTTTGGGTGTAATGAAGTTATATGTATATGTATTTTTACAAGGAACATTTTATCTATTACTATTTATATTGATGATTTGATGTTAAAGTTTTAAAGATTGGTTTGCTTCAAATAGATTGTGACATCCTTATATCCGGTATACGTATATTACATATGTGGGTGTATGTGGTATACGTATATGGGGTACATGAGTGTTACAATCTCTCTTTTCCTTGCCGACCATTCCCTTTGGATGTAGGTTCCTTTGGAGTGGACAGATCATTTTTATACCATGGCTCAGAGTTTTAGACTTAGCTTGAACATCACGCTAACCCGATGCTATTCCTGATGATTAGATCGAGTCTTTGGAGGAAGCTGTGAGAGTTGCTGAGCCGAGGTGGAGGAGGAACAACCAACCTTGATATTTTTCTTGCAATGGTTAGGATAGAACATGCAATGCAAATGATGTATGGATTATATTTTGATACTTTTATTTACTTTATGCTTATTTACAAATTTTAGCTTTTGCAACCTTTAATTAATTGCATTTTCTTTACTTTACATTTTATGTTATATCTTCCGTATTTAATTATGTATATTTTTTGTTTATATACATCTGTTAAATAATTTACAGTTGCTTGATTGTCTAACTTTTATACCTACAAGTATTAGTTTGCTATTTATTATTATTTTATTTTATTTTATATTTATTATTATTATTTATAAATATTAAATATTATTTACAAAATGAGAAAACAAAAGAAGAGAAAAAAGGAAATTTTGGAAATAAACAAGAAACGAGGTTGGGGGGTTGCTGTGTCAAGCCCAAAATGTGTAGCGGTAGACCAAAAAACTGCCGCATTGCACTATTCCTCCCCAAATGCCTATAAATAGGCTTTTCAGCTAGAAACTCATTTTAAACCTTAGTGCTAAAAGGTTATTTTTACTATATTTCCATTTTTCTTCATTTTTAAGTATTTTTCAATATTTTTTATTTTCTTGCTTTTTTCCTTATTTTTTTTCCTTTTCTTTTATTAATTTTACAATATTTTTACAATGAAACTGACTTTTGGACATACCATGCTCTCATGGATCCATAACTTGGATATGGCAAACAAAATTAATTTGAAAAAATTTGGAAAAGGGCCAATGACTACTTTAAGGGTTCTAAATGTGGACTGGGATTCTCTCCATGCTTGTCTCAAATTTTGGGACTTGATTGCCCATGTTTTTAGATTTTGGGTGAGTGTGGAGGAACTTTGTCCCACATTTGAGGAGTTCAATACCATTTTGGGGAGTGGTATTGATGCACTTCTAGTTGTGCCAGAGACTTTTGTTTGGTATTTTGGGAGGTTTCAGCTGTTCTTTTCTTTAAGTGAGGAGAGGGCTAGCATGATGGTGATGGATGATAGGGTTAACCTACTTACATTGATTGAGGAGTTTATAGGTATGGATGACGTGGAAGAGGTAGAGAAGAGGAAGCTAAAGCTTAAGGCTTTAACTTTCTATCTGACAGCTGGGGGGCAGACATTAGGGTTGTCTGTTTGGTGGCTCAGATGAAGGACTCACATACCATTTCTATGATCATTTTGACTGAGACTTTTATAAGCTTGGATAGTGCATTTAGGCTGGATGGAAAATGGTCTATTACCCCTATGATTCTCTAAGTAAATATTTTCTCAAACTTCTTTCCCTTTTTACCAAGTAACCTACTAACATTATTTTTAAAAAGGTATAGCTCAAGGATCACCTTCAGATTGTTAGACCGCCAAAGAGGCTGCCCTACTACTCACTTCATTAATAGGGCTTGAAAGATTGATGTTAGGTTTAACTTAGAGTTGGAGTGGATCATATGATTATTTGATCTGAGTTATGAGAACATCACATGGTATTGCCGATGGTATAAGATCAAGAGCTTCATTGTTCGAAGCTTTGGTTATAAGGTAGTTTGCATGATGGGGTTAAGTGTGAGTATGTTTTACCAAGGTACTAGGATTATACAATAGATGGGATAAACCTAAGGGGTACCATAGGATAGAGCCATATGCCCTTCTTGTGTGATTACTCAGGTAGTTTCTAGGGCTATTATGGTAGGTTGGACATGGTCTTATCTGCATTTCAGCCTGGTTTGAGCACCGACAAGACCCAGGAGTATGAGGATTGGTTGATTGATAGTGCATGGTCTGATGAGAAGGCCCAAAGAGCCATAAACTGAGATGGAGGAGATTGACACACAGCATAACACCTCAAATTAAAACACAATTAAAAGGTACTAAAAGTATTAAACTAAAAAAAAGTAATATTATAAATTAATCGAATAAATTGGTAAGGAAAGATTTGAATATATATGTGTGTGTATATATATATATATCAAATTGGGCAAAGAGTATAGAATGGGAATTTAACTTAAGTAAGTTATCAGCTATATATATATATAACTAAAGAAATAGAATACAATAGATGTATAAATAGTCAAAAAAATAAATTAGGATTTATATACATTATTTCTAAATATTATAAATTAAGAATTATATGGTTATATAATTAATACGTGTATTATGAATATACAAAATACATATGTAAATATATATATATATCTTAAATTCACAAGAAGAAGAATTTAGGATATGTATATATAAATTAAAGATAAAATTTGGCTCTTCAAAAGGAAAATCTAAAGAACATAAAATTAAGATGTAAAATTTAATAGGAATGTTATTGGATTGTGCAAGTAGCGAATAAGAAGAGTAAATGGGCCTAAGAATAAGAGTTTAAGTAAAGAAATGGTAACATGCTATAAGTATAACCCAAATATATAAATATTTAAGGTAAATTTTGGTTCTTAAAAAAAGAAGAAATAATAATATATGATAAGATTAAGGTACAATGAATTGGGTGGTATGAAACAAGGGGAGCTAACATTGATGGGCTATATATGGTCGAATAAAGAAAGTAATCATGCCTAAAATGAGAATGTAAGTATTATAAGATTATAGTTAAAGAAATAGTTAGAATTCAAATGAGAACTCAGCTAAATGGTTAGAATATGTCATCATTACCCTATTAAGCTAGATGAAACAAAAATCAAAATTTGTATTCTATGATTTGAATCGTGGCATCCGGGATGTTAAGTTAAGTGGGAGGAAGGAATAAATTGGACACTTGAAAAGCTAAACCGTGGGCCATTTGTAGAGAAAAGAAAAGGGAAAATGACACCCTCAACCAGATTTTCTTAAATTTTTACTTTTTTTACTAGGGGTATTTTAGTTATTCTATTATAAACTCATCATAAGCTCATTATAAACAATATAAAATTTGTAAACACATAATACCTCATGATAAACTCATTGCAAACTCATTGTAAACCAATGAAAATATGGTATTTTGGTAAATATTTTATAAATTCTGGTATTTTGGTAAATAATTTATAAATATGGTAAATTTAGAATTATTTTCAATTTTTCTTATATTTTTGTCAGAAGCCCAAGAGAAAACTACATATACACATGTCACTAGGATTGCATGTAAGAGATCAATAGAAATATAAAATTTGATTATAAAAGGGAGGAAGGGAGAGGCAAATTTCATATAGCAAGAAGAACAAAAAGTAAATAAAATTTTTGTTAGCTTTTAGAAATTTTAAGTATAAAATAAGAAGTTTATCATGTTAAGAAACCAAAAGACACACTCTCAACTCTTATAAAATAGAGAGAAGGAAGCTTAAGAGAAGAAAATTTGTACAACTTAGAGTTGCATTTGCATGGGTTTGAAGTTGCACTAGAGAAGACAACAAATTATTCAAAGAAAAGCTACAAGAGGTGAGTGCGTTGGTTAATTAAAATGAACCCTTGTATGTTGTGTGTATTAACAACTTCTTTAGAAAGGACTTCTTGTGTGAAATTAACTTTAAAAGAAGAGGAAATTATTTAAGGTCAATTAGAAAAAAAAAATAGATCTGAAACTTTGTTTAGGGGAGTAACTACTATTGTTTTTTTAAAGAAATCTAGAAGCTAATAGATTAATTTAATAGTATGACATTAGAGAATAAAAAATGATGATTTTAAGAAAAAAAATGATTAAGAGATAAAAGTAGTTTTGAACAAAATCAGTAAGGTATATAATTACGTATGTGTATGTTAATTTGCAAATAAATTTTTTAACCTATGATTATCTTTGAGTTTACTAATTTTAGAATTATACCATGAGGAATAGAAAATTTGGTAATCTTAGTTTTTACATAAGTATACACATAATATGAAATCATTTAGATGAACAATGATTTTGTAGTTAAATGAAGATGATGGCTTATTGTGTATGCGATTTGAATGTCAATGTTGAACCTGCATGTTAAATGAGATTGAGATTTCTTACTATATGAGTTGTTTAAATATTTTCTTAAAAATTGAATCAGATTCTGGTATATATGTATATGTGTGTGTGTGTTTTTGATGGTTATGAATTTTGTTGATTTGTGTTGTATGACCAAACTGTTGGGAACTATTTATAAGTAAATATATGTATTTGTATAGGACTTCAAGTGGTATAAAGATTATATGATAACTTGTAAAGATAAAAGATAGAATAGTTAATGTGTGTTTTTCATATTAAGACATTAGCAGTAAAGGATAAATAGAAATCTTTTAACAAAAAATTATTGATTTTGTTTAAATAATTTGAGCAAGCAAATTAAAAAGGAAATTTGGTTAGTCAGTGGTAGTACCCGTACTATCACTGGATAATCGGGCTTTACCCTCGAGCTCTCCAAGCTTTTTCTTAAGCTCTTTAAGCTCTCATTTCCTAAGCTCCTCGAGCTCTCATTTCCCTAGCCCCTCCTTTGAGTTCTTCTGCCTTGTGTTTCTAAGTTTTTCTGCTGCTCTGACTGAGCTTGGTTTGACTTTTCTAATTCACAGGTCTTAGTTTGACATCAATGTCAAATGACTAGTAGGGGACTAGTGATAGTACCCCTTCCTCCCTAGCTCAGACGACAAGCTTCACACTTAAGCTCTACATATTGTCATACAACATCTGAGTATCATGATTCAACACATACACTTTCACTCGAGCTCAATCAAACTCTTGTGCATGACATGACAGAGTCTTGCATAAATGTCAAAAGACTAGAGGGGGACTATTGATGCTACCCCTCCATTTACCAAGCTAGTTCATCAAGCTCCATGTCCGGTTATCCTCATGATCGGGCTCTCAGTAATATGGTAGACCTCAGTTCTGGGAACTCTCAGTCCAACCAAGCTCCTTATGTCCTGTAGACACTCCACCAACACATCCACAAATTATGTTGACACAGATCAAACTCTTTCTCCCTACATCAACTATCACCCCTAAAGGTAAAGGGGTCCTCTCTCTTTCTTTCTCTTCTCTTTACTAATCCAGAGAGACCAATCTCTAACTTAGGCATCAGAGCATCCCCCTGGGGAACTTGATCCCCCTCCCTCTCTTGTCTTACAGGTAGAAGAGCTACAGTAGCAACAACATCGAGCCTGAGCTACAGGTGTAACACCCCTATACCCCGTATACACACAATACATACTACCACAATCGTAATATACGTATACTGAATATAGGAATGCCACGGTTTACTAAACAAACAAATCATTCCTTTACAATAATACGAGCAAACTTAAAACATTTAAGTTATATTATAAAACACAATAGATAAAACGTTCATTCAATACGCAGCGGAAAATGTAGAGGTATTTACAAATACATAAACATCAAAAATCAAATTTTACAAAACATAAAGTTTATACATGTTTGGCAGTCAGTCTTTGATCTTTAAGCTCATAATCAACACTGCAGAGACTAGACTCAACTCTGTCTAGCTGAACTTTCCGGTTCTACCCTGTCACCTGCGCGATGAACCACAATCGTGCTAAGCCAACGGCTTAGTGGTACAAACCACAATGACAATATGTTTTAATGCAATGCCAATGTCATACATTTCAACAATAAAGACAATATTCATAAATGATATATTCATATTTTTCATTACACTACATTTCATCATCTTATTCAATTGTTTCCACCATTTATGATTTACATTGAAACAAAGACAAGCATGGGCCCAAAAGACACTAATATGCCATTCAACTTTCAGAGTTAATGTTTTGGTTTAATTATCATATTTATCATTATCATTATCCCAACTAGGCTTCAAGGAACAAAGCATGCTAAGTATCAACCCAACTTGGCTTCAAGAACAAAACCCAACCTATCTTCAAGGGTTTGTAACATCTCAACTAGGCTTCAAGGACTAGACCCAACCAAGCTTCAAGGGGAGTTAAGCATGCTAAACTTCAACTCAACTTGGCTTCAAGGATCAAGCCCAACCTAGCTTCAAGAGATTGTTACTATTAAGCATGCCACCAACAACAAAACTCTGAAAATGGAATAACACATTAGACACACAATTCATTCATTATTTCATTATCAATTTCTTTCTCATTTTCTTATCATCACTTAGACAACCATGCCTCAATTATCTCATTTGTATCATTATAGCTAACAATAATGGCTTCACATCTTATTATATCTCAATTCACATTAAAGCAATTCATCATTAAAGTATCCATCATAACCAATTGCATTGCACATACATTTTAAATGATCATCATATCTTTCACATTATGTGTAATATCCCAATGCATGCCCTAAAAGTTTTGATTATGTTGTTGTTGTATATTGGATTGAATGTATATGTATGTGATAAGAAAAGAATTTGGAAAAGAATGTTTATGTATATGTGTTTTGGGAAAGAAAAGAGGGTTTAGAGAGAAGTGTATATGTTGTTTATATGATATATATATAACATATAAGTTGGTCAAATATGTGGTCAAGGGAAGAAGAAATTTTTAGTTGAGATTTGTGAAATGACTTAAAAGGACAAGTGATTGTAAGGAAATCAAAACATGTGGTTAAAGGGTGTTTTGGTAATTGCTTGAATTGAAATACTTGGTGGAGATTTAAAGATGAGTTGACTTTGGGCTTCTTGATTGTTCTTTGTGTTTTCTTCTTCTTTTTCTTTCATCTTGGCCGGCTCTTCCATAGACAAAGGAAAGAAAAAGACAAGTGAAGATCTTGAGGTGTTTAACTCAAATTGAAGGAAGATTGAAGTGATCTAGTGGATGATACAAGAAGTCTTATAACTTTGGTAAGTTCTCTTGTGATCTTTGTGCTTATTTGAAATGATATTTGAGTTTGATAGATTTTTAAGAGTGTGTTGGTTGATTTTGAGATGTGAGAAGTGTTTGAGTGATTTGATGATGGATTTTGAGTATGGATTGAAGAAAAGATTAAGTGGTTGGAAGAGATAATGTTGTATATGTGGTGAGGGTTTTGAGATGATTTTGTGTTTTGTGTTTGATGTGTGTTTTGGCTTGTTTTGGTGTGTTGTAAGTTTGAGATGAGTTTTGAGTATGTTTTGTTAAGATTGTTTGAAGAGGATGTTAATGAATAGAAGTGTGTTGTTGAGTGTTTGGTTGTTTTGACCGGAGTTTTGATTTGTGGCCGGACACGCCCATGAGCACGTCCAGGGTTTTTAGGCGTGTCAATTGTGTTGGAGGCAGTAGATTTGACACGACCAGTAACACGCCCGTGTTATTGAGCGTGTCATAGCTACTGTGAGTTTGGGGAATTTACACGGCCAGGAGCACGTTCATGATGTTGGACGTGTTGTTATGGTTGAGAGGCAGTAGGTATTACACGCTCATGAAAACGCCTGTGTGGGTGATCGTGTCAGGGTTAGGGTTTGCCCTAATTAATTCCTAATTGGATTATCTCTTGTGTATCCCTAAGCAAGTATATGCTATTACTTTTGATTTAGGTCTTGAAGATAGTGATTGATCATTGATTTAAGAGGTAGAAGGATCTTGAACAAGGAATTGTTAAGAGTGGTGTGATTTGCTTTTGAGGTAAGTACAAAACCTATATGATTGTATGTAAGTACAAATGTGACATTACTACATTGTTAATTTATGTGAGTAATGTGTGTTGTTATGTTTATATCAATGATTATATATATATATATATATGAATAATGTGAATGACATGATGATGCAAATGATGGTGTATATTAAAGATTGAAATGCTATGATGTGAATTGAGATGAAATGGAATATAAAGCCATTGTGATTGGCTATATTGATTCATTTGAGAATGAAATTTATAACAAATTAATGAATGAGTTGTGTGGCTAATGTGTTATTCCATTTTCAGAGTTTGTTGTTGGTGGCATGCCTAAAGATAGTAACAATCTCTTGAAGTTAGGTTGGGCTTGATCCTTGAAGCCAAGTTGGGTTGAAGTTTAACATGTTTTACTCCCCTTGAAGCTTGGTTGGGTCTAGTCCTTGAAGCCTAATTGAGATGTTACAACCCTTGAAGCTAGGTTGGGTTTGGTTCTTGAAGCCAAGTTGGGTTGAGACTTAGCATGCTTTGTTCCCCTTGAAGCTTGGTTGAACCTAATCCTTGAAGCCTAGTTGGGTATATGTGATAATGATAAATGTGATAAAACCAAAGCATTAACTCTGAAAATTGAATGACATATTAGTGTGTTTTGGGCCCATGCTTGTCTTTGTTTATATGTGATTCATTGATGGCAAAATAATTAAATAATGAAATTCATGAAAGGACTTTGAGATGTGATATGCTTATATGATTATGATTTGTGAAAGCCAAAGGTTTGATGTTAGCTTTTCACTTATGATGTTGATATTAATGGAATGTGTGACATTGCATAGCATACAAGCATAATGTTAGCATGTTTTGTACTACTAAGCCCTTGGCTTAGCGCGATAGTGTTGATCGCGCAGGTGATAGAGTTGATAGAGTTGAACCCGAGAGTTCTTCGAGACCAAGTGAGAGTAGACATTGAAGAGTTGAATTTGGGACTTAAAGATCAGAGAAGATTTGCCAATCATGTATAACTCTTTTAATATTTTGTAAAGTTTGTTTATAATGTGAATATATGTACATTTGTAAATATAAATATTTAAATGTTTTCCTATATGTAAATAGTTCTAAATTCCATTGCGTATTAAGTATATGTATATATGTATATATATATATCTATTTTGTTTTATATTACAGGTTAATCACTTATTTTTTCTATTATGTATAATGAGAAAGATTATAGTATCATTGGAAATGTTTTGAATGTTAAGAAAATTCGTAGCATTCCTATATTCGATGCATGTATACTACATTGTGGTGTATGTAGTGTGTATGTATTGGATGTGGGGGTGTTACATTATGCAAATCATAACATTAATGAAATGTATCAACAATGTAATAGATTACTTAACACATTTACAATCAAATGTGTTAAGTCCCAATGTCATGTAAATGTATGCAATAATGTAGGGTTTGTACTTACCTCAAGAACAACTCACACCAATCTATACACTTCCTATTCCAAGAATCCTCAATACTTAGATTAGGGAAAATCAATCTCTTCACAACCTAATCCAAAAGGAATAATACACATTTAATTACAAATACACATGAATTCCAATACACTTATTCACCTATTAATCTCATACTAGGCCCTTAGATCACAAATACAAGCCAAAAAACAAAGCCAAACTCCTTCCTCAAGCAAGGTCAATCAAGTGGCCAATATTGCCCCTGCGAATCCTTTACGTGTGGGCAATCTTGGGCCGAGAAATCAGCCAAGAAGGCAATATACTGACCTTGGGGTACCCCTTCATTTGGTGTTTAAAAAGACTGTGGAAGGGAAATATTTGAAGCCTTTGGACCCAAGACCTCCTCCAAACCCATTACCTTCCAGTTATAAAGTCAATGAATACTGTGAATACCATCAAGGGAATGGGCATAAAACAGATGCTTGCTGGACACTCAAAAACCGCATCCAGGATCTGGTGGATAGTGGTGACATCATTCCCCTCAGGAGGCAACCAAATATCAACACTAACCCTTTGCCCAATCATTCCATCCACGCCATTACTGTGGAAGAAGAGTTGTTTGATCCTTTTAAACTTCTCTTGGAAATGAATGAAGTGTGTGTGTTAGATTTGAACGACCTTGCTGAAGAGGTCAGTGCTCTGACAAGAGGTGGAAGACAATATCAGCCACTTGACTTGGGAAAAACCCCTACAACCTCAAATCACCCCCATAAGAAAACACTAGAGCCAAAAGAAGACCCTATCCTCACTCAGCTTAAACAAACTCAAGCTAAGGTGTCAATTTGGGAACTCCTTGCTTCCTCATTCCCACACCGCCAAGCTCTCAGCGAAGCTTTGAGTCAACTTGATACACCAGTGGACACAAGCCCAGAAGCTTTGGTGGCCACTTTGACCCAATCAACCAAGACATTGAGTATCCGATTTTCTGATACAGACCTACCAGAAGATGGCAGCAAACACAATGATGCTCTATACATCACCATACAAACTGGGGGAAAGACTGTGCCCATGGTTCTCATTGATAATGGGTCAGCCTTAAATGTGTGTCCTTTGAAAGTAGCAAGCTGTCTGGGGTTGGAGACTACAGATCTTACACCTTCTGATCAGATTGTGAGAGCATATGATAACACTCGAAGAGAAATTTTGGGTGTTGCCACTCTAGAGATTGCTGTTGGGCCGGTGAAAATGAAAGTGCCCTTTCAGGTCATTGATGTGCCCACGAGCTTTAATCTCCTCCTTGGAAGGCCGTGGATTCATCAAATTGATGCTGTACCTTCTTCATTACACCAAAAACTTAAATTCCCTTTTGAAGGAAAAGTAATCACTATCAAAGGGGATACCTGTGAAATCAACAAGAAAACCATGGATCAGTCTCTCCTTGAGGTTGTTCCTGGTGAAACCGCCATGACCTTGACTGGGTTTCATTACGACACAGTTCAATGCATTGAAGGTGAAAAGCCAAAAGGGCCATTTGTCTCATATGACTTTGGGGAGGTTCAAATCAACTGCCTAGTGGGAATGATGCTGAGGGTAGGTCTATTGCCCGGAATGGAAATGATGAAGTCTGGGAGAAAGACACCTGTAGTACGGCCATGGGAAGAACCAGAGAATAAGGGAACTTTTGGCTTGGGGTACAAACCTACAGACGAGGAAATAGAAGAGCTTGAGCATGGAAGGAAGAAAAAGGGAAATTGGGGGGCAAGAAGCCTCAAAATGCGCCCTTACTTTAGAACTCTGAATGGTCATTTTTGCAAACCTGGAAAGGCAGTTCATCACCGTGGTTTTCAGGAACCATTCTATTCTCCTATGACCAGAAAGAAGCTACCGAGTTTTGAAATGTTTGCTGATGTTGTGGCCATAAAAGAAGAAGAGCCAGAACCTGAAACTGACCCCCAAATGGAAGATTTCATGCGGCCTAGTCTCTTTGATGAGGTTGCTATGATAACCAATGTCGAAGACAAAAGGGACTTCACAAAGCTGATCAAGACAACGGATGGACCGCTGAGAAACTGGTACGCCGAGGAGGGACAAGCTGCTGAGGTTAAACCTAGTCCAGTGTCACACCCTGAACTTGAGTCTTGTACCGAGTCTTGTATTAATTCTGAGTCAAAAACCAAGTCAGAGTCTAATTCTGAGTCTTCTGTAAGTTCAGATTTAGAAAACCCTAATGTCGAGTCTAATGTAATCTTGGAGAATGACTCCGTTATTATCAATGAAATTGTTCGGATTCTTGGTTACCCTGTGTCTTTTACTTTCCAAGTATTATCTAGCAGAAATGAAATAAATGAAATAAAAGAAATAAATGAAAAGATAATAATTGGCAAAGAAAATGAACATACATACATTGCATATGATTGTGCGAATAAGGAACAGGTTGTTGATTGCATCAGGAAGTATGTCGACTGCTTCATGTGGAAGGCAAGTGATGTCACGGGAATAGATCCAGCCATAGCAGTTCACAAGATTCCGCTATACCCCGATGCGAAGCCGGTTAAGCAGAAGTTGAGGAGAATGAAGCCAGAATGGTCTTTGAAAATTAAAGAGGAGGTTGCCAAGCAACTGGACAATAAGTTCATAGAACCAATTGCCTACCCTTCCTGGTTAGCAAACATTGTACCTGTCCTGAAGAAAGACGGAAAGGTCAGAATGTGTGTTGACTACAGAGATCTGAATAAGGCTTGTCCCAAGGACGATTTCCCGCTACCTCACATCGATTTGCTGATAGACAGGATGGCTGGGCATATGATGGTTTCCATGACTGATCTTGCGGTTGGGTATAATCAGATCCTGGTGCACCCACCAGACAAACAGAAGACAGCTTTCATTACAGAATGGGGCACTTTCTGCTACAGGGTCATGCCTTTTGGATTAATAAATGCAGGGGCTACCTACCAAAGGATGGCGACAACAGTCTTTCATGACATGATACACAAAGAAGTAGAAGTGTATGTCGATGATATGATTGTCAAGTCAAAATCTCTAGAAGAACACGTTGAAGCACTTGAGAAGTTCTTCCTTAGACTTCGCAAGTACAATTTGAAGCTTAATCCTGCAAAGTGTCTGTTTGGAGCAACATCAGGCTTATTCTTGGGATATTTGGTCAGCAAGAAAGGAATAGAAGTTGATCCAGCAAAGTCAAAGGCTATTCTGAAAATGCCTCCGCCAAGAACAGAGAAAGAGATTCGAGGCTTGCTAGGTAGATTACAATATATCAGTCGATTCATATCACAATTGGCTGAGACTTGTGGTCCTATCTTTAAGCTACTAAGAAAAGGTGCTTCACAAGAATGGAGTGAAGACTGCCAGAAGGCCTTCGACAAGATCAAAGAATACTTGTTAAGTCCGCCAATTCTACAACCTCCCAGAATGGGAAAACCTCTGCTCTTGTATTTGTCTGTAACAGATGAAGCCATGGGTGCAATGCTAGCTCAAGAAGCCGAAGATACAAAGGTAGAAAATGCAATTTACTACCTCAGCAAAAGGATGCTGGACTATGAGTTAAAGTATAACAAGATTGAGAAGTTGTGTTTAGCCTTGTATTGGGCTTGTACGAAGTTACAACACTACTTGTCTTCTTACACTACTTATGTCATTGCAGAACAGAGTCCCTTGAAATTCCTTATGGAGAGGCCTGTTTTGGACAGCAAAATGGCTAAGTGGGTGTCAACATTAGCAGCCTTTGACTTGAAATTTGTTCAAAGGAAAGCTGTGAAAGGTGGCGCAATAGCTGACCAATTAGCAGAATTACCCGTGAATGATGAGATGCGAGAAATGGGTTTCCCTGATGAAGACCTCTTGAACGTGGAAAGCAGTGTTTGGGAGATGTATTTTGATGGGGCATCCAATTATCATGGAAACGGAATTGGAATTGTGTTCAAAACTCCTTGTGGAGAATACATTCCATTCGCAGTTAAACTTGACTTTAGCTGCACAAACAACGAAGCAGAATATGAAGCTTGCATTAATGGGCTTGAAGCCACCCTGAAATTGGGGATTAAGGACCTAAAGGTCTATGGTGATTCTATTTTAATAGTATCACAAGCCTTAAGGAAATGGAAGATAAAAGAAGAGCGTTTGGTTCCTTACCTACAACGCCTTGATCATTTGGCACAACAGTTCAATGATCTGTCCTTCGAATATCTCCCAAGAGCAAAGAATCAGTTTGCTGATGCCTTGGCTACTTTAGCTTCCGTGATCAATATCAGGGAGGGGAAAGTCATTCGTCCATTGAAAGTTCAGCTTCAAAAGCAACCCGCCCATGTAATGCACTTGACCGATGGTAAACCATGGTTTTGGGATATCAAGACCTATCTCAAGGATGGAAATTATCCGGAGGGATCATCAAAGGTTGATCAGAGGGCAATAAGGCAGCTTGCCACAGGTTACATTCTCAATGGAGATATCCTCTACAAGAGGAGTTGGAATGGAATCCACCTAAGGTGTGTGAATGAAGCGGAGGCCAAGCAAATAATGGAAATGGTACATGGTGGCGAATCAGGACCACACATGTATGGGATCACCTTGGCTCGAAAAATTGCCAATCTAGGATATTACTGGTCCACCATGAATGCAGACTGTGTGGCATTTGTGCAAGGATGTCATCAATGTCAGATATTTGCTAAGCTACAGAAGCAACCTCCTGTTGCCCTGAATCCAATCACTTCTCCATGGCCCTTCGCTACTTGGGGAATTGATATAATTGGTAAAATACATCCAAAAGCATCGAATGGACATCAGTTTATCTTGGTAGCAGTGGATTACTTCACAAAGTGGGTTGAAGCAGCTTCCTATGCAGAATTAGATGCCAAAAAGGCAGCACAGTTTGTCCGAACCAACATCCTTTGTCGGTACGGAACGCCGTTTGAAATTATCACTGATAATGGAACTCATTTCCAAGCAGAATTTGCTAAGCTCTTGAAGGATAAGAATGTCCAGCATCATAAGTCCTCTCCTTATAGACCTCAAACAAATGGAGCTGTAGAAGCAGCGAATAAGTCTATAAAGGTGATCATACAAAAAATGATCAAGGAATATAGGCGTTGGCATGAGAAGTTGCCATTGGCCTTGTGGGGATACAGAACATCAGTTAGAACTCCTACTGGGGCAACCCCGTATTCATTGGTATACGGAATGGAAGCAGTACTCCCCATTGAACTGGAAGTTCAATCGGCGAGGATAATTCAAGAAAGTCAGATAAATGAAGCTGAATGGATCAGCAATTATCATCATCAGTTGTTGAGTTTGGATGAAAAAAGACTTCAAGCTCTACATCAGATTCAAGGGTATCAAAGGCGAATGGCCAGACATTTCAACAAAAAGGTCAAAGATCGAAAGTTGGAAGAAGGTGGTTTGGTTTTGAAGGAGATCAGAACACCTGTTACAGATCCTTGTGGGAAGTTTCGTCCTCATTGGGCGGGACCCTACATTTTGAAGAAAATACTTTCCGGCGGAGCCGTCATCTTGTCTGATTTGGATGGTCTGGAGTTCACAAACCCATGCAATCTGGATCAACTGAAGAAATATTATGTATGATCATGCATTCCAAAAGGAACTACATTAGACCTGATTCTCGCAAACTAATTCGAGATATGTAGGCAGCTCTCCTTGACAACGGTCTAAATTTTAATAGAAATCATTCATTCATCTTTCTTTTGCCAAAAGAAAAAAACAAAACAACAAAAACAAAAGATCCCGCTAAGCCGAAAACCCACAAAGGGCGGCTTAGGCAATAGTGGGGCCCGCTAAGCTGAAAACCCGCAAAGGGCGGCTTAGGCAAGAATGGATAAGAGCTCGCTAAGTTGAAAATCCGAAAGGACGGCTTAGGCAAAAATAAGAGCAAATAAATAAAGTAGATAATGCTTGGAAAGCAAACAAAAGGGTCATTTATTAAGAATCATTCATTACAAAAGAGAATTATCTATTACAAAAAGAGTCGGTCATTACAAAAAAGAGTCAGTCGGTTCATCAAAAGAGTCAGACTACAAGTCCTATACATTCAAAAAACCAAAAAGGTAAAAAACAACCCAAAAAACAGAAAAGACAACGGAGTCACCCTGGGATCCAAATCCTACACCCCTTCTCCCTCCAACTCCTGCAGCAATGCGCACCTCCTCGGTTTCTCAATGGGCCAAACCTCAGCTATAAACCAGGTCCTGTACTCTGGAGTGGGCTGAACGAGGGAAGGCTCTGCACCAGGCCTAATCATCCGATGGTCTCTGACCCAAGTCTGTAGAACAGCCCGAGTAACCCCGGGGGTAATAGGAGAAGCAATGGTAAGCCCGACAGGAAGGGGAACTATCTAATCAATACCCATCTGCCTAAGGACGCGGGAAGCACTGTACCAAGTACTGTGAGTGAACCCAAGCAGGTAGACATGGTTGTGCATGGCATTTGCCTCTGTGAATTGAGGAATCCTATACCAAGGGACGAACCATAATAATTCTTCCGGTCCAAGCTCAAACAGCCAAACAGTCCATTCGGCCATAGAGGGAAAAGAAATCTGAATTTTCCTGGTGCGGTACTGCGAAGGGTTGTAGGTCAAAGTCTGGGGGGCTGCAACCACTCGAAGATGATCTCTAAGCCAAACCTGAAAAAATAGATCCTTTCTATTTTACAAAGGAAAAGAGAGATGATGGAATAAGCAAAAGAAACAAAAGGTATAAATTACCTGAAGGATGACCGGGGTGACGGTCCAACGTTCAAATCCAAGTGCACATCTGTCGAGACTCTGAATAGTCTCAGCCAGGATCATGCCTCCGATACAGTTGAGCTCTTCCATTTGCCTAACCATTGGGCAAAGTCTCAAATCTCCAAAGTCGGGGTCACGGTTGAAGAGGAACCCAGCTAACAGACAAAAGATGAAGGCTCGCATTCTATGCCTCAATTGAACATCGTCTTCAAAATCGGCGGTCAAGAACTCATCAATTAGGGGAAGCAGCATCGTCTTATCCCCATCTACAATCATAGCTTGGGCTTGGGGTTTTGTGAAGCTAAAAAGCCTCTGAAAAGATCCCACATACCCGATTTGGACCTCATGCCTCATAAGAGGGGCATTTGGATCGCACCCAATGATCGAGCAGAACTCCTCAAAAAGAGGACACATTTCCTCCATCCGAGCCCCAAATCTGAAAACATGGGCTTGGGGATCCCAAAACCTGATGCAAGAGTGCAAGAAATCCCAGTCTACTGCTACACCTCTGAGTGTGGCGACAGCTTTCAACCCGTACCTCCCCATGTTGATCCTTTCAACATTGTGGAGACTTTTGGTCCAATTATGCATCACGTGATTAAAAAGAGGATTCATTGTTATTTGAAAAAAATATATATATAAGATCTTTCAGTAAGAGGATTGCTTTCTGGCCCACAGATGTAAGACAACCTTGATTTTTATACTGGTCTGGCCCGGGCAGATGCTCGGCCGCCGTACACGGCGGCTCGGCCGCCACCGACCGTTCTGATTCCTCTTTCTTTTTGGTGTTTTGTAAAATTATCATGTTTTGGCCCTGTTTAGGCCCTGTTATGTGCTATTTTTTTTGGGATTGTGTCAGGGATTTATTTTTAAAATAGATTTCTAAAAAGAAAAAGCATCATGCATACATATGTGCTGTTAATACTAACAAATAAGTGCAGGTTTACAGATAAGTTCAGATAACAGCTGAAAAACATGAAAGGTACAAAGTACAGAAGGAAAATAATTCAAATACAGCAAGCATAGTTCAAGACAAATATGAAAAAAATCAGTGCCGGCCTCTCCGTCTTTGCGGCCTACTCTGCCTCTCGTAAGCAGCCTCAGTCAAAGCACCAGACAGTTCATCCGAGAAAGCAGTAATCAGTGCCGCCATTTCCGTGATCAGGCCCTCTGGTACCTATAAAAGAGACGAAATCACAATCAATCTCAAGAGAATTTTATGAATCCTTTTCATGAAAAGTTCTATGAGAATATACCTGAGTGACATGAGCAAAGCTCTGATATAATGCACCCTCTGCACTAATTGGTCGGGTCACCCAACCACCAGGTGCATGATGACGAACAGCATAAGGTAGCCTCAAATCGGCTAAAATAGGGTCAAATTGGCCGGTAGCTGTAAGGACGGATGCGGGAGGCCTCAAATGAGATGAGCTGCTGCTTGCTCCGGTGTGTGATGGTCCGGCCCTGAAAGCGGAGGCCTCAGCCCTAGAGGAAGAGGGTCTGTCAGTTCGCCGGTCGGGAGAGGGATGGTCTCTCGGAGTGCTAGAAGTGGGAGCCGAAGAGTGGGAAGACCGATAAGGGGGTACAGAGTCAAATCGTGCCCCAATGCGTGGCATCAGTCAATGAAGACAGTAGAAGTCATAATCCTCCTCATCCGGGGCATAAGCCGACTCGAAAGGGTCGCCCTCATACTGGGACACAGTAACAGGCAGAAGTGTTGAAGATAGCATATCATCAGGGGGATCCACGGGAACTGCACAGAAACCGGCAATCTGGAAAGTCACCCTCTCAGCGAGATAATACCGTCGAAATTCTGGATGGGAAAGTATGAATCGTCGTCGAGTCAGAAACTCTGATCGCTGAAAGCTGTAATCTTGAGCTATCCACTCTGCCAGTCGGCTAGACATCACTTTAGATGCAACCTGTAAACATTTGTTATATTAGTGAATCATTTTCTCTAATATAATAAAAAAGATGACGATAAAGCATTTACCGAGCCCATTGGGCAGCTGTCGAAGAATGATCTCAGCACTCTGATGGGAAGTTTCCTCTTTGGTACTTCTACCCTCTCTCTATACCACCTCCAAGCAATGGGGGAAAGAGGATCTGCGGGGGCAGGTATCTCACGAAGAAAAGGGGCGATGTCAGGAAAGTACTCGTAAGCCCAAGTCTAAAAAAAAAAAAAAAAGAGAAAGAGAAGGTATCAGAGTTTGTGTATGTCAACATATATAAAGATAGGGGAAATGTTCTTTACATTACCTCCCAGAAGTAATACAAGCCACACGGAGTAATACGGGTATAGCAGAGGTCTGACATGTCGTCATACAACCTACACAGCATCATGCTAGCCCAATCGTACGTATGAAGCCGTGTCAGGTCAAGTAGGCTCTTCAGCACATTGAGACTCACTGCATCTTTCCTGTTTGATAAGAAAGAGCTAGCAAACAGGAGAAGCAAGGTAAACCTGGCCGTCTGGTCAGCAGTAAGGTTGCCTGTCTCGTAACCAGTGTAGATACCTGGCGCTTGCTCCACAAGCCACCTCCGCTGAATGCAGCGAGGCGCCTGATATCGAGGATAGTCAACCCCGATCAGAGTAATCATGTCGGCTGAAGAAATGTCCTGCCGCCAGTCATCATAGGACTCCACCATCTCAACGCCAAAGGGAATCCCAGAAATGATGGAAAAGTCAGTAGGCGTCATTGTCATCTCCCCCCAAGAAAAATGGAAGGTGTCAGTAGTAGGCCACCAGCGCTCGGCTAAAGCACAGATCAAATCCCGGTGGATATCTCTGCCCACATCTATAGCCCTCAAATGGTGGAGGAAAGCAGGTCTGATAAGATCCCCCACTGGGTGCCCAGCATCAAAGATGTAAGCCGGAATAGTAACCATCGGACGCTCAGCTATAGATATCTTGATCGTAGAGTTCTAAAAAAAAAATCTCAAATTCAGAAAAGATTTAAGTTCTTTCCCCAGCCGGGTGTGGATCCCTAAAGGATTATTTCTAAGTTCTTTACTAGAAATAATTACTGATGGCAGAACATAATGAAGCCTGGTACAGATCCTAATTCATTACTAGTACATGTAAAGGAAATGTTCCTAAAATTTATTTCTAAGTTCCTTACTGGAAATAAATAAAATTCCTAAGCATGCATACTAGATGGACAAACGGGAATGTACTCACCTCATAGCAGCCGGTCCGAGAACTATGCTTCTCCTCCTCAAGTAAAAGATCGCAGGGAGGGAGTGGGATTTCGAGGTCTTCAAAGCCGGTGAAATCCATCGTCGAAAGAAAATTTGAAAGAAGTGAAAGAAGAAGAATGAATGAAAGCAAATGAAAATTGAATGAAATGAGCCTATTTATAGGAAAAACTGAAAACACGGGTCTTTTTGCACCTCGCTCAAAATTCGCTCTTCAGAAGACCACTGAGTTCCATAAATCATTTTTATGGACCCCAGTGGGGGGCAATTGTGAACACTCGAATTTTGAGGCTCGGAAAGCCAATTTCCTCAGACCAGGCCGGACCGGCGGGCAACGGTAAAAGTCCACCGAAAGTATGTCTTCATGGTGCTTGAAATGTCCGGTGCGACGCAAGGATCATGGATATGGTCTCGGAATAATTTTTGGAGGCCCGTGGCTCCTGGAAAGTCAGTTTTAGCAGAAGTAGCGCGAGTCGCAGTGGGCCAGGACAGCGGCCCAGCCGCCGGAACTGGCGGCCCAGCCGCCGTGGGGACGACGGCCCGGCCGCCTCCCACGGCAGCTCGGCCGCCGTTGCCGGTGGCCCGGCCGCCGTGCAGCCCGATTTTGCCTATATATAGGCTTCAGATTTTCGAAAAGAGAAGGACTTTTGGACTTCCTATGCCCAGATGCTGACGAAATTTTTATGCTTAAAAATTTCTAATATTGTGTTGTAGAAACCAAGAATCATACTCAAAAGTGCAAGGAAACAAGATCTGGAACTTAGAAGTGGAAAAATTCTGATCAAGGTAATATCATAATTCATCTTTGGTCAATTCGAGCATATCATAAGCATTCTAATCTTCTTCTTAATTTCTTCTCGGTCAAAGGCCTAATCTTTTTAGGTCTGAGGGCCTAACGGACTAATCAATCACCCTTTCGGCATTAAGCTGTAAATAAAATTAACTCTTTTTGGCATGGAGCCTAAATTGCACCTCTTTGGTACTAAGTACCTAAATGGCACTATTAAAATGAACTTTTGGCATGAAGCCTAAATCGAACTCTTTTGGTACTAAGTACCCGAAATTATACAACTTTTGCACTAAGTGCTAAAACTCACGACTCTGGCAAAATGCCTGAAAAATGCACGAAGCATACACACACACATGCATGAAGCATAAATTTCATCGCCTTTAAATAGGCTTTTCCGAACTACATGGGCTTTGATCTCCCATTCAAACGGGAGTATGTAGGCATATTTGGGATTCACCCCAAATAGCAAGTCCACAATTTACTAACAATCTGTCTCTTCTTTTCTTCATTCCTTTTAAATTTGTTCTTTTTGCAAGTTAGTCAAATGCATGACATAGTCCCCGAATCCTCCTTGGGTTCGCAGACTAGAAGCCTTTACATTGGATGCATTATTGGAGTCAAACAAGGGTTTTCTTAGTTTTTTCCTTAGAACAAAATAAACTGAGTGGCGACTCCCGACAACGAGTGAACTTTCGCCCGGATCCTTTTCGGGCGGAAAACCGAGGTTCACAAGAACATAACGAATAAACTTAGTCTATAAATCAGTGGTTTTGGTATGATGATATACTTACTTTGTGTTAACTTACCTGGCTTCGTGTTAGCGCGATCGTTGCACTATCTGGGGTGGAGGGTGCGTCTATAAAGCCCGACAATGGTATGATGTAGCACCCTCTTGGGTAAAATGGATTGTCCAAGATTACGGTTTTGAAAGCTTTATCTTGCAATTACCATCTGAGGAGTGTCCGATAGACAAGAGTGTAGTTCAGGCATTGTCGGAGTGGTGGATGGACACGACCCATACTTTTCACTTACTTATAGGAGAGATGACCATTGACCCAGTCGATTATACAGCCATAATTAGTATCCGGTACTATGGCCTTCCGGTCCCTCTTACCAATGATATTCTGACATTCGAAGAAGTCCAACAGTTAATTGGTATAGAACCATCATTAAAAGGGCCTTTCAAGATAAAAATTGAGCCAATTCGAAGTTATTGGATGAACTATGAAGGACAGGTTCATAGGGAAACAACCAAATAATATGCTCGAGAATTTTTACTGTATTTGCTCAGGTTGACCATTTTATGCAGCACTGAATCTGTCATCCATTTTATCGGTGTTGAGGGCCCTTATTGATATGAGTATGGTACCGGTTTACGGCTGGAATGAAGTTGGCCTTGCCTGTCTCTATCATGGACTAGACAAGATTTGTAGAAATAAGAAGTCTTTCGTTGGTTTCATGGTAGTTATCGAGGTACTCTTCTTCCACCATTGTCAATTCCATTCTTCTTCTTGCATGAATTTAATTTTCATTGTTGTTGTAGGTATGGGCATATGAGCATAATCTTGTGAGGGTGCCTAGCATTTACCAAGAGAGAGTTGGGTATCCAAGATTGAATTTTTGGTTGTCAGATTGTGTAACAGTTTTCGGTTCTCACCATGTGCACACCCAGCGCTATCTCTTGAGTTGCTTAACATGAGGCCAGGTAAAATATTATTAGTATACTTTAAAATTTATATAAAAGTTCACTTACCTTATGTCATTTTATAGGTTAATTTGGCTTGGTGGAACATAGAAGAGCGGACGAACTGGACTTCTTCCATGAATGTCGCATTGCCTTTTCAACATACTCGCCGAGTCATTACCGGCCCTGTGTCAAGTGGCTGGTTTATCGGGCGGAGAGTGTATGAGTGGTTCCTTAGTCTTGAGTGGCGGAGGATCCCGATGAGTTTTCTGGAGTATACTTTAAATATCGCATTAATGATGGAGAATGCGTGGTGGTTGGCTCAGCATGGTTATGATGTTGAAACCTTTCTCCATCCATCGGGTGCATCATATATCCAGTTTATTCAAGTAGGACTCTTGAACTTTGATGTATCTCCTATTGGTGTCCGGAAGATTCCCGAGGAAAAGGAGGATAGCGATGAAGAAAGTATAACGGAGAGGGAGGAGGGTCCATCTCCCATCTTGGGGCTAGCACTTCTCAGGTAAACTTTTACCATTTTGCTATTGCAATTACTTCTTTCTTAACTTGTTTTGACCGTTTTAATGATTATTTTTAAGCTACTGGCTCATTTGGTGATGAGGCTAGACCTTCCTTTACCGCTCCTTCATTTGCTCATTTTAATCAACCAGAGATGCCATCTCATCCACAGAGCGTTGAAATGAATTACTTGGTAGGTTTTCCTGTTCCATAATATTTTATGCTACATGTATGCATGATTATGTATGCTCTTACTCTTTCCCTTCTGACTCACAGCGGATGCTTAAGGAACAAAATAAGAAACTTCAAAAAAAGTTAGCTGTTAGTCGTCAACAGGTTGCCTATTTTGAAAAATTGTATCACTAGTTAGAGCAAGATTTTTGAGACTTTTGGTTTCAGGGGATGAGAGATCCTGGTGCTTCGTCATCTAGGGGACCCCAAGCTAATGACCATGAGATCCTGTCATCTACTTCAGATGAGGACCGTTACAGATCTTAATTCCAAGGTAATAGAGGTTCAGGTGCTCCTGCTTCGGGATGACTCGGGATAGGTGATATGCCTCTTCCTCCAACAAGCGATGACTTTTTCAGGGCTTTATTTGATCATGATCCACCACTTCCTTCTTAGTGATCTATGATTATTGTATTAATTGAGAAAATATTGTATAATAAAAATAATGATAAAAACAATAATGATGATATATAATTTGCACTTTTAATGCAAAAAAATTTTTCTTTTTCTTTTTTATGTTTCTATCATCATTATTATTACGCTACAATTATTGGTCTTTCCTCTTCACATTCAAAATTTTCACAGTAGCACTAATTCATAAAACCAAAAGCAACGTGGCAACTCAAAACCGTTTCGTTGCCAATTTTCTATCATTGCACGTCTTGGTCTCAAGCTATTCCTTGTCAATTTTGGAATAGCCAATCATCCCATATAAATCTCTTTTCATGCTATGATCTCATATAGAAGCCAGGAAATTTTCCACTTCAGCATCAAAATTCCTTTTAACAATTTCAATTTTCCTCCAATTGTCAATAATGACCGAACTCAATTTGAAGAAAATAAAAATTCTATTTAAAAATATGAATGCCACTCATTGGAAACAAATATCTTGGTCAAAAATTGATACTTTGAAGTGTTTTCATTGAGGTACTTTATACTGACATTCAAATTGAACTCAATAATGACTCTTGCTGCTCTTTGTTGAGGTACTTGTTATGATCCTCGCCTGCTTGAATGTCAGTATGGAGCTGAGCCATGAGGTTTCAATTTTACTCCTGATTTAGACATGCCTTGTCTGACTGAAGCCTACTTGGATTGCTGAAGTAAAGCTGGCCTACACGTTACATTTATCGTCTGCCATAGATTTTACATTTGTCAATTTCTCTAGAAAAACATTGCTAGGATGTAAAAATAATGAAAGTAGTAATAAGAGATGTTCCTTTTCCTTTCATAATTTGTCATCACCTTTTGATATTGTGTTTATTTATTTTATCCATATCTGGTCAAATACTTAAAATAGTGTACATAGAATAATTTTAATATTAATTCTACTTTATTAAATTAGGGAACAACCAAATATAAAGCCAATATACATAAGATCACTTCTGTTGCCAACTAGCCCTTTCAGGTTTTTTAATTGACTATTTTCTCTCACTTAGCCCTAATTGTTTCCTAGCCCACCCTTTTGGATTTTTAGAACTAGCAGATTGCTCTAACTTTTACCTAGGCCGCCCTTTTTGGGTTTTCAACCTAGCGAGCTCCTTTTTATTTTCTTTATATATATATATATATAAAGCCTCTTCAACCTGTCAATGTTCACTGGCTCACTAAACTCATTCCCGTTCATGTATGATAACTTCACTGTATCCTTGTTCATGACTTATTTCATAACATATGGCCCTTCCCAGCTAGGCCTAAATTTCCCTCTTGGATCAAATACGTTAGGCTTACATTGTTTCAACACTAAATCATCGACTATGAGTTTTCTGATCTTAACCCTTCTATTGTAGGCCCGAGCTATCTTCCTTTGATACAGTTGATGATGATACAGTGATTTTAACCTTCTCTCCTCTAGTAAAGCTAACTGTGTGTATCTGCTCACTACCCACTCCATCTCAGGCAGTTCAACTTCTAAGACTACTCTTAATGATTTGATCTCAATTTCAATTGGAAATACTGCTTCCATCTCGTAAACCAAAAAGAATGATGTCATTCCAGTTTGTGTTCGTACACTTGTTTTGTATCCCCAAAAGCAAAAGAAAGCATCTCTAACCAATCCCTATATGTCTTGGTCATCTTGGATAGGATCTGCTTAATTGTCTTATTAGTTGCTTCTACTGCACCATTGGCCTTTGGTCTATAAGGAGAGGATCGGTGATGATAGATTTGGTACTTCGAGAATAAGTCCTTAACTGCACCTTGAAACTGTACCCCATTGTCTGATATCAGACTGTGCGGGACCCCATATATGTAGATGAGATTCTTTTCAATAAATTTAGCCATTTGTCTTGCCCCTAGTTTATTGAAAGATTCGGCTTTGACCCATTTTAAAAAATAATCTACCGCTACTACAATGAAACGGTGACCGTTTGAGGCTGTCGGATGTATCTCTCCTATAATGTCAATCCCCCAAGTGGCAAAGGGCCAGGGTGAAGACATAGAATGTAATTCTTTAGGAGGCATGTGATTCAAATTACCATACATCTGACATTGTTAGCACTTCTTTACAAACTCAATACAATCTCTCTCCATGGTCAGCCAGTAGTAACCTTGTCAATTATCTTCTTAACTAGGGCTAAACCACTCATGTGTGGACCGCAACTTCCCGTATGTATTTCTGACATGGTATGCTCTACTTCAGGCTTCCTCAAGCATCTCAAGTGCACCCCATCAGGCCATCTTTGATATAACTCTCCATGGAAGATGATGTACTATAAGGACCACAGCCTTATGGCTCTTCTTTCTTTCTTTGTTGCCCCCAACGGCTATTCCTTTTCCTCCAAAAACTGTCTTATAGTATCATACCACGCATCATGGTTTGTATCAGTTTCTATGATTGTCTCATATTCATAGCAAGGAGTTGATGAACTAGTCAAAATCAAAGGCTTGAGGAATAAGTTGATAGGATTTTTCCATACCAAAGCCAATGTGGCTAGGGCATCAGCCATCTGGTTTTCTTATCTTGGTAGGTGTATAAACCTGCACTCCTTAAAGTTCTTCTTCATCATAGTTAAGTAATGATGGTGTGGTTTTAATTTCTCTTTTTTCAACTCCCACTCCCCATTTACTTGGGATACTACTAGCCATGAATCGCCAAAGACTTCCATCTTATCCACCTTTATAATCATTAGGGTTTTCAAACCAAAGATACATGCTTCATATTCCACCATATTATTGGTTGCCCTAAATTTCAACTTCTTGGCTAAAGGGATAAGTTTCCCTTCAGGCGATTCTAGTATGACTCCCAAACCTGCTCCTTTCCTATTCACTGCTCCGTTAAAATACATTTTCCATCCTTATACTTCAATGGCCTCTAAATGTTCATCTAAAAATTTCACGACTACCTCTTTGCTATCCGGTAATGGTTGTTGGGCCAGGAATTCTGCCACTGCTCTACCTTTGATTATTTTCCTAGTTACATACTCAATCTCAAATTCTTTTAATATTATCAACCATCGCCCATACTTCCCAATCAAAGAGGGTGTCTCCCTTAAGTTTATTGGATCCAACCTAGAAATTGCTTGTACACTATAAGATTGGAAATAATGTCGCAACTTCTTAGAAGACCAAACCACAGCTATACAGGTCTTTTCAATGATACTATACTTAATTTCACAAGGTATGAGATTTCTACTCAAATAGTAAACTGCGTGCTCAATCTTTGACTCATCTGCTTGGGCTAGCATGACTCCTATTGACTCTTCTTCTACTGTTATGTATAGTAACAAGGGTTTACCGGGTTTAGGTGGTTTCAAAATAGGTGGATTTATTAGATACTCCTTTATTCGCTCAAAGGCCTTTTGACACTCTTCATCCACAGGACTGGCTGATTCTTTTTAAGCAATTTGAAGATAGGTTCACAGATTGTGGTGAGCTTTGCTATAAACATGCTAATGTACTATAATTTACCAATGAATCCCCGAACTTCTCTCTCCATCTTGGGGGCTGGCATATCCCTGATTGCTTTAACTTTGTCAGGGTCAATCTCAATGCCATTTGGACCAATGACATGTCCTAATAATTTGTCTGAGGTAATCCCGAACACACACTTCTTCAGGTTTAATCTTAGCTTATACTTCAATGCTCTATCAAAGAATAATTCTAAGTTTTGAAAGTGTTATTTCCTTGTATCTGATTTCACCATCATATCATCAACATATACTTTGACTTCTTTATGCATCATGTCATGAAATAATGTGGTGGCCATCCTTTGGTAGGTTGCTCCATCATTCTTTAATCCGAATGGCATCACCCTATAACAAAATATACCCCATGTAGTAATGAAAGAAGTTTTGGCTTTATTCTCTTGGGCCATTAACACTTGGTTATATCCAAAAAATTCATCTACAAATGAGTGTAGCACACTAGAGGCTGCACTATCAATGAGGACATTTATATGGGGTAAAGAAAAATCATCTTTAGCGGAAGCCTTGTTTAAATCTCTATAGTCCACACATACCCTAATTCTTCCATCTTTGTTCGGCATGGGTACTATATTGGCTAGCCAATCTGGGCAATCTATCACTTCAAGGAACTTTACTTGTATTTGTTTAGTAACTTCTTCTTTAACCAATTTAGCCCATTCAGGTCTTAATCACCTAAGCTTTTGTTTGACAGGTTTCATGTGGGTGTAAGTAGGAATAAGATGTTTGGCTATGTCTCGATCTATTCCAGACATATCCTTATAAGACCAAGCAAATACTTCTTCATATTTTTTTAAATATTTTTAAATCTCTCTCTCTCTCATTAGGAGTAAGGACGGATGCTATGCTAATGTTTTTAGGATTTTCGGTTGTTCTCAAATTTAATGATTGTGTATCAACAGAGTTAATATTAAAGATGCTCATATAACCACTATTTAAATGTATTCAACCATTAGGACAAACATCACACAAGTAAGCAAAATCAGACTTTATTGCATTCATTTTGAAAAAGAAAATATCATCATCCTCATACAAAGCAGACAAATTAAAATCAAAATCAAAGTCATTGTCATAAAGCAGAACATCTTCAAACTTCTCTTTAACCAGGGCAACAATCTCATCTGGAGTCTTCTCAGTTTTCAGGATAGCTTCCTTCTTCCTTTCCGGATTGGGCTCCTTGTCGGTTGGCAGGGTGAACTCTTTCTTCACTTGTTCCGCTAGCTCGGCAACATCAGCAATAATTTCAAACCCAGGATCAACTTTTCCATGAACATGATTGGCTCGGACTTTTCTTGGATTGGTCCCATGTCTGGATTTTTGACAAAGATATCTTCAAGTGGTGGGAAGCTCATCTTCTCATTCATCTTTGGTTGGACATCTTTGTCGGTTCCTTCATACCCTACCCCTTTTTGGAAGTTTGAATTTTGAAGTCTAAAAGCTTTGTCACACCGGCCTTGCCCTTTCCAAGACTAGCTCTGGGAAGGTAGCTCATGTTCTTCATCATGTTCAAGACCCTAGAGTCCACTACTTCATTATCAGAAATTGCAGCTACTTAGAAACCATTGAGTGGCCTCTCAATCATTAGAGCATTAACAACCTCATTATCCTTGGCCTCGATGACTACCGTCTCATCTCCGTTAGGGAACTTGATCTTTTGATGAAGGGTGGAAGGAACTCCACTAAGAGGATGGAACCATGGTCGTCCCAAAAGTAGAGTAAAAGTAACAGGTATGTCCAAAACAACAAATTCAATAATAGATTCAATTGGACCAACCTTCACAACAGCTTTGAAAGTTCCTTCAGCATGCCTCTTGGTGTTGTCATAAGCCCGAATGGTTACCTCTGTTGGGCTTGGATCCCTGGTTGACATAGCTAGCTTTGGCAATATTTTAAGTGGACAAACATTTATGGCGGACCCATCATCAACCATTACACATGGAGTCCTTTTTCCTTTGATTTCCACTTTGATAAAGAGAGGGCGGATGTGATCTATCCCCTCTTCCGGTAAATCTGCATCTGAGAAAGATACCATTCCCATATTAACTTTGCTCTTCTTTTGAATATCTTCACATTTCATTACTCCTTCAACTTTTATGAAGTTAATAAGTTCCTTCGGTGTTGTGGAGGTGGAAATTGGCATGCTAGCCAAGGCCTTGGCCATAGTTTCACGGTGCTTCTTAGAAGTGGCCAATAAGTCCTAAATGCTGACACTTGCTTGGGTTCTTTTTAACTGCTTAAGCACAGTGTCATCTTCCTCTTCTTTATTTCCCACTTCGACTTCCTTTCCTTTATTAGCTTCTACCTCCTTAGGTGGTGGCCTTGCATAAGGCTTACCAGATCTTGTGTTCATTACTTCATCTTCTTCAGGCTCGGACCAAGTCCATTCATCCTTCTTGGGTACAAGATCGTCATCACTATCGCTTGAATCCCAAAACTCATTCACAACATAGATTGCTACTTCTTTACCCACCATAGCTTGTTCAACTTTGCTAAATACCACTTCTTTTTTGGTTGCTTCTTCATCCACATCTTGGAAAGAAGACATGACAAAACTTTCATGCAACCCTCCTCCAATCATGAAGGTCGTCTGTGGTGGTACTCTATTGAACCTTGGCAATGGTTTGTCTTTGGTATTTAGCTTGTTAGGCTTGGGCAGCTTCCCATTATTAATCAAAATTTGGATCTCATGCCTCAATCTCACACATCTATCCGTGTTGTGCCCTTGCATTTGATGAAATTGACAAAATGCCTTATTGTCAAAATTAGGTGGGAGAGGGTTAGGCAAAGGACGAGGATTTAAAGGTTGTAAAAATCCCTTCTTTTGTAGCTTATTAAGGATCCAAGACAACAGCTTCCCCAATTCTGAAAACTGCCTTCTTCCTCCTTGGCCAGTAGCATTAACATCGATTGCCTTTTGCATGCCTTGGTTACCAGACTGGTAGTTTTCTTTCTCGTTCATTCTTGTTGAAAAACGGTTCTTCTCTCTTTTTCACTCTTCAATTTATAGACCAGCTTGCAAAAGGTCTTTAAAATCTCGAATGAGTGTATGAAACATTCTTTTGCAAAGGCTAGGTAACACTCCTCTCACAATCGTTCTAATTTGATCTGATTCATCAGGCCTTCTTTTGAGCAAAGCAACCTTATTCCTCCATCTTTTCACATAGGCCACAAAATTCTTGTTTGGCCTTTGTCTAATGGACTCAACTTCCATTAAGGTAATTTTCATCTCAAAATTGTATCCATATTGTTGGATAAAGGCCTTGTATAGCAGATCCCAACTCTTTTGTGTGCCATCATCTAAGGTATTGAACCAATTTTGGATAATAGGGTCCAATGAGAGCATAAAGTGCCTTAGAGTTTGAGCCTTAGTAGCTCGGGCAGATTGCATAGCAATGATATACTATTTCACATAGAGGTGAAGATTTTTGGTTTCATCAAACTTTGCAAAGGATGGCATCTTGAACTTGTACGAAACTTCTTCGTCTAGCTCAAATAATTTGTCAACTTCGAATATTTCTTTGGTTTTCAACTTCTTCTCAAATTTCTTTTCCAAGTCTGCAATCATCTTTTCAACATCTGAAGTTTCAGTTTTCTCCATAGTTGATCTTTCAACAATCTTCGGCTCTTTCTTCTTGTCTTGAGGATCTTGGAAGTATTGAGCCGAATCGTCATCATCAATGATCACCTTATCATCATCAAAAGCCACTTCACCAACTTTAGCCTCCCCTTGTCCTTTGGCTTCTTGGTGCTAGCAGATGCTTCGACATTGTTTCCTAAAATTGTAGCCAGTTGGTTCTTCATGGTCTTAGCCAGGGCCTCTTTTATTTCTTCCATCTTGGCATTGAGGGCGTCATCCACCATTCTTTAAATTTGTTCGGGCTCTATTTCTTTTGGTGAGAAAGTGATTGAGTCGCTGCTAGATTCTTCGTCTCTGGCGTAGGTCAGATTATCATAAGCTTTTGAACTGTGAGCCAGAAAGGATCAATGATATGAGATGCAAATGTATGTACGTATGCATGTATGCACAAATAATAAAAAAACAAGGATAATTAGGACGTTCCTTCCCACCTTATAACTTCCACACACGGATGGTGAGTTTCTTTTCCTAGGTATATGGTTAACAAAATACCAACATGGGGTATCTTGTTTTTGAATATTTTCCTCGGATGTTTCAACCAATAGTTATATTTTCAAAAATGGAAATCAGTTCATAATAACTCCCATTAATTAGGCTTTAATCCATCCAATCAACTAAAATAACTTTTATGCTATATTGGATTAAGAATGAATTAAGAGGTTTATTATAAATAGATTTCTCACTTAAAAAAGTAACTAATGATTCATGCTAAACACAAGTCCATGATTAATAATTCTTAGTATAAACTAAGCTCACAATTGATTTTTGGCATTTCATAATTGGCCTAAATAATTTGTAAACTCTTTGTAAGAAAAGGTTGGATAAAATGCAAAAATAATTTTGTTTGAAAAACCCATTGTAAAAAGATTTTTAGAAAAAATGGATTTTTGACTTTGTATTTGAGTCATGAAAAAAGAATTTTTAATTTGTTTTTAGAAAAGTTTTATATCCAAAGGCCATCTTGAAAAGTTTTGAAAATAGCTTTGGTCTTTTGGACTTTAACTCATAGCCTTTGGGTTAAAAGGCTTTGATTCCCATAGCAAGTATATACCAAAAGGTACAAGGCTATGAGTGATTATTCCATGCTCGATCTCTATACCTTGAGTGAAAGTATGGTATCCCTCACATTATATAACACAGGTAACACGAGCGTCCTAACTTACGCATACGATGCAAACTAAATGATGCAATGGATAATATCATGATAAGAAAGAATAGAATAATAAAAAGACCAACGGAATCAACTTTTCTTATCCCCAGTGGAGTCGCCACTATGAGCGGAGATTTTTGCTCTCACTCCCGGTGGAATGGTTCTTGCGACTTAGGCACTGTTTAGGCTTGGGGCCTTAGAGAACACGGGCCTAAGCCTGGAGAAAATGGAGTCACCACCCAGACGGGCCAAAAAAATGAAAGGGGTGGATGACTCGATTCCTAAGGAATTCCTAACCCTCTAATGGGTTCGAAAAGTTGGGTACGTGTGAGAAAGGTGAGAAATAGCCCAGCACCCCCACAACGCTCGGTTCATTGGAACCGGCCTCCTTTGCAGGTCTTAATATTATAAAATTGTTAAATATAATAATATTATCCATACTACATGCAACAATTAAAATAAATCATCATTATATTAAAACCAAAGCAATGTCCAAACAAAATAAATAAATGAACACCCATTCGAGGATGGAAATATGTCCTTACATCGTCCATGTCTAAAACTAAATAGGACACCCGCCAAAAGGTAGAAATGTGTCCTTTACATTGGTCCAAAATATTAAAGTAATTTAAATTACATGATGTTTAATACATGAGGTACCCAACATATGGAAACATACCTCTTACAAAGCTTTGAAACCAAAACAAATCAATAAAAGTAAACATCCATTCATCATAAATAAATCATTCATCAAAGACATCAAACATTAATCAAAATATATAATAAACATTCATCCAAGACATCAAACATCAATCAAAATATATAATAAACATTCATCCTATTTAAATAAAACACTAAGTATATAACTTTAGGGTTCATGTATCAATTCGGGTTTCTTGGATTTTATGTTTAACAAGTAGGGTTTTACATATACTAGTTAATTAGTTGAGAAATATTTTAAAGAAATAATATGGCTACTGGATTTTTGAATTTAAAGATTAGATTTGAAATAAATTAGGGTTTGAATCTAAAGAATGGATGTTTTGGATTTAGGGTTTCGGAAGTTGTATGAAAGTAATATTAAAATTTAGGATTTAAATAAATAAGATTGAAAATCATGAAAATTGGTTTTTAGATTAGGTATTTGAAAAAATAAGTTATTGTTATTTTAGAAAAATAGATTTGGTTAGGGTTTTAAGAAAATAGATTATTGTGGTTTTAGAAGAATGTAATTTAGGATTGTAGATTTTAAAAATATGTGTTACGGGTATTAAGGCATTAGGATTTTGAAGAAATATTTTTAGGGTTTCAAATAAAGTTTGAATGGTTAGTAGAATAATTGATCAAATTATATGATGAAGCTACTGTAAACATAAACAAAGAAATAGATATTCGAACCTTCGTTGTTGGTTCCACCACAATCTTTGAATTCTAGTTGAACAATAATAAAGACAGTGTAGGTTACCTTTGATGAATTATTGTTGCTTGCTCACTGCCTTTTGCTCCTTCTAGATTCTCTTTTTTTTGGCCGAAAATATCCAAAAATCCAAAGTTCGATAAAAAATTTCAGCTCCTTCATTCTGTGTTTTAATATGGTATTTATAAGAAAAAATAAAAACCTAATACTAATTGGCTAAGGAAATAAAAACCTTTTTAGGAAATAAAATTAAAAACCAAGTAGAATAGGGTTTTGGCAAAACCGCGCACGGTTCGAGCGTGCGAAAGTGCACTGGCAAAAAAAATTGTTATGGGCGCTGGGCGTGGGCTAGCCAATTCGTCCCCCGCGACGAAAATTTTTTGTCGCCTATTCTTCCGTCGTCGATTTTTCTTTATTTATTTTTTATCTTTTTTTAATATTACTTTTTTATTTTTTATTAAAAATAAATATTGTAAATAATTATTAAAATAAATATTATTTAATTAAAATACTACAAAAATTATTTTGGACTGTTTAAAAATATCGGATTGGACTGGGTCAAAAATTAAGGGTCTACAACCCTACCTCATCCTGGGGTCTCCTAACTTTACTCTCCTCTACTCTGGCTGCAACTACAAGTCCCAGTGTCCTCTCTATACTTTTGACAGCTGCAACCAACTGAGAGAAATTCTGATACCGAAAACCTACCACTAAACATATGATAGAGGGCCTCAGCCCCTCCTCAAACCTCTGGCATCTGTCAAACTCGTCTGATATAATCTCTCCAGCATACTGGCTAAGTTGAATGAACTCAATCTCATACTCAGTCACTATCCTGGTGTCCTACCTCAAACTCAGGAACTTCATCTTCTTTGCATTGTTATACTCCCTCGGAGTATACTTCTTCTCGAATTCCTGCAGGAAATTGGCATGGGTCAAAACTGATGGATCAACTGTACCATAGGGAACCATCTTCCACCATCCATAGGCATCCCCCTGTAGAAGTGATCTAGCATAATCAAACTTCTCCTTTGGACTAGTCTGCACCTGAATGAATACTCTCTGGACCCTGTTCAGCCACTGCTTTGCTACAGCAGGGTTTGTAGTGCTAATAAAATCTATAACCTTAAACTTCCTCAGCTTGTCATGCTTCCGCGTCGGCAACTACTGCTACGGTTGTGATGGCGGTTGCAGCTACTGAACTGGAGCCTACCACAACAGCTCTACCATATGTCTTACCCAACCTGGCAGAATCTCCTCAGCTGCTGGTCTAACAGGCATAGAGGCAGATGCCTCACCAGCAAGCTCAACACCAACTCCAACTCTACCCTCATCAGGAGCTACATTCTCTGTACTATCCTCTATAGACTGATGCGTCCGAGATGCCATAACTACCTATATCTGCAAATAAAATAGAAATTGCCACATAAAAATTAGAAAATGTCAGTGCCAATGTATGAATCATAATTGAAAACCATATTTAAAACTTTCACTTTCTCTCTCTAACAACCCACCTAGGTCTAGAAACTCAAATCTAAGCTCCGATATCAAAATAAATATAACACCATTATACCCTATATACATATAATATACACACCTTATATATGTAAAATACACATATACGGTATAAAAATGTTACAACTTGGTTTAATAAAAATTTTCATATTTCCTCAAAATATTTATACATATGCATATATATATATATATATCAAAACACATAAAACCTCACATTACTCAATTATTCAAAACATTCTTTATAATTTACAATATATATTATACTCCAAAAATATAATATCAAAAAGTACTATAACATAAAATATATACATGTTGGCAAAATGACTTTGATCTTGATGTAGCAACAACATTTCAAGCTCAACAAATACAAGCCTAGACCTGACCAGGTCTAGTAGAACTCTCCGGTTCTATCGGATCACCCCTATCACCTGCGCGATTAATTATAATCGCGCTAAGCTAAAAGCCTAGTGGTACAAACTTTGATAATAATAAAACTTTAAAAACTTTAAAATAATGTCAATGCAAAATGTTTATATGTTATGTCACAATGTGGCATCTAAGCTCACTTTTAAACATGTTCTTTCATTATTTAATAATTCACATAAACACATGCACAAACATGGGCCTAAACAAACTAATATATTATTCAAATCCCAGAGTTACTATTTTGGTCCATAGTGACACCAAGTGTCTAGCCAATTGATGATGGAAAATAGAAAATAATTGTGTGCCTATTATTGTGTGCCAAACACAAATTATTTGGCACACAAATAATTGTGTGCCAAACACATAACTCTGAAAATTGAATAACATAATAGGCACACAATTATTTTCTATTTTCCATCATCAATTTCTTTCTCATTTTCCCATTTTCCCTCATTCATATCAATGTCATTTCATTTCAATTTATCACATTTCATAACAAAATCGTATTACCCAAATATTTTAGGTCATTTTCACATTTTGCACATAATTCATATTTTATTCAATCTAGCCATTAATAATGGCTTTTCAAAATGCTTACAATGCATACATAACAATTTACATGTCATAGCACAATATTTATGAATGTTCAATGTATCAAGTAGCTTAACATATTTTTCTATCCAAAATGTGTTAAGCCCAATTTAATGTCACTATATCAAATTTATCAAAAGTTTGTACTTACCTTAGAAAGCTCTCCAAAACAAGCTTCAAAACTTCCTCCAACATTCTCTTCCAAATTGCCCTTCAACACTAGGGTTGGACAATCTACTTCCTCTCAATGCCTTTACCAAATGTGATCATAAAATAACATTTAAGCCGGAATTACAAATGAAAGACAAAGAAAAGAGTTATTTTAGACAATATCCTCAAGTGACATGCTCAACGACATGGGCATGTCAATGACTGTGTCATTTGCCCACTCTTACAGAAGCTGTGACATGCCTAACGATATGGGCGTGTCACTGCCCGTATCATTCCTCCTGCATTACAGAAGCTTTGACACGCCCAACAACACGGGCGCGTCACCGGCAGTGTTATTAATTTTGCATTACAGCTGCTACAACACACTTAGAGATATAGCCATGTTATTGGTAGTGCCATCAACATTAAAACACAGAACCATCAACATGCCCAATGACATGGCCGTGTCACTGGCTATGTCAGGCAAAATTTTTGTATTTGGTACACTCAACCACTAAAACACAACCATTCCAAACTCAACTCTACAACACCATTATTTATCGCTTCAGTTTATATTCATGATTTACCCATCAATTCAACACATATATAACTCCAACATCTTATAACTATCATCTTATTCAATCAATCATCACTTTCTCTCATTAACCATATTATACATTTATATATATATATGAGATCACATAAAAATAAGCTTAGAGATAAACGCTTACTTGAATTCTTGCTAAACCTTTAATATTCACCTCTAAATCTCTTCAAATCCCTTGTAAATTTGGTGAATAAATTAAAAACTCACTCTCTTCTCACCTCTCTCTCTAACTCACGTTCAAAGAAGAAGAAGAAGAAGAAGAAGAAGGAAAAAAGAAAACCCCTCTTCCTTTAATCCATCCTTATCTATCTATCTATCTATCTATATATATATATATATATATATTTAATATATATTAATAAATAATAACAATCCACCAATCATCTTCTTCCTTCTTTGGATTTCTACTTCTCTTTATTATTATTGTTATTATTAATTAATTAAAATCAACTTTTCCTACAAATAATTATACATAATATATATGTGATGTATATTTTAGGTATATGTATATGTCTTGTTTACTTTAAATATATTTTAAATATACATTCTACTTTATCACTTAAAATCCTTTCATTTTCCATTTAAATTATTTATTTAATTTATCCAATTTAATTTTAATTTATTTTTTTAATTTCTAAAATTTAAGAATGTTACACAAAGCTCCCTTGGACCCCCCGTAGATCCACCTCTGTACGTAGACTACATATAAAAAGTACAAGAGTGTTACTGTAGTTAATGGTAAAATCATACTTTTAATACCTTAATACTAAAATAAATGATTTATAAAAAATTTAAATATTATAAGCATATATATATATATAGCAAATAAATAAATCTATTTGAAACTTGGATTGATTTAATCAAATAAAAATTTTTAGGAAAATTTCGCAAGAGTTTCATCTAAAATTTCATAAAAATAAAAAATTTCAAAATATATAGCATGCAGAAAAATTCACTTCCAAAACTTCAATTTCACAAAATCCACTACTACTACAATTAAGAATAACTTTATAACAACTAGAGATTATGTTCAACATCCACACATAAATACATAAATTTACAAAACATTGTTCGTTTAGAACATATTTGCATTTGATGATTATAATGTATAAAACTACAATTTATTGAAAGCAAAATTATACTTGCATTGTAGCACCAATAGGTTTGGCATCGTGGTAACAGTTTAGAATCAAAATTAACCTCAAATCTTAGGCTCTCTCAGGTCTATCAAGGCTTCTTATATCTACCCTGTTACATGCATAATAAAATTTAATCGCGCTAAACTAAAAATTTAGTGATACATACTTTGATAATATAAAATAATAATTTAAAATAATTATTTCTCTTTTATAGCATAAAATACATTTATCATAATGAATAATGCAATGCTCGATTAATAATTATAATCTCATAAAATATATAAACATAAGGCCACAACACATATTGGGCCCAACCAATCTCTACATAATATTCAGGTTTCAGAAAGATTGATTTGGCTTATCGCGATCTAAAGATCCAACGCCAGAGGTCAAGTATCATATGATACTATTGTATCAGTCTCACCCGCAAGCCGACTCCTCAATAATAAAATATTCAATACCAGTGTATTTCGCCCAAAGGCATAATAATAAATGTGATGCCAGTGTTTCTCACCCAAAGACGTATAAAATGTCATGACATATTGTTGGTATGCTGACTCGACAGTACCAAAATCAATATTCTGCAACAAGTAATTATGCAGGGTAAACAAATACAATGACTAAACAATACATTTTCATGTACTCACCTCAAATCATCAATTCCATATTTCTCACATAATCACTATACAACATTTCCAAAATTTCATCCATATTAAACATAATTTTCATCATCATAATCACATTATGCCTTATTTCCATATTACCAATGTACTTTAGGAAGTTTTACAATTCACCATAAATAATAGATTTTATGTTCAAACCAATGCTCAAATCATATTCATGTCAACAATGCATTAATTTCATATATAAATAACTTAAATAAAGGTAAGACATCAACTTTTAAAAAAGTTCAATATGGTTTATGCCAAAATATAAACACTTCAAATAAAAGTTATTAAAGTATGTACATAGAACACTCTTATACCCTATATATGTATAACACATACACTCTGTATATATAAAATATATATACAAAATATAAGAAGGTCAACTTTCTTATCATTTGAAAAATTTCCCTAACTTACCAAAAATATTTTAGTCCATAAAATATACTTTAATAGTAATGTAAATATACATATTAGTCATTAAATCATCAAAAATACAAATTTTAAAGAAAAATCTCTGGGAAGAATTCGACAGAATTTGTCTATAAATTGGACATTCCCAAATAGCAAACAATCACCACATGCTCAAAAACACAGTCCCAAAATTCATTTAATCATTCCTTTCTCTAAAAATGCCCAATGGCTCAAAAATCATCCAACATTACAATATATACATATATATACAAAGTATTTAAATACTTAATTTACATCAGCAAACTTTAAATTTATAACATTAATACATGTTGTCATAATGTATGCGCATATTAAAGTATAAAATAGGAATATACATGATGCGATGGTCGTCTGGTCTTGTGGCAAATGGAAACTTCAAGAACAATAACCCAAGGTCTAGACCCTGCCACCTGTGCAATAAAATTCAATCGCGCTAAGCTAAAAGCCTAGCGGTACATACTTTGGTACTAAAAATAACATTTTAAATATAATACCAGAAAATGCACTATGCTTTAATGTTAAGCAAAATACATATAAATAATCAACATATTAATCATCAACACATATTAGGCCCAAAATCCTTATACATGGATTTAGTTCTAGAAATATTGTTTCGGCTCATCTCAATAATAATGACACCAGCATGTTTCGCCCAACGGCATATTCATAACTGTGACACCAGCATATCTTGCTCGAAGGCATAATTATAAATGTGACACCAACATATTTCGCCCAAAGGCGTATGACAATTCCAAACCAATCCAAATCAATTTCCCGGAACTAGATATTATATAAGGCAATATGCAATTCACATTCATCATATTCCATTTTTTTTTTCATATTTTTCCACATTTTAGTACATAATTAGCATTTTTTATATTTCTTACATCTCATCACTATTAGCCCTTCTATAATGGCTTAACATGGCATGATGTATACAAATTATGCATAAAACAATGCTTATCACTCACAAACACCAATGTTCAACTAACATAACACATTCATCCATATCCAATGTGTTATTTTTAAAATAATGCTATTAATAAAAGGGTTGCCAAAGTATATACTAACCTCACAACTGATACAGTGCAAGCCAAATCTCCACCTAATGCCAATTTTACTCAATGCCCTTCACCACTTTGATATAGGAATTTGGTTCCACTCACTTCCTAATCAAAATACGAGTGTACATAATTTATTAGAATCACATTTTTATATACTTTAACTAGTAAATCTAATTTACCATATTTCCTTCAAGTGTTCAATTTTTGCCATAATACACTTTAATTTTGGGTAATCCATTTAACTAATTCCAAATCATATTTTAAGTTAATTTCCATCATTAAAATCAAACATATTTTAAACATTAAATACAATTAACATCTATTCTTTATAGAAATTCCATGGAAACCCTAAATCTCTTACTACCTCTCTCAAACTTCAATCAAACTCAACCCTTTCTTCAATCTAACCTTAAAATCATTGCTTTTATATCAAACTAACATCTTTCCATACCATTTAAACAATTATTAAACACTTCATTAAAAACTCAAATTACACATAATTTAAAATTTCAATAAAACTCCTTAAATTCTCAAGAAAACTTACCTAATAGTTAAGTTTCCTTCAAATTCTCCTTATTTTCTTTGAATTCTTTAGGAAATATTGAGTATTTGAAGAAGACACTTCCTCCTTTCTTCAATGGATAATTCAACCTTCAAGAGAGAGAAGAAGAAGAAGATAAAGTAAATTGTATTTTTTTGCTTCTTTAATTCCTAGTCATGTATATATATTAATTAATTAATATTTAATAAATATCTAAATTTCATCATCTTCCACTATCCAATATTATTTTTAATTTTGATTTATTTTATTTACTTATTATTAATATTTTATTATTATTAATTTAACTTTTTTTACTTTTACCATTTTACCCTTTAATAATACCATTTATATGTTAGGTATATTTAACATATATTTCACATATACATTTTATCTTTCCCACCTTCCAAAACTTTAATTAACATTCTAAATTATTTAGTTAATTATATTTTAATAAAATTACAAATGTTACAACTCTCCCCCCTTAAATAATTTAGTCCTCAAAATTACCTGATATCAACTCTAGAAGAGTTGAGGGTATTAGCTCCGCATGATCTCTTGGTTCTCCCATGTTGCCTCCTTAGTGGAATGATTTCTCCATAAAATTTAGCCAATGGCATATCTTTCTCCTTGATTCTTTCACCTCACATGTCAAGATCGCACTGGTTTTTTTTCGTAAGTCAGATCCAGATTCATCTCAATAGACTCAACTGATAAAATGTGAGATGGATATGATCTTTACCTCTGAAGCATAGAGACATGGAAGGCATTATGTATCCTATCCAATGCAGGCAGCAAAGCCAGTCTGTAAGCCACTGGTCTCACTCTCTCTACTATCTCATATGGCCCGATGAATCGATGACTCAACTTTCCTTTTCGATCGAACCTCAAGATTCTTTTCAATGGTTACTGTTATGATAATTTTTATATGTGTTTTTAGGGTAATTTTGTTTACTTTTTAGTTATTTTTCTAAGATGATTATTTGAATTTGGTTGAAGAGTTTTTATGTTTTAGGTGAGGCATGAACATTTATAAAATGGAGTTAAAATGACAAAATTCACTTATTAAAGCTAATTGGGAAAGAAGAATATTAATCATGTCCAAGATGTCTTCAAGCTTGGCCATGTTTCCCATTAGAACGACTGGAAATTTGGGTAGAACTCAATACATTCAGTGTCCTGGTTGTGTCTCTCATGGGAAAGAATTGAAATTTTGGCATAATAGGACACACACAGGGCCAAGACAAGACCTATCTTGGTCGTGTCACATGACATGGCTGGGACAACTTGAAGCTTGGTTGTGTCCCTCACAACTTAAAGTTTATACAGAATTGGACATGTTCACTTGTTTTGGTCGTGTCACATTGGACATGGCCAAGACAAGAGCTGACTTGGCCATGTTCCATTCTAAGGAAGCAAGAAGAAATTTAAAGCAGTGCTTAACACATTTAAAAGTCTTCGTCATGTCCAAGGAGAAACTTAGGAGCCGCAGCTAAGGCAAACCAAAAAGTAGATGTGTCTATGTGATAAATACAAGCGTACCTTTGGGATAATATTTTTGATGTAGATAAATGAGCTAGAAAGGGAGACATAGAGAGGTGACTTGCATGAAAATTGGTTGGAAAAGATGAAGTGATGAGTTTTTAAAATAAAAGAGGGTTGGAATGCTGGAAAGAGATGGGACAAAAGGTGATGGCACAAGGAAAAGAGGGATTATTATTTTTGCAGTTTTTGGTTTTAAAAAGGGGGAGTTCATGAAAGGAGAGAGGGGGTTGGTTTTGGTGTTCTTGAAATCAGCTCTAAAAATTAGATTTAGAAGGAAGGATTCTTCAAGAGTTGAGGAGAGTTAGCTTTTGGATTTTTATTCATCCATTTTTAGAGCAAAGAATTAATTGGCAAAGCTTAAAGGAGGCTAGGAGGTTCTTCATCAATTCCAAGTGAAGGTGGAGGAAGAACAAGAAGTTCCAACTCTAGTCATCTTCATAAAGGGGTTTTTCTATTCTCTCAATTAATTCTTTTTCCAGATCTTGTTGTTTATGTACATTAACATTTCAAAGAAGAATTGTGATTTGAATTCTATTGAGATGAATTTTTATTTTGTTTTTATGCTGAGCTAAATTACCCATGCCTAGGATTTGCAGTAGATTTAATTGGATGTTTTCATTAAGGAAGAAATTAATTTACTAGGTTATATTAGTAGAAAGTTTAAGAATTAAACATTTGATTAGATTGTTCTGTAAATCCTAGGTTTTCTCTTGAATGCCTTACATTAATTCTTGCATAATCCATTGTTTTTAACTTATTTTTCATTTTAAATTACTTTAATAACCTCAACATTACCAATTTGTTCTTTAATTTATTTTTCCTTTTTTTTATCAACCTTTTACATATAAACAACTTCCTTGAGAGACGACATTGGAGCGATCACTATTACTATAACAACCGCGTATACTTGTGAGAGTTGCTTTTTAGTATTGTTGATTAGAGTGCAACAAAAACACCTTTAGGAACATCTTATCATCCATATTGAACTCTATATCTTTTCTCTTCAAATTTGAATAAGACTTTTGTCGGTCTGATGCTGCTTTCAATCGATCCCCAATTACTTTAGCCTTCTCTTCTATTTCTTTGATCAAATCAAGACCTACTAATTTTTCATCTCCAACCTCATCCTAACATAATAGTGTCCTGCATTTTCTACCATACAAAGCCTTATATGGTGTCATCCCAATATTGGACTAATAACTATTGTTGTAGGAAAACTCAATCTGTGGTGAATGTTTATCCCAGCTTCCTGTAAACTCAATGATATAACTCCTCAACATATCCTCTAGAACTTGCACCACTCTCTCTCTGATCACCCATCTGTATATGGATAGAAAGCAGTGCTGAAGTGTAACTGAGTACTCAATGCATCTTTCAAACTCTTCAAAATCTGGATGTAAATCTAGGATCTCAGTCTGATACCAATGAAACTGGGACTCCATGCAATTTAGAAATCTCATTCACATATATCTCAACCAACCAGTCAAGAGAATAATCCATCCTAATTGGAAGGAAGTGAGCTGACTTCGTCATCCTATCAACTATCACCCAGATTGCATCATACTTCCTCTAGGTCAAAGGTAAACCTGATACAAAATCCATATCACTCATTCCCACTTCTACTCAAGAACTGAGAAATCGCTATAAAAACCTTGAAGGAACCTGGTGCTCAGCCTTCACTCTTTGACAAGTGAGATATCTGGGTATAAATTCTGTTATGTCCCTCTTCATACCTGACCATTAGTAATGCTGCTTCAAATTCTAATATATCTTAGTACTCCTAGGGTGCATAGAAAAAGGAGATTGATATGCTACTCTAAAATCTTTTTTCTCAAATCTATATCATCAGGAACACATAACCAATCTCTGTACCATAAACTACCATCATCTCTAACATGAAAATCCCTACTCTCCCTCTTATGGCAATCCTTAACTATCTTCTAGAGTTTCACATCTATCTTTTGTGCCTATTTAGTATGATAAAGCAATAATGGATTCACTTGCAACTGAGCCATAAGGGTACTGTCATCACATATCTTAAATCTAGCATGCAACGCTCTCAACTCAATAAGTAACAAGAGCAAATAGGCAGTCAATCCTGCCATGGAATTCCAACTCAAGGTATCCGCAACTAAATTCACCTTGCTAAGGTTGTAGTCAATTAGACAGTCATAATCTTTTATCAATTCTAACCACAGTCTATGCCAAAGATTCAACTCTTTCTAGACACCCGGATATTTAAAACTCTTATGATCATTATAGATAAAACATTTGTCTTCATATAAGTTATGTCGCTAAATCTTCGATGCAAACACTATGGTTACCAACTCTAAATCATGAGTTCGATAATTTAACTCATGAGGCTTCAACTATCTGAATGCATAAGTAATAATTTTGCCCTCCTACATCAGAACACATCCCAAACCATTATGTGAAGCACCACTGTAGATCACATATAGTTTACCTTCCATAGGTTAGGTAAGGATAGGAGCTTGAGTCAACATATCTCTCAATTACTCAAAACTTGCTTGGCACTGATCTATCCACACAAATTTCATAACTTTCCAAAGTAATCTAGTGAGTGGCATAGCTATCATAGAGAATCCCTTCACAAACTGGCGATAATAACTTGCCAACTCTAGAAAACTTCTAACTTTTGTCACATTCATTGGTGGACTCCAATTCAAGATTGCCTCCACCTTGCTTAGATCAACTCTAATACCTTCTATTGAAATAACATGTCCGAGGAAGGCCACCTGATCCAACCAAAACTCATATTAGATAATTTGGCATACAAGTTTCAGAGAGTGAAGGTTGAGCACCAAGTTTCTTTAGGATTGCTTCAGCCATTGTCAGTGCCTGAATGGAAATGGGAGCTAGTGATCATAGATTTTATGACTAAACTGCCTTTGACCCAGAAGAAGTATAATGCAATCTGGGTGATAGTTGATCGGATGACTAAGATATCTCAATTTCTTCCAGTTAGGATGAACTACTCACTTGATAGGTTGGCTGAGTTGTATATCAGTGAGATAGTGAGATAGCATTGAGTCCCAGTTTTATTGGTATCAGATCGAGATCCCCATTTTACATCAAGATTTTGGAGGAGGTTACAGGATGCATTGGGTTCTCGATTTCACTTTATTATTGCTTTCAATTCGCAAATAGATGGACAATCAGAGAGAGTGATACAGGTACTAGAGGATATGTTGATGAGCTGTACTATTAATTTTTCTGGGAGTTGGGACGGATATTTGCCACTAATGGAGTTTGCCTACAATAATAGTCATCGGTCCAGTATTGAAATGGCACCATATGAGGCTCTGTATGGCAGGAAGTACAGGACACCATTATGTTAGGATGAGATTGAAGAAGGTAAACTGGTAGGTCCCAAATTGATCAAGAGAATAGAAGAGAAAGTAAAGGTAATTCAGGATAGTTTGAAAGCAGCTTCAGACCAATAGAAATCCTATTCAGATTTGAAGAGGAAAGATATAGAGTTCTGCGTGGGTGTTCCTAAAGGTGTCTCCATGGAAAAAGATTTTGAGGTTTGGTCGGAAAGGAAAATTGAGTCCTCGATTCATTGTGCCATATGAGATAATGGAGAGAGTAGGACCTGTGGACTACAGATTAGCTTTACCAACTAAATTGGAAAAGATCCACAATGTCTTCCTTGTCTCTATGCTTTAAAGGTATAGATTAGATCTATCCCACATGTTGTCAGTAGAGTCTGTCAAGATGAATCCAGATCTAACTTATGAGGATGAACCAGTGACAATCTTAACATGGGCAGTAAAAGAATTAAGAAACAAAAAGGTGACATTAGTTAAAGTTCTAAGGAGGCAACATGGAAGAGTGAGAAGATGATGAGGAGCCAGTATCCTCAACTATTTTAGAGCCGATGTTAGGTAATTTCGAGGACAAAATTACTTAAAGGTGAGAGAGTTGTAACATCTGTTATTTTATAAAATTAAATTAAATTAATAATTTGGGAGTTAAATGAGGTGTTGAAAGTGAAAAATATCATATATATATATGTGTGAAATATAATAAAAATATATATTACATATAAAGTCAAATATGAGTTAGAAAAAGTCAATGGTTGATAGTAAAAGAAGGGTAAAATGTAATTTACAAAAATAAAAATAAAATAAATAAAATAAAATTATTTTTGGATAGATGATGAAAATTAAAGACTTAAAAATAACTAAATAATTAATTAAATATTAATATTTTATTAATTAATAATTTTATAATTATGTAAATTGGTAAAGGGTAAAATTGAAATTTTATTAATATAAAACTATCCATCTTCTTCTTCTTCTTCTCTACTCTCTCAAGCATGAAATTTTCACCATGGACAAGGATTATTCTTGCTCCAAATACTAAATTTTAGAGAGATTTTCAAGATTGAAGTGATTTTTGAAGGTTTTCCATTAAGTAAGTAAGCCTTTCTTACTAATTTTCAAATTTTATGGATATATATGATGTATGAATTGGGTTTTTGAATGAATATGTTATAATTTTTGAAATGCATATGTAAGATGTTATTTTGATGAGTAAGTAAAGATTTTATGGTTAAATATTGGATTTGAGTAGGTTTAGCTAGAGTTTGGAAGAGGTAGTATGGAAGTTAAGGTTTTGGCAAGGGTCTTAGTAAAAAGTGATGGTAAATTTAGTTTTATAATTTGAATTGTGTTATTTTATATTGTTAATGATATAAATGAGCTCAAATAACCATTTGGAATTGGTTAGAATGAAAAACCAAAATTAAAGTGGCGTAAGGCAAAATTTTGGAATTATGAAGAAAATGTGGTACATTTATTTTAATACTCAAAATATGTTAAAATATAATGCATTAGATATATTTATGCTTAAAACTCAATTTGGAATTTCTTGGAATGGTTTTCTAATGTTAAAGTGCATTATGGCAAAAACTTAAAAAATTATAGAATTATGCCTTGATTTATGTTTTAGGCTTTAAACACCTAGAAATGTGATGTTAATTGATTGTGTTCATTCACATTTTCAATAGGTGTGAATAGGTTGTTGTTTCATCAATCTAGTGGTGAAGGATTTTTGGGTCTGTTGGAAGTGAAGTGGAGTTTTAACTCCATTTATTGCTTTAAAGAGGTTAGTATATACTCTTTTTTTTATAATGTGTGTGATTGCATTGAGTTTTAGCATAAAACATTACATAGGTTAAATGTGTTATGATACTTGATTTTTATGAATATGTGTGTATGGCATTGTTTGAAGTAATAATGCTTGATTTAGGTTGATTGTGGCATAATAACATATTTGAAAATGGCTAAATAAAATATTTGTGAAAAATGTGTAAATATGAAAAGAGAAATGTTTGAGAATGACACCAGTTGTTTTTGAGTTGAAAATATGAAAAGAAATGGAAAAGGTGGAAAAATAAGAGAAAAGAGAAATGTAAGAAACTATATTTGTATGTTACCTTATATAGAGTTTAGTTCCAGAATATTATTATTGAAAATGTTATATGACTTCGAGCGAGATACAATTGGTGTCATATATTTATTACCTCTACGGGTGAGACACACTAGTGTTATAGGCATTATTACGCTTTCGGGTGAGACATGTTGGTACTATAAATTTTATATGCCTCGGGTGAGACATGCTGGTGTCATAGATGATTGAGTTAGTCCAAGACTATATTTTTGGTACTAGACTAATATATAAGGATTTTTGGGGCCCAATACATGTGGATGATTGATGTGTTGTTGAAATGTGCAAAAAGAAATAAATTGTCTGACATTTTTATTTTAATGCATTTATGGCATTGTATGTGTTATATCATTTATTTATTATACTAAAGTATGTACCACTAAGTATTATGCTTAGCGCGATTGTATTACATCGCGCAGGTGATAGAGCTAATTCAGAGAGTGCTACTAGACCACACTAGGTCTAGATTATAGTTGTTTACTTTTAGAGTTTATGGAGCTGCCACGGACCAAAGTCATCTGCATCTCATGTATATATTTTAAACTTTATGAATTTACTTAAATATAAATATTATGCTTATTACATGTATATGATTTAAATTATAAAAGGATGTTTAGTTTTTAATGTTGAAAATTTGAGAGATGGATTATATGTATTGATATATATATATATATATAAACACTTGTGTATTATGTGGTTATGTTGGATATTTTGGAGAAATGAATGTGTTGGATGAATATTTGGAAGTGTATTTTAAATGCAGGTTGTGTAAATTGGAATTTGGTAATCTTCGAAATACAGACAAAACTCTGGCGAATTTTTTCCAGAGATTTTCCTTTAAAATGTGTCTTTTTATATTTAAATTATAGAGGAATATTTTTCTCTATTTTGTGAGAAATATATAAAGTGTTCTAAATAACTATTTTAGAATTATGGAAGTTTTTAAATGAAGAAAAAAATATTCATGACTTTCTTATATTATGTATACATATTTTATACATATAGGGTATGTGTATTATACGTATATAAGGTATAAGGGTGTTACAATGATTAAGGTTCTAGGATGACAATTAGGGTTTTGAATATTGAGAATTAAGGTTTTTATGAGACTAGGGTTTTAAAATTGTGATTTAAGTTTTTGGTTTTTCAAATTAAACAAACTAGTATTTTGATTAATTAAATAAAGGATTTAAATCAAGTCTTAAGTTATTATGAACCTAAAATAAATAAAAGTTGGCTAACTAAGTTGCTAGACGAAACAAAGTTAAGTGAATAATCTACTGCAAATTTGAAATCAATGAGCACAAGCTACTGGACATGTTTTAATAAGATCAATATGAATTGAAACTTGATGAATATAACTACTAGACTACTGGAGCTATTTGGACAAAGAATAAATATGATTAATGTTAAAAACCATCACCAAAGCTTCTTGTGTTGAATTTAAATGAATTAAACTTAGAGAACGTACCATCGTTTGTTGATTCCACCAAAATTATATGTTGATCCAAACTTTTGCTTGCACCAATCTGGAATTCTGGCTTAATAAAACATAGATAGTAGCTACAGCCTTTATATGGTGTATTGTTTTATGAATTGATCATATTCTATGTATGTTAATGGTTACTCTCTATGTTTTGATAATCCAAGTTACTTCCATGTTAAATCCCTCTTTTGTATTAATTGTTGCTATTTATAGGCAAAGAAGGTTTAAACAAAACCCTAACACACTAATCTGACGGTCAAACCAAGTTAGCTCTTGATTAGGATAATTAACAAACCGAATTAAGGCTGGATTAAAGGACCATGGAGAATTGGCATTATGCCATCCATGGTGAATTAGGCATTGCCAATTTATCACAGATGGTTGCCATGGCGAATTGGCTAAGCTAATTCATCATGGTTTAACATTTTTGGTACGGTCTGGCTTAGTTTTGCATTTTAAAAATGAATCAAACCTATTTTGGTCTTTAAATAATAAATCGGACCAGGTTTAGGGCTTTAAAAAGTAAAACGACTTACTTTAGGCCTTATAAAACTGGATCAATCTAATTAAAAGATTTAAAATAGGTTTAAACCATTAAGAATGAACCGATATTAACTAGGCCTTCTTTAATTGGGATCGAACTAGCTTAGGGCCAAAATTAAGGGTCTATACATAGTTCTACTCAGGACTTCTCATGCATATCCAATCAATCTCAACACAACTGGACAAATAATTGTCTAGGCTACACATATATAACATCACTTTATTTTATACTTTTTCAGTGATTACCGCTATTCATGATCACTTCACATTATTGTTTCACATCATGCATACATGAGCCATACTCATCATATAACTGAATTCATATACATACACTTCCATTTAATATAATAAACATAATATAAAAAGATATAGCCATGCAAGCAACATGCCACACCCATATAGAGTGAAAAATAGTTGTAAACATTAATAAACCAACCCCATGGCCGTGGCATCCAATAGCCAAGCCCGTGAGATATGAAATAAAGTTGTCAAACACCTTTGGACACCCCCACGGTAGTGGCATGCAATTTGCTTCTGTCTCTTCACAAATTTGACACGAAACATCTTCACTTCAAAGCCCACGACCGTGGCACTCAAGGGCCACGCCTATGGCATCCCAAGATCACACTTTCACACCTTTTTCATCAATACAATACACATATAACTTAAGAAAGAAAATATGTACAAACCAAAGAGATTATATGTACAAACCTTGGCTATTCCAAGCTTACTCCTGTCCACTTGATCCCTCTTGGCCTAGACACAACATCATCAACAATAATCTTCATTATAATTCATTCATACAATCATCCACATACTAATTCACTCAATTCCCAACTCATTTCTATAAAACCCTTATTCTTTTCTTATTACCTTTTTTCCCAAATTGCACTATCCATCATCATCCTCAACATCTAATCATGTTTTCATCATCTATCTATATATATTTAAAATCACATAAAAATAAGCTTAGAGATAAATACTTACTTGAGTTCTTTCTAAACCTTCAATATCCACCTTTAAAACTCTTGAAATCCCTTGTAAATTTGGTGTATATATGAATAAAATCAAGCTCTTCTCACTCTCTCTCAACTGCCACTCCCATGGAACAAAAAGAAGAAGAAGAAGAAATATGCCTCTTCCTTTTTAATTTCATCCTTATATATATATATATATATATATAATATGTTAATTAATTAATTAACAACCTACCAATCATCTTCTTCCTCCTTTTGACTTTCATCATCATCATCATCATCATCATCATCATCATTATTATTATTATTTTAATCATCATTATCAACTTTTTCTCCACCAATGTATACCTCATGCATTTGTATTGTATATTATATATATTAGATGTCTTATATATTCTATTTATATTTTCCATATATTTCAAATACATATAATATATATATATATATAAGATCAATCATACACATCTATCTCATATTTTCTCTACCTATTACACCAACATACTCTCTCATATTTACTATTTCAAAGTACATAAAAAATCAGAATATATTACATTATGCTTGGAAGTGACTCCTTAGAAAGCCAAATCAATTCCTTGTCAAGTCCTTGACCCAATTCCAACTTATGGAAGAGAACCTTGGAATTACTTACTTCAAAGTGATTAACCTTGATCTCACAAGAAACCAAGAACCCATATTTTTTCTAAGAGCCCATTTTTATCAAAAAAGTGAGATAGAAAAGTAGAAAAGGAAGTGGTTGAAGTGGAAAATTTTAGAGGGAGAAATCATTTCTTAATGTTCATGAACATGAAGAACAAACCTAGAAACTCATTTTAGAAATCTATTAAAATTCTAACCTAAAGCAACAACAAGAATAAATACATCAACCTAAATAATAGATTTAGAAATATTAAACAATTTCATGTTGAACAAGGGAACTGGATCTTTCTTCAATTCATCACTACCACCATTGTTGTTCTCATTTCCACATTTGTCCCTGCCATTATCAGTAAATCCATTGGATTTTTCTTTCTCTTTATGGGAAAAAAATCTTAAAAAGTTTTAGGAGTTTTGAAATGGGTTTTAACATATATTGAAATTGAAGAAACTGATGATGTTGAGATAGGAGAAATTTGAACCTCAATACTTTTTTTTTGTGTTTTATTACACTACAAAAAAATTACAAATTAGCGATGGATTTTCATTAGTGACAAAATAATATATGTCGCTGAAAAATTAGCGACAGATTTTTTATACAGTCAGAAATTAGCAATGGATTTTTTCATCGCTAAATAAATATATTTTGTCACTATTTTCTTGTCATCCTTTAATGATGACAAATTTAGTGACAAAGACCGTTGCAAAATTATTAATTTTCTTTTAAAAAAATAATTAAAATATTTTTAAAAATAAAATAAATAATTTATTTATTTTTTAAAAAATAATTTATTTTATTTTTAATTTATAAAATAATTTATTACCAAAATTTATTTATTCTATTAAATAACTTATGCTAAAAACTAATTTTTTATATAAAAATAAATTATTTACCAAACAATTTCTAAAAAAAATTATTTCTCTAATAACTTAACTATTTTCCTAAAAAATAATTTATTTCTTCAACTTATTTCTCTAAAAAATAATTTATTCAAAAAATATTTATTCAACAAAATAATTATACAACCAAATAATTTATTTATTCTAAAAATTATTATTCTACCAAATAATTTATTCAATCAAAAAATAAATTATTCCACTAAATAATTCCTAAAAAATATTTATCCTAATATTTCTCTAAAATATAAATTATTCCATTAAATAATTTCAAAAAGTTTATTCTAAAAACTATTTATTCAATTAAATAATTTATTTAATCTAAAAGTAAATTATTCAACCAAATAATTTTTAAAAATTATTCTACAAAAATAATTTCTAAAATTTCTTTTTTTAAATATTATTTATTCAACAAAATATAACATTTATTCTAAAAATTATTATTTCAAATAAACTATCTACAAAAAAATAAATATATACTAATTTAATAAATAAATAAATAAGTCAAAAAATACATACCTTCAATTGGTGGATGAATGATCGGTGGCAAGAGAAGAAAGGAGAAAGAGGGGGAAGAAGAAAAAGAAAAAAGAAGAGAGAGAGGAAAAAGAAAAAGAAAAAGAAAAAGAAAAAGAAAAAGAAAAAGAAAAAGAAGAGAGAGAGAGGAGAAAGAAGAAAGAATGAAAAAGAAAAAGAAGAGAGAAAGAAAGAAGAAAGAGACAAAGAAGAAAGAAATGGAGAAAAAAAAGATGGTAGTGAAGTTTAAGAATAGAATTTTTAACTTTTAGGAATGAAAATAGCGACGGAACTAAAATTTGTCCCTAAAAGGTTGCGTAAAAGCTCACCACTTTTTTAAAATTCATTATTAGCGACCGAATTAGCGATGGAACACAGTTCTATCGCTAAAAAGCAATGAGAAAGCCATTTTTTTTAATTCATTATTAGTGATGAAACTTATTTCTGTCGATAAAAAGTCTGCCTAAAATTTAACATTAGTGACGGTCTTTATCCCTCGCTAATTTTTTATTTTAAAAATTAAATTAAATTGATTTTTTAGTGAGGCATATTACATTTTGTTTTTAATGCTAAATAATGTTTCGCTAATAATTTTATTATTTAAAAATTCAGTTATTTGATTCATTAGTGACAATTTATTAGTAGTTGCTAAATTTTAGTAACAAATTTAGAATACCATGGCTAAATTCTTGCGCCAATATTTCGCACAAGATTTAACTACAGATTTAGCGATAAATTTCTTTAATTTGTCATTAAAACCAAGGCATCAATTATTGGCTTCAAATTTAGCGACAAATTTTATCTGCCGTTAAATCTGTCGCTAATCCATCAAAAATAACTTTTCATCTCAAATTCGCTGCTAGTCATTATTTTTTTCTTGTAGTGTTATTTTTCAGAAATCTATATATTAAACTAAATCAGTAGTCGCTAGCATAGTATAGTAGCACATGCCTTACTCTCATCTTCCCACGTGTCACTAACGGTGTACACAGATTGGGTTCGATCAGGTTGGAGTGATTTTTTAAATCAGCCAAGCCTAACTACCATATTTAATATTAGAGCTTCATATTTGGGTTTATTTTAGTATTGCCAGATCGGGTGGGGTTTGGTTGGGTTAAGTGATAAAGTGAAATAAAAATACATATATTTATATATAAATACATAAAAGTCGGTCAAGTTTAGGTTAAAATAAAAAAAATTAACCCAACCCGATCAATAGACCGAACTCAAAATTTTTAAAAAATATAAACTCGATTTCATCTGTATATACAATATAAACCAATCGAACACACCAAAATGTAATTGGTTTGGTCAGGTTGAAAAAATTTGCACACCCCTACGAGTCACAATAGACAGTTAATTAAAATTTTAAAGTATTAAATTTATTAGATATTAAAATTGATAAGTAATTATTATAGATACCTATTTGAAGAGTTCAAATAAGATTTAGTGAAATCAATTAAAGAAACTCAAATAAGATAATTTACAAAAAAAAAAACTTCAATTTACAATTTCTCATTTTGATTTGAACTCAATTAAAGAAACTCAAATAAGACAATTTGCAAAGGTACTATTGTAAACAAAATTTACTATCTTTATTTACAATTTTATATTTTCCAATCTCCAATCTATTAGATAATGATAACGTGTTAGTTTGGGTTTGTTTGTATTTGTAAAGTTGTTATAAATATTCTATCTCTTCCCTATTTAGAGGAAACTAACCTCTTCTGTATATGTATAAATACATAAACTGTTATGAATAAAATTACTGGAAAATACACTTTCCTTCAATCTGTTTTATGGTATCAGAGCATCCTGCTTTACAGCCTAAATTATTTATTTATTTGTCTCTTATCATTTTTTTTAATGGCTGATGATACTATTTCTGCCTCAGGAAACCAATCTTCTGTTATTGCTCCTACTCTTACCACAAATGTTAATTTGTCTGCTGAAAATCAGCTTATCTCCATTAATGCTACTGCTCAAGCTCCAATCAAGTTGACAGATATCAACTATATGTCCTGGCACACTCAGTGGTACTCCTTGCTAGTGGGGTACGATTTACTAAAGTTTGTGGAAAAACCTTTGTCACAAGATCTGTTGTCTGTTCCCTACTGGACACGACAGGATCAACTGATCCGGAGTGCTCTTCTTACATCTCTCTCGGCAGAGATTGTTCCTTATGTTGTTGCTGCACAAACTTCTTATGAGGTATGGGCAACGCTGGCTAACACCTATGTGAAACCATCACAGGCTCGTATTATGAGCTTGCGTGAGTCTTTGTTCACTATCAAGAAAGGCACGATGAACATTAATACTTTTCTGCAGAAGGTGAAATCCACCACGTCAGTCTTGTCTATGGCTGGAGTTACGATCTCTATGTCTGAGATCTTACTATATGTGCTTCATGGCTTGCCACCTGAATTCAAGGAAGTTGCTGCAGCATTAAGAGCTCGTGATACTCCTATCACTTTTGAGGAGCTTCATGAAAAATTGTCTGATTTCGAAGCTCAGCTTGAGCGAGAAACTGTTCAGGTGAATGTTCCTGCTTCTGTTAACTACACAAATAAGTCTGCTGGAACTCGTCCAAATTTGTTCAATTCTGGTTCCAATGCTACTAATCGAAATGTTCATTCTTCATCGTCTTGGAACAATAATAACTATTCAGCAAATCAAAAATCTGGAGCAACAGTCATTTGTCAGTTTTGTGACAAACCCGGCCATGTCACAAAGAAGTGCTTTAAGTTAAAAAAATTATGTCCATTATTGTTTAATTCCACTAATGTGGTAAAGCCACAAGTTAACTTTGTTTCAGCACATTCTGCTACTAAACCAACATGGGTTCTTGACTCTGGAGCAAACCAGCATGTTACCCAGGATATACAAAATCTATCTTCACACTCTGAGTATGATGGATCTGCTGATGTGATGCTTGGTGATGGTAATAGCTACCCTATTTCTCATATTGGTTCAGTTTCATTACCGTATTTAAAACGGCCATTGCAATTGAAGAATGTCTTATGTGTTCCTGGATTGAACAAAAGTTTAATTTCTGTTTATCAGTTTTGTTTACAAAACAATGTTGAGGTCTCATTTACTTCTTCTTTATTTACTGTGACGGATTTGCAGACGGGAGCTCTTCTTGCGGAGGGAAAACCAACTGATGGAGTGTATGAGTGGCCACCGCCTTTGTCAAAACCAATTCCATCTCATGTCTCTGTGTCTCACACTACAACCACAACTCATCCAATTTGGCATCGGCGCCTCGGTCACCCGTCAACTCCAATTATGCGTTTAGTATTTCAGAGTCTTAATATGTCTTCTTCATCAATTAGTGATAATAAGTTCTTTTGTGACAGTTGTAAATGTAATAAAATACACAAAACTCCATTTTGTGCTTCATCTATGTCAAGTTCTGCACCCTTGGAACTAATTTATTCCGATGTGTGGGGACCTGCCCCTGTGTCTTCTATTGATGGCTTTCAGTATTATTTAATCTTTGTGGATCACTACACTAAATACATTTGGTTGTTTCCGCTACAAAGAAAATCTGATGTTTCAGTTATTTTTCCATCCTATAAGAGGCTTGTTGAGAACTTCTTTCGTAGAAAAATTGGTTCCTTCTATTCGGATAATGGGGGGGAGTTTATTGCTTTACGATCTTTTTTTAAAGATAGTGGAATCTCTCATTTTCTTACTCCTCCTTATACACCAGAGCATAATGCTGTTGCTGAACGCCGTCACCGGCATATTGTAGAAACTGGGTTAACAATGCTTCATTTAGCTAATTTGCCATTAAAGTTTTGGTCGTATGCCTTTCAAACTGTAGCTTATCTTATTAATAGAATGCCAACTCCAGTTCTGGAAAATGTGTCTCCATTTTACAAACTGTATGATAAATTGCCTAATTATAATAAGTTGCGTGTATTCGGTTGTTTGTGTTACCCTTGGCTTCGGCCGTACAACTCCAATAAACTTCAATCGAAATCCACTCCTTGTGTTTTTCTTGGATATTTGCTTAATCAAAGTGCTTATCAGTGTTATGATCCTATTACAACTAAAGTGTTTCTTTCTCGTCATGTAGAATTTGTTGAACATAGCTTTCCTTTTTCTCATCTTCACTCTAATTTGGAACGGCCAAAATCTGATTCGGTTGATACCTGGACACCAGTTCATTTTGTTTTACCTCTAACATCTTCTGGACAGGTTGGCTACTCCATTCCATCTGACATTTCCTCTTCAATGATGAGGGATTCCCCAATGCTTACATCATCAAGTAAGTCCTCAACATTTGATTCTGGTTCAGATATTAATGCTTCAAATGAAACTGTGATAGCAACACAATTACAAATTAATGAATCAGCTCTTGTTCATGTCACTAATCATGCTCCTGTTGTGTCTACACATCCTATGGTCACTAGAAGTAAAAATAACATCTATAAACCCATAAACAAAATGTGTTTATCTACTGAGGTGGCTTTGAAACCGTGGGTACCCAAGACCGTTGCTCAAGCTTTAAAAGATCCTAAGTGGAGAAAGGCGATGGATGAGGAGTATTCTGCTCTAATTAAACAGCGTACATGGACGTTGGTTCCTTCTGCTGAGGCCTCCAATGTGGTCAGTTGTAAGTGGTTGTTCCGTGTTAAAAATGATTCTGCTGGTAATCCAATTCGATATAAAGCACGGTTGGTTGCGAGGGGTTTTACGCAACGGCCAGGTTTGGATTTTGATCAAACTTTTTCACCGGTCGCAAAACATGCCACAATTCGTGTTCTCTTGACTATTGCTGTAACTCGTGGGTGGATTTTAAGACAGGTGGATGTCAACAATGCCTTTTTGCACGGCAAACTATCTGAAATAGTGTTCATGGAGCAACCTCCAGGTTACGTAGATGATAAATTGCCTAATCATGTATGTCGGTTGGAAAAATCATTATATGGTTTGAAGCAGGCACCACGGGTTTGGTATTATGAACTCAAGACTTTCTTACTTTCTGTTGGATTTGTTCAGACTCAATCTGATCATTGTTTGTTTGTGTGCAACACTGGCAATACTCTACTTTATCTAATTGTTTATGTAGACGATATTATTGTGACGGGAAATGTGTCAACTGAAGTTGAGAAGTTTGTTACGCGACTTGGGCAACATTTCTCCATCAAAGACTTAGGAGATCTGAACTATTTTCTGGGCGTTGAGGTGACTAGAACTTCAAAAGGTATGTTTCTTTCTCAACAAAATTATGTTCGTGAGTTATTAGAGAAATCGAAAATGGATGGTGCAAATTCTGTTGCAACACCAATGCCACAGTCTGTTTCTTTGTACTTGGATGATTCTACTCCTTTACAAGATGCTAGTGAATATCGGCAGATTATTGGTGGTTTGCAGTATTTATTATTAACAAGACCAGATTTGGCATTTGTGGTGAATAAACTTTCACAGTTTGCTTCTACACCGACAACTAATCACTGGGCAGCTCTCAAAAGAGTATTAAGGTATGTTGCTAGGACATCTGATTATGGTGTGTTTATGAATAAGGATTCCAGCAACCATCTACATGCGTTCTCCGACGCAGATTGGGCAGGGAACCGTGACGATAGAACATCTACAAGTGCTCACATCATCTATTTAGGATGTAATCCTATAGCATGGTCATCGAGGAAGCAACGGTCTGTGGCACGCTCATCCACTGAGGCAGAATACAGGTCTGTTGCCTCTACTGCGGCAGAAATTTCATGGCTGCGTAACTTGTTAATTGAGCTTCATTACTCCTTGGCTATCACACCAGTAATTTACTGTGATAACTTGGGAGCTACATACGTAGCAGCAAACCCAGTATTTCATTCGCGTATGAAACACATTTCCATCGATTATCATTTTGTTCGCAAACAGGTACAAGATGGACAGCTGCGGGTTACTCATGTATCATCAGCAGAACAACTAGCCGATTTATTAACAAAACCGTTATCATCTTATGACTACAATCGACTACGATCCAAGATTGGCGTTGTCTCGCGACTCGCCATCTTGCTGGGGCATATTAGATAATGATAACGTGTTAGTTTGGGTTTGTTTGTATTTGTAAAGTTGTTGTAAATATTCTATCTCTTCCCTATTTAGAGGAAACTAGCCTCTTCTATATATGTATAAATACATAAACTGTTATGAATAAAATTACTGGAAAATACACTTTCCTTCAATCTGTTTTACAATCTATCCTTTAAGTAATTAGTATTAACGTTTTAAGATTTTATGTATTAATTTTATTTTATAATTTTGATTTGAAAAATGATATATATTTTAAAATATCCAAGCTTAATAAACATCATAATTGATATATCATATGCCATCTTCTTTGTTTTACATGTCTAATTAATAGTTTACATTACTCCAACTATAATCTTAAATTCTATTTTATCCACATGCATTTCTATTGCAATTTTTCTTTTTTTTAAGCACTTATAAATTTTTCTAATGATAGACATATCACTCTAAAATTTTAAATTTTAATGATTTTGTATAGGATGAAATCTTTGAAATTGGAATAAAAAAAATTATATTTATTTTTAATTAGATATATGAATTATTCACTTTATTTTCATTTTTTTCCTTCAAATAATGTATAAAACTATTTAAGAGATATATAAGTTATTTATTCAAAAAAATTTAAGCAGAAAATGTTTTATAATAAAGTTGTAAGGTTCATCTAAATATTTGATGGGGGATTAATGAGATTTTTTTTTGAGGTAAATAATATAAAATAAAAATTAGTTAGAAATAAATATGATAATAACCATATATTCCATCATACAATATATAAAATACTGTAGATTCTAGATTATTGATGATATAGTAAGCAAATCTCTGTATTTTTATTACAGTAAAACTTTATTTTAAAAATAATAGAGTAATATTTATTTTGAATTTCATATTTTTTTCATAAATTTTTTTAGTTAAATTAAATATTAGAGAAAAATAATTTTAAAAATAATGTTATTATACTAATCTTCCCGAAAATCTAAAAAATGATATGTTTAAAAAAAACTTAAGATGAAGAAATTATAATAAATATCTTTTATTGATTTTAAATATAATTTTTTATCATATAGCAAATATATTTTATAAATAAAGACTGCGTTTAACAAATAATATATCAATTAAAAAGTTCTATAAAAAAAATTGATTAAAGGTATAAAACTATTAAATTCTTATGCAATTTTAAAGCTAATTTTATTTTAAGTAACTTTTTAATTTCACCACGTGTCACATTTTCTTAAAATATATTTTCTTAAATATTAAATAAAAATATTTCTTTTAAATATTAAAATTTTAAGATATTAAATATAAAAATTCATATCAGCTATCGATTGCATTTATTTAGGCTTCCATATGCTTTATGGTATATTTTTTAATTATTTTTATTTAACTAAGAAATAATAATATTTGCATAATTTTATCATAATTTTTTTTAGTTTGTTGGTAATATCGAATTTATTTAATATCAAATACTTTTAGTTAAGATTATGACAAAATGGTATAATTTGATAAAAAAAAAATGTGTCTTGTGAAAGAAACATAAAAAATTAGATTACAATAATTCATCTTTGTAATATGTCAATCTTCAATAATGTTGATTGTATAAGTAGCATTGAGATATCGATGATGGATGAGAATATATTATTATATATAAGATACTTTATAAGCTATGTTTATTTTAATTTTACTATAAAAATATTATAATATTTATTTTGTTTACAGGAGTACAACAGAAGGAACTATTAAGAAATACCTATTAATAAATTTAAATCGATTATTAAATAAAGAAATATATTTACGTTCACCAAATTTTCATGCATGATTTTTTTGTTTAGAATTATTATTTGATTTGAAAATTAGTTTATATATTAGATAAAAGCATCTGTAACATTGTATATGTACATTTCTAGTTTTATATATATTTGATAAAAATAACTCAAATAAAAAGAATTATATATTATTTAAAAATGAAAACATAAAAAGTAACTTAAATAATTTTTTTTTTGCTTCTATTAACTTTTTATCAATAAATATTTGTCATATCATTAATTATTAAATGATACCATATATGTTAATTTTATCTATTAAAATGGGGCTTAAATATTTTATTTAATTAAAACTCATACCTAATTAAATTTAAAATTAATTTAAGATTTAATGCATAGCTTCAAAACTTAGAAGCTTATTTACACCTGCATCCAAAAAATATTAAAGCATTTGTCTTTCTTATTTTTCTAATTATATCCCTTTTCCTCGTGGAATGCTTACCATATGAATTTTTGAGGCTTCTACATAAGCATTTGCTTGTCAAAAATACCAAAGTTGCATGAGTTTAGAATAGACAATTGGTGAAATTAATGTTATGTTTGGATGAGGTGCAAGAGGGTTAAATAAAGTAGAGTAAGGTAGGATAAAGTATAATAAAGTAAGACAAAGTAGAGTATTTATTTTATATTTTTTGGAAATAAGGTCAGGTTAAATAAAGTAAAACTAATGATATATATTTTTATATTATTTTTTTTTGAACTTGGTACTTTTATATTATTTGGGTGGAAGATAAGTGAATGTAAAGTTAAATATTAATTAATTAAACTACCCTTTTATGTATGAAATTAGTTATTTTAGTTATACAATCGATTAAAATTATTTTTAATAAAAATGTTCTTATAATAATATTTTCTAAAATTGCTAAAATCTTTTCTTTTTTCTATGTGAAAAATATGAATATATAATATTACATTTACGTAATAAAATATTTACTATAAGGAGAAAAATGAAAAATAAAAGTTATAATATCTATTAACGCCTCAAAATAGAGTGTTAAAATTTATGTGAAAAAATAACAAAATTTGACCCTCCATTAACCTTATTAAACCCTCTTCCTCCATTTTTCTTTAACATATTCACTCTCCTTTCACTTTGTCCCAAATTTAGAGAGTGTTTGGCTTAGTTTATCTCTAAATTTAAGCTGATCGATTTGTTTAGTTAATTTTATAAGCCCAACTTATAAATAAAAAAAATAAGTTGGGGGAGACCAATTTATTATTTTGGTGTTTATAAACACTTTTCTTATAAGCTAGTATAAAATTAATTTATTATATTATCTCTACTTATTTTAGTAGATACTCTTGATAATATAATTGTATACATTTTTTAGTTCTTTTTTTCTTGCTTTTATAACTGAAAATCAAATAAACAGTTTGGAATACTATCCCAAATACACAGACTAGCATAGGAATGAGAAGCTCTAGCCAACAAATGAGCTTCTATATTCACTTGCCTACATACCCACTTAACCTTTATATTAGGTCTAGAAAAAAAAATTCCCTATAATCATCAATCACCACCCCAAATCCACCAAGGTCAAGCATGTAATTATTAATAGCTAATACAAAAGCAAAAGCATCTGAATAAATGCAGCCTTGGTTTGGAAAATGAGAAATAGCCCAAGAAATTATTTCTCTGCCTTTACTATTTTAACATTGCAAAAGACATCAGAATGACCAGAAATAGCTTGTATAAAACACCCTTCCTCATCTTGATATACAACCCCGAAACCAAACTTGTGGAGTTCTCCAAATATTGTGCCATCAACAAAGTACAGCCACCCTTCCTCCAACATGTCCATTCTTTGCTCCTCATCATGTCAATAGAGTTGCCTCCATGCAAATTAGCAAGACTTGATAAATTTGCCTGCTTCCACTCATGCAACATAACAACACAGTAGTTTTAATGTCTGTATGGTGATGAACAACACTATTTCATAATGTATCATTCTTGCATTGCCAAATTTCTTATGTAAGTGCGCACATTTCTTCAATACTTAGGACATTAGCCATGATTAAAATCTGATAAAAAATCTAAGAAAAAAAGGTTAGGCATTATTAAATCTCTTTTCTAAACTACCCATGTATCTTTGATCCTTGAGCAATGGAATAGGGCATTATTCAAATCTTCATAACTTCCACAGTAAGAGCATCCTCCATTTATATCGATCCCCTTCCTAATCAACATGTCCTTGTTGGCAAAATTCCATGAAGCACCCTCTTAACACCCTTAATTTTATTAGAATAATTAAATAGGGTATTTGGAGGATAATTAGAGTGTTGTATGTAGGATATGTATGGTATATACTTCAGATGTACATAAGATATATATAGTATATATATGATATATACGTAATATATACATTTTCATAAAAAGATAAAAAGTAAATAAAAAAAAAAAGTCAAAGTAAAAGTTAATATATATATATATAAATAATTCAAAAATAAACTTGTAACATCCCTAATTTTTAGAAATTAAATAAAATAAAATAAATTAAATTAGATAAATTAAATAAATTATTTAAATGAAAAATGAAAGGATTTTAAGTGATAAAGTAGAATGTATATTTGAAATATATTTGAAGTAAACATGACATAAACAAGACATATACATATATCTAAAATATATATCACATATATATTATGTATAATTATTTGTAGGAAAAGTTAATTTTAATTAATTAATTAATAATAATAATAGCGAGAAGTAGAAGTCAAAAGAAGGAAGAAGATGATTGGTGGGCTGTTATTATTTAATTAATATGTATTAAATATATATACATAAGGATGGATTAAAGGAAGAGGTATTTCTTTTTTCCTTCTTCTTCTTCTTCTTTAAACGTGAGTTAGAGAGAGAGGTGAGAAGAGAGTGAGTTTTTCATTTATTCACCAAATTTACAAGAGATTTCAAGAGATTTAAAGGTGAATATTGAATGTTTAGCAATAATTCAAGTAACTGTTTATCTCTAAGCTTGTTTTTATGTGATCTCATATATATATATATATATATATATGTATAATAAGGTTAATGGGAGAAAGTAATGGTTGATTGACTAAGATGATAGTTATAAGATGTTGGAGTTATATATGTGTTGAATTGATGGGTAAATCATGGATATAAATTGAAGTGATAAATAAGAGTGTTGTAGAGTTGAGTTTGGAATGGTTGTGTTTAAGTGGTTAAGTGTACGAAATGCAGAAAGTTTGTCTAACACGTCAGTGACACAGCCATGTCATTGAGCGTGTCATAGCTATTGCAATGCAAAATTAATGACACGGCTGGACCGTATTGTTGGGCATGTGTAAGCTTCTGTAATGTAGGAGTAATGACATAGGTAGTGACATGCCCATATTGTTGAGTGTGTTAAAGCTTCTATAAGAGTGGGCAAATGACACGGTCATTGACACGCCCATATCGTTGGACGTGTCACTTAAGGATATTGTCCAAAATAACTCTTTTCTTTATCTTTCATTTGTAATTCCGGCTTAAATGATTATTTTATGATCACATTTGGTATAGGCATTGAGAGAAAGTAGTTTGTCCAACCCTAGTGTTGAAGAGTAACTTGGAAGAGAAGGTTGGAGAAAGTTTTGAAGCTTATTTTGGAGTGCTTTCTAAGGTAAGTATAAACTTTTGATAAATTAGATATGTTGGCATTAAATTGGGCTTAACACATTTTAGATGAAAAATGTGTTAAGCTACTTAGTACATTGAACATTCATGAATATTATACTATGATATGTAAATTATTATGTATGCATTTTGAAAAGCCACTATTAATGACTAGATTCAATAAAATGTGAATTATGTGCAAAATGTGAAAATGACCCAAAGTGTTTGGATAATGTGATTTTGTTATGGAATATCCTACATTGTGATATACTGAAATGAAATGGCATTGATATGAATGAGAAAAATGAAAAAATGAGATGGTGAAAAATATGAAATAATTGTGTGCTTAGTATGTTATTCAATTTTCAGAGTTCTGTGTTTGGCGGCATACCAATGAGATTATCCTCATTATTTATCTTTGGGGCTAGACGCTTGGCGTCACTGTGATATAATTTGCCTTCGGAGCAAGCTTTTGAGCATTAGTTGACTTGCCACTTGCCTTTGGGGCTAGACACTTGATGTCATTATGGACCAAAACAGTAACTCTGGGATTTGAATAATGTATTAATTTGTTTGGGCCCATGCTTGTGTATGTGTTTGTGTGAATTATTAAGTGATAAAGAATATGTTTAAGAGTGAGCTTGGATGCCATATTATGACATAGTATATAAGCATTTTGTACTGATATTATTTTAAAGTTTTATTATTATCAAAGTTTATACCATTAGGCTTTTAGCTTAGCGCGATTGTAATTCATCGCATAAGTGACAGGAGTGATCCGGTAGAGCCGGAGAGTTTTACTAGACCTGGTCAGGTCTAGACTTGTATTTGTTGAGCTTGAAGTGTTGTTGCTACATCAAGATCAAAGCTATTTTGCCAACTATTATATATTTTATGTTATAGTATTTTTTGATATTATGTATATTATATTATATTTTTGGAGTATAAATATATATTGTAAATTATAAAGAATATTTTGAATAATTGAGTAATGTGAGGTTTTATGTATTTTGATAAATATATATATGTATATGTATAAATATTTTGAGGAAATATGAAAATTTTTATTAAACCAGATTGTGATATTTTTATACTGTATACGTATATTTTACATATACAAGGTATGTGTATTATACGTATATAGGATATAATGGTGTTATAAAACTTAATTTTGAATGAAAGATGGAACAGTCTTAATTATTAAGTAATCAATTAATAAATATTTAATATATATATATATATATTTGTGGTTAGGAATAAGAAAGAAGTAAAATAAAAAAAAAACTACTATCATCTTCTTCTTCCTTGAAGAAATTGGCCACCATAGCTACAGAGAGAGAAAATTCTTCTTCCATCATCCACACCAAATTTTTCAAAGAAATCAAAGGAATTAAGGATTTTTTTTTGAAGAAAGATCAAGGTTTAGGCAAGTAATTTCTATTTTTAAGTTGGGTTTAATGGATTTTTATGATTATGTTAAATTTTAATTTTTGATGGAGTATTTGATAATTATTTAAATGGTGTTGGATGATGTTATTTTGATGTGGGGATAATGATTTTAAGGTTAGATGATTGATTTGATTAGGTTTGGTTGAAGTTTGGGGAGGAAGTAATGAAATTAGGGTTTTGATGAGAAATTCTAAAGAATTGTTGTAAATGGAATTTAATTGAGTAAAAGGTGTTAGAATGGGACTTAATGTTATTTTTGAAACTAAAATTTAGTTGGGAATTGGTTAGAAAGGTTAGCCAAAATTAAAGTATGTTAGGATAATTAATGGAAAATGAGTAGAATTGTGATAATTAAAGTTTTATTTGTTAAAGTAAGTAGAATTATATTTCTAATGAATTATTCAAACTCATAATGTGGTTAGAAATTGAGTAGTGTGGGATTTCCCAATCTAAGAGGTGAAGATCAATTTAGTAAAGTGAAGGAAAGAGAGTGAACTTACCTTGGAAGTTGCCATAAGCGAAGGTTAGTACATACTTTGGTAATTATGCATCAAATTGCATCAATTGACATACTACATTGAATGTTAATGTTTGTGTTATGCTACTTTAATATAAGTATTCACACATAAAGTACATAGTTATGTGTTAAAAAGTGCGATATGCATAATGTATGAATGTTTAAGCCATTTTAAAATGGCCAATGGCATTATAGTGTGTGATTGTGGGAAAATAGGCTTTATGCCATTTAGTGTGTATAGTATGGCGACATTATATAAGTGGCATAGAATGTAATATTTATGATAAAAATATATGGAAATATAGAGAAATGATGGAAAAAGTTCAGAAAAGTGATGAATGAAGTAATTGGGAATGTTATGTGATAATGTAAAATGATATATGTTACCTTATATAATATTTTATTCTAGAGTTTTGTGTTTGGTAATATGGGTATGACATGCCTATTATATGATTGTCTTTGGGACCAAATATTGGGCGTCACTTATAATATTATTTGCCTTCGGGGCTAGACACTATATGTCACTTTTATGATATTATTTATCTTCAGGGGTAGACACAGAGGTGTCATGATATACCAAAATAATATCTCTGCAACTTGAATATTATATAGGGTTATTTGGGCCCAATGCATGTGCTTGTGGTACTTTGATGAAATTTGTGAAATTGTGTGTACATAAAAGTATTAATCATGATATGTTTTTAAAAAGTTTGCATTGCATTATTTTTAAATTATTTTTATTATCAAAGTATTTCATTTCATTTCAATAAAACGTTCCCAGGTCTTAATATTTATTAACACTTAGTTATCAATATTATTAATTTATAAGCTACTTTAATTATGTTACTAATACACTTTATTGTCATTACACTTTTGACCAATATACACCGAGTTCCAAATTCTAGATTCAAATAACGGGTCACTGATGGCAAATAAATGGCTATATGAAGAATTTGGCCAATGGCTCACTATGGTATGAATGCCTATTGAATATAGTGATACAAAGTATCCAATGGTGGAACGGAGTGCCCACTATCACTATGGACGTCCACCCTTTAGCTAGCTATTCAATCTGAACACTAGGTTTATTAATAGTATCATTGGGCAATATAATTTTTCACTGTTCTTAAATATTTCATAATTATCATATTATATACTATAAAATGCTTCTTTTATTCTTTCTTTGAGATTTTCACCTTTACATTATCATGCATTCATTTTCACTTCGATTAGTTTAGTCTTTCTAATACCATACACTTCATAAGCTATCACTTTCTTTTCACGTTATTATATATGGATAAATACAACTCATACACTATATGCACCTTATATATGTATATGTTATTATAATTGTATTTGATAGTCGATACATCTTTCTGTGATAGATGTTACCATTCTCTTTTGATATGCATTTTAATTTTTAATTGTCACTAAGATTTAAACACTTTGTTATTTTAAAATTATAACTCTTGTTAAGTTTCATAACACGGGCTTGTGGTACTTTGGTGCCATGCCCGTGCATTTCAGTTCACTACTGTGGCAAGAGTATTACTCAATACGGCTGTGTCCACGATTGGACACGCCCGTGAATTTTAATTTGTTATTGTCTATCTGTACAATCTTCAAGAAAATATTCTCCAATATTCTCATATTCAATTAAAGCACAAAATCATCAATTCACCATTAGCTTCACTCACTCAAACCAAGTATATAATGTTAAATACTCTAAATACATAATCATATTTAGGTCTAGATTATCACAAGTCAATCAATTAAATCAAATTTAATATTCATGTATTAAACACTATATTTCTTCTTCCCAATTAAATCTTTGTTATTTCACTTCTCTTCATGTCACTTTCATTCTTTCTTTACCTTGCACTCCTTGGCTTACGTATAATTTTACAAACACTACTTTTTTTCATTCACTTCACATAGCTCACTCAACTCAAATTTATATACATACACAATAGTCACTAGCTTCCCTTCATTTCTCACCTCTCTTACTTGTAAACATCTTGTTTATCCCAAAACTACTCATTACTATAATCTTCACTTAGTCTCATTTACACTTATTGTCCATAACAAATAATAGAACATTTCATTATTTGAGACTAACACACATTCAAATAATCATTTAGTACCAATAATATAATTTCCTTCAAAATCAATCTCTTAACATTCCATTAACATCAAATATCATTTAATCATACTTATCAAGCACAAGGTCAATCACTACTATTTAAAAAATCCTTCACAATCGCATATTCCATTATTTCGCTATTCCAAAATTCATTCCAATATGACAAATAAATAAATATGTCAATTTCCAATTAATACACACTTCAAATAACCATTGAGTGATAATCACATAGTTTCCTTCACAAAGAATTACTTAATATTCTAATAACTTTAAATAATCATTTAAAACCCTTTTAAATAAAAAACAATAGCCTTATCTCTTATTTAGCAAATATTCCATAATCATTTAATCCATCATCTAACTATTCCAAACTTTCACTCTAACATGATATCAAGATAGTTATTTGACTAATACACATCAACTACCATTAATTCCATCTTTTATTTTATCCAATCCTTAGCACACATCATAATCTTAACTTGTCCTATATCTCTAACTTAACTCATGGAAAACTCAATAGCTATATATATAGAATTACTTAACTCTCTGCTAAATCATTCAATTTCAAGTTTCTTTCATAAGTTCACAAATTATGCACTACACAACTTCTTTTATAATAATTTCTTCACATGATAGTCAACACACAAGTTCTTTCAAAAATAACTTCAACTAATCTTATTAAATAGTTATTAAATAATAAAATTCAAATAGAACTCAAAGAAATAGCAAAGTATATAGTATACAAACACTATCCTCTTTTAATTGCTCTTCCACCATTTTTCCCCTTCAATCTTTTGATTTGATGATGTTTATCTTGCTAAATTAGCCTTAAAGTGGTTGAAATCCTCTAAAACTTGTTTCTTCTCTCAATTCTCCATGATTTTTAAATTAGAAAATGGAAGAAGGGAGAAAAAGTGATGAAGATGGCATTGGAATTTGGAAATGGGATTTTGAGAAGAGGGTAGCAGGCTCTAGAATCCTTTATATAGCTTTTAGGATTTTTGTTCTATGTATTCATTCACACTATTACTTTGGTACACCCTACTTCCTTTATTTGTCTCTTAATTCAACTTTTTAATTCCATATAATTATATAAATCATTATTTTATTCATTTTGAAATCCTATTATCCACTTATGCCACTTACATTAGATATAAATCATTCAAATTTCAACTTCCAGATTCAAATTTCTAGACACGCCCGTGTCTTTTCAAAAATATGCCTGTGTGCTTTAACCAACCTAGTCGTAGATAAAACTATTCCATAAACACACACACTCATTTTTATACATTTACACACGTCTATGTGTTTCAAATAGCTTTTTTCACATTTTAAAATTTCCTCAAAACAATTCTAACACCAATACAAAGCCACTATATATATACACACACACATCAAACACATACTTTCCAAATAAATATAACACTCTAAATAATCCTACATGCACACTTAACTATAGAAAATCCATAGTTGAAATTTTTAGTCCTTACATGTCTTCCCCATCTTTAACTCTCCACTTGATCCCCATCTTCAAATAATCACTAGCCTGCAAAATACCCTTCGAAGTGAAGTTTGAACTAAAGCCTTGCTGAGCTAAAAGAAAATCCCCTCTAGGGAAGTATTTGGCTTTGAAAACTATATAAAAAAAGAGTATCTTGTTGATGAATTAACCTCCAACCTTGCTGATAGGAAATCATCATCTTAGCAACTATATACCCCAAAAACTATTAAGTTATGATACATATGGAATGCAAAAAAACACCCTCCAGTCAAGATGATTCCAAAAGGACCTCCTCAAGTGAAGTTAGGAAAAAACTAGTTCTAATTGTTATTATTTACCAATGAAACTAGTATTTGAATTCAACCCACAATGCCACAAACCAGATATGATATGATAAGTTAAGAATTAAACACAAGATTTTTTTTATGGTCAGAGAATGCCACAAACCAAATTAGTTTGATAAGTTCAAAGTTCATGAAAGAACTTAAGCAAAAACACTTACAAATAGCAAATTCAGATTATCATTCACCAATGGTCTTCTTACAAATTAGTTTGGCTTTGATATTTATAGCCAAAGTGAGGTATAAGAAACCTAAATGGCTGTTATTATTGCTCTTCCATGTTCTTCCCTTTAATCTCCACTAACACTCATTGAAAAGAGCTATTATACATTAAAAGCATTCATTTTGTAACTCCCAAATGAAAACTGATCACACCCTAAACTAAATGCACTCATTTGTAACTCCTAAATAACAACTTATCAAAACTCAAACTTTAACAAGAATAAAATCCTAACTCTAATATGTTGATTTCACAAAGCAAATAAAAATTAATAAATAACATAAAATGATAGCCCAAGATCCATGCTCACTTAATCAAGGCTGAATGGCCTTTTATTCTTTAATAGGCTGGATTGATTTAAACAATGTGGTTTGGACTATTGTCTTCATATTTGAAGATGCTTGAAACATGTTGACAATGTTAAGGTCTTCTTGCATACAAACAATATGGGTTGGACTATTGTCTTCATATTTGAAGATGCTTGAAACATGTTGACAATGTTAAGGTCTTCTTGCATACGTAGATCCTTGACAGAATCTAGATGATCTTGGTCCTCCCAAATGTCTTCAAGTAAGCAAGTTAATGCTTCTTTCATCCTTTTAGCTTTAGCTCTTGTCATTGGTCCTTTATGAATGGTTAAAGGATCATTCTTGATGTTACTTCTAACCTTAGTTGAATCATTCCCTAGTTGATCCTCATCATTCCCCCATTCCTCAAAAGGATTCGTCCTCAAATCATTACCTACATCAAACAAAGATAAATCAGAAACATTGAAAGAGGTATTAATATTGCCATACTTACTTGGCAATTCAAGCTTGTAGGCATTGTCATTGATTCTTTCAAGGACTTGGAATGGTCCATCCCCTCTTGGCATCAATTTAGACATCCTTTGGCTTGGAAATCGTTCCTTCCTCAAGTGTACCCAAACCCAATCACCTAGTTCAAATATAACTTTCTTTATTCCCTTGTTATGTGGCTTTTCATATTGTTGAGTTCTTTTCTCTATTTGAGCAACATAAATTCCCTTGTCATTAACAATATATCCAAGAAAAGTAATTTCATTAGTGGAAAAAGTGCATTTCTTAAGATTATCATATAACTTTTCTTGCCTTAACACATCAAAAACAACCTTTAAATGTGGTACATGCTCATTTAAAGATTTGCTATACACAAGAATATCATCAAAATAAACCACCACAAACTTTCCAATGAAAGCACACAAAACATGATTCATTAATCGCGTAAAAGTACTTGGTGCATTAGTTAAGCCAAAGGGCATTACTAACCATTCATACAAACCATGTTTAGTTTTGAAAGCAGTTTTCCATTCATCACCTTCACGCATTCTAATTTGATGATATCCAAATTTTAAATCAATTTTAGAAAAAAATACAAGAACCATGCAATTCATCCAACATATCATCTAGCCTAGGAATAGGATGTCTATACTTAACTGTTATTTTGTTGATGGCTCGGCAATCAACTCACATCCTCTATGAACCATCCTTTTAGGCATCAATAATACAGGAACCGCACATAAACTCATGCTTTCATGCACATACCTTTCTCCATAAGTTCACTCACTTGCCTTTGGATTTCCTTGGAGCTGGCCTATTTGGTATGCTTGCACCAGGAATGAAATCAATTTGATGTTCAATTCCTCGAATTGGTGGCAAACCCTTAGGCACATCTTGAAGGAAGAGATCTTCATGTTCCTGCAATAAATCAACAATAACACTAGGCAAACTCTTGTCAAGCTCGTTAGATATAATCAAAACATCCTTGTACATAAGTACAAGTATAAGTTGCCTCATGGTTAGTGTTTTTCTCACATCACTCATTTTTGCATAAACACTCATTTTTCTTTCATTCATTCCTCCCTTATTTTCTCTCCCCTTATGTTTCCCATTGCTCTCATTCTTACCACTCATCTCACCTTTTTCTTTTTTCTCTCTTTCTTGCTCCTTGCCCAAAGTTTCAACCAATGAAAATTCAAGTTCTTCATATTGCTCTTTTATTCTCATTTGGTCTTCAAAAATGGTCTTTGGAGATAAATGTCCAAGTTGGTATTTCTGTCCATTCATGATCAAAGAATATCAGTTCTTAAACCCATCATGTATGACCCTTCGATCATATTGCCATGGTCTCCCCAACAACATGTGACGAGCTTATATGGGAACCACTTCACACAACACCTCATCTTTATATCTACCACTGGAGAAAGAAACCAATATTTGCTTATTCACCTTCACAACACCACTATCATTCAACCATTGTAACTTGTACGATTTTGGATGTTTAGTAGTAGGTAATTTCAGTTTTTCCACAAGCAAAGTACTAGCCATGTTTGTACAACTACCACTATCCATAATCATATTACACAACTTGTTAGCAATCACACAATGAGTATGAAATAAATTTTCATGTTGTTCACCATGTTCATCATGTTTACTTTGCAAACTAAGTGTGCGTTGTACAACTAACACATCTCCCTTAGCAAACTCAACATCACTAGCATCTTTTAAAGATGGCATTTCATCATCTTCCTCTTTCTCACTTTCAGACTCAATAGTCCCATCCTTCATGATCATTACCCTTTTATTGGGACATTCATGTGCCATATGACCATGTCTTAGGCATTTAAAATACTTAATTCCTCTAGTTTGATTAGTTTGATTCTCACCACTACCTTTGCTGCCTATTTCATTTTTGTTTTTATTTTCATCAATCTTAGGCTTAACAATAGGTTTATCCTCCTTTTTGCTCCAATTTGGTTTCCAAGAAGAAGAAGAGGAAGTCAAATAAGGTTTAGAATCATACTTACTTATACCCTTTCGTTTCAGTTGTCTTTCAAATTTTATGGCCACATTCACCATGTCTTCAATCTTCACATAGTGTTGCAACTCCACAAGATCAACAATATTCTTGTTCAAGCCATTCAAGAACATTGCCATGGTGGCTTCACGATCCTCATCCACATTAGCCCTTATCATGGATATCTCCATTTCTTTGTGATATTCCTCCACACTCATAGAACCTTGTGTTAGGGTTTGTAAATGCTGGTGCAAGTCCCTATAATAGTGGCTAGGGATAAATCGCTTTCTCATAATGCATTTCATCTCAAGCCATGTCTCAAGGGACCTTTCACCATTTTGATGCATGTCTTTACACAATTGATCCCACCAAACAATAACATAATCACAAAATTCAACAATGGCTAATTTTACCTTTTTCTCTTTAGAGTAGTTGTGACACTCGAAGATCATCTTCACCTTTCTTTCCCATTCTAAATAAGCATCTGGGTCATTCTTTCCTTAGAAGGAAGAAATCTACATTTTGATGCTGTCTATATTTCGATCAATGCCGTCAAACTTTGCTCTCCTATTTTGCCTTCTAGGATGAGCATCCCCTCCAATAATGGTTGCTTGATTATCATCTGTGTTAATTCTTCCATCATTTTCATCATTGGCAATGGTTGGTTGCCTTCTATGCCTTGGCTCACCTTGCAATGTGGTAATTGCATTATCATGTTTTTCTAAATAATCTCTTACATCTCCAATCATTTTTGAACATACGTTCAAATTGATATTGCATTGCTTGAATTATTTGATCATTTGAGGAAGAACTCACATCTTTATCTTTGTTAGGCATGTTTAAAACCAGAAAGAAGAAAATTTAAAATAGCCTCACAAAATACTCCCTCACGAGTTTCACTCAAAGATTTGATTCACATCACTCGTGTTTAACATACAAATTTGGCTTTTCTCGATGCTGGTCTTACCACTCTTGCCTTTTACCTTTCTTGCTTTTGCTTTGGGTTCATAAATAAACTAATCAGCTAAACAAACCAAATTAGATTATGGCAATTCAATGCATTAAAAAGGGCTGGTATAAAACCAGATTTTAGGTAAGACCAAATTTAAAGTAGCTAAACACAAGAAAACAAATCTAAATGTGAAATTTAGGTCCCTTAGCCTCAGACAATTCTGAAACTTTAAGCACTAGAATTTCACACTTTTGCAATTCTGATTTTTTTTATTAATTTTCATTTTTTTCTTTTTTTATGATATTAACAAAAGTGCAGAAATTTTAAGATTAACACAAGAAAATAACAATAAGAGAAGGAACAACAAAACTTATTGTGTCAATACAAAGAGGTGTGAACTTAAATCAAAGAATACTTAATAGGTCAGAATTAAAACAAGAAGATTCAGCACAAATAAAGAAAAATAAGATGAAGATGTTAAACTTGAACAAGAAAAAATAAACACAAAGATAAGTAAACCTCAACTTGAGCCTTGCTCTGATACCAAATGATAGAAAACCATCATCTTAGAAACCATATATCCCAATAACTATTAAGTTATGATACATATGGAATGCAAGAAAACACCCTCCAGTCAAGATGATTCTAAAACCTTAGGACCTCCTCAAGTGAAGTTAGGAAAAAACTAGTTTCAATTGTTATTGTTTACCAATGAAACTAGTACTTGAATTCAACCCACAACACCACAAACTAGATATGATCTGATAAGTTAAAAATTAAGCACAAGATTTTTTTTAGTTAGAGAATGCCACAAACCAAATTAGTTTGATAAGTTCAAAGTTCATGAAAGAACTTAAACAAAAACACTCACAAAGAACAAATTCAGATTATCATTCATCAATGGTCTTCTTACAAATTAGTTTGGCTTTGATATTTATAGCCAAAATGAGGTAGAAGAAACCTAAATAGCTGTTATTATAGCTCTTCCACGTTCTTCCCTTTAATTCCCACTAATTCTCATTGAAAAGAGCTGTTATGCATTAAAAACATTCATTTTGTAACTCCCAAATGACAGCTGATCACACCCCAAACTAAATGCACTCATTTATAACTCCCAAATGACAACTGATCAAAACTCAAATTTTAACAAGAATTCAAAACTCAAATTTTAACAAGAATAAAATTCTAACTCTGATATGTTGATTTCACAAAGCAAATAAAATAAACCCAAATTAATAAATAACATAAAATGACAGCCCAAGATCCATGTTTACTTAATCAAGGCTGAATGACCTTTTATTCTTCAATGGGTTGGATTGAATCAAACAATGTGGGCTGGACAGAATCAAACATGTTGACAATGTTAAGGTCTTCTTGTATACATAGATCCTTGACAGAATCTAGATGAGCTTGATCCTCCCAAATGTCTTCAAGTAAGCAAGTTAATACTTCTTTTATCCTTTTAGCTTTAGCTCTTGTCATTGGTCCTCTATGAATGGTTAAAAGATCATTCTTGATATTACTTCTAACCTTAGCTGAATTATTCTCTAGTTGATCCTCATCACTTGCTTTCCTAGTAAAGCCATATTGAAAGCATGAATATCCTAAAACCCCAGACCATCATCTTTCTTATTACCATACATCCGATCCCAAGAGAACCATCTAATATTTTTTCTTCCCATTTTGTTAACAACCCCGTAAAAAAGAATTCATAATCTTTGTATTTCCTCACAAAGAGAAGTAGGTAACAAAAAAAAAATATTCATATAGTAAGAAGGAATAACTTGAATTACAAACTTTATCAATATTTCCTTCCCAGTTCTAGATAAAAATCTATTACTCCAACTGTGCATTCTTTTTCAAATATGGTCTTTCAAAAAGCCAAAAATAGCTTTTTTTTCCCTCCCAACTAAGGTAGGCCCAAACACCACCCATGACAAACTCCAAATAGAACCGAACACACACCTCGTATATCCTCTCCTACATTTGGGCTAAACATAATGCCAGACTTCTGAAGATTCAATGCTTGTCCAGATGCTACCTCATATACTGCTAACAAACTCTTAATGTTCCTGCATTCCCCCTTATTAGCTTTAAAAAAAAAAAATAACAAAGAACCATTACCAAAAATTAAATGTGAATGAGCATCTGGACAAAATTCTTATTGTTAATTAAAAAAATATAAAAACAGACAAAACCCTACGCCCTATGTTGTTAAACGAATTCTTATTGTTTTTACATTTTTTTTACTTATTTAATAATAAATATAAATTATTTTTTTTAAAATGCTTATTTGTCACTTGTAAATGCTTAGTACTTATAAGTTTGCACTTGTGCTTAATACTCTTTGGAAGGAGCATTTTATTTTCTATTCTATTTAGTAATTCATCTTCACACATTCCTTTCCCTCCTGATTTATCTTTCCATTATGCGAACACAGAGGAAAATAATTTTCCTTGCATAAACTTTGATAAACTGACAGCAAAAATATACAATGGGAACTGGCGGGGAGGAACAGTAGTTCTGCTTGGCAGTCGGAGTTTCTGTTGGTGGCGCTTTTGGTAATTCTCTTAAACCCAAAAGCACCTCAAGAACTTGTACTTTTGCTCAATTTGTGGTTGCTACTTGATATTGTTTTTTTTGGTAATCGAATCTGGGTATGAATTGATTTTTTAATATTTATGGTAAAGATACAATATTTGACCCTTTTTCTGGTTTTAATATTTATGATACAAAATTTGCTTTAAGATTTGATAAATTAAATAAAATCATTTTGCTTCACCGTAGGAAATACAAAAATTTCAATTATGAAAGGTAAATAATCAAAATTTTATTAGCAAACTCTGCTCGCTGTGATGGCTTGATATTTATTTTACCTTTTTTTCTTGGGTAAACGACAATGCAGTAATTAATTTCTGCTATGTCTCTTCTTAGAATGAAACTTCTTCATATGTTATGTGATTGAGATGCAAATCTTACAAAATGTATGCCTGTGCGGTTTTTGTGATGTTTAATAGGCCTTTATGGCTTTATCTTGTTTGCTGTTTGTTTCTTTCGGACTGCCATTGCAACAATGAGATTTTGATTTTTTTTTTCGAGTTGGTGTGGTAAAAATGTTTCAGTCCATATATATTCTGTTTATTTGTATATTTATTTTTGGTTTGTCATTTCCTTTTATCTAAAGCCTTCTTTCTTTCTTGTTTATATCAAGGAAAATTTGGCTGTTACAATTCCTATCCACCTCTTCATGAACGGATACTACAAGACTACTTTTTGTCTTGAGAACGTGCATCACTTCCAAGTCACTGCTTCAAGGCAAACTCTGCCACCAAAAAATGGTCACTCTAGGCCTGCAAGATAACATTGCGTTGTGCAAGAACCATATCAACCTCTACTTTGCTTGCCAATACTATGACTATGACTATGCTAAACTTATCTTCAAAAGGATAGAGAACCCATTAGACATCTCCTTGTGGAATGGCCTTATGGCTTCCTACACCAAGAATCATATGCACATAGAAGCTTTTGAGCTTTTTGATAGGTTATGGTGACACCCTTACTTGAAACCTGATAGTTTTACCTACCCAAGTGTGCGAAAGGCTTGTGGTGTGTTAGGTAGAGATAGTTATGGGAGAATGCTACATACCCATTTGATAAAATCTGGTTTTTTGTTGGATGTTGTTGTTGCAAGCTCTCTTGTAGGGTTGTATGCATAGTGCAATTTCTTTGGGGATGCTACACAGTTGTTTCACGAAATGGCCAATAGAGATGTGGCAAGTTGGAATACAGTTATTTCTTGTTATTATCAAGATGGCAATGCCAAGAAAGCGCTGGAACTTTTTGGGAAAATGAGGAAGTCTGGATTTGAGCCAAACTCGGTGACTTTGACTACAGCTATCTCATCATGTGCAAGGCTATTGGACTTGGAAAGAGGGAAGGACATTCATAGAGAAATAATGAAAAGTGGGATGGTGTTGGATAGTTTTGTTAATTCTGCTCTTGTGGACATGTATGGGAAGTGTGATTGCTTAGATATAGCTAAAGACATTTTTGAGCAAATGCCAAAAAAGACTGGTTGCTTGGAATTCAATGATTGCGGCATACAGTTCAGTAGGTGATAGCAAAGGATGCATTGGACTATTTAAGAGAATGAATATGGAAGGTACCAAATCAAATCTAGCTACTTTAAGTATCATATTAATAGCTTGTTCAAGGGCAGCACAGCTTCAATATGGAAGATTCTTGCATGGATATGTGATTAGAAACAGAATTGAACCTGATGTCTTTGTTAATAGTGGACTTATTGATCTGTATTTCAAAGGTGGAAGAGTCCAGTCGGCTCAAACTGTCTTTAAAATGCTGGCAAGAGCAAATTTGGTGTGTTGGAATACTATGATTTCTGGATATGTGTCAGTGGGCTATTATTTCGAGGCTCTTGGCATATATGATAACATGAAAATGGCCAATGTAAACCCAGATGCTGTAACATTCTCTAGTATCTTATCAGCTTGTTCCCAATTAGCAGCTTTAGAAAAGGGGAAAGAGATCCACAGCTGTGTCACTGAGAGGGGATTAGAAACTAATGAAATTGTCATGGGGGCTCTCCTTGACATGTATGCCAAATGTGGTGCTGTGGATGAAGCCCATAATATTTTTAGTAAGTTGCCGGAGAGGGATCTTGTATCATGGACTTCAATGATTACGGCATACGGATCTCATGGCCAAGCTTTAGAAGCTCTAAGTCTATTTGGTGAAATGCAACAATCCACTGCAAAACCAGATGCAGTTACTTTCCTTGCAGCGTTATCGGCATGCAGTCATGCGGGATTGGTAGATAAAGGCTATTATCATTTCAATCAAATGATCACAGAATATGGAATTATACCCAAAACTGAGCACTACTCATGCTTGATTGATCTTTCTTGGACGTTCTGGAAGATTGCGTGAAGCTTATAGCATTCTCCAGAACACTCAAGAAATTGCTGAGGACACTGGGTTGTTAAGCACGCTATTCTCTGCATGTCAGTTGCAAACGGATTTAGAATTGGGGGAGGAAATTTCCGAGTTGCTTATTAAGAAAGATCCTGATGATCCATCAACTTATATTACTTTGTCAAATATGTATGCCTCTGTCAGGAAATGGGATAAGATGCGCATTGTGAGACTAAAGATGAAAGAGTTAGGACTGAGGAAGAACCCTGGGTGTAGCTGGATTGAGATGGACAAGAGAATGCAACCTTTCTTTGTCAAAGATCGGTCACATCCTGAAGTAGAGATGGCGCACCACTGTCTTACATTTCTTTCCCATCACATGTAAAAGGATGAAATACTGCCTTCTTAAAATCATGCAGAGGATATCTTGAGCAATCTACTCTTCTTTGGATGGGAAATTTTTTTTTTGTGAAACTCTGAATCATTCAGAAGTGGCACTGCTGAAAATAAATCAGAAAATATTACTTGTATAATTTTTTTTAGTTCTTCTGCCTCTTTTTGCCAAGTACATGAAATGAGGTTGATCCTAATCTACTAACGTTGAAGTGAAAAGGCTTGGAATTTATGGGCAGGATCAATCCCTTGTTGATAGTGGCTGGTACTTAATTTCACAGTTATCTCGGAACCCGTGAAATTCACAAGTTATTTTTGGACTTTCGAATATAGTTCATTGTGATCGAAAAAGTGAAAATTATGCAAGAAACAAGAGAAGAAAGCATGCTCTGTAATAGAGATGGTCTGAACTAATAGGAACATGAAACTCAACCATGGATGATCATCATGGAAGACAAGCCACATGATGGTCTACATAACTTCAGAGATATAATAAAATAAGGCGATCCTGTTCTTTTCGCATGTCTATTGACTATCAGACAAATGAATATGGTGACTAGAGATGCTTATTTAAATCACTCACTAGCAACGAGGATTGTCAGTGGTTCTGGAATGCTTACGCAAGTGCTTGAATAACTTTTTCCCCATTTTGTAAATGCAATTTCAATTCCACAGGGTTTTTAGTAAGATTACTGAATGGGGAGATGAATATTGGAGATTATTTCTGTCTATAGCATAATCTGAAGCAATGAAATTACATGAAGTTGCGTTAGAATATTCAATTGCAACAAAAATTGTCTATGGTATGGAATTTAGGAACTTGATCATTGCATTCATTTTGGTGAAATGTAAAATTCTCAAAGATTTATAAGTTCATTTTTTTACTTGATATGCCAGTTTGATACAGATGTTGGGTGCAGAGACTATTATGGCGCTCTTGTTGTCATTTCATGGTATCAACAAGTGAATTCTTTATCTTGCTTCTGGTAATCTTGACTTCATTCCTAGAAATATCGGAAGTGAATTCTTTATCTTGCAAATTGTTTTCCCTAGTTCTTATGGTCTTTCCCTCCTATGTTGCTTCATTTATAGATTAAATAACATGCTTTTTTTTTTTTTTTTTTTTTTTGTGATTTGTTCTTATCTTTGTTGTCCTGTTCTATTGACTATTATAGATGTAGGAACAAATGTTCATAAGAATTTGGCCATTGATTGTTAGGCTATTGCTATTTCTGCTAGGAAAATCTTTGACTTTACTAAAACATAAAATAAATGAGATTTTTATTTTACTTGCACCAATGGTTTCTAAAATCTTTCGCTTAGTTTTGATTGATAGAAATTCCCTTTTTTTTTTTTTTTCAATATATATGACCTAATTTGATTATTAGACTTTAGATTTAGATGCAGTTAAACATTCATCTGATTCTAATTGAAAGTAGACCAAAATTATGATGGCCCAACTATTAATCACATTTCTATTATGTATCTACATAGAACTGATTCTCAAGTACAAAATGATTAGGGTCAAAATCACAAAAATTTCATGTTGTCACTAAAAAAGAAGAAAAAAGAAGAAGAAAAACTTGTATATTTTCAACTTATCTATTTTTTTTTTAAAATTTGGTTTTCTTTTGAAACCTTTTCGAAAATAGTAGAATTTTTTTTGAAATCTCATCCCTGAGCTTTTTAGATTATCATTGTAAGTTTTTAATTCCAAAATAGAATTTTTTAAACTTATAAAATCCTTTTCTAGTTTATAACATTTTTCTTTATAAAATCTCATTTCAAAATTTTTTTAACTCTTTGGTTCAAGTGTTCCAAAAGTTAATTTAGCTCTTTCTCTTCTTCACTCGAGGAATCATCCTCTTATGTTACTTTGAGAGTTTTCTTCTTCTTCTTGTCCCATTTCTTCTTCTTCTTTTTTTTTTTTAAACTTGGAACACTCTATTTTGATGTGGCTACGCGTGCCACATTCATAGCACTTCACATCATTCTTTTTCTCTATCTTTTGAAGAAGAATTGAAGTTGAAGAATGACCCTTTTTTTGATGTCTTCTTTCTTCTTCTAATAATCTCCTTCTCCCTTCTAGAGAGTAGGGCTACTTCATATTCGTCATCTTCTCCACTATCACTTCCACTTGAGCACTCACTCTCCTTTGCCTCCTTAATAACTTTAAGAGCGATTCCTTTTTTCTTCTCTTTCACTCATTTTTCCTCATCAGTCTCTATGGTCATCTCATGAGTGAGAAGCTTGCCAATGAGCTCATCAGTTCTAAGCTTTCTTAGATCATTGACTCCTCTATTGATAAAACCTCGGCTTCAAAGTTCTTCTTAGGAAGTTCCCTCAAGATCTTATTGTTGACATCTTTTTGAGAATAGCTCTTCCCAAATTTCTTCAAGTTGGCTACTATGGCTAGCAGCTAGTTTGTCATGCTGGTAACATTCTCACTTGGTTTTGTCTTGAAGAGTTCATATTCATGTACAAGTATTTGGATTTTCTTTAACTTGACTTGAGTTGTACCTTCATAATAGTTGTTGTGTTGCACTCTCCTAGTGTCACATTCCTGCCCTATAAAACTCTGAGTGGACATAACCAGTATTAGGATAGAGTCTCCCCTATAAAGTAAAAAATTCATAATACGAAACCTGCTATGGAATGTCCATTATAATATGAATATTTCATATCCATCACATGAACATATCTATGAGTACATAACATATATATATTATCATCGAAAATTCTATCATCACTATATCATTAAGTACATCCTTACATCATCCACCAAAATAAAACATGAGTAACCCAAAATAAAACCAACTACGAAAAACTAATCTATTGGCCTAACTTTTTCTATACGCAGAAGGAATGAAAAGAAGAGAGACTATGTTCAAATAGAATCTACTGGGCCGCTCTCCAAAAGTATATGAAAAATGTTAATATAAGAAAGGGGTGAGTACAAGTACTTAGTGAGGGATAATAAAATAACAAAGGGGGAATATATAAGGTTTTCTCATATACTTGCTAGTAAAATCCATATAGCTGCATAAATACCATTCCTTCTAATCATTAATAATACTAAGTTCATAACATCATTTCATAAAATTAAGCACGCATCTTCATATACTTAGAATATGTAACTCACTGATTACATTAGCCTCTTAGGCGCAAATAAGCACACAAGTAATTAATCATGCATGTGTTTGCAGCCTAAGAGTAAATTCTGGCATCTTGGGCATGATGATGACACTAGCAAGCCGAGAACAATAATACTAGTTATACACATAGGCAGAGCTAACCTCCAAAAGGTAAACCACCTAATATACATTCCTAAGGCTATATGTATATTAAGCGCTGTCCAAAAAGCAGTATATAACAAGAATATAAATCCATCAATTCCTTAAACACCCATTATCAATGTGTTTCTATCAGAAAATATATTATGAGTATATTCAGGGCATTTATTTAGATTCATATATCATAAGAAATCATTATTTGTATAATTCAAACATCAATATACCATTTTTTGTTGCCAATTTATAAATATATAAACTATTTCTTTTAAATTCCACTATAATATGAGGTTCATTATAAAACAAGTTTAACAATTTACACACACACACACACACACTCACACACACATATATATATATACACAATATAACAAAACACCTATGTTATATAATTATCCACTCACCTTGTCTAGAATCTATGATCACCTAGGAAAAAAAAAACCACCTTTATGATCTACTTTTGCGGTTGAATTCACTGTTAAAGTGATATAAGAATAAGCATGAACTAAGATATAACCTAGAATTGTCAAACTATTATGAGATGTATGACATGGAAAGAATGCATAAGAAGGATCCCTAAATTCTAATGAAATTCCAACAAAGTTTCGGTGTAAATAAGACATTTTCCAAATTCCAAAATACTCTAATGAGTCTTATCACAATTATTTCACAAAATTATCAATGTTCATCCCAAATTTTCATAAAATCGCCCCTCCACCAATGCATACTTTCTCACATTCTAAGAGCACTAAACTTTTCAAATTACAATGTTTCAATCCATAATAAAATATACAAGTTGCTATGGATAACTTTAATCATTTATAAATATGCTTGAATTTAAGAATATTCTCAATTTATTTTCAATCATCAATCAAAATGCATTTATACATATTCAAATTTCGCTTTGAGTTATAATTTGAAAGTTCTTAAAAATTGAGAAATAACCAATAATATATTTATATATCTCACAATGTAAGCTTACTAAAAAAAATTATCAAGAAAAACATATTATTTACAATTTACTAACACATGAATTTCATATATTTATATAAAAATCTCAAATTTTCTCATTAACTTGTATTTATTCATCTAAAACTATAATATTTATGTTTTACCACAAAATTTTGTGCTAAAAAATGTGAGAAAATGGCTTAAGACTCTCAAAAAGACAAATTTTGGAATTCAGGACAATTGTCACCGTTGTCGGAGCTCGCCGAAAAATGAATGAAAACCACCACAAAACTAGAATGTGAAGAGGAACTTGGTAATGGTTGTCTTTGGTAAAAATAAGGTTTAGATTGTTCTAATTAGACATCAAGGCTTTTCTCTCCCTGCATTCACAAATTAACCATTATTTCGGTTTATTTACAAGGAAATAACTTCAAAACATAATGAAATGGAGGTTGATTGAGTTGAAAAATCAAAAATAAAGAAGAGAGGATGAAGACAAAAAAGAAGACGGAGAACCCACATTCTTTCTTTAATTTTCATAAACCCATGTATAATAAGAATAAATGTGTTTAATTTGTTGAAATGTGAGGTTGATTTTGTGAATTTCTTATGGAGATGGAGGTAATAGGTGAAAAATGAGGATAAAATGGTGAAAATGGTGGTTTGGTAAGGAAGGATCTCCTTCTTTTTTCACCTATCGGATTCCTCCTTTTAGTTTTAAAAATATTAAGGTATCCTATGGTGTATGCACTCATACTGAAAATTAGGTGTGAGTGTCACAATTTTTTCCCACTAAAATGAAATTTTTTCCTTGAAATTTTACTTACTGAAGATGGAAATAAATGAGGATACCGAGTAAGCATATCTTGTCCTCTGTCCCATGTTGCTTCCTCCTTAGAATGATTTTTCCATAATGTCTTCATAAGAGGAACAATCTTGTTTCTTAAAACTTTCTCCTCCTTAGCCAAAATCTCAACCGGTTCATCTTTATAAGTTAAATCTTCTCTTAGCTGCATTGGTTTCCTCCGAAGAATGTGTGAATGATCACTGTAACATAACCTCAACATGGAAACATGGAACACATAATGAATCTGGGATAACTCTGATGATAATGCAAGTCTATAAGCAACGAGGTCAACTTTCTCCACAATCTCATGAGGTCCAACAAATCGTGGACTTAACTTTCCTTCTTTACCAAATCACATGACACCTTTCTAAGGAGAGATTTTTAAGAACACTTTATCCCCCACATCATACATAATATTCTTTCCCTTTAAATGTGCATAACTATTTTGCCTATCTTGCCCTCCCTTTAACCTGCTTCTAATCAATTAGATATTTTCAGCCATCATTTGAACTAATTCTAGACCCACCAACTTTCTTTCTCTAGCTTCATCCCAACATACAAGAGTCCTACACTTCCTCCCATATAATGCTTCATATGGTGCTATGCCAATGCTTGTATGAAAGCTATTATTATAAGTAAATTTCATCAAAGGTAAATGCTTATCTCAACTCCCTCTAAACTCTATAACACATGCTCTAAGCAAGTCCTCCAATGTTTGAATGATATGCTCCGAATGACCATCAGTTTCAAGATGAAAAGAAGTGCTAAACTTCAATTTTGTGCCCAAGGTGCATTGCAAACTCAGCCAAACCTACAGGTAAACTGTGAGATAATAGATACTAGAGCACCACACAACCTCACAATCTTTCTTACATATATCTCGGCTAGCTTATCCAAAGAGAAATGCATCTTGATAGGTAAAAAAAGGGATGACTTAGTCAATCTATCAACTATTACCCAAATAACATCATGCCCTTGTTGAGTATGAGGCAAACCAGATACAAAATCTATGGTAATATGTTCCTACTCCCACTCTAGATTGGAAGAGACTAAAGAAGTCTTAAAGGATGCTAATGTTCTGCCTTGCCTTGTTGACACACTGTGAACCTTAAATTTTACACCTAGAGAAAGCATAAGTGAATACGGACCCAACATATTTTGAATCACCCGAATTGGAGGTTGGACGTGCCCAAAAAGGCAAAAATAGCATGGTCAGGTAGCCAGCCACGACCTAGTGCACCCAGCATAGCCAGCTGTGCCCAACGAGGCCATTCACATGCTCACATTTAGTGTAGAAATTTAACCTTAATATCTAATTTTTGGGTTCTTTTTCCTCTATAAATAAGGATCTTTTCTTCTAAAAAATTAATGAAAAATTCTGGCAAAAAATTATACTTAAAGTAATGCTCAATTTTGCTTTGAAAAATTAATTTATGTTCCAAAAGAATTATTTTTTCTTCTTACAATTCATTTAATTTCTTCAAAGCCCAAAGCTCAAAGGTGGTGGAATTACGAAGTAGAAAGATGCTTTAACCTTTTGTCAAGACAGGCAAAAAGAGTTCTACAAAGGTAAACATCTAAACTTAAATCTTTTCAAAGTTTGGTAAAATAACCAAACTAAATAATCAACCCTTGTTCTTTGCAATCAAAGGAGTGAACTACTAAGAGGCTCTAATTCCCATTCAAAAAGGACAAGTAGGCATACTTTGAAATATTACTCCAAGTAGCGAGCCTACTAAAAGCCATATAATTTGTTTTATTTCTTTCCTCTTATTTCTTTAGTTTATTCTATTTTCATTTTATTCTTTTCACCTTTTATTTATCTTGCTTGCAATTTATTCAAGTTTAAATATTCTTTATTATTGTTCATGATTATTTTTGAAGATTTGTGCTTAGCCATTCGTATAAGAGAATGAGCTAATGCTCCTTTATGTATGTTATTTGGGGTTACAATTCTTTATTATTATTAGTTGAGGATTTGTGCTTGACCTAGTACCCATAAGGGCTAGAGTCAAAGCTTTCCTGTACATAATAATTTGTACTTGTAATTTCTCTTTTTAGCTTATTGAATGGATGTCGTGATTATAACTTCTCACGCATAATTAATTGTCATTCATATGTCAACTGTCATTATTAAAATTTAAAATTTCAAAATTAAAGGGGAGTCTTTTATTACTTAAAAATCTACTACACCTAGCCTAGAACCCATCGTGGTTGGTTTCAAAGTAGTGTGTTTTGGGTAAAAATTAAATATTTTTTTGTGGAGTCAACTAAATAGGTTTTTTCCTTGAATTTTTCCAAAATAAATAAATTGAAGTGGTGACTCTCCAATAAAGCTTTTAAAAACAAAGTTATAATCTCTTTTCAAAATAAAGGGAAAGTAATTCTTTTTCAAAATAAAAAGATAAAAATTTAAACATATGCTTACTGAACTGACTGGAGATCATACGTACAGTATATACACCGTATATATGTAAAATATATATATAGAACACAAAAATGTCACTATTCTAATTATTAGAAAATTTACCATAATTTTAAATAAAATATATTATTCTTTTAAAGTTAATTTATTAGTTAAACAATTATAGATATAATAAATTTACATACTAAAATAGCATTTATTAATGAAAATCTCAGGAAAAAATTCGCCAGAGTTTTGTCTGTAAATTGAATATTTCCCCAAAAATATATAATTTCACAACCTGCAAAAAACATACTCCCAAAATACATACATTTTCAATGCTCCATCATTTCTCCAAATATATGCAATATCTCAAAATCACATATTTATATATAATTATATATACTAAAAAGTATCTCAAATATCTATAATACTTAAACCTTTATTAAGTTTACAACATTTTTATATAATAGCATAATATATATAAGCAAAACATGTTTGTCCAAAAACAATTAATTACATGCTATGCACAGGCTCCGGTCTTATGGCAAAACCAAACTTCTAGCACTATCCAACAATCTAGAATCGATCAGGTCTAACAAAACTCTCTGCCACTTTCTTGTCACCTGCGCGATGAAATCCAATCGCTCTGAGTTGCTAGCGGTACATACTTTGATAATAAAATAATTTAATAACAATGCAATGAAAATTTCTTTAAAACTTATCATGATCAATGCTCTTATGTGCATACAGTTCCACAAATTTCATCAGAATACTACAATCACATTGTAACACCCATAAATTTTAGATATCATTAAATAATTAATTTGGAGGGTAGGTAGTATGTTGGATGATAAAAATATAAGATTTATACATAATGTATACCTTAAATATACATTACATATATATTATATATAGATATACATAAAATATATATAACATATAAATGAAATATATATGTATAATTATGAATGGGAAGATGATAAATACATAAATAAATAGAGAAAAAAAAGGTTAAAAGAAGAGAGAAATGAATGGTGGATATTAAAAGTAATTTAAATAAATAATTATATTATTATAAATGTATAGTAAAAGAGGAAGAAAAGAAGAAAACACTTCTTCATCCATGTGTGCCGAATTTTTTAGAGAGAGAGGGAGATTCTTCAAACACTTAAAATTTTAAATGAATTTCCAAGAAATCAAGTGGGATTTGAAGAAAAATCAAGATTCAAGTAAGTAATTATTCTTTTAAATTTATTTTTGTTTAATTTTAAGGTTATGTTTGAGATGGTTAGAGAGAAAAAGTTGTGGTTAATTACTAAAATTGATGTAAATGAAGTTAAAGTGATGAATAAATGATGATTTATTAGTCGAATAGTTGAGATATATGTAAATGATGGGAATTAGGGTTTGGTAGTGAATATGTTTAGTTAGGGTTTCTACTATAGGTGGTCATAATTATGGTAATTGATGAATTTAGTGTTGTTTTAATATGTATGTAATGATTTTATGGTTGAAAATTGGATATGAGTATCTTTGGATGAAGTAAGGTTTATGGGTATGTTATGTAAAATAAGGGTTTTTGATGATGATGTTGATAATTATTGAAATGAATTGTTTTAATGTTGTTTTGATATAAATATAATGAATTTATGGTTGAATGATGGAAATGGATAAGTTGAGTGGTAGTTTGAAAGAAGTAGTAGCGTTGAAATAGGGTTTTGGTGGAATTTGGAAAGAATGAGTATAATTGGTGTTTGATTGATTATAATGGCTTGGAATGTGTTGTTAATGGATTATTTCTATCTATAATTTAATTTAGGATTAAGTATGGTCAGTTGGAGGAATCAAAGTATTGAAAGACAAATGGTGAAGTTAAAGTTGGAGGGAGATTAGAGCTTGGAACTTGATATAATTGAGGTTAGTACCTACTTAAATAGCTTATGTTTTAATACATTTGATTTGGCAAAACACATTGAAATGGTAAATGTGTTATGCTACTTTGATGTTGGTTTTACTTGATATGTGCACTGTAATAATATAAAGTGAGTGAATTGCACGTAATGTGAATTGTTGTTAATGACAACATTATGTTTAAATTGTGAAAAGTGTATAATATGTATTAGAAATGGGCAAAATGGGCCACATTGTGAATATGGATTGGAGATATGTTTTCTATAAGATTGGAAATTGTCAAAAAGGAATAAACAATGTCATGAGAATAAGGAATGATAATAATTTATGAAATGTGATTAAAAATGTAGAATTGAGTACAAAAGAATGTGTGAAGAAAATGTGTTATGTTAGTATGAGTTGATGTTGTTATGCATGTGTTTGATTGCATAATTGCGATGTGTTTAATAATGTCTAATGTGGAAGTGGATGTTATGAAAAAAAGGTGTAAGTGATCATGGGTTGAGATGATCGCTTGGGAAATGTTGAACATGAATATGAAAAGTGAGTGAATATGATATAATGTGGTAAGAGTCACATTGTGAAAGTGACTCATGGTTAAGTTATATGATTGATAAATAATATGTGAAAATGTAAAATATGAAAGTAGTGATGAAAAAGAGAAAAGGGAATGCATATGTATGAAAATGTCATAAAAAAGTGATGCATGTTGCTTTATTCAATATCTAGTTCTAGAAAGTTGTTTTGGTGATGTTTGGCATGCCATACATTTTTGGGCGAGACACGCTGGTGTCACGAATATGATTATGCTGGGTGAGACACGTTGTTGTCACAAACATAATTACGCCTTCAACAAAATACGTTGGTGTCACTAATATATTATTCCTTTGGGGTTAGACACATTAGTGTCACGATGGGCCAAATTAATATTTGTGAAACTTGGATATTGTATATAGGCTTGCTGGGCCCAATGTGTGTGTTTATGATGTGTTTATAAAATTGAAAAGTATTAAATTTGTTAAACGAGTATTGCATGGAAATGGATACTGATTGTTTAATGTATTGTTTGCCATGGAAGCATATAATGGTTTTTAAATTGTTTATATTATTAAAGTATGTACCACTAGACTTTTGAGTTTAGTATTGTAGTGTGTATTGCACAGGTTTTAAAAGTGTCAGCCAAGGTAAACCAGTGTGTGATTGAGACATGAAGTTGTAGGTGCCTCGAACCAACCTTGAAGGTATTGCATTCATGTATTATTTAAGTATGGTGTAATGTGGATTTTGTATAGCAAAGAAATATCATTTGTAATTAAATTTTTTTCGGGAAGTATTACATATATATATATATATAATACTTTTTAATGTAAATTGATGAATTGATTATATTTAGAGAAATAATACGTTTTTATAAAAATATGTATTTGGAAGTGTTACTTGATTTGCAGATTGTAGTTTTGATTGATAATTTGGGATTATTAAAATTTAAAAAAGAACTCTAGCAAAATTTTTTTAGAGATTTTCTTATAAAGATTTTCTAAAATACCAAATATAAATGTATTTATGTAATAAATTAGTTTTCTAAACATGTAATTATTTTATTAATTGAGAATAAGAGATTTTCACAGTCAATTGTGTTGGCTCTTTTGTATTCTGTATATGTACTTTACGCATATGAGATACAAGAGTGTTACATAAATATATGAGATACAACGGTACATATTGTGACACCCAGTGTCTAAATAGAAGGTAAATAATATCATAAGTTATGACCATTGTCTAGCCTCGAAGGTAAATCATAACATAAGTGATGCCCAACATCTAGTCCCGAGGACCAATTATATAATAGGCATGCCATATCCAAATTACCAAATACAAAATTCTGGAACAAGATATTATATAAGGTAATCACACAACATTTCACTTTGTCACATATCATAGCCAATTTCGTCAGTTCTTCATTTCCCAACACTTTTTCATCATCTTTCTCAATTTCCACATTCTTCAATCATAAATGTCACATTCTTTACCACTTCCATAATGTGGCCAAATTCTCTTATTTAAATGGCATAATGCACACTTTCACACACCAACACACAATAATACCATTAGCCATTTTACAATGACTTAACAATTCATACATAATACATATCATACATTTTAACACAAAACTATGCACTTTACATGTGAACATTCACATTAAAGTAGCACAGTACATACATCAACATACAATGCAACATGCCACTTTAATGAAATTTAGCATATAATTACCAAATTATGTACTAACCTTCAATTATAGCAACTCTCAAGGTAAGTTTACTCTCTTTCCTTCACTTTATCAATATGTTCTGCACTTCTTTGATTGGGAAACTCAGCCTTACTTAATTCCTAACCAAATTATGAGGTTACATAAACCATTAGAAATATTATTTTACTCTTTTTAACTACTCAAACTTTAAATTCTATAATTCTACCCAATTTTCAATATTTACCATAATACACTTTAATTGTAGAATTCCATTCTAACCAATTCTAAATCAAATTTTAAGCTCAATTATATCATTAGAATCATATTCTAACACAATTAGTCATTCAAATGCCATTTACACCAATTTAAACAAAAAATAACTAAAAACCCTAACTTACCCTACTACCTCATTCAAACTTCGACTAAACCCATAGTTTTCAATCATCCAACCTTAAAATCTTTGCTTATACCTAAAATAACATCATTCCATACCATTTAAATAATTATCCAAGCCTCCTTTAAAAATTAAAATTTTACATAATTCAATAACTTAAAGAAATCTTTCAAAGAACTTAGGAAATCTTAACTACTAGTTGAGAATTCACCAAAACTATCCTTAATCTTTTAAATTCTCTAAGAAATTTGGTAATTCAAGTGATGGAACTCTTCGATTACCTTGGCTATAGTGGACAACATGTGATGGAGAAGAAGAAGAAGAAGAATTATTTTGATTTTTCTTCTTTCTTTTTCTAACCATATAATAATAATAATAATAATAATAATAATAATAATAATAATAATAATAATAATAATAATAATAATAATAATAATAATAATAATAATAATAAATTTATTAGTTAATAAAAATCCATAATTTTCTACTACCGCTAAAATTTATTTTAATTATTATTTATTTTATTATTTTTTAACTTTTTATCTTTTATCTTTTGACTTTTACTTTGACTTTTTGTTTTTAGCTAAAATTATATTTTATGTATATTTTATTTATATCCTCCATATATATTATGTATTTTCTTTTTCCAACACCTCACTTTGCCCTACAAAATTATTTATTTAATTATATTTTAATAAAAATACAGACGTTACACTCTTAGCGGCCAGACCGGTGCTCGGATCAGGCCTCACACATACCAAGCATTTTGCTTCATAATCTGTTATATCCTTCTTCATACCTTGCCACCAGTAGTTTTCTTTAGGTATTCTATACATCTTGGTACTACTTTGATGCATAAAATAGGCAAAATAGAGATATTCTTCCATTAACTCCCTTTTCAAAGCATAAATGTTAAGCACACATAATATACTACATAGCATCAAAGTGTTATCTTCTCTAATAGAAAAATCTTTTACTCCATTAATGATCCTTCCCATTTCTTCATTTCAAGCTTGCATTTACTTTGTCCTTTCTACCAATATCGGTTTAACATTGAAATTTGCTAATAATGCTCCAAAACCAATCATCGCCAAATCTACTCCCAGAGATCAAAGATCCACTAACAATGGAAGCCGTACTGTCTTGATATGAAAAAGATTACCATAAGATTTGTGACTAAGAGCATCATCTATCATATTAGCTTTACCAGGATGATACTCAATAGTGCAAACATAATCATTTAACAACTCAATCCATCGCCATTGCCACACCCCGCTCATAGAACTCTTATCTAACTTTCCCAGGATCATTTTAATAAGCAACACAATTTAATGTACAATTCAACTTAAATACTAAGTTAAATACTCCAATGAGTTCATTCAAATTATAAAACATTAAAGCAACCAATTGTACACCTTCTTAGCATTAGATATTACATTCTCATTTGTTCTATGCACGAACATATGATATTCTTTTTCACAAGTATCACAAGCTAATACATAGACATTTTCTCTCTTTCTTGTCCTAATCAATCCTTTAACTTATGGTCACTTTAATCTAGCTTAACACCACTTTTTCTTGCTATCCCACAAAGCTTTTACAATTGATCAATTACATGAAAAACTAGATTACAAACAATCTAGTGAGTCCTTAGCTCAGTGAGATATAGCAAACAAGAATAGATCAAGTGAACACAACATATATCAATTGGAATGCTTTGCACTTTGGCAGAGTTCAAAAGAGTAATATAAATTTCAAAGAATATTCATAATAGTAAAATGAGATAAACAAAGATATCATCAATCAGAGTTTCACAAATAATAATATAATCAAAGGAAATCATGTTGTAAACACACTATAGATCCAATGCTAGAAATTGGTAATTGATATCCATATACTCATATCCGAAGACTTTAAATTATAATGCATTTAGAAATATATTGAATAGAGTAATTAACAAAGAATTTGTTAAGTTACATTAGCAGGTACAGATAGCAGAAAGGCTTTAGGCCTTAGTTAGGCAATAACTTCTCCCTTTTAATAAAATTGTATGTGCATATAGCTTAGTGGTTTATCTCTTAATAAGGTAGTTTATTCTCCACTAAGTTTGGGTCTAGCCAAATATGCTCAAAATTTCAACATGGTCAATCGTTAATGATTAGCAACATTGTTACATCAGATGTAACAAACCCAATTAGTTCAATTCAAGAATTATATCGTAATAAACATATAATAAACTAAGAGAAAACCAATATGGATAGATCACATTGGGTGAAAAAATCAATTTAGGGTGCATTTTAAATTATTCAGTACATCTATAAATAACACTTTATTTGTTTAATTTACTTTGGTTCTTCCAATTCATTTATTTCCCCAAAGTTCTAATCACATATAAGCCTTTCTATCCTCAAATCCTTAATACAATCCATAATTTTTATTTTGTATATTTAATTTATTTCTCTTACATATTCCTTGTTATCATACCTCAACTGATTAAAGATTTAGGGTAATAAGGTTTAAAATTCCATCTATGTTCACAAGTTTCAAATCAATCTCAATCTTCATCAATTAATCCACTTCAATCACAAACCTACTTATTATCAACTCCCATCCTTATTCTTATGTTTTGCTTCTCTTTATTCTCATTCAGAAACACACCTTACATGTCCCAAAAATCCCAAGGTCAAAAAAGGGTATAAGAAAAGGCAAAGAAGAAGAACTACTTACTTTAGTCACTATTAAATTTTCTAGAACCTTTGTAAAATCTTGATCATCATATGCTAGCTTTCTTGGATTTCCTTTCTTCAATGATAAACGACTCAAAAATGAAAGAAAACATAGAATTACTTTTTGGGAGGAAGAAGTTAGATGGTTGTTAAGGAAGCATATTTGCTTCAGCTAAGTTAGTTTTAGGTGGCACTTAACAAACCACTAAGCCCATTTATTTTCCAACTCTCATTGGCCATCTACAATTCTCCATGAAACACTTAGACTTCATTTATTTCCTACTTTCAACTCCAACTCTTTATTATTTCTCTCAATTATGCCTTTACATATTGCCAATTTAACCTATAACTCGCAAACCTTATTTCAATCAAGTCTTGTTCTAGTTTCCAATCGCTCAATTCTTCTCATTAATTTTTTCTCTTATACTAATCCACCTCTTTAATCCCTTTTATACATATATAATTATTCAGATAGCTCCCACCACAACCATATTCCTTTTAACCTAACTAATGTAATTCATTCTCTATTCAATTCAAGGTTTAAATTTCATGGTTTCATCCCATTAGGGTTTTATCCAATTCTAATCTTAAGGTTTCCTCCCATTTAGCTAATTAACATAGATACTTCAAACTCTTGTGATCTATGAATATTTGACAATTTTTCACATAAAGATAATGCCTCTAAATTTGCAAGGTAAAAACCACTACAACAAACTCAAAATCATAAGTGGGGTAATTCATGTCATGTGGTTGAAGCTACCTAGATGCATAAGTTATCACCTTCCTATGTTGCATCAAGAAACATCCCAAACCTTTCCTTGAAGCATTACTATACACCACATAACCACTTTTGGCTGAAGGAAGAGTAAGAATAGGAGCAAAAGTCAAACATACTTTTAGTTTTTCAAAACTATGTTGACACTTCTCTATCCACTCAAACTTCATATCCTTCCTTAAAAGTCTTGTCAAAGGCAATGCAATCATGGAGAAATCCTGCACAAAGCGACAATAATACCTTGCCAATCATAAGAAACTCCTTACCTCTATAGGGTTAGTTCGCAGTTCCTAATTCATCATTGCCTTTATTTTATAAGGGTTAGTATAGACTCATTCTGCTGATATAACATGCTCCAAGAATATCACTCTATCTAACCAAAAATCACATTTGTTAAGTTTGGCATACAACTGCCTACTCCTTAAGGTCTATAATATAATTCTTAAGTGTTCCTTGTGCTCCTCTCTACTATGAGAATACACTAGAATATCATTAATATATACAATTACAAACCTATCCAAATAATGATGAAACTCCCTATTCATAAGATCCATAAAGGCAGCTGAGGTATTGGTTAACCCAAACGGCAACACCAAAAACTCAAAATGGCCATAACGAGTCCTAAAAGTTCTCTTAGGCACATCTAAATCCTTAATTTTCAATTGATGATACCCTGATCGCAAATTATTATCTTAAGATGGCAACTAAGAAGGGAGGTGAATTGGTTATTTGATGAAGTGATGAGAAATTAAAATTTTGAGTAAGACAAGGAAGTAATTAAGTATAGAGTTAGATAATGAACACAATGAGTTTATAGTGGTTTGGATTCCTCAATGGTGTTTAATGTTCATACTCAACACTCAAATACAAGTATAAAATTATAATACAGTGTAAGCAAAGTTGGTTATCTTGTGTAAGTGGCTTACTTCTATATAGAAACATGAAGTTTCATGGGGTATTTATAGCCATTTAAGGTCCAACTAGTTGTTATAAAAGGTGATTTATGGATTCTAACATGATTGATTTATTATTTATTTTAAATTATTATTATGAGACAACTTACGATAGTCCTTGCTCTTGCTGCAGTCACTCTGACATAAGGTGTGGTCACTCAAGGGCATGGTGCGGTCACTCATTTTGCAAATTTTCCAATGGCTAGTGCAAGTTGCCTCGATAAACAATGTGTAGACCCTTAATTTTGGCCCTAAATGAGTTTAGTCCCGATTAAAAGCCCAAATTAAATCCAATCCAATTTTAAAAGCTCAAATCGGACTGTTACCAATTAAAAGCCCAATTAAAACCTGAAGTAAGTCCGATCTAATTTAAAAGAAGCTGAATCATTAAAATGGTGATGAACTGGCCATGGCCAAGGCCAATTTGCCATGAGCAATGCTTGTGGTGAATTGGTGTAGCCATATTTTCCATGAGGCCTTAATTCCAGCTTGATTTAGTCCTAATTTAGTTTTAAGTGTCCTAATTGTGTTAGAATTAAAATACACTTGAATAAATAATAAGCTTTTCTAATAGGATTAGGGGTGATTAACTGGTTTTGGTTGCCCTAATTTAGCTTATAAATACAAAGCAATAAGCTTCAAAAAAAGGGAGCTGGAAGCAATTAAGAAAAAGAATAAAAATTAGAAAACACACAGAAATTAGCAAAAGTGAAAGTATAGAAATAGAAAACAATTAAAAGAGAGATAGAAAGCAATTAAGTAAGGAGAGGCAGCAGCTAAAAATAGCTTCCATCTTTGGATTGCTTCACTCAACCAAGACTTAGTTCATCCAGACTTTCCAAGGCAGCTGTGCAAACAATCAAGCTTGGTTCAACAAGTTCAACTTAGAGGAGCCAACAACACAGGTGTGATTTTATTAGCCGTTTTAATTTGGTTTTATTATTTATCTTCATTGTTTAGCTCAATGTATTGCCAAATTATGAATTTGATTTTGTAAATTCTATACAGTATACCATAGATTTAGGATCAGAACCCTAAATCCTTAAATTGGATACCAAACCCTAGATCTAAGATTAAAACCCTAAATTGCATGTTGAACCTTAGTTTTTAGGATAAAACCCTAGTTTTGAATGGTTAAACTCTAGATTTACAAATCCTAACTTATATTCTGGAGGTAGCAACTCATTCAACGAGTATGGTAAATCATTTAACTTTTGGGGGGTGCTAACCCCTTAACCCTGGTCAGCTAACCGGCCAACGGGATCGCCATGTGCATCGTGCCCTATATTTTATTTATGGGTTAATATTAAGATTTTCTTATGTATTGAAATTTTTGCTATTAATCTTAATTTCCTTTTAATTAAGCCCTAATTTTATAATTCTTTGTATGATGATTTATCTGCTTATGGTTTGCAATTTTTTATCATTTAGATTTTAAAATTGTAAAAGGCATGTTTTCACTTTGTGGATACCTTATTTATTAAGTTTGTGTAATTTAATTTATTTTAAGGACTTAGGGACAATTTTAAGGGACACGTTTTCATCTTTTGGTAGATGTCCTATTTTATTATTCTTGTGGATATTTGGATAGTTGTAAGGGCATGTTTCCATCTTGCATGGGTGCCCATTTTGTTTGATTGTTTAATTTATAATATGATGGATGTTTATTTATTTTAATTGCATGTAATATGAATAGTATCATAACAATTTAAGAATCTAATAATATTTAGACCTGAAAAGGAGGATGGATCTAATGAACCGGGTGATATGAGGGTACTTGGTCATTCACACCTTCCCCATGAGCATCCAACTTTTCAAACCTATTAGGGCTTGGAGATTCCTTATGAATCTACTCATCTACCCCTTTTTATCTTCTCGGCCAGTATAGGTGGCGACTCAAATTCTCCGGGCCTAGGCCTGTGTTGTCTAAGACCTAGAGTCTAACAGTGCCGAAGTCATAAGAACTATTTCATCGAGAGTGGGGGCAAAAATCCCCACTCACACAATGTGTCTCCATCTTGTGCTAGCCTATAGTTATCGATGTGGTCGCCCTAGACTCATATGCTGTCACACCTAAGGCAATTTGAATTTTCCCTCGAAATCATTATACCACATATCTTATGTTCAATAGTGGAGAGAAAATCTTCCAAAAAATCAAAAGGTGCAGTCAACCCTCTTCTACAAAGAGGCCGGATAGGGGTTATACTGCTGAGCTTTAGGTCACACTTTAAACCACGAAATCTAGTGCCATCTCTTATGATTGATGCTTTAAGGTTGAGGTGTAGTCATGCCATTTCTGTGGGCAGGCGATCTCGTATGACTGTTTAGCACACGTTTCCTTCACCACACCAGTGACCATGTCCTCTACTGTGAGTTTTGAGTGTTATCTATCTTTAGGTGCGGTTGCTCTTTCTTTGGGATGGACACACCTGCCTATGTAGTGGTCATCCTTCAGCTCGCACTTGTCATTATGAACTATATTGTGTTTCTTTTCCTTTTTCTCAAATTTAGGTGTGGTTGTGTCCTACCTCTAGATGGTCGCTACAATTATCCTATTATGGCAAATTTCAGGCTAACAATCCTACAATAATGACACTTAAAATTCTAGTTAAAATACATTTCAATTTGAGTACTAAAGATCAAAATTGAGTTATTGGAGCTAACCACTTGGCTAACGATCTCACCTTTTTTTTTACTTTGGCAATCAAATTGAAGTAAGAAAAAAAAATCAATGTGGTGTTAAATAGCTCCGCCTTGAACTATACATACAACTTTGATGATTAAATTAGCTTTTAAAGAATCAAAAGTGTGTATTAAGGTTAAAAATTACTAAGATTGTTAAGTTTGTAATACTTAAGTTCATTTTTTGTTCTCCCCCTTTGAAGATCATTTCATGTTTCATAGTGTTCATACTTTTTCTTTGGGTTTAAATATATTCTTTACACTTTACTCTTTTTAAGTTAAGTTCATTATGATTGATACACTTCTTATACTTCAAATTAAGTTCATTAATTTTCTTACTTCATTAACTTCATATTTTTCATACATTTCTCCCCCTTTGACAAAGGCAAAAAGAAGATGTAAAAGATATAGAGAAGAAGCAAACATAACAAAGAAATGTAAGTTGATAAATAAAAAAAACATAAAACATCCATAGAACAAACATAAAACAATCTAAAATTGTATGATCACTACATATGATTCTCCACCAAAAGAAAGGGATATGATCATACAACAAAAGAAAGTAAAAAAGGAAAGAAAAAGATTGGCTAAGAGGAGGAGTCTAGTTCAAATCAGATTCTACAACCTTTTCTTCTTCAACCAAAGGAGCTTTTCATTTATCTTGGGGTGCTTGGGTGACTTCTTCTTCACCACTGGAGCTCTCTTCTTCAACTTCTATAGATTCTTCCTCAAAAGGGCTCTCTTCATACCCACTCACATCCCATTCTTATAGATCGCATTGAGGCAATTCCAATTTGCCTTGGATATCATAAAAATCATGGTGGAGAAGAGATAGGAGATCAATCCTTTGGTTTAGCTACTTAAAACTTTTTGTGAGTGGGATTTTCACCCCAATCTCATATGGAATGATTCTTGTGACTTCAACATTGTTAGGCTTAGGGCCTTAGAGAACATGGGCCTAAACTCGGAGAAAATAGAGTCACCACCCTGACAGGCCGAGAAAAGAAAGGTGTGGATGGCTCGAATCCTAAGAAATCTCTAGCCCCTTAATGGGTTTGGAAAGTTGGGTATGCATGGGGAAGGTGAGAATGACCCAGCATCCCCACAGCGTCCAGTTCATTGGAATCGACCTCTTTTTTAGGTCTAAATATTATTAAATTCTTAAATATTATAAAATCATCCATACTATATGCAATTATTCAAACTAAATATTCATTTTATTGAAACAAAAGAAAGTCCAAACAAAATAAATGAACATCCATACTAGATGTAAACATGCCCTTACAATGTCTATTGTCCAAAACTAAATAAAATAGGACACCTACCATTTGGTGGAAACATGCCTTTTATATTAATCTAAAATCTAAAATAAATTAAATTACATAATAAAAACTAAGGCACCCACTAAGTGGAAATATGCCTTTTATAATCTAGATAAACAATTAATCAAGTAAATTAATTCATTCAAGCACGATAATTAAAAAAAAAACTTCCATCATAAAATACCATAAAACACCCATAAAAATATAAGTGTATTAATAATCAATTCTATATTAAACAATAGGTGTACAACCTAGGGTTTTTAATTTTAAATTAAGGTTTTAAGAAAATATGATTTAATGATTTTAGGGTTTCATAAAAATGCAATTAGGGTTTTTATAAAATTAGGTCTTAAAAAAATAGAACTTGGGTTTAGGGTTTTTAGATTAGAATTTGATATTATGAACTAAGGTTTTAGAATTCTGGACTTGAGGTTTTTGGTTTACTGGGTATTAAGGTTTAAGGAATTAAGGTTATCGGATATTAGGGTTTGGGAAAATAATGATCAAGGCTTTGGATTTTAAGGTTAGAATTTTATTTTTTACAAACTAGGTTTTTAGATTGCTTACTAGAATAATTTTAAAAACACTAGAACATATATAAAAAAAATACCAAACCTAATTATTGGATCAATCAATAATCAATATTCAATATTTAAAAGAAAGAACACGACTATCAATATTTAATATAAAAAGAAAAGCATAATTACTAGATATTTTAAAAGTGCAAAAACAAAACAAAACAAAGAAACAAGAATAAAGGAATTACTGTAAATGTAAAATAAACTGAATAAAGGATTGCAAACCTCCGTTGTTGGTTCCACCGATATTTTTATGTTGATACAATCTTTATATTTGTACCACAGTTAAATCTCGGTTGAATGGAATGAAGAAAGTCATTCACTACCTTCTTAGCTGGATGGTTTAATGTTTTGTGTTTCTGCTCACTCAACTGCTAGGACTTAATGCTTACCATTTTCTTTTTTACTGCTTGTTGCCACCTTCTACCGGTCCCTCCAACCTAAATGTGCAAGAAAAGATTAAGTTAAACTTCATAAACCAGTATTAGTTTCTTGATTAAGCACTATTTTTTGAGGCATATCAATTTAAAATAATTTGAATTTCAGATAAACCATGACCATGTCGAACTAAAACCAATTAAATTCGAGGCTAAACCTGACCATATCCAATGAAAAGTATCTTAAGCTGACATGGACTAGGGTTTATATCAAACTGGGGATGTCCCAGTTCTATATGAACATCCCCAATTTGATATGGCCATTCCTATATCAAACTTGGCATGCCTTAGTTTGATATGGGTGTGTCCGTATCAAACTGGGGATGTCCTAGTTCGATATGGATGTCCATATCAAATTTGACATCCTCCAGTTGGATATGGACAAGGTCCATATCGAACTAGTCAATGCCTAGTTCGATATGGACCATCCATATCGAACTGGACAGGCCCAATTCAGCATGCATGATCCATTATCAAACCAAAATCACTTTCAGACCATTTTTAGGTTTTAAAACTCACTTTATGACCATTTTAAAGTTTTAGAAACTAAACCAAACTCATTTACACCTTTATAAAAATTGGACCAATCAAGATAAAAGCTTAAAATAGATTTAAGCCATTAAGAATGGACCAATAAGTACTTAGGCCATCATTAATTAGGAATAAAATAGCTTAGATCCAAAATCAAGGGTCTATAATTTCAAATACATCTCTCTTGAAATGAGAGAGTTGCTTTTGAAGAGATCTCATAACCTTGAGGATGAGGTTACTGGTAGATCTCTTGCCTACATGAAAGAAGGAGGGTGTCTTAGGCATTTCAAGTTCAATTTCTAGATTTTCACCTCCTTCTTCACATTGTACAATGGTGTATCTAGGTCTTTTCTTTTCTCTCTCAACTACCCCTTACTCTCGAATTGATAAACATAGTTCCCATCAATCTTTCTTACACATCCAACATGTTTTGGGTAGTCTATGATGATGACACTAGAGGTGTTGTCAAAATGTTTTGTTAAAGTGGCAAGGTTAAAGTCATTGAGCATGTTTGTATTCCTTGCAATTCGAGTGATGTAGGAAGAAAGGAAAAAGGTTCCAACACATTTGGTTGCATGATGGTGGAAGGTGTCAATTATGAACTTGGTGGAATTGATTTTTATGTCATGGGTCATGGCATAGAGGAAGACAAGGTCTCTTTTGGTGAACTTTTCATTCCCATCTGCCCTTTAGTGCATAGTGTAGGTAATTATTCTATGGAGCATCCAATGGACAAGTGAATTAATATGTCTAGCTTTGGATTCTTTCACATAAGACATTTCTACTAAAATTCCTTTAGAAAATTACAACCTATTGCATCATTTTGACTCTTTTCAATTTGTAGAGACATTAAGAATTCCCTACTTAAACTACTCTTTAGGAAACACAAAGTGTATCCACCCCAAGACATCAAAGAATCTATAAATTTCTTTATTAATGCCTAAACCTAGTAATATTCAAAAGGGATTTTAGTTGCTGCCATCTTCTTCTTCAGCATGGAATACCTTACATTTTTTTTAGAGGTTTCATGGTGAGGTTTGTGGATTTTATCACCTCTTCTAGATTAAGGAGGAAAGGGAGGATCTTGCTTTCTTTCTCTAATGACAATACCCGCTACTTTCTTGCTCTTTTCTTTGGATGAGACCTTCTTCTTAAGTGCCATTACAACAAGAATAGATAGAGGATTAAATAGTGTTTAAAAGTTGAAGGTGATATAGAAGAGTTTTAGAGATATTTTGATTAATTTAGGAGAAGTTAAGTGTTTTTATAGATTTATATTCATAAAAAAGTATAGAAACTGAAAATGCTAGGTACTTATCGAGAGAAAAATAAAAACTAGCTATTTTTAGTTGTTAGAAGGATAGAAATGTCAAAAACTAGCTATTTTTAACTATCAATGGATATATTTTTTCTGCAAAAATTATCGGGTGTGACCATCCTTTAGGCTAGGTGCTACCATGAGACCATGTTGTGTGACCATATGCCTGGGAGGGGCACTCACAACCTCTTTGACAACTCATAGCGGTCGAGTCATTTTAGTTTCTTGCCCTTGCTAGGGTGTTAAGTGTGATTGTTAGTACATAACAATCAACTACTATATTGGTATGGTGCGACTACACTTGATCAAAGTTGCAAAAAAAATAAAAGAAATCAATTTCAAAAGAAAAAAATTTGAATTGGTGGAATTTGAATACATGATCACATTGATGTTTTTGATAAATTTTATTGTAGAAGAACACATAATCTTGCACATTTTCAAATTGGTTCAATCAATCAAACATCCAACATATAAACATTCATAAGCAAATAGACAATCATCAATAGTAAATGAGTAATCAAATGAGGAACAATTAATATATGCATCATTTTTAGTTTAAAGTACTTCCATCAATCATTCCAAGATTTTGCTTAATAAGGTTTGATCTTTATTCATTTAAAGGATTAGTAAAAATGTCTGCAAGTTGATTTTGAATATTATTGAACTCTAAGACAACATTGTTGTTTTGAATATTGTCTCTTAAAAAGTGATGCCTAATGTCTATATGTTTTGATCTAGGATGCTGAGTTGGATTTTTGGAAAGATTAATGGCACTAGTGTTATCACATTTGATAGGTATGTGATAAAAAACTTTGTCATAATCTAGCAATTGTTGCTTCATCCATAGGACTTGTATGTAACAAAATCAAGCTACAACATATTTAGCTTATAATGTGAACCCATAAGAATAATGCCTTGGAACCCAACACCTTAAGGCTTGGATCAACTCCCTTGAAAAGCTAAATCAAGCAAGTTACTAAGAAACCTAAACCCAATTCGAACTACGTGGAAGAGAACTTTGGTATGTAATCTCTTAAGTTATTAACTCTTTTTGATAAAGGTTTATTCAACGAGAATCAAGACGAGATTCCTCTCTGAAGAACACCAAAGTTCTGAAACTTCATTCAAATTAGCCAAAATCAGCCATTACAATGTTCAAAAGAGTGTTTATATATGACCTAGAGTTGAAAACCCTAATCTAGCTTGTTTGGAAACATTCTTACAAGCATTCTAAGCTTCAAATAGGTATTTCTAAACTACCTGTATTCCCCATTATTTTATCCCAAAATAATTTGGGCCATAAAGCAACAAAACCCAATTATATAGTGAAATGTCCAAACCTAAGAATAAAAAGTAGCACCATATAAACTTGAGCAATTACAAATATAATTAAGATATATAAAACATATATAAGACAATTCCAAATTGGCTTTATAAACACAACTAGCCCAAATGGTCTTCTTGGACTTGAAATGGTTTGACTTGGCTTAGCTTCCACAAAATATTCTTCTATTGCAACTTGGTCAAATCCATATAGCATAGTCAAACTAATGGTCTTGCATAGCCTTGAACAATGACTTAAACTAAGCATATCTTCAAGTATCAAGATATTTTCAAGTATACTTCTCCAAGCCAAATGGCTTTCTTATTGATATTGGCACTATAGATCATATGGACTCTGTATCGCATCACACCCCCATTTTTAAGGTGAGTCATCCTTGAATCATGCACTAGAGTAATGAAGACGTAGAAAATATTAAAGGTCAGGTCCATTACTCCTTGTTGAGACAAACTTGCCCACAAACTCTGAAATGTTGAAGAAAGAAGGTCAAGTTGGCACCATGTTGTCGTCTTTCTTCGCAGCTAACATCAAGGGACTGAAAAATTGAAGACTTGTTTGGAAAACCCTAAAAATCAACAAAAATTTCAATAAACAAGTTATTTAGGCAATATTAGGTGTGTAAAAGAAAATTTTAACAAGACATGTGAACTTTTATTGAGAAAAACATCAAAAAAAAAAAATCTAAGATAGCTTCAACTTTGAGCTTTTGATTTGGATACAAACTTCCAGCTTCTTTGCCCTCTACTTGATTTACTTCCTTCCCAGTTTCTAAAACTCCTATATGAATTGCAAGTGATGGAACAAGTGTAGGTTCAACAATGTTTTCAACATTCAAAGTTAGCAAATGTTCACCACCATTAATTACTAATGAGAACAAGTCACATCCTTTAGTTAGGGCAAATGCAAAATCAATGCTTCTCCATTTTTATCTACAAATTCCTCCAAGAAAAACTCAAAGACACTAAAGAAAGGTTTGTCAATGTTAGTCACAAAATAAAATCCTCTATAATGTCACTCCCTTTAGAATAGAAACTCTCTTTCTTATCACGCACAACCAGCTCTATGTTTTCACTTTCTCTCAATTCTTTTGTTTTAGATATCTCTCCTTTCTCTTTCTTTTCATTATCACTAATATTGTCACTCATTTTCTCTTCTTTTGATCACTCTTTTCTCTCCTCACCATTTACTCTTTCTTCGCTTATTTTTATTATCTCTCTAATTTTTCAATCTTTTCAACTCATTCTCATAGACTTCTTTTGGTGAGAGGGGAACTAAAGTAATTTTCCTTCCATCTTTTTCAAAGATGTAGCAATTTTTGTACCCATCATGTAGCACTCTTCTATTAAACTTCCATGGCCTACCCAATAATAAGTGACCCACTTACATAAGTACAACATCAAAAAGCAACTCATTACAATAGTTTCCAATCTTAAAAGCAACAAGTACTTGCTTGGTGACCCTAATCTCCGCATAGTCATTCAACCACTTTAAATTATAAGGTTGTGAGTGTTTAAGGGTTGGTAACCCTACCTTGTCTACAAGGTTTATGGTAGCAACATTGGTGACACTACCACCATCAATAATAACATCACACACCCTATCTTACATTAGCCATCTAGCGTGAAAAAGATTCTCTCTTTGGTCACACTCTTCAGGTTGGACTTGTAAGCTTAAAGTCCTCCTCTATACTAATGCTCTACCACTCTCCACTAAGGTCATAGATTCATCCTCATCATCACTACTTTGATCCTTAAGGGCTATTTTCTCCTCACTAAACTCCTCATCACTAGGACAATGCCTTTTGTAATACCCCACACCACCAAACTTAAAGAATTTAATTTTAGAAGTAGAAGAAAGTTCATATTTACCTTTCTCCTTGTTAGTAGTGAATGCCTTAGGTGCTTCTCCCGATTCTACCTTAGGCTTTGAGGATGTAGCTTTATCATCTCTCTTCCAAGTAGGCTTAAAAGTCGATGTAGATGAGAATTGACTTGAGCTACTCTTCTTTTTCAATTGCTTCTTAACTTTCATGGCTAAATGAAGCAATTCTTCAAGCTCCATGTAATATCGCAACTCAACAACATTTGAGATTTCTCTATTAAGGCCAATGAGAAATGTTACCATTGTAGCTTCACTATCTTCATTACATTTGCATAGATCATTGCAACCTCCATCTCTATATAATACTCCTCTACACTTTTGGACCTTTGGGTGAGATTTTATAAGCAGTTGTACAATTTACAATTAGTGACAAGGTACAAACCTGCTCCTCATTAGAGACTTCAAATCACCTATATGGGTCTCTTTATTTATCCTCCTTCTTTATTTGTTGTCATCGCACCAAGTTATGGCATAATTTTGAGGGCGGCCATAACTAGTTTCTCCTTCTTAGACATTGTATAATCATGACAATCAAACATAATTTCTATCTTCTTCTCCCAATTTAGGTAGGCTTCAGGGTCCATCCTACCATGAAATGAAGGAATCTTCAATTTAACTCCACCCCTCAATGATTATGGTTGTGCCTTACCCTAGGTCTCACATTAAACTCATCCTCATTATCTCTAAAAGGTTCTCCACCCTCTGACTCATCTCCCTCATTGGCTCTCCTATTAGCCATCCCAGGCCTTGCATTAGGATCATTGTTAGGTTGCGCCTTATCAATTGAAACCTCTGCTCTCTCTATTCAATCCATCATATCCCCAACACACTGGCTTAATAGTTTTATGGACTCAACCATTGCATCCATTTGATCAACTGGTCCTTGAGTTCTTCTAGTTTCACCACTCATTTTAAAAAATTAAATATGAGCTGCATACAAAAGGTTAGTGAAATAAAAGTAGAAATCCTCACTTCACTCCCCTACATGTTTCATTCAAATGTAATAATCACTCAAGGTCACTCGTGTTTATACTCAATTCTTGGCTTTTCTCTTTATGAACCTACACTCTTGCCTATTACCACTCAAACTCTTGCCTATTACAACTTAAACTCTTGCCAAGATTAGTTATTTACAATCAAAGAAATCACAAGGATCAACCACAAGAGTGTTATGTAAAATATCAAAGAAAAAGAAGAAACAATTGAAAGTACCTTAAAATAAATGAGAATTGAAGGAACTTTTACCTTACAGAAGGTTTCACAGTCAGTGGTATGACTAGATTAGTGGATGAGACAATAAAAAAGCTGACAAAAAAAGGTGTGTTTTGATTGGGAAGGAACAAAGAAAAATTTCAAATTTTAGGCAGTAAAGATCACAGTGGAAGGTACAGTGAAAAAGTGAATAGATTGGGAATGGTATGGGCAGACTAGAGTTGGTCCGATCGAGAAATGACTTGAATTTTTTTGAAATTTATACAATAAAGATCATGGTGGATAGTATGCTGAGAATTTGGATAGAACACTTTGGTCCAACAAGAATGGGAATTGGTCTGACTGAGATTCAACTGACACAAATTTTGAAAATTTTGTTAGTAGATTTCATAGTTGGTGGTACAACCAAAATTTGGGTGGGACAGATTTGGTTAAACAAGGACAGTAATGGTCCAATCGGGAAATGCCCTAAAAGTTCAAAAGTCAACTATTTCACTTATTATAGACCCTTAATTTTGGTACCAGTCTAAATATATATTTTTTATTTGAAAGCCAGATCATGTCTAAACCTAATAACAGGTCACAAAATAAATCAATTATAATTATTTAATATTTGGATTATGAATAATAATTATATAATATTTAGATTACTAATTATTTAATATTGAAATTGCAAATTATAATTTTTTAATGTTTGGTTATTGGTTGGCTAATTATTTAATTTCTAGATTGTGTTTGGTTCGATTAGTTTGATTAAAAAGAAAACTTGGTCGGATGGTTGGCCCAAACGAAGCCAGTTCGATATGAGCATTCATGCTCATATCGAATTGGCTAATTATAATTTGATATGAGCATTTGTAATTCTCATATCGAATTGGCATGAAGCTCATATTGAATTGGTACATGCCAATTGGATATGAGTTGTTATTTATGCTAAAATAGGCAAGGGCCAATTTGATGGGCTTGATTGATACTGACTTGTGCGTGGTTTTCACACGAAGATTGGCCGAGATTGTTTAGGTAATTGTTTATCCAAAGTAAAATAGGGTTGGAAGGATATAAAAGGAACAATGCAGAGAGATTTTTAGAGGAGGCAAAATAATTCATAAAGCAGCATGGTTTAACAATTACCAAACAACAAGAATCAAGAGAGCAATTAGCACGGATTGGCAACACAGAGAATAGAAAACAAAAAAAATTTAAAACCCTAGCAAGCAACCATTAAACACAAAAGACTATCCAATTTACAAAGCAAGGCAATGACTACTGTCTTTGTTATTGCTCAGCCAAGAATTCAATTTGGTGTAGGCAGCAACTTGGATCAACTTATTTAATTTGGTGGAGCCTTCAATGCAAGTATTATCTTATAAACTTAACTTGTTTAAACATACAGTAGATAAGTTCTTTTCCTTTAAATGTTTTGATTATTTTTGTTGATTGTTATTTTAATCCTGTATTTTGATTACTCTAATCTTAGTTACATATCTTATTAAACCAAACCTCAATCTGTTCATCTCATCCAGTAAGTTACTTTATATTTATCTATTTCAATTTCACAGTAGTTTAAGGTTCAATTTAAATCAATGGTATAATCATCAAAACCCTAATCTATTTCCCAAACCTTGATTAGTTTTACAATTTCCAAAACCCTAAATAGTTTTCCAATTTCTAAAAAACCCCAATCTGTTTTCCCAAATTTCTAAAACCCTAAATTAATTTTTAAATTTATAAAACCCTAATTAGTTTTCCAAGTTCTAAAACCCTAATATGTTTTTCCCAATCTTTAAAAATCCTAATTCATTTTCTAAACCTTAACCTTGTTTTCTTAAACCCTAAAAACCCCAATCTTATTTTTAAAACCCTAAAAACTATTTTTTTATCCATAAATTCTAAAATCCTAATTTTATCCTAAAAAACCTAATTTAGTCATAAAAGTCCTAAAATATCTAAAAATCCTAATTTAAGATGTAAACCCTAAATTTGTGTATTTGTTGCTTTAATTAAGATTAAAGCTTAGATGTGATTGTTTTATCTCTTGAATGGATGATTCGTTAATGTTTTATTTTTATGAATGATTTGTTTTTATATATTTGCTCAATGGTGAATGATTGAATTTATTTATTTATTATTTTAATATTGATTATTTTAATAGTAAAAGGTATGTTTCCACTTTATGGGTACCTCATTAGTTAGGTTCAATGTAATTTAATTTATTTTAGATTTAGGGATTAATGTAAAGGGCATGATTTGCACTAAATAGTGGGTGTCCTATTTTATTTAATTTTAGACATTAAACAATTATTGTAAAGGCATGTTTCCATCCTTGGATGGGTGCCTATTTTGATTGTTTATTTTAAATAAAGGTAATGGATGTTTATTTCTTTTAATGTGCATGTAATATGGATGATGCTATAATAGGTTAAGAACTTAATAATATTTAAACCTGAAAAGGAGGCCGGTTCCAATGAACCGGGTGTTGTGGGAGTGCTGGGTCATTCTCACCTTCCCCACACGTACCCAACTTTCTGAACACAACAGGGAGTTGGAGATTCCTTAGGAATTGAGTCATCCACCCATTTCTTTTTTCAGGTCCGTTCAGGTGGTGACTTCATTTTCTCTGGGTTTAGGCCTGTGTTCTCTAAGGCCCTAAGCCTAATAGTGCCAAAGTCACAAGAACCATTCCACATGGGAGTGGGGCGAAAATCTCCGCTCACACTTATTAAAGTTTTAGAATTCTTTGAAATGTTTCAGATTCTTTTTGCAGAAAACTGTGGTTCTAAGGTTGAATTGAAAGATAACAATCTAATTGATCACTTCTTTTTTTAATTTTCTCTTTTTTTGTATGGGTAATTCAACGAAGAAGACAAGAAGAACTTTCACAATTTGATTAGCCTATGACCTAGTTTTTAGGGCTAACAAAGATGATGAAAAAAACTAAATTGATGGGATTTCAATTAGAAATTAGACAAACACAAAAAAGGATACAAAATGGAAGAAACAAGTCAATAATTTTTTTTATATAGAACAAGAACAACAAAGACACACAAAGAACTAAAAATAATGACACAAGATGAAATTGATAACAAAGGAAATAAGGAACATAAGTCAAACAAGAAAGAAATTGAAATTCAATAAACAAGAGAAAAAAAAAGGAAAGATAAAACCTGATTTAGAGCCTTGCTCTTACACCAAACTGATGTAAACCCACAAGAACAATGCCTTGGAGCCTAACATCTTTAGGCTTAGAGCAACTCCATTGGAAAGCTAAATCAAGTTACTAAAAAAATTCAACCCAATTTCAACAATGTAGAAAAGAACCTTGGTATGTAATCACTCAAGTTACTAAATCTTTGTGATAAAGGTTGATTCAACAAGAATCAAGATGAGAGATTCCTCTCTTAAGAACACCAAGGTTCTGAAACTTCATTTAAATTCATCAAAATTTGCCATTACAATATTCACAAGAGTGTTTATATATGACTTAGTGTTGGAAACCCTAATCCAGCTTGTTTGGAAACAAACTTACAAGCATTATAAGGTTTAAATAACTAATCCTAAGCTACCCTTATTCCCTATTAGTTTTTCTCATAATAATTTGGGTTGTAAAGCAACAAAACCCAATTACATATTGAAATGTCCAACCCTAAGAATAAATTCCAGCACCATATAAACTAGAGTAATTAAAAATATTTTAAGATATATAAAACATATATAAGACAATTCCAAATGGGCTTAATAAACACAACTAGCCCAAATGGTCTTCCTAGACTTGAAATGGATTTACTTCGCTTAACTTCCACAAAATATTCTTCAATTGCAATTTAGTCAAATCCATGTAGGATAGTCGATCTAATGGTCTTACATAGCTTTCAACAATGACTTAAACTAAGCATATCTTCAAGCCTCTAAGATATTGTCTAGTCTACTTCTCCAAGCCAAATAGCTTTCTTATTGATATTGGCATAATAAATCACATCAGGCCTCCTTATCACATCCTTCTATAGTAGATAGAGAACTGACAGTTATTTCTTGCTAAACCAAGAAACTAAAAAATCAACAAGAAAATGACATGCACCGATTGTGCCCTTTCTATCTAATAAGCTATTGGAAAAATTAGTATCCAAAAAACCTAATATGTCAATTTATGTATTACAAGGTGTAGACCTTTAATTTTGGCCCTAACTAATTTGATCCTAATTAAAGAAGGCCTAATCAAGTTCGGTCCACTTTTAATAGCTTAAACCTATATTTAAAGCCTTCAATTAGATTGGTATAATTTAATGAGGCCCAAAACAAGATGGTTCAACCTTTAAACCCCTAAATAGGTTTGTTTTGAAGGTTTGGTCAGCTCTAATTCGACGTGGGTGATTAATTGCACTTTATGATTGTACCTGTGTCAAATTGGGCTTCCCAATTCGATATGGGACAGTCCATATAGAATTGGGATGCCCCAATTGGATATGGGATAGTCCCATATCCAATTGGGACCTTCCCAATTCGATATGGGGAGGTCCCATATCGAATTGGGCCTTTCCCAATTCGACATGAAAACTAATTTGGTGGACTCCATATCGAATTAGGGCAATCCTAATTCGATATGGAGCTTATGGATTTTGATTCCATGTTGGATTAGAAGAATTTGAGTTCAACATGCTCACAGTTTGGGTTGAATTAAGATCAATCTAATTTGATATGCCTCAGGAATCTATTTTTAAGACTAGAAGTTTTAAAAAGGTTTAACCTAATATACTCTCCTATAAATACAAGTTTAAGAAGAGAAGAAAGGGAGAGCAACCTTCAACATAATTGAAGTATCACACAACAACTAAATAATTATAAAACAGAAAATGAAAAGCAATCAAATATAGAGAAAGAATTATCAAACAAGGCAGTAGATCACTGTCTTGATTTCCTTCCAACCAAGAGGAACAAGTTTGGTGCAAGCAAAAGGTATCAATGTTTAAATTTTGGTGGAATCTACAAATAGAGGTGTGTTTTTCTAACTTAACACAGAGAAATTTACAGTAAAGATAATTTATTATTACTTCATCTATTAAACTGCCTGTATTTGAATTTCATCCTTTTGATTTATATAAAAGTACACAGTAGGCATGGTTCATTTCTTTTATTTTTTGTATGATCAGTAGTTAGTTACATATCACTAAATTATTCTCGTATGTTTTAGTTTAACACATCCAGCAAGACATATCTCATATAAATATCTATCCATAATTTATTGTTTAAATAACTTAAAAGATTTACAGTAGCTTAAAACCCTAATCTATTTTCCAAAGTTTTGAAACCCTAATTCAATATCCAAAATCTTAAAATTATTTTCCAAAGTTCAAAAACCCTAATTTTTAAATCAGAACACTAAAAATCATAATCTTATTTTCTAAACCATAAAATCCGTAAATCTTATCTTTAAAACCCTAAGAACCTCATTTTTCATCCATAAAACCTAAAATCCTAATTTTCATCCTAAAAATCCTAATTTAATCATAAAAGTTCTAAACCCTTAATTTGAAATGTAAACCCTAAAAATTGTATATTTATTACTTTATTTATGTCTAAAACTTAGATGTGATCCTTGTATGCTTTGAGTGGATGATTTATTAATGTTTTACTTTTATGAATGATTTATTTTTTATTTTGCTCATGGTGAATGATTGAATATTTTAGTTTGGTTAAATATTTAAGTCTTAAAGATGTAAGAGGTATGTTTCCACTTTCTGGGTACCTCATTTATTGAAGTTTAATGTAATTTTATTTAATTTAAGTTTTGGATTAATGTAAAGGGCATGTTCCATAAAATAGTGGGTGTCCTATCTTATTTATTTTATTTTTGAACACTGGATATTGTAAAATGCATATTTCCATCCGTGGATGGGTGCCTGTTTTGTTTATTTCATTTTAATAAAGTGATGGATGTTTATTTTTTTTTTGATAATTGTATGTATTATGGATAGTATTATTATATTTAAGAATTCAATAATATTTAGACTTGAAAAGGAGACCGGCTCTAATAAATCGGGCATTATAGGGGTGCTGGGTCATTCTCACCTTTCCCATATGTACCCAAATTTTCAAACCTATTAGGGAGTTGGAGATTTCTTAAGAATTGAGTTATCCATCCCTTTTTATTTTCTCGGCCCGTCTAGGTGGTGACTCCATTTTCTCCGAGTTTAGTCTTGTGTTCTCTAAGACCCTGAGCCTAACAATGCCGAAGTTGCAAGAACTATTCCACATGGGAGTGGGGGCAAAAATTCTTGCTTACTGGGGATAAGAGAAGTTAATTCCGTTGGTCTTTATATTATTTTATTCTTTCTTATTATGATTTTATCTATTGCATCATTTAGATTGCATTTTGTGCGTGAGTTAGGATGCCTGTGTAATCCGTGTTGTGTTATGTAAGGGATATCATACTTTCACTCAAGGTATGGAGATCAAGCACAACATAAAAGCCTAAACTTTTTAACCCAAAAACTAAAGCTCATTTAGTTGGCCTAGTTGTTATCCTTAGGTTTTTTCCCAAATGCTTGTTGTTTGACTATGATTAATTCATCTTGGTTTGAACCGTGGCTTATTTGGTTTGATCCTTTTCTAACATGACCTAATTATATTGTAAGCTCAAATAATTTTTCCTTTAAATTCAAAAGATCAAAATAATTTTCAAAACCTTCAAGATGGGCTTTGGACATAAAACCTTTCAAGATGGGTCAAAAATCTTTTTTCACCTTATGGCCCAAACTGAAAAGCCCAAGGGCTTTGAAATAAAATTATCTTTCACTTCATCTAAAATTACAACTTTTTCTTAAAAAGAGCTTACAAATTACTTAGGTCAATTATGGAATACCAAAATCAATTGTGGGCTTAATTTATACTAAGAATCATTAATCATGGGCTTGTTTTGGCATGAATTATTAGTTATTTTTCTAAATGGAAAATCTATTTATGATAAACCTCTTAATTTTGTTGTAATCCAACATAGCATACAAGCTATTTTTAGTTGATTCAATGGATTAAAGCCTAATTAATGAAAATTTTCATGGACAAACTTCTATATTTGAAAATACAACTATTGGTTAAACCCTCCGAGCGAATTATTTAAAAACAAGATAACTGATGGTGGTATTTTGTTAACCATATACCAAGAAAAAGAGATTCACCATTCATGTATGGAGGTTATAAGGTTGGAAGAAACATCCTAATTATCTTTGTTTATTTGTTACTTGTGCATACATGCATACATTCATACACACATTGCATTACATGGTCATTGATCCTTTCTAGCTCACAAACTTGGAGTATAACAGTTCAGAGACATATGACAACCCGACCTATGTCAGTGACTCAGAGTTCAGTGAAGATATAGTTAATTTCACTCCCAAAGCAATGGATCTTGAGCAAATTCAAAAGATGGTAAATGATGCCCTCAACTCCAAGATTGAAGAATTAAAGGGGGCCCTAGCTAAGACTGTGAGAAGCCAACTACTTTCATTGTTAGAGGACAACAATGTAGAAGTATCTGCTAGTAACAAAAAGAAAAAGGATAAAGGAAATGCTAAGATAGTCAAAGTGGCCTCTAATGAAAACAAAGAAGCAATGAATGATGATGATTGAGCTCAATATTTCTAAGATTCTCAAGATAGCAATAAAGAGCCAAAAGCTATGGAAAAATCAACTGCTGAAAAAACTAAAACTGTGGATGTGGAGAAAATGATTGCTAATTTGGAAAAGAAGTTTGAAAAGAAACTGAAGGCTAAAGAGGTATTAGAGGTGGACAAGTTGTTTGAACAAGATGAGCAAATCCCTTACAAGTTCAAAATGCCTTCTTTCACTAAGTACAATGGTACAAGAAATCCACACTTGCATGTTAAGCAGTACATCACTGCCATATAGTCTGCTCGAGCTACTAAAGCCCAAACTCTGAGGTATTTTATGCTTTCTTTGGATCCTGTTGTGCAAAATTAGTTTATTGCTTTGGAAGAATGTACCCAAAAAGATTGGGATATGCTGTACAAGGCCTTCATTTAATAATATGGGTACAATGTCAAACTAGAAATGACTCTGATGGAGGTAGAAACTATCAGAGAAAAGACCAAATGAGAACTTTGTTGGTTATGTGAAAAGGTGGAGGAACAAAGCTGCATTGCTAAAAAAAAAGGCCTAATGAATCAGATCATATTAGGATGATTGTGAGAGGGGTGCTACCTAATCTCCGTGAATGGATGTCTCACACTCTTATCAAAGATTTTAAAGATCCTATTCAAGTTGGCTTGCAAATAGAAGAGTGAGAAAGAGAGAAGAACCATGTTTCTACAAAACAGAATTATCAGTCTGGCAATCAAAGTACACATAAGAAAGTCGATGTTAATGCAACTGGTCAAGGAAATAGAAGACAATTTTCAAAATTGTGAAATCCTCTATCTTGGATTTTCAACAAGTTACAGAAGTTGTTACAACCATTGGATCCTCGACCCTTACCGAATACTTTACCTCCAAACTTTGATACTAAAGCTTTTTGTCAATTTCATCAGACACAAGGACATAATATAGATAGATGTACTCAAATGAAGCATGAGCTCCAAGATCTAATTGACAGTGGTAAGCTGCCCGAGCCTAAAAAACCCAACACCAAGAATAACCCTTTGCCTAAATTTGGAAGGGTGCCATCACCAACAACCTTCATGATAGAGGATTAAGTTCTGTCTTATCAACTTTTCAAGAAGCAGATGAAGAAACTGCGAATGAGGAGGTGATGACCATTGCCCTCGATACGTCTGAATAAATGAAGCATATTCGACTTCAACTCAATAAAACTTCCCTTGGTTTATTTAGTTTTCGTTTCATTTTATTTCTTTGGTGTTTTTTGGAATAATTATGTTTTTTAATTAAGATTGTTTGAATAAATTACTTGTATTAAATTTATTTTGGTCTTTGTTCATTTTGGTGCTCAACCGATGACGAATCTAGCTTGATTTTCATAAATTAGTGTATCTATGCATCATGATTTGAATGGCTTTATTAGGTGAGAGAATAGCATTGAGTTGTGTATGCTTACTTAGAGAGGTCTCCTGCATAATTACCTTTGTCTAGGTCCTAGTCAATCTTAGAACATGCTTTGACAACTTTTGAGGCAAAATTGAACTATGTTTACTTAAGAGAGAGATGATGTAGGCATTGTTTGATGAGCCAACAACTAGTATCAACCCTATTGACATCAATCCCTAGTTGTCTCTTTGAGCCTTCATAAGATTTTAGCTTGCTTTTCATTGTCTTGTAAACCCAATAACTTACCCTGAGCTGTTGTGAGACTCATGGCAAGTCTGATGATCATTGAGTTACTAAAGAGAAAGAAGATTAAAGAAAAGGATGTACAGTCAAGACTATAATGATAGTTGAAGGACACCTGAATTAGACCTAATATCAAAGACTTATTGAGGTAAAATCAGGACTGAAGTAGATTTATGCCACTCATCCATTATCAGAAATACATGTTAGTACAAACGAGACAATTCTCTTAGAGCTAAAACCTAAAAAAGAGGGAGAGAGAGATAAAAAGTGAATAATAATAATAATAAAAGAGTAAGAAGAAGAAAAAAGAAAAAAAAAAGAAAAAAAAAGAGAAGAAAAAAAGAAAAAAAGAAAACCCAAAAAGGAGATTCAAAAAGCCAACCGAGTTCTCTCTTACCTAAAGCAGCAGAATACTTTCACTTAGTTTATGAGGACAATTTGACTTGAATTGGTCCAACCCAACCAGAGATTCAACCAAAATTAGAGAGATAGGAGAAAGACCATCTAGTTCTTAAAAGTCTTGCACTTGCTAGCCCTACAGAGGAAAAGGAAAAAATGATGAAATGCCAAAAGAAAAAGAGAGAGAGAAAAAGAAAAGAATGAGGGTGTCAAATTTTTTGCAAAGACAGAGATTATCCTAATCAAGATTTGAATTTCTGCAAAGAAGAAGGAAGGACATTCAAGCTTTATATTTTCATGAAATCAAAAGATAAAAGTGATACCCAGAAGGTGAAAATGGTTCAACAAGAAGATTGTAGTGTGAAGATTTGTCAGCAGTGTCACATAAGCTCCAATCTAAAAATGGCCTTCATTTAACTCGTATCCCTTATAGACCCCGTTTCAAGCCTATTAAAGACCCATTGATCTCTCTTGGTAGGTAGAGTCTATTAGTAGAGATAGGTTGAATAAGCATGCATATGAGATAGATAATATTTAAACTCAATGACATCTTTGGCCAATAATGTGCATGTGCCTATCTGAAGTGCAATAGTTATTTGTTTAAATAGAAATAATTCCCAAGTTTAGTATGGTAACGATGGTTGTTATATTATAGATATGTTAATTTGAAAAATCAAATTCTGAGGTACAATAACACTGATTTGAAAAAGCCAAAATATGATTTTAAGATTTAAATAAAAGTGTGTGTTTTTGTCATAAAAAGCCTTCAAGTTAAGTAAAGTATGTTGCATTGTCAAACCTCAAAGGACATAATGGACAAAAGAGTGTTAATGAAATGATCACTTGCAAGGTTATGTCATGGAGAAGTTACCACCCAAATGGATGTCTCTCGTGTCTCTACCCTGCCGGGACCTCAACTACTTATGATTTCATCTTGAGAGATAAGAGTCATAGATGTAAAGTCTTCTAATGTTCTAAATCAAGATCTAAATGAGCATCTGGAATAAATCAATAGGAGCACTTAATTGATCGCCTCAGTCTATGAGTCAATGGAACCACTATAAGTATTATTCATGCATACATAAGCATATCACACTCATTTGTTTTGTCTTGCATTGTCTATTTTTTGTCAAAGTGAACAACAGATACTCTATGAAGCAAACATGAAGCGGACATTGAATTAAGGGGGCATGGAAGGCCCATTGCTTGAGGAAGAACTAGTCACTTTATAAAATAAAAAAGTGTGCTGTTGCAAAGAACCAGACAAAATGTGAACGACAATCAAAGCTTACATGGAAAAGAGATCAGTGGTTTGAGCCCACGCAAGGGGCAAAGTTTCTCCTTTTAATTTTTGGTTTATGCGCGTACAAAATATTTTCAGACTCACTTTCAATATTGTCTTTACCCTTCAAAATAGATCTTCATTCTTTGGATACCGGGTCTTCACCCTTCAAAGGATGAAGATCCACTTTGAAGGGTGAAGACCTGAGGTCCAAGGATGAAGATCCATTTTGAAGGTGAAGACCCGAGGTCCAAGGATGAAGATCCATTTTGAAGGTGATGACCCACAATCCATTGAAGAATGGAACAATTGGCTAGAAGAAAGCCAAAATTCCCATATGACAGAAGGTCAATCCAGCTAGAAGAGTTGGAGTCGATCAATTGAAGAATAGAGCAAGTGGCTAGAAGAAAGCCATGATAGAAGATTAATCATCTAGAAGAGCTAAAATTAATTGGCTAGAAGATAGCCAGAACTCTCACCTGATGGAAAGTCACCCAACAAATCAAGTTTTGGGTCTAGAACCCAACCAATTTAGTTTTGAGTCTAGAACCTGGCGCGGAACCCTATGGTAATGAAGACCTCAAATCCCAACGCACAATTGATAGAAGAAAACCAAGAACGAAGGAAAAACCACCTTCTAAAGCACCCAATTGCTTAACAAAGCACGAACACTTATAACGGAAGGATTTAGGAAGCTCGAATTAGAAGAATGCCACAATCAAATTTGATAAGTAAATCTAATTCTTGATGCAATCAGAAGAAAAAGAGAATCCACTCCTGTTCTATGATGGCCAAAATTTCAATAAGAAAATTGAGAATATAATTTTTCAAAAAGTGTCCTTACAAGAAAAATAAGGCCCTATTTATACTAAAAGGCACACATAAATCCGAAACCCTAATTCTAATGGGAAAAGGAAAGCTACAAAGTCAAAATCCTAACCCATTAAGGAAAATATAAAGTATGGAAACAAATTAATATTCTGAAATAACTAAATAGGAAACCACACATCCTAACCCATTAAGGAAAATATAAAGTAAAAAAAAAAGGCCAAACTAAAACCCTTTAAAATAAGAACACGCCCCACACTATTTGGACTATCCATGGGCCTTAAATTACTTCCCAAGGCTGTATATGAACCCCCATGGACTTTTCGTGCACGTTGGACCTCTTTAGCTAGCCTTTAGCTTCCTTATTCACACTAAGCATCATAATCAGTTTTGGTGTGCCTTCTTCAAGCTCTATTGTGCACTTTTCCATTGCCATTTCAGTCACTTCCTTTGAAATTTGATCTTGAATATGCAATCCCATAGCTACTCCAAACTTCTTAGCTCTGCTCCTAGTCAATGGCCCATTTGGAAGCACCAATGGATCCTTACCTCGTGGCTGGTTCGTATCAGAACCCATCCAATTCAGTTTCGAGTTCAGAACCCATACAATTCAGTTTCGAGTTCAGAACCCAACCACCTTGAGTCCAAAACCCACCCAATCCAATTTTGGGTCCTGAACCCAATCAATCCAGTTTTGGGTCCAAAACCTAACCACCTCGGGTCTAGAACCCAACCAATCTAGTTTTAGGTCCAGAACCTAACCAACCCTGGGTCCAAAACCCAACCAAAATTAGATCCCCGGGTCTAAAATCCAATCCTTATCCAAAATCAGCTGAAAATCATGTTGCTTTTCACTCTCTGAATAAATTCTAGATCGTTCAAGCAGGGGGCAAATTGTAGACCTTTGATTTTAGCCCTAACTAATTTGATCCTAATTAAAGAAGGCCTAATCAAGTTCGGTCCAATTTTATTGGCTTAAACCTATTTTTAAAGCCTTCAATTTGATTGGTATAATTTAATGAGGCCTAAAATAAGATGGTTCTACCTTTAAAACCTTAAATATTTTAATGGTTTGGTAAGCCTCTAATTTGATGTGGGGGATTAATTGCACTTTATGGATGTATCCATGTCGAATTGGGTTTCCCAATTTGATATGGGACAACCCATATTCAATTAGGATGCCCCAATTCAATATGGGGCAGTCCCATATCAAATTGGGACCTTCCCAATTCGATATGGGATAGTCCCAAAACGGGTCCCAATTTGATATAGGACTCCTATATCGAATTGGGCCTTCCCCAATTCAATATGGTACCCTAATTTGACATGAAAAACTGATTTAGTGGACTCCATATCGAATTAGGGCAGCCCTAATTTGATATGGAGCTTATGAATTTTGATTCCATGTCGGATTAGAAGAATTTGAGTCCGGCATGCTCACGATTTGGGTTAAATTAAGATCAATCTAATTTGATATGCTCACGATTTGGGTCAAATTAAGATCAATCTAATTTGATATGCCTCAGGAATCCATTTTTAAAACTAGAAGTTTTAAAAAGGTTTAACCTAATATACTCTCCTATAAATACAAGTTTAAGAAGAGAAGAAAGAGACAACAACCTTCAGCATCATTGCAGTATCACACATCAACTAAATAATTATAAAATAAAAAATGAAAAGTGATCAAATATAGAGAAAGCATTATCAAACAAGGCAGTAGCCATCTGTCTTGATTTCCTTCCAACCAAGAGGAATAAGTTTGGTGCAAGCAAAAAGTATTAACATTTAAATTTTGGTGGAATCTACAAACAGAGGTGTGTTTTTCTAACTTCACTCTTTGAAATTTACAGTAAAGATAATTTATTATTACTTCATCTATTAAACTGCCTATGTTTGAATTTCATCCTTTAAATTTATATACAAGTACACAGTAGGCATGGTTCGTTTCTTTTATTTTTTATATGATCAGTAGTTAGTTACATACCGCTAAATTATTCTCGTATCTTTTAGTTTAACTCATCCAGCAAGACATATCTGATATATATATATATCTATCCATAATTTATTGTTTAAATAACTTAAAAGATTTACAGTAGCTTAAAACCCTAATCTATTTTTCAAAGTTTCAAAACCCTAATTCAATATCCAAAACCTTAAAATTATTTTCCAAAGTTCAAAAATCCTAGTTTTTAATTCAAAAACCTAAAAACCCTAATCTTGTTTCCTAAACCCTAAAAAACCTAAATCTTGTTTTTAAAACCATAAGAACCCCATTTTTCTTCCATAAAACCTAAAATAATAATTTTCATCCTAAAAATCATAATTTAATCATAAAAGTTCTAAAACCTTAATTTGAAATGTAAACCCTAAAAATTGTATATTTATTTCTTTATTTATGTCTAAAACTTAGATGTAATCCTTTTATGCTTTGAATGGATGATTTATTAATGTTTTACTTTTATAAATGATTTGTTTTTTATTTTTCTCATGGTGAATGATTAAATGTTTTAGTTTGGTTAAATAAATAGTCTTAAAGATGTAAGAGGTATGTTTTCACTTTATGGGTATCTCATTTGTTGAAGTTCAATGTAATTTTATTAACTTTAAGTTTTGGATTAATGAAAAGAGTACGTTTCCACCAAATAGTGGGTGTCCTATCTTATTTATTTTATTTTTGAACATTAGACATTGTAAAAGGCATGTTTCCATCTATGGATGGGTGCCTGTTTTGTTTGTTTCATTTTAATAAAGTGATGGATGTTTATTTTTTTATATAATTGTATGTATTATGGATAGTATTATAATATTTAAGAATTTAATAATATTTAGACCTGAAAAGGAGGCCGGTTCCAATGAACCGGGCGTTATGGGGTGCTGGGTCATTCTTACCTTCCCCATGTGTACCCAACTTTCTGAACCCATTAGGAGGTTGGGAATTCCTTAAGAATTGAGTCATCCACCCCTTTCTATTTTCCTAGTCCGTCTGGGTGGTGACTCTATTTTCTCTGGGTTTAGGCCCGTGTTCTCTAAGGCCCTGAGCCTAACAGTGCCGAAGTCGCAAGAACTATTCCACATGGGAGTGAAGCAAATATCCCCGCTCACACTAGGATACCAAAGTTCTAAATTCAGTGTTCCACTTATGTATTTTAAAATTCTTTTAGAAGCATTTAAATGTGATTTCCTAAGATTTGACTGAAATCTAGCACATAGACAAACACTATACAATATATCTGATATAGAGGTGGTAAAATAATGTAGGGATCCAATAATACCTTGATATTTCTTCTCATCTACATTTTTACCATTTTCATCTTTATCTAACTTCAAGAATGTACTCATTGGAGTTTTGTTTTCCTTGTAACCATCCATGCCAAACTTCTTGAGAAGTTCCTTTGTGTACTTGGATTGGTTGATGAAGATTCCATCCTTGCATTGCTTGATTTTTAGACAAAGAAAGAACTTAAGTTCACCCCCTCACACTCATCTTAAATTGCCCAGTCATACAAGAAGTAAACTCTTAGCACAAGGTCACATTTGTAGCAGTGAATATAAAATCATCAACATACATTTGAACAATTAAAATTTCATGTAATTTCTTATTAACAAAGAGAGTTGTGTCCACTTTTCCTTTAGTAAAACCATTTTCCAAAAGATATGAACTAAGTCTTTCATACCAAGCTCTTAGAGTTTGTTTTAAACAATATAGTGCCTTGGTTAGTTTCAAAACATGATTTGGAAGTCTATAGTCTTCAAAACCTGGAGGATGTTCAACATAGACGTTTTCATTGATAAAACCATTCAAAAAAGCTCTTTTAACATCCATTTGGAAAAGGTTAAAGTTTATATAACATGCAAATGCAAGTAAAATTCTAATAGCTTTTAATCTAGCTATGGGGGCAAATATCTCTTCATAATCAATCCCTTCCTCTTGATTATAACCTTTGGCTACCAATCATGCTTTTATTTCTAGTAATGAGTTCATCTTCATCAAACTTATTCCTATAAATCCATTTGCAACCAATAATTGGATATTTTTGGGTCTAGGAACAAGTTCCCACACTTTGTTTCTCTCAAATTGGTTGAGTTCATATTGCATAGCAATCACTCAACATTCATCACCAAAAGCCTCCTAAATAGTCCTTGGCTTAGTTGAGAAACAAAAGCTATATTAGAATCTAGATATTTCAATTTTGATCTAGTAGTTACTCCCTTTGAGGTATCTCCAATGATAAGTTCTTTAGGATGATCCTTTGGATTCTTCTTGATGCACCATTTATTCTTACTCATCCTTGTTTTCCTTTGGAGTATCATTATCTTTAAGGTTTTCAAATGTATCTATAAAAAAATCAAGAACATTACCTTTCCCATGATCAAGCTTAGAGGTTTCATAAAAAAATAACATGCATTGATTCTTCAACAACTAAATATCTTTTATTAAAAACTCTATATGCTTTGCTAGTAGAGGGATATCCTAAAAACACTCCTTCATATAATTTTAATGAGAATTTACTAAGATTATCCTTGGTGTTCAATATATAGCATTTGCATCCAAACACTCTAAGATATTAAACTTTGGGTTTTCTTCCATTTCATAACTCATAAGAAGTTTTGTTTATTAAAGGTCTTTTGAAAACTCTATTTGAAATATATCATGCGATATCAATAGCTTTGGCCCAAAAGTATGAAGGAACACTATACTAATTGGGTATTGTTCTAGCCATTTCTACCAATATTCTTTTTTTCTTTTCTACCACTTCATTTTGTCATAGTATCCTAGAAGCGAAAATTGTGTGAAATACCAAGTTTATTATAAAAGTTTTCAAAATTATCATTTTTAAATTCTTTGCCATGATCACTTCTAATAGAGGTAATTGGAGAGTCTTTTTCATTTTGAACTCTCTTTGCAAAAACTTTAAAAAGTTGAAAGCCTTAGTCTTATGAGGTAAGAAATTAACCCAAGTAAACCTAAAGTAGTCATTCACAAGTACAAATGCATATAGTTTACCACTTAAACTTGCAACTCTTTTTGGCCAAAACAAATCTAAATGAATAAATTCTAGAGCTTTAGAGGAACTTACTAATGCATCCCAGTTAACCCTATCAAGTGTACTAGTCGTATCAGTAATATAGATTCGTGAATCCGAATATTGTCCTATGAAAACCAAAGTTTAAAAACTAATTGTTATATTATGTTGACTATTATTTTAGAAATAATATTTAAATAAATAAGAATTGAAGAAAAATCATAAATTAAACTAAAATGCTGGAAATTAAATATTTTGGTTATTTTAGAATAAATCAATCAATAAAATATGTTAAAGTCCACAGTCCCCCTAAACTTGAGTAGATATTAACATTGATTAAGAAACTTGAGTTAAAATTGGTAGGTTATCTTTTAAGCCTAGCTAACCTTATTTAAGGACATAACTTTTCAAATTAACATTAAAATCTTATTTAGACACTTCAACATTAATTTGCATAAGATCAAACCCTGTTATTCGACCTTATTCAATTATATCAGATTATTTATTCAAATAAATCCTCAATTAAATATGTTATATAAAATCACATATAAAAATTAAGCATTCAACTCCCATTGAATAAAATCCCTAACTTCTCTATTCAACACATCACCAAGGAATTCAATCAATGAAATATTGAATACAAGCATTAGGAGCAAGAAATGTATATACATTGACTTAAATTTAGTTAACCCAAATCAATATCCTTTCAAAGCTTAGGGTTCATATTTTCCCTAACAAAAAGAAATTACTCCATAATTAAATCTAAGAAACTAAAACTGAAATTGAAAGTAAACATGATAAGAATAAGCAAACTCTTGATAGTTGTATTTGGCTTGAGCTTGAACCCCTTCCCCAATAGAGAATTATCTTCAAGGAGAAAGAAGAAGAAGAAGCCTCCAATTTTCTTGAAGAGCCTATTATATATTTTCCTTCAAAATTTGCTTGAAAAACAACTCTCCTTCAAAACTTCTTTTCCTCTTTTTAAATCCCTCTATTTCCTACTTTCTCTAGGTTACAATAAGTAAACTTCTTATTTTGTTTGGAACTCTAAATAAAATAGGAAAACAAATAAAAAAAGTCCTAAGCAAAATAGAAAAAAATAAAAGAAGTCTTAAACAAAATAAATAAAAGAAATCCTAATGAATTAAGGAAACTAAAATCCCAAATATTTGCTATAAATTTGTGCATGTGCATAGCATGCATTTGCTCATGCACCTTTATGCCTTTTAAAACTCTGTAATGGAAAAACTTTGGTAGCCACATTATGACCATCTATATGCCCATGTGTCTGTCTATGCACATCTCTGCTCTTTTTGTGCATTCACTGGATTTTTGTTGTATTTTCCAAAATTCACTTACAAAAGCAAAAAATAAGATTAAATAATCAAAATAAGTAAAATCAAATGAAAAATATGATAAAACTAATAAAAACTAACAACAACTAATGAAAACTAATGCAAATGTAGTCCTAATTGATACGAACTAGCCACGAGGTAAGGATCCATTGGTGCTTCCAAATGGGCCATTGACTAGGAGCAGAGCTAAGAAGTTTGGAGCAGCTATGGGATTGCATATTCAAGATCAAATTTCAAAGGAAGTGACTGAAATGGCGATGGAAAAGTGCACAATAGAGCTTGAAGAAGACACACCAAAGCTGATTATGATTCTTAGTGTGAATATGGAAGCTAAAGGCTAGCTAAAGAGGTCCAACGTGCAAGAAAGGTCCATGGGGGTTTCATATACAGCCTTGGGAAGTAATTTAAGGCCCATGGATAGCCCAAATAGTGTGGGCCATGTTCTTATTTTAAAGAGTTTTAGTTTGGCCTTTTTTCTATACTTTATATTTTCCTTAGTGGGTTAGGATGTGTGGTTTCCTATTTAGTTATTTCAGAATATTAATTTGTTTCCATACTTTATATTTTCCTTAATGGGTTAGGATTTTGACTTTGTAGCTTTCCTTTTCCCATTAGAATTAGGGTTTCGGATTTATGTGTGCCTTTTAGTATAAATAGGGCCTTATTTTTCTTGTAAGGACACTTTATGACAAATTAAATTTTCAATTTTCTTATTGAAAATTTCGGCCATCATAGAACAGGAGTGGATTCTCTTTTTCTTTGATTGCATCAAGAATTAGATTTACTTATCAATTTCGATTGTGGCGTTCTTCTAATTCGAGCTTCCTAAATCCTTCCATTATAAGTGTTCGTGCTTTGCTAAGCAATTGGGTGCTTTAGAAGGTAGTTTTTCCTTTGTTCTTGGTTTTCTTCTATCAATCGTGCGTTGGGGTTTGAGGCCTTCATTACCATAGGGTTCCGCATCATTTGGTATCAGAGCCAATTATAGGTAAATCTTTATCTATCTGTCTTTCTAGAGTTGTTTTAGCTGTTCCGTTAGGGTTCTAATTGGATTTTTGAATTAGGGTTATAGAATTCTTTGTTCAATTTTGAAATTGTGTTCTTGCCTTTTGATTCGAAATACGTTTTTCTTATTCCGAATTGGGTATAAATTGGACTGGAGGCTTTGTGTTTCGTTGGTGATCCAAGGATAGTGACCATATCCTAAAAAAAAAGGGTACAAAATCACTTCAACAAAAATTCTTTGCTTTTCTAGTAATTTAAGGTATTAGAATCGTTTTGAATCAGGTTGAAAGTAATCAAAATTTTGGCCACCAATTTCGGTCAATTGAGGGGCTGTTTTATTACGTTTTTCTTACTGATTTGGAAGTTTCCTTTTTCGAAATTGAATTCTTGGGGAGTCTTGATACTAGCTTTCTTGGGTAGAATTATTAGGTCCATAAACTAACTTGCTAAGATGAGTTGGTTTTGATACATTTTGACCAGATTCGTCATAATTTTTGACCTCTTTGTTTCTATTTCTTGTTTGAGCTACCGTTTTGATTCCATGACATTGCTAGAGTATTATTTGTTTTATTCTATACTCTGGTTGATATAATCGTGTGACACAAAATTTCCTTGTGTTGCCTCCAAATTTGTCAAGTTTCTTTCTAGGTGTCATTCTAGGATTTAAGTTTTAGTTCCCTTGAACGTGCTTGTTGATTGATTTGTGAGCCTTTATTCTGAAGTGCAATCGAAGAATTAGCGAAGGTAAGTTCTTTATTTTGTGAGATAATGAGTAGCAATTCTAGTAGAGATAAAGGCATAGCCGTTGAGAAAGAAGAGATGAGTATCCGGGATATTGCAGATGATCTTGAGACATACAAGCAAGCAAATGAGGACAATATGGAAAGAATAGCAAATACGTTGGCTAGCTTGCAGCATTCCATGAAACGCTTAATGCAAGCACAACAACTTGCTCCAATAAGGCTACCACAGAGAATTCTACAACCAGCAAGAGCTAAAGAGAGAGAAGAGCCAATTAGGAGGAGGGCACCAAGAGGTGCATATGAGAGAGGCCGTGTGGCTAATTATGGATTTGAAGAAGGAGAAGCTGGAATTTATCAAGCACCTATCAATGATAATTATTTGACTTCCATCAAAATGAAGGTTCCTGAATTTAGAGGGAAAAACAATGCTGAAGAATACATTGAATGGGAGCACAAAGTAGAGCCAATTTTTGAGTGCCATAATTATTCTAAAGAAAAGAAGTCACACATTGCAGCTGTGGAGTTCAAGGGTTATGCAACATTCTGGTGGGATCAACTAAAATCCACTAGAAAAGGCAAGGGGTTGAGAGCTGTACCCGCATGGGAGGAGTTGAGAGACATGATGAGGCAGCGTTTTATCCCTTCTCATTATTATAGGGATCTTTATAATCGCTTAGCACGACTGGTGTAGGGTGGCAAGAGTGTAGAAGAATACCACAAGGAGATGGAGATGATCATGGATAGAGCCAATATTGAGGAAGATGAACAATGGATGATGTCTAGATTTCTTGGCGGACTTGATCAGAATATTGCAAGTGAGTTGGACATGTATGATTACAATACCATGGAGGAGATGGTTGATAAAGCTATGAAGATAGAGAGGAGGTTAAAGAGCAAGAGTTCCACCAAACTTGGCTATGGTAGACCACAAAATGTGTTTGGGAGTAATTCGAAGTATAGAGGACCCCAATATATTGGTGGGGCAAATTCAGCCAATAGGGATGGGGAGAAAGGGGAGTTCAAGAATTCATTCCAGAAAAGCAATGCTGCAACCTCCTGTGGAAAAGGGCCATCTAGTGGTCCAAACAAGCAAACAGGTACGCCTAACACTACCACTCCTAGTAGGGAGATTAAATGTTTTAAGTGTTTAGGGAATGGTCATATTGCATCCCAATGTCCAAATAGAAGAGTTGTGATTGCTACAGCTGATGGTGATGTTGTGTCTGATTCTGAACCTAGTGATAATGATAATGATGATGTTGGGAACTTTGATTCTCCTATATATGATGATGTTGGTAGTGATGAGCATGTTGATTGTACTTTGTTAGCTGAGCGTGGTGAATTGTTAGTTGCTAGGCGTGTATTGAATATGCAGGTGAAAGAGGAAAGTCTAGTACAACGTGATAATATTTTTTCATACTAGATGCTTAGTGAATAATAAGGTTTGTACAGTTATTATTGATAGTGGGAGCTGTACTAATGCTGCAAGTACTACTATGGTCAAAAAATTGGGGTTAGAATGTATGAAGCATCCCAATCCTTATAAGTTACAGTGGTTTAATGATAGTGGTGAGGTGAAAGTAACTAAGCAAGAGAGGGTACCATTTTCAATAAGCTAGTACAAAGATGAAGTTGATTGTGATGTAGTTCCTATGCAAGCTGGACATATTTTGTGGCAATATGATCGGAGAGCGCAACATGATGGGTTTTCTAATAGGTACACATTTACCTATGAAGGAAAACAGGTCACTCTTGTTCCATTATCACCCCTAGAAGTGTATGAAGATCAAAGAAAGATGATTGAGGCAGAGAGGCAAGTTGGGGCTACCAATTCAAAAATTAAAGGGAGTTTTAGAGAACATGATAAGGTGATTGAGAGTGAAAAGGAAATGGGAAAAGAGGCTAGAAAAGAAACAAAACAAATAAATGGCCCATTGGTGAGAGAAAATAAGAAAGAAGGGAGAGCAAAACAAACTTTTTATGCAAGAGCGAGATAGGTTAATTTTGCAATGTCTATTGGGCAGCCATTATTGCTCATTAGATACAAAGAAACTTTGTTTGCTAACGCTAATGTTTCGCTTGATAGTTTGCCTTCTAGTTTTATGTCTTTGTTGCAGGATTTTCAGGATGTGTTCCAGATGAATTACCTAGTGGATTGCCACCGCTAAGAGGAATTGAGCATCAAATAGACTTCGTGCCTGGTTCTACCATCCCAAATAGACCAGCTTACTAGAGTAATCCCATGGAAACGAAAGAGATGCAAAAGCAAGTAGATGAGTTACTTGAGAAAGGGCTGATTAGAGAGAGTTTGAGTCCGTATGCTGTTCCTGTGTTGTTGGTTCCAAAGAAGGATGGCATGTGGAGAATGTGTGTTGATTGTAGGGCTGTAAATAAGATCACAGTGAAGTATCGGCATCCTATACCATGACTTGATGACATGTTGGATGAGCTGCATGGTGCCAGGTATTTTTCTAAAATTGATCTTATGAGTGGATATCATCAAATTCATATGAAACCCGGTGATGAATGGAAAACAACATTTAAAACTAAATATGGTCTATATGAGTGGTTAGTAATGCCTTTTAGGTTGTCTAATGCACCTAGTACTTTTATGAGACTAATGAACCATGTTTTGAGAGCTTATTTGGGCAAATTTATTGTAGTCTATTTTGATGATATTCTGATTTATAGTAAGACTTTGGATGACCATGTTGAGCATGGTAGGCTAGTGTTAGAAGTATTGAGAAATGAAAACTTATATGCCAAGCTTAAGAAATGCACATTTTGCATAGATAGGCTTGTGTTTCTTGGTTTTGTTGTGAGTGCACAGGGCGTTGAAGTAGATGAAGAGAAAGTGAAAGCTATAAAGGAGTGGCCTACTCCAAAGAGTGTGACGGACGTGAGGAGCTTTCATGGATTGGCTAGTTTCTATAGGAGGTTCGTGAAGGACTTTTCTACTATTGCAGCACCGTTAACTAGCATAATCAAAAAGGAAGTTGGGTTCCAATGGGGAGAGGAGCAACAAAAAGCCTTCGACTGCCTGAAAGGGAAGTTGACATCCGCTCCTATTTTATCATTACCTAATTTTGAGAGTACATTTGAGATTGAGTATGATGCTTCTGGTGTAGGTATTGGAGCTGTATTGATGCAAGAGAAAAAGCCCATAGCCTATTTTAGTGAGAAACTCAATGGTGCACAATTGAACTATTCCACTTATGATAAGGAGTTGTATGCCTTGGTGAGAGCATTGGACTTGTGGCCGCACTACCTCCTTCCAAAGGAGTTCGTGATACATACAGATCATTAGTCCCTCAAACACTTGAAGGGACAATGTAAGTTGAACAAGAGGCATGGTAAGTGGATAGAATTTATAGAACAATTCCCTTATGTTGTTAAATACAAGCAAGGAAAGGATAATATAGTGGCTGATGCGTTGTCTAGAAGATATACATTACTATCTGTGTTGAGTTCTAAATTGCTTGGTTTTGAGTACGTTAAGGACTTATATGTAGGTGATGTTGATTTTGGCAATGTGTATGTTGCATGTGAACATGGAGCTTTTAATTCATTTTATAGGCATGATGGATACTTGTTTAAGGGAAATAAATTATGTGTGCCTAAATGTTCCATGCGTGATTTGCTTGCGTTAGAATCTCATTGTGGGGGATTGATGGGACATTTTGGGGTAGCTAAGACTTATGATATCTTGTTTGAGCATTTTTATTAACCGTCTATGCGTAAGGATGTTGAGAGATTGTGTTCTACTTGTATTGCTTGTAGACAGGCGAAATCTAAGTCTATGCCTCATGGTCTATATATGCCTTTACCTGTACCTAGTTCACCTTGGATTGATATTAGCATAGATTTTGTGCCTGGATTGCCTAGAACTAGAAAAGGTAGGGATAGCATTTTTGTAGTTGTTGACAGGTTTAGTAAGATGGCACATTTTATTCCTTGTCATAAAGCTGATGATGCGATTGTTGTAGCTGATTTATTCTTTAAAGAAGTAGTTCGACTACATGGGGTGCCTAGGACTATTTTGTCTGATAGAGATGCTAAGTTTTTGTCCCATTTTTGGAGAGTTTTATGGGGTAGATTAGGAACTAAGCTTTTGTTTTCTACTACTTGTCATCCACAAACAGATGGGCAAACAGAGGTAGTTAATCGTACACTTGGTACATTGTTGAGAGCTATAGTGGGAAAGAATTTGGCTACTTGGGAAGATTGTTTACCTTTAATTGAGTTTGCTTATAACCGTTCTATTC